>JAQPZY010001538.1:755000-1955000 GCA_029931535.1 Margaritifera margaritifera
GTAATATTGAACGAAATTGTAATATTTACAAATCCACAAGAAAAGATGCACAGAAATCAATGAATCCGTATTTATATAGATACTAAATTATTCAACTTCAGTAATACTAAAACATGGCGTATAATTTAAATTGAAACAGGCTAACAAAAATTAATAAACAGTATTATTCTCTCATGATTATGTTCGTCAAAAAGGAATGCTTACACTTGTATAACCTTCGTGCTTGTTGGAACAAAAAATAAGCAAAACATGGAACTCGTTGATATATTACTGCCATAGATGGCGCATATGTAATATTGACAATCTGGTTCCCTATTTTAGATATAATGCTCAAGAAAAGTCTTAAAAACAGAAAGACAGTCTATAAATATCCTTGTAGACTCATTACATTTTATGCGACAGACCAGTAGTTCGATGAGTTCTACTGTTACCTTGATAAATACTTTAAATAGTGATACTGGACCTGACAGCGAATGGAGAAGCACTTGTTAGCTTTAAATTGCACAGACTTGGTTACATGCGTTTTGTCCATGTGCGAGTTAATGACTCTATTAAATGCAAGATTTAAATAATGTGCGTGCGCACTCATATTTGTCTATCTACTTTTCTTCTAAAATAATACATTTACAATTCCACGAAAGTCTTCTTTTTAACTACTTTTTTCTAATAGATTGTTTTTACGACGTATGTAGATATGTATGTATGTATGTATGTATGTATGTATGTATGTATGTATGTATGTATGTATGTATGTATGTATGTATTGGGTTTAACGACACATTAGCATAGATGAGGTTCAAAATAACGTCAACGGACATATATGAATCCTCTTCCATAACGTTAAATACGACTTGTGACGGAAACAAAAATGTACTAAATCAATTACACCAATTTATTTATGAGGTTTCAAGTGCTTTATTAAAGAAATATAGACAGAATCCAGTATCAATACATTACTGTAGGGAAGGCGTGAATCTATGCCTTGTTGATCATTTAATAAAGGAATACAAACTAAGAAATTATTAAATTATAATTTGTATATCATCTGATTATGATCTGCTTTATAACCCATGTTGTGAGAAGAGGCAGGATGAGTCTTCTCTATGGCTGTAATAAGTCTATGTATTCAGATGAAAGCTCGCATCGTCAATACGCGCTGATTTCATCCAATTTAGACTTCATCACAAAGTAATCAATATTTCATTGATATTTTAAATATCCCTCTTGCTCTTCAGAACAAAAGGTCACGGAATTTTCTCTTAGAAACTATGTTCCATCACAAAATGAAACTCAGTAGCATCCGTACTGGTGAGGTAACGTTGATTATATTTTGATGGATTGGTTGAATTTGTTGAATCTATCTGGACCATTCACTCTCCAAATGGTTTCCCATGGATAGCATGATATCCTGGGATTTGCTGCATCTAGTGTATCCATCTGCAATTACAAGTTATAGAAAAATGGACATCATTACAAATAAAAAAACACAGAAACACTACTTTCCAACTGCAGCGACTGTTCGCTCATGTCTGTTTCAGCAGCGACGGCCCACATACATACATAATACATGCATGCATGCATACATACATACATACATACATACATACATACATACATACATACATACATACATACATACATACATACTCTTCAGTTATTTTTAACAAAGGAACGTGTCACTTATTGTGATCTGTCGTGGAAATTGAGAAACACGGAAATGATGATATGGTTCATGTATAGAGCTCCTGATGGGACCAAGTCACTATCAAATGAAACTGTTGCACATATTTTTGTAGCATCGAAATGGATCCATTATATAATATTAGTTTTAAAATACCTTTTTAATCACGTTTAATATCCAGAAACATTGCATGGTTTATGTTTTGTCAGAAAAAAGTTTTAAAAATTATGAATTTAAAAAATAAATGAAAGAATGTGAGTAGTTTTGATGTTCGTAAGATGCCGATACAGATGTAATACCGGAAAATGGATACTCTCTAACTTCAGTTCTGTTTTCATTAAAGAAAGCGGTCTGTAAAGTGATTATAAAATATATATTTTTTGTTAGTGCATTTTTTTGTTGTTGTTTTTTTTACGAGTGACGGTAATATTGGCGACTTTCTGGTTTCATTGTTTTGGCAATTAGACAATTAGACTAGATGCTTGAAAAATATATTTCATATATCAATTCATTGCCTTGCCCGTGATGAGTGTGAAAAAACCGAAATTTATAATTTATAACTTAAGGCTAATAAACTTATAGCTTTTAGATGAATGATTAACTTTCATTATGGGAAAACATACAGTACCGTGCTCTTCTAAATCGTAAGTGCATTTTTTGAAACATTTCATATAATGAAAACTTCTATTTAAAGTGTTTGGTCTGAAACTAGCAGAGTATTGTCGATTCATGACTTTATAAAACTACATTCATAATACAGCTGTGTAAACATGTATGACAAATTTATTTTTAAAAAAACCCACCCACCCAATAACAACAACAACAACAAAACAAAAAAAACAAAACAAATAAAACCCCCCAAAAAAACAAACAAACAAAAAACAAAACAAAAAAAAAAAACAAAAAAAAAAACAACAAGAGAAACATAAAAACAAATAACAAACGTTGCACATCATTATTTAAATTCAGAGAAGAAAAAAGAATCTAGTCCTTTAAAGAAATTGTCACCACAAGACATCTGTGACTGGGGCATTTAAACCTTTAAAGTCATGGTTTCTGAGAATGTATGTTGCTATCGCCGTTACTGAGGATGTACCATGTTGTCTGGTCAGTCAAAATAAGCTGACAATCAATCCATGTAAATATATACCAGTTATACAAGATACAGCCAATATATACCAGCTATACAAGATACAGCCAATATATACAGCTATACCAGATACAGCCAATATATATCAGATATACAAGATACAGCCAATGTATACCAGATGTACAAGATACAGTCAATATATACCAGATATACAAGATACAGCCAATATATATCTGATATACAAGATACAGCCAATATATACCAGATATACAAGATACAGTCTATATATACCAGATATACAAGATACATCCAATATATATCAGATATACAAGATACAGTAAATATATCAGATATACAAGATACAGCCTATATATATCAGATATACAAGATACAGCTAATATGTGCCAGATATACAAGATACAGCCAATATATATCAGATATACAAGATACAGCCTATATATGCCAGATATGCAAGATACAGCCAATATATACCAGATATACAAGATACAGCCAATATATATCAGATATACAAGATACAGCCAATATATACCAGATATACAAGATACAGCCTATATATACCAGATATACAAGATAGAGCCAATATATATATATATATATATATATATATATATATATATATATATATATATATATATATAAGATATACAAGATACAGCCAATATATACCAGATATACAAGATACAGCCAATATATACCAGATATACAAGATGCAGCCAATATATACCAGATATACAAGATGCAGCCAATATATACCAGATATACAAGATACAGTCAATATATATCAGATATACAAGATACAGCCAATATATACCTGGTATACAAGATACAGCCAATATTTACCAGATATACAAGATATAGCCAATATATATATACATATATATATAAGATACAGCCAATATATATGATATATACAAGATACAGCCAATATATACTAGATATACAAGATACAGCCAATATATATATATCAGATATACAAAATACAGCCAAATATATACTAGATATACAAGATACAGACAATATATATCAGATATACAAGATACAGCCAATATATATGATATATACAAAATACAGCCAATATATATCAGATATACAAGATAAAGTCATTTCTCCAATCAATCCATGCAAATATATACTAGATATACAAGATACAGCCAATATATATCAGATATACGAGATACAGCCAATATATACTAGATATACAAGATAGAGCCAATATATATGATATATACAAGATACAGCCAATATATATCAGATATACAAGATACATCCAAAATATATATGATATATATAAGATAGAACCAATATATAGTAGATATACAAGATACAGCCAATATATATCAGATATACAAAATACAGCCAATATATACTAGATATACAAGATACAGCCAATATATATGAGATATACAAAATACAGCCAATATATACCAGATATACAAGATAAAGCCATTTCTCCAATCAATCCATGCAAATATATACCAGATATACAAGATACAGCCAGTATATGCCAGATATACAATATACAGCCACTTCTCCAAGGAACAGAACAATCATATAATAAACAAATGGACTATGACGATTTGGGTTGTTCACAGTATGTCCGACAAGATATTTCATTCCTTCGTGTAATCTTTTCGACAAAGTTTGATTGACAAAAAGTATCTAAAGAAAACCATTACTTACCTCCTCTGTTGAGAGGTTCCATCCTGCCGCGGCTCCCATGTTATCCTCCAACTGTTTCACTGAGGTAGCGCCAATGATAACTGAGGCAACAACATCTTGCTGAAGAAGCCACCTAAGTGCAACTTGAGCTATGGATTTACCTGGAAAAATAAAAATGTCAATTCAAGGATTTAGTTTTATTAAATGAATCAGGTTAAATAAGCCTGCATTAAAACAATGTGAACTTGCGTTGTGCTAAAGCTGTGCCTTCCCGAAAACGTTTCTTACATCAAAATAAAGGACCATCTCTGTCGTACATAATATATTACAACCGATCAATATATACTTATTTTTAAAAAGCTAATATTTACAGATAAACTGTTAATATCAGAATTCATGATTGCCAGATTAAAATCTCCGATGTCGCGCATCATCGTACTCGAGTTACATATATACGCAATTTATTGCAAATTTGATCACAATCTGTTTTTAAAAGCCAATCTTTTATGAAAGTTACAGACTCCGCCAATAGACTCCTTGTCGTTTTATGATATGCATCGATGTAGTCTATATCTTGATTTTGATTGAATAAGTTCCGAAATAAAGACACTTGACTGGTAACAAGCATGTCAAGCAAACGCTGGATAACTTGATTAGAATTTGCAGATGTCACTCATACTCGAGCTCTCTTCGTGATATAGACTCACCACAATTTTGTTTCAGATCTGCTCACTAAGCTATTAGGATGATAACGAATTTAGCAAATCAGACGCCAGGTCTTTAAAGACAATGATCTAACCTGACAGGCATCTTATGATACAACATTATATAGTAATTCTCCCGAAACATTCAAAGTGAGTAGAAGCCAAAACAATCAGACGTCATATTTGTTTTACTGATTTGTGCAGATGTTGCTTATGACCGAACTCTTGATTATTATTTAAGGCAACCAGCTAAGTATACATGCTTCCTTAAACCATAAAAATTAAGGCTTAACAAAATCAAATTAAACTTCCAAAAATTAAATTTAGAAAAATTGACCAAAAAAAAAGAGAATTAATAAATATCATTAAATCACAAGAAAATTGTTTGCAAGAACCGAAATAAATTGATAACCTCACAATTAACTAATAAATTTGCACTTATACAGAAATATTCTAAGAACAAGAAATAAAAAAGTTATACGTGATCTGCTAAAAGAAGAATGAAATGAACGAGTATCACTAAAATACCATCAAGTTATTTAAATACAATTTAAAAAAGAGAATAGTGATGAAATTGAGGCGCATATATGAAGCCCAGTGATTGCTATTTTCAATGATAGTGAGACTGATAATGCTTTGTTTTCATGTTATAAAAAATCTGATGAGTGTTATGTATGATGTTTATATAGTATTGTAGATATTTTAGGAAATTGTAAATGTTTCTTCACTTTAATATTTGCTTAAATCTTAATGTTTATCAGGAAAAACATGTTTAACTAGTGTCCTTGAATTAGGTTGTTTTGATCAATATGTTTTCTCAGTTTGAAGGTCAAGGTTGAATTTTGTTTACAGTTAGAATTCCATTAAGATGACACATGTTCTAGAACATTCTGTCATGTGACCAATCTTTATATATATACCATGTTTGGTAGACATTTTTTCAGTTTTGACATTACCATCAGTCTTGTAAAGAGCTATTACAGTTGTGAAAATTCATTACAAATTCTAAGAGAGGAATTATTTTAAATATTCATTGGATTATAACAGTGCTCATAAACTTTTGGATTTTGGATTTTTAATTAATGATTTTGGAATTTAACTGAACTTATTCAGAGATTTTGGAATACTTCATTTTGACATCAGCACATCAAGATTACTAGTACATCAGGACTTTGGAGACCATTAGCACATCATAACATTCAAGGACACAGCCGTGAATTCGGAACATTCTATATTTAGGACTTGTGATTAGAACAATCATTCTTACTGGATTATTAGGATTTCAAAACACATTACTGTAAGTGACTTTTTGATTTTTCATTTTAAATATCTATTTATAAATTGCTTGTTGATTTTTTACTTGATTTGTTGGTTTCACTTTCTTTCTGTTACATTTTTCTTAGACCATAGAGTCGTAACATGAGAAATTTGCAGAGTATTGTGAACAAGGTTCCAACTGGACTGTTTTAGGTATTTCATACTTAAATCTAAATATATCAAAATATAAACCATCCCGCTGATCATATTATATACCATTAGAGGAAGAAAAAAAAAATCATTTATAAATGTGACGACTTAAGATGATCGTTGGTTTGAATGGGCTGTTTTATCAGCATTACATCCTGAAAAATGAAAAAATATCCACAAAGAAAAACAAAATACAGCCATTGGTTTGGTAAAGATTAAGGATATTATTAAATTTGAAAAATTAAACAATCTATGTGTTAATGTTTATGGATATAATAATGGTTTATATCCATTATAAATTAGTAAATATGAAAATAAAAATGTAAAAATAATTAATTTAGTATTAATATCAGAAGTAATTAAAGAAGAAACTTGCTACTCCTATGTCTGGATGAAAATATTACCAGATTATTACATAAAAAATCATTAAGGGAACAAATAATATGTTCGTTTTTATTGCCTAAATGTGTCTGGTACGAACGATTTACTGTATAGTCACAAAGAAAATTGTAAAGGAATTAATGAGGTAGGTCAAAAGTGGTACGTCCTGAAAAAGTACATAATTTATTTCATTTTAAAAATTATCAAAACTAGATGCCAGTTCCATTTGTATTATACGCTGATTTTGAGGCTTTTAAAAGAAAAAGAAAATGTAGGTAATAAAACAGAAATAATTGCCAAACATATACTATGCTTTTTTGTTTTATATCAGTACGAAGGGATGAAACAATAATTAGCGTCAAAATACAGAAGTAAAAATGTAATTGAAAGTTTATGAACAACCTTGAATTTGCAACAGAAACTATCAATAAGTTTTCCAAAGAACCGGCAAAAATAATATAAAGTGAAGAGAATAAAACAATATAAATCCGAAACACATTGCTATATATGAGAAAAAGAATTCAATAATAATAAAGTAAGAGATCATTGTCACATAGGTGAAAAATATCGTTGCGCAGCACATAACAAATGTAATTAAAAATTATACTATATTAAACAAAAGTTTTGGTTATTTTCCATAATTCACATGAGTATGATGGTCATCTTATCATGAATGAAATTGCAAAGGCTTCAAATTTAAAAAGATAACCTGCAAAGACAAGAATATGGAACAATACATGACTTCTTCTATTGAACAGCTTAAATTCATTGATAGTATGGAACAATACACGACTTCTTCGATTAGACAGCTTACATTCATTGATAGTATGGAACAATACATGACTTCTTCGATTAGACAGCATTAATTCATTGATAGTATGGAACAATACATGACGTCTTCGATTAGACAGCATTAATTCATTGATAGTATGGAACAATACATGACGTCTTCGATTAGACAGCTTACATTCATTGATAGTATGGAACAATACATGACGTCTTCGATTAGACAGCATTAATTCATTGATAGTATGGAACAATATACGACTTCTTCGATTAGACAGCATTAATTCATTGATAGTATGGAACAATACATGACGTCTTCGATTAGACAGCTTACATTCATTGATAGTATGGAACAATACACGACTTCTTCGATTAGACAGCATTAATTCATTGATAGTATGGAACAATACATGACGTCTTCGATTAGACAGCTTACATTCATTGATAGTATGGAACAATACATGACGTCTTTGATTGGACAGCTTACATTCATTGATAGTATGGAACAATACACGACTTCTTCGATTAGACAGCTTACATTCATTGATAGTATGGAACAATACATGACGTCTTCGATTAGACAGCTTACATTCATTGATAGTATGGAACAATATATGACTTCTTCTATTGGACAGCTTATATTCATTGATAGTATGGAACAATACATGACGTCTTCGATTAGACAGCATTAATTCATTGATAGTATGGAACAATACACGACTTCTTCGATTAGACAGCTTACATTCATTGATAGTATGGAACAATACACGACTTCTTCGATTAGACAGCTTACATTCATTGATAGTATGGAACAATACATGACTTCTTCGATTAGACAGCTTACATTCATTGATAGTATGGAACAATACATGACGTCTTCGATTAGACAGCTTACATTCATTGATAGTATGGAACAATACATGACTGCTTCTATTGGACAGCTTATATTCATTGATAGTATGGAACAATACATGACGTCTTCGATTAGACAGCATTAATTCACTGATAGTATGGAACAATTCATGACTTCTTCGATTAGACAGCATTAATTCATTGATAGTATGGAACAATACATGACGTCTTCGATTAGACAGCATTAATTCATTGATAGTATATACCACTGCATGACTTCTTCTATTGGACAGCATTAATTCATTGATAGTATGGAACAATTCATGACTTCTTCGATTAGACAGCATTAATTCATTGATAGTATGGAACAATACATGACGTCTTCGATTAGACAGCATTAATTCATTGATAGTATGGAACAATACATGACTTTTTCGATTAGACAGCTTACATTCATTGATAGTATGGAACAATTCATGACTTCTTCGATTAGACAGCTTATATTCATTGATAGTATGGAACAATACATGACGTCTTCGATTAGACAGCATTAATTCATTGATAGTATGGAACAATACATGACTTCTTCGATTAGACAGCTTACATTCATTGATAGTATGGAACAATTCATGACTTCTTCGATTAGACAGCTTACATTCATTGATAGTATGGAACAATTCATGACTTCTTCTATTGGACAGCTTATATTCATTGATAGTATGGAACAATACATGACGTCTTCGATTAGACAGCATTAATTCATTGATAGTATGGAACAATTCATGACTTCTTCGATTAGACAGCTTACATTCATTGATAGTATTAAACAATACATGACTTCTTCGATTAGACAGCATTAATTCATTGATAGTATATACCACTGCATGACTTCTTCTATTGGACAGCTTAAATTCATTGCTATTGTAAAACAATGCATGACATGACTTCTACTATTGGACAGCTTAAATTCATTCATAGTATGGAACAATACATGACTTTTTCTACTGGACAGCTTAAATTCATTGATAGCATGGAACAATACATGACTTTTTCTACTGGACAGCTTAAATTCATTGATAGCATGGAACAATACATGACTTTTTCTACTGGACAGCTTAAATTCATTGATAGCATGGAACAATACATGACTTCTTCTAATGGACATCTTAAATTCATTGATAGCATGGAACAATACATGACTTTTTCTAATGGACAGCTTCAATTCATAGGTAGTATGGAACAATAATGACTTCTACTACTCTACAGCTTAAATTCATTGGGAGTATGGAACAATAATGACTGCTACTACTCGACAGCTTAAATTCATTGGGAGTATGGAACAATAATGACTTCTACTACTGGACAGCTTAAATTCATTGGGAGTATGGAACAATAATGACTTCTACTACTGGACAGCTTAAATTCATTGGTAGTATGTAACAATACATGACTTGTTCTAATGGACAGCTTAAATTCATTGGTAGTATGGAGCAATACATTACTTCTACTACTGGACAGCATAAATTCGTTGATAGTATGGAACTTATTATGGGTGTACTTGACAAAGTAAGTAAAACTATGAAATATGATGATCTTAAGATAACCAAAATGTTTGCCATGAAAGCAATTATGATATTTCATTTATTACGAAAGAGTTGTATTTACCCATATGAATATATTGACAAATTGGAAGGATTTGATGAAACAAAATTACCTGAGAAAAAGGAATTTCATTTAACCTTAAGAAATGACAACATATCTGATAATGATTATGTTCATGGTATATTGGTATGAGATACAAATGGCTGCTAACATTTAGGAGATTTTCATGATTTACATTTAAAAACTGATGCATTAATTCTTGCTGATATTTTCCAGTGTTTTAGAGAAGTTATGATAAAATAATATAAGCTAGATCCATGTTATTATATAAGCAGTGCATCATTATCATTTGATAGTGTACTGAGATATAATACAGGAACAAATTTTGAGTTTCTTACTGATATTGATAAACATTTCATTTTTGGAAAATCAATTAGAGGTGGTATATCTGAAGTTGAAGGAACAATATATGAAAAGCAAATAATAAATATACGCCAGGTTTTTATAAAACAAAATCATCTAAATATGTCTTATACTTTGATGCAAATGTATTATATTCCTAGTCATTTCCGTATAAAGGAATCAAATGGATTGAAGCAGACCCCCCCCCCCCCATTAATTAAATATTAAATACTACTGATGATAACCCTACATGATACTTTATAGAAGCTGATCTAAAATATCCACAAGAATTACATGATGCACATAGGGATTATCCATTAGCACACGGAGCTATCAAAATAAAGTATGACTGGTTATCAGATTATCAAAAAGAGCTGTTTAAGTAAAATAAGAACTTATAGCAAACAATCTAGTATCTAATCTAACGAATATATAAAAATATGTTCTGCATTATAGAATACTAAAAGTACATGTACAGCTAGGATTAAAAGTCACAAAGGTTCACAGAATAATGAAATTCAAACAAAAGCCATGGATGAAATCATATATTAGTCATAATATAAAACAAAGAAGTGAAGCAAAACAACAAGGTAGTGATTATGACTCTAATTTATATAAACTAATGAATAACGCTGGTTTTGGAAAGGGAATGGAAAAGGTAAGACATAGAGTAAATATGCAATTATGCAGAACAGAGGAAACGGATAGAATAAGAAAATTATTCTGCAAACCATCGTTTTCAGCATGAATTATATCCAATAAAGATTTTATTGGGATCAATATGATAAAAACAAAAATAATACTAAATAAACGAATGTACAATGTCAGTGCTATACGTGAGCTATTGAAATTATTAATGTATAACTTTTATTATAATCATTTAAAAGTAAAATATGGCAGGAAAATTAAATTGTTAGATACTACTACGGAATCATTAATACAGGAAATATTTACACATGATATATATGAAGATATTAAAAAAGATATATATCTGTATGATACAGCTGAATATCCAAAAGATCATTTTCAAAGAAGGACAGAAAACTTCAATGTATTTGGTAAGTTCAAAGATGAAGCAAATTGTAAAATTATTATTGAATTTATAGGATTAATAATAATAATAATAATACTAATAATAATAATAATAAATAAAGCAAAAAGTGTAACTGATAATGTAGTAAAATCAAATGTAACACGTGTGTTTATAAAAATGTTGTATTTTATGGAAAAGTAATATCAAGTAAAATGCATACAAAAAGATCCCGAAAAAAATACAAGCTGGGTGTTTACGAAATAAATAGAACTAGTTTAAGCGCATTAGACGATAAAAAGTATAATACAACTGGCATAAATCAATCCTCTTTGCGAATGATAGAATAGTAAGCTTGATTAACTTTATATATATTATGTAATGTATGATAGAATAGTAAGCTTGATTAACTTTATATATATTATGTAATGTATGATAGAATAGTAAGCTTGATTAACTTTATATATATTATGTAATGTGTTAATGAAATAATAAAACTGGAAGGCATCCCTACATGGGAAAAAAAACACCAAAACTATTACAAAGCAATTACCCAAAATATTTTATACAAAACAAGTTCACACACACACACACACACATAGAACAAAACAAGCTCCACTAAAATCTCTAATTTAGCTATTACCGTCAAATTTAAGGTCAAATTCTGGTTAAGAATATCAAGCTTGTTCTGAATCTTATGTTTAATGCAACGATCCTACTTTTGTCGAGTCCGTCTCAACATAGCGATTTCGTTGTTGTCCGTCCGTACGTCCGTCAACACCCTAAATTAACATCAGTATTAAAAAGTTTTTTCACTTTTATTTTATTTTAATACTATTTTATTTCACCCTCTTCATATTTGCATATTCATTTCATTATGCACTTATCGTATCTTGTGTCTTTTTCGGTTATCCCATTGGGTGAAGATTGTTTCTCTTTTATTCAAAGTGATAAAATAGTAACCTTGATTAACTTTGACGCTAAAATGTTTACTTTGCGAATGATAGAATAGTAAGCTTGATTAACTTTGACGTTAAAGTTTTTACTTTACGAGTGATAGAATAGTAACCTTGATTAACTTTGACGCTAAAGTTTTTACTTTGCAAATGATATCATAATAAGCTTGATTAACTTTGACGCTAAAGTTTTTACTTTGCGAGTGATAAAATAGTAAGCTTGGTTAACTTTGACGCTAAAGTTTTTACTTTGCGAGTGATAAAATAGTAACCTTGATTAACTTTGACGCTAAAGTTTTTACTTTGCGAGTGATAAAATAGTAAGCTTGGTTAACTTTGACGCTAAAGTTTTTACTTTACGAGTGATAAAATAGTAAGCTTGGTTAACTTTGACGCTAAAGTTTTTACTTTACGAGTGATAAAATAGTAACCTTGATTAACTTTGACGCTAAAGTTTTTACTTTACGAGTGATAAAATAGTAAGCTTGGTTAACTTTGACGCTAAAGTTTTTACTTTACGAGTGATAAAATAGTAAGCTTGGTTAACTTTGACGCTAAAGTTTTTACTTTGCGAATGATAGAATAGCAAACTTGATTAACTGTTACGTTAAAGTCTTTACTTTGCTTATACTTCAGTAATGTCGTCGGTCTCTCAATTACAGTTGATCACAGTCATATTACTTGGTATGTGGATACATCTTGATGTGTACACTACTATTTTATCAAAGTAGGTCAGTGTAACCTTCATTTCACTCTTCACTAACTTTGGTTAAGTTTCCTTTACCGCAGTTTATTTGTAATATTAGTTAGAGGATCATGCAACTTTGTTCGTGATACATCCTGCTGGGTAAAATACCAAGTCGGCAAAAGTGGGTAGTTTAACCAATATTTCACGCTTGAGACTTTTTTAAGTTCTGCGATTTGGGCAGTTTCTTGGGTACTATTGGGTAGATATTCATGGAAATTGATAGGTCGATTGGTTTTGATGGGTATAACAACCTATCCACAAAAGTAGGTCACTGACCTATATTTCATGTTCGGGTCATCGCATGGAGTGGAGAGTTCCCTCTTTTTTTCATAGTGATTGCACATTAAGTTTGAGATGAACCTTGTTGTCATTTTTTAAAAAAGTTTATGTTTATTTTGCTTGAATTTCAATAGCATGATTAGTTTCTGAAATACAGTTGGCCACTGGGTGGTGTTCCTTGGTATGTGGGTATATCTTGACGCGTACAATAAATATGTATCAATGTAGATCAGTGTGACCTACATTTCACACTTCAGTGACTTTACTAAAGCTCTGTCTTTTAGTCAGTTTCTAGTGTACTCTTTGCTGCTTGTAGTTTTACAAATAATTTGTGTGCATTATTTCAGCTAAGTCTCAAAGTTGAGGAGTTTTGTGAAAGTATGCCTACCTGTTTTAACGAGATTTGTGTTAAAACATTGCTGACGGAAATATTTAAGTAAAAAAGTTTTACAAAGTTTAAATTTTTTTTTAAAAGTTACTATAATGGTTTCAACGTCTAATTATGTCATCTACCTATACATACAAACATGCATACCAAGTTTAATTTGTTGAACTCAAATAGTTTTTGCTTGATCGTGCTAAACAAGGTTTCCGTCATAGAATTTTAAGTCCAGAAGGTTCCAATTGCATCCACAATTTTAAAACTGCTCTATTGGATTGAAAATCAGACTAGTTCACGTAAGTATCAACACAAATATGTCTGCCTGATTTAATTTGTCAACTTCCAGTGCTTTTTCCTTCCAAGTGCTAATATGTTTTTGTCAAAAAGTGGAAAGTCTCAAAAGTAAAAAATATGCGTCGAAAAAAATAAATAAAAAATGAACAAGTTGCTGCAATGGCAAGAGAATCCAATCAGATCATTTACATATGAATACAAATAATCCTACCAAATTTCGATTTTCTACCTCCAGTGGTTCTTACGTAATTTTCCTAACAATGTCTTTGTCAAAAACGTGTATCATTTAAAAACAAATGCTCTAGTGGCCTGATAATCAAATCAGGTTATCTACACATGCATACAAACATGCTAGCCAAAATTTAATTTGTTAACATTGAGTACTTTTTGTGCAATATTGCTAACAAGCAAGCAGTAGAGGAATAAAAACAAAGTACTTGTTTTAATATGGCAGCCACGACCTATATCATGCAAGATGTATGTATGCTTATGCTTTGTTATTTGGTTGTTTCAAAGCAACTACACTAATAATCCCCATGTTTGTTAGCTATTTTAGTTTACAAATAATCAGTATGTATAATTTGAGCTGTGTTTGCACTCCAAGTTAAGGCGTTGTTCTGAAAGTAGGCCCAGTCCATTTTTAAAAAAAGACGTTTGCTTTCATATGGCAGAAATGGTCTTTGGTATACAACCTGTACATGTTTTTTTCGGTTTGTTATTTCACTATAGTAAATGTATACTCACCATGTTTGGCAGCTATTTTCCCCATTAGGTCAATAAGGTTCCAGTATGCGTCATTATCAGAATATTTACTCCAAGCAGGGGCTGCTTCAAGTGCACGTTTCTCATCTTGGTGAACAAAACCGATCCTGCTCTGGGTCTTGTCCGGTGTCTCCCCACGTTTAAACTTTCCTGTCAAAAGTCCACTGAAAGGAAGGTAAAGATCTAAAGCACACAATTCTGCCAGGTATAAAGACAATGAAATATTTGCCTGACTATAAGCCTGATAGGGATGTTGTATTTGAACTATTGTATTGAACTATATAAATATGCCACAGATGAGATGGAAAAACATTATAAAAGTATGAGTTTTAATCATTTTAACAAATTGAAAAGTTCCTTCTATAGGTTGTAGATTTCTCCGTTACACAAAACATTACTTGTAACACTTCTTTGTTTTTCTTCTGTAAATAAAACTATATATATATATATATATATATATATATATATATATATATATATATATATATATATATATATTGTTATGTATGATGTTTATATAATATTGTGAATATTTTAGGAAATTATAAATGTTTCTTCACTTTAATATTTGATTAAATCTTTATGTTTGTTAGGAAAAACATGTTTAACTAGTGTCCTTGAATTAGGTTGTTTTGATCAATATGTTTTCTCAATTTGAAGGTCAAGGTTGAATTTTTGTTTACAGTTAAAATTCCATTAAGATGACACACATTCTAGAACATTCTGTCATGTGACCAATCTAGAACATTCTGTCATGTGACCAATCTTTATATACACCATGTTTGGTAGACATTCTGTTCAGTTCGACATTACCATCAGTCTTGTAAAGAGCTATTACAGTTGTGAAAATTCATTCCAAATTCTAAGAGAGGAATTATTTTAAATATTCATTGGATTATAACAGTGCTCATAAACTTTTGGATTTTGATTGACAATTTTGGAATTTATGTGAACTTATTCAGAGATTTTGGATTACTTCATTTTGACTTCAGCACATCAAGATTTCTAGTACATCAGGACTTTGGAGACCATTGGCACATAATAACATTCAAGAACACAGCCTTGAATTCTATATTTAGGACTTGTGATTAGAACAATCATTCTTATTGGATTATTAATATTTCAAAACACATTACTGTAAGTGACTTTTTGATTTTTCATTTTAATTATCTAGTAATAAATTGCTTGTTGATTTTTACTTGATTTGTTGGTTTCACTTTCTTTCTGTTACATTTTTCTTAGACCATAGAGTCGTAACAGAAATTGGGGGCTCGTCCGGGATTGAATTTCTTTAAAGCATATTAGAGATATTAAATTTATCTTTGAAATTCATATTGATTTTGTCTCGGATAATTTTTTTTTGTCTTTGGCAAAGATTTTTAATAAAGAAATTTGTTTTGTGTGAAACCAGCAAGCATTTACAATGGCATCTAATGTTCAGAATTTCATTTCAAAACCTACCCAGGAGGGGTTAGAGTGCATGAGAAAGGATGAGTTGCTCGAGCTTGCCAGAAAATACAGTCTATCTGAGGCAAAAGTATCATTGACAAAACAGGAGATAAAGATTATTTTGATTCAGTATTTAGTAGGAAAGGGAATTTTTGATAGCAGTGCTTTAAGTTTGAAGAGAAAGCCTGTATCTGGTTCTGACAGGAAATTAAGGGAATTAGAGTTAAAGAACCAGATTGATTTAGAATTGGTAAAGCTTCAGATTCAGAGAGAGAGAGAGAGAAAGAAGAGAGGCAGATACAGATGGAGAGAGAGAAAGAAGAGAGGCAGATACAGATGGAGAGAGAGAAAGAAGAGAGGCAGCTACAAATGCAGAAGGAAGAGAGGCAGATGCAAATGCAGATGGAGAGAGAGAAAGAAGAGAGGCAAATGCAGAGGGAGAGGGAGAGAGAGAAAGAGGAGAGACAAATGCAGATGCAAAGAGAAGAAAGGGAAATGCAATTTAAGTTAAGAGAATTAGAACTGGCAAACAGAGCACACTCCACTCCTTTAAACACAAGTCCAGGTTTTGATGTTACTAGATATATTAGGTTAGTACCCCCTTTTCAGGAAAAAGAAGTAGATAAATACTTTCTTCATTTCGAGAAAATAGCTGAAAACTTGAAATGGCCCAGAGAGCATTGGACTTTGTTATTACAAAGTGTACTTATTGGCAAAGCTCGTGAAGTCTACACTTCACTGTCAGTACAACAAAGCACTGATTATGATTTGGTTAAGGAGTACATCTTGAAAGCTTATGAGTTGGTACCAGAGGCATATTGACAAAGGTTTAGGAATTGTAGAAAAGAAACTGGACAAACTCATGTCGAATTTGCAAGGGATAAAGAACAACTATTTGATAGGTGGTGCTCAGCCAAGAAAGTTGATCAAGCTTATAATAACCTCAGACAGCTCGTATTAATTGAAGAGTTCAAGAGGTGCATCCATAGTGATGTTAAAACCTATCTTGATGAGCAGAATGTGGAAACTTTGGAAAATGCTGCTCGTATAGCTGATTATTAATCCTTGACTCACAAAATTTCATTTGGCAATAAGTCGTCCTCTCAGCAGTTTTCTGGTAAAAAACCATTTCAATCTCATTCGAGTACTTCCAAATTTCACAACAGCACAACTGTTAGGAATCAAACATCTGATAAGACTGATCAGAAATCATTATCTCTTCCTACGTGCACTTATTGTAAAAAGAAAGGGCACGTTATTTCTGATTGCTTCAAGTTGAAAAATAAGCAACAGAGAAAAGACAGAGCTTTTCCAAATGCTCTTATTTCTACGAGGTCAAGGTCACGGTCTTGTATTGAAAGCAATACATTTGTTGGGTCAAACAAACCCCAGTCTGATTCTATTTTGGAGGCTTATGAACCATTCATGTCAGAAGGTTCTATATCACTTATTGGTGATTCTGCCAAACCTATCCCAATTAAAATATTAAGGGACACTGGAGCTTCTCAGAGTCTTTTATTATCAGGTACTTTGCCTTTGTCTGAGGAGTCTTCTTCAAGTGAAAGTGTTCTTGTTCAGGGAATAGCGTGCGGCTTTGTAAATGTTCCTCTCCATTGTGTAAATTTGGCATCAGACTTAGTTTCTGGACCTGTGACTGTTGGGGCAGTGACTTCTTTACCCATAGAGGGTGTTCATTTATTACTAGGCAATGACCTAGCTGGAGATAAGGTTGTGGTTAATCCACTTGTAACTGACAAGCCTTGTTTGGATCAGAAAGTTGATCCTGTCGAAACTGAAATCCCTGATTTGTACCCTGCTTGTGCAGTTACTAGAGCTATGGAAAAAAGAGCTCTTGAGATTGATGTTGATCAGGATATTATTCCTTTAGCTGACACATGTATTGGTCAGTTTTTTGATGAGGTCACTTTTTCCTCAGGTATTGATCAATCAAATGGTATTGATCACAGTGATCCTCTTTTGGCAACTCATTCTCTTTGTTCTACTCAGGGTGACAAACGACAATCTCTTGTCGTTGAACAGGAGCAAGATTCCGAGATATCTTGTTTGTTTCAGAGGGCTATTAGTGAAACTGAAGCCACACAAGTTCCAGTGTGTTACTTTGTGAAAAATGGGGTCCTTATGAGGAAATGGAGACCACCTGATGTACCCGCTGGTGACGAGTGGTCAGTGAGCTATCAAATTGTTATTCCGAAGTCATATCGACAGGAAATTCTTAATTTAGCCCATGAAACTCCTTTGGCTGGTCATTTAGGAGTCCGTAAGACTTATCACAAGATCTTGAATCATTTTTATTGGCCGAAACTCAAAAGTGATGTTTCTAAATACTGCAGATCTTGTCACACTTGTCAAATGGTAGGAAAACCCAATCAGAAGATACCTAAGGCTCATCTGCAACCTATTCCTGCATTTGATGAACCATTTAGTAGAATAATGGTAGACTGTGTTGGTCCTTTACCTAAAACCAAGTCAGGCAACCAATACTTGTTGACCATCATGTGTGCATCTACAAGATTTCCAGAAGCAATTCCTCTGAGAAATATAAAAACTAAAACTATTGTGAAAGCTTTGGTGAAGTTTTTTACACTTGTTGGCCTTCCCAAATCTGTCCAGTCGGATCAAGGGTCAAATTTTATGTCTGGAATTTTCCAACAAGTTATGCATGAATTAGGCATCCAACAGTTTAAATCTTCTGCCTATCACCCTGAAAGTCAAGGTGCTTTGGAAAGATTTCATCAAACTTTGAAGAATATGATTCGATCATATTGCTTTGATACAGAAAAGGATTGGGATGAGGGTGTTCATTTGTTGTTGTTTGCTGTTAGGGAATCAGTTCAAGAGTCGTTGGGTTTTAGTCCCTTTGAACTAGTTTTTGGTCATACTGTCCGTGGACCATTGAAATTATTGAAAGAGAAACTTCTTTCAAATGAAGATTCAAAGATTAATCTTCTTGATTATGTCTCTGATTTCAAATACAAGTTGTCAAAGGCTTGTGAAGTAGCAAGAACTAATCTTCACACTACCCAGTCAAAAATGAAATTAAGGTATGACTTAAATTCACAGGAAAGGAGTTTTAAACCTGGTGACAAAGTTCTGGCTCTCTTTCCCATACCTCAGAATCCTCTTCAGGCTAAATTTTATGGTCCTTATACCGTTGAAAAGAAAGTAAATGACTTAAATTATATCATTAACATTCCTGGGAGACGGAAACAGAAACAACTTTGTCATATAAATATGTTAAAGGAATATTTTGACAGAGATAGCTCAGCTAATTATTCAGTTAATTTAGTTGTACCTGTTCCACACAGTGAAGATATCAACGATGGAATACAATCAGACTATAGTGACTCTGGTATAACCAATCTTCGGAATTCAGAAATATTGAACAACCTAGACCAGAAACTTTCACATCTACAACAACAGGAAAGAAATGAACTAAAACAGCTATTACATGACTATGAGCACTTGTTTCCTGATGTTCCAACACGAACAAGTAAAATTTATCATGACGTTGACATTGTAGATTCTGCGCCTGTGAAACAGCATCCTTATAGGATGAATCCTCTCAAACAGAACTATCTGAAGAAAGAAATTCAGTATCTACTGGAGAATGATTTCATAGAACCAAGTAAAAGTAACTGGAGTTCACCATGTATTCTTGTTCGCAAGCCAGATAATACATTCCGTATGTGTACTGACTATAGAAAAGTCAACAGTGTCACCAAAACTGATTCATTTCCAATCCCAAGAATGGACGATTGTATTGATAAAATTGGAAATGCGGAATATGTCACCAAGTTTGACCTTTTAAAAGGATTCTAGCAAATTCCACTGACGGAAAGGGCAAAAGAAATTTCAGCATTTGTAACTCCAGATGGACTTTATCAATATAAAGTCATGCCGTTTGGAATGAAAAATTCGCCTGCAACGTTTCAACGTCTGATGAACATGATAACATTTGGTCTTGATAATTGTGACGCTTATATCGATGACGTCATTATCTACAACAACACCTGGGAAGATCATTTGGAAACCATTCGAAAATTCTTCGATCGACTCAGCGATGCGAATCTGACAATTAATTTGAGCAAAAGTGAGTTTTGCCATGCTTGTGTCACATTTTTAGGACATATTGTGGGACAAGGTCAAGTTAAACCTATAGAAGCTAAGGTCAAAGCTATCTCTGAATTTCAAGTTCCAATTTGTAAAAAGCAACTGATGCGATTTCTAGGTATGGCTGGATATTATCGGAAATTTTGTTCCAATTTTTCCAAAATTGCTGAACCTTTGACAAGTTTATTGAGTAAGAAAACCAAATTTCATTGGTCGGACAAGTGTCAGGAATCTTTTGACAAGTTAAAGGCCATGCTTAAGAATGCACCAGTTCTTTCTGCACCAAATTTTAGCCAATCATTTAAATTATCTGTTGATGCAAGTGATGTAGGAGTTGGTGGAGTATTGATTCAGGAAGACAAAAGTGGTGTGGATCACCCTGTGTGTTATTTTTCTAAAAAACTAAACAAGCACCAGAAAAATTATTCCACAATTGAGAAGGAATGTTTGGCTTTGATATTGGCTTTACAGCATTTTGAAGTGTATGTTACCTCAGCTCTTTCTCCAATTATTGTGTACAGTGATCACAATCCCCTTACTTTCATCAACAAAATGAAAGATAAAAATCGGAGATTGTTGAGATGGAGTTTGATATTGCAGGAATATAACATTGACATTAGACACATCAGGGGAAAAGACAATGTGATTGCAGATGCACTCTCACGTGCCTAGAAATGTAATATTGCTTGATGTAATTAAGTCCAGTATCATAAAACATGTTCTTATGTAATTTTGGTTATTGTAGTATTAGATGTATATTCAAAAGAAAGCTTTATTATATAAATCTTTCTTTTTCTTTATGAGGGGAGGTGTTATGTATGATGTTTATATAATATTGTGAATATTTTAGGAAATTATAAATGTTTCTTCACTTTAATATTTGATTAAATCTTTATGTTTGTTAGGAAAAACATGTTTAAGTAGTGTCCTTGAATTAGGTTGTTTTGATCAATATGTTTTCTCAATTTGAAGGTCAAGGTTGAATTTTTGTTTACAGTTAAAATTCCATTAAGATGACACACATTCTAGAACATTCTGTCATGTGACCAATCTAGAACATTCTGTCATGTGACCAATCTTTATATATACCATGTTTGGTAGACATTTTGTTCAGTTCGACATTACCATCAGTCTTGTAAAGAGCTATTACAGTTGTGAAAATTCATTCCAAATTCTAAGAGAGGAATTATTTTAAATATTCATTGGATTATAACAGTGCTCATAAACTTTTGGATTTTGATTGACAATTTTGGAATTTATGTGAACTTATTCAGAGATTTTGGATTACTTCATTTTGACTTCAGCACATCAAGATTTCTAGTGCATCAGGACTTCGGAGACCATTGGCACATAATAACATTCAAGAACACAGCCGTGAATTCTATATTTAGGACTTGTGATTAGAACAATCATTCTTATTGGATTATTAGGATTTCAAAACACATTACTGTAAGTGACTTTTTGATTTTTCATTTTAATTATCTAGTAATAAATTGCTTGTTGATTTTTACTTGATTTGTTGGTTTCACTTTCTTTCTGTTACATTTTTCTTAGACCATAGAGTCGTAACAATATATATATATATATATATATATATATATATATATATATATATATATATATATATATATATATATATATATATATATATATATATTGCCGTTCTGCAGCTAACATAAATACAGTTTTATATATAGTGCAAAATCAATGGTAACACAAAGTTCCTTCTTTCAAATTCAGTACTGATATAATATAAATTTTATATAATGACAATATGTGTGGACCTTAAAGAAATAATTACTAAGTATAATCATACCGTGCTACTTCCACTTTAACCCTGCCACCAGGAATCAGTTGGATCAATACTGACATATGTATCGCACTAGCTGGACCAATAAATGTCAGTAAAAATTACAGCGGAAAACTAATACAACATACTGGCCATTAATATTTTCACTCTTACCCCTTAAGGGGACTCCAAGGTAGAACACCAATTCCTTCATTCTTGCAGACCATGAATTCCTCCCATTCTGATTGCCGGCACATAAGACTGTACTGTTCCTGCAAAAATGAAACATATAGCTGTAATGAGTCCGAGATCGCTCACTTAGCTAACATTGGTGTCTTATTTGTATAAATAAAATGTGTAACCCACATAATTGCCACGAATGGCAATTTTTTATTTAAATAAACAAAAATGCAATTGGAGAAATATGGACCTTTGTCGTGCTTTAAAAATAAATCACGGTTTTCATATAAAATAGCATTATGTAGGCTGAAAAGTCAGCTAGAAACTGCAGAAATACATAATTTTTCCATGCTCTGCTTAGTTGTGCATTCCTCACGACTCTAAGGCATCCCCACACCATAGGCCTATCGTTATGCAGTAAAAAAACATCGTTCTTGCGTTTTTACTAAGTGAACGATTCTCTCCTTCCCCTTGGTACTATTGCCCTTAACGCTGTTCTGCATATTTACAAATCAACTTCCATCACACCCAGAGGTCTGAAGACTCTGTCTTCGATAGTGTGAAAGCAAATGCATTGTATGACACACGTACTAAGCACGCCAAAGCATGTGTGGACGTAAAGGCAGGATTCCCCCCTCCCCCCATTCTCTCACAAAGCGTTGAAATAGTTAAAAACAACCAATCGAAACTTTAAGTGGTAGACGTGATGCCTTGTCCAGTAAAACTTCAAGAACTTGTTAGGGATAATACATACCTGTAAACTAATTGGTGGATTGAGTCCATTATATTTTGAAAAGTCGACAATTTTCTGTAACTGCCAGCCACAAACATTACTGAAACCATAGTAACGGATTTTCCCACAGCGCACAAGGTCATCAAATGCTCTAATGGTTTCTTCTATAGGAGTTCCATTGTCCCAAGCATGAGCCTACATATCAATGAAGAAACTGAGGGTTATAATTGTTGTATATATATATATATATATATATATATACTTTGTGAACATGTTACATTAATATCCGTGAGCCATTGTATGCAGAGGAAACAAAATTGTTTCCATCAATTTCTGCCTTAGTCCAAAAGTTTTTAGATACTGTAAACATACCTTTATTGCATGCTATTTCATTTTTGCAGAATACGCGAGGGAAATTTATCGGCGATATTTTTTAAACAGTATTCACAACCTAAATAGTTACAGAGCCACGAAATTTAAAAGTCGCAAAATAGTTTCACATTTGAAAACCCTCTGCATTTCTGCATTTCTAGTAACCGCGAGTAACAAGCAGGTGTAAAGTTTTATAACAAAAAGGAGAACCATGCCTGGTAGAGGTCGATGTAATTAGTCTTAAGTCGAAACAGACTCTCCTCCACACTTTGTACAATATGTCGTCTGCTCAGCCCACCACTATTGACATCACTGGCATCCATCGGAAAGCGAACCTTTGTTGCCACAACAATCCTATCACGTTGATGCCTAAAATAAAAATCAAACAATAATAGCTAACCTTCCAATATCCAGGTGCTATGATTGCTGACCTGCAAATATCTGGGAGATATCGTTATTGTGTTATTGTTTCGGGAACCAAAGTTTCCCGCACCCCACTGAATAAAAATGGCTTTATATTAATCGTAACCGTTTTGTCTGTGTGTATGGATAACGGGCATGCATCAGTTTTAAATCTCCTTTACAACAGATCTTTGTTACCAGAACAACATATTTTCAACATATTTTGGTGCAATTTGTGAGTGCGGGATAGGAAGGTTTTTGAGGGATCCTTCAGCATGCTGGGAGGAGACGACCACACGAGGTCATTCCTTAACTATTTGTCGGGAGTTGTGGATTGTGTTATGTATGATGTTTATATAATATTATAAATATTTTAGGAAATTATAAATGTTTCTTCACTTTAATATTTGCTTAAATCTTAATGTTATCAGGAAAAACATGTTTAACTAGTGTCCTTGAATTAGGTTGTTTTGATCAATATGTTTTCTCAATTTGAAGGTCAAGGTTGAATTTTGTTTACAGTTAAAATTCCATTAAGATGACTCATGTTCTAGAACATTCTGTCATGTGACCAATCGTTATATATACCATGTTTGGTGGACATTTATTCAGTTTTGACATTACCATCAGTCTTGTAAAGAGCTATTACAGTTGTGAAAATTCATTCCAAATTCTAAGAGAGGAATTATTTTAAATATTCATTGGATTATAACAGTGCTCATAAACTTTTGGATTTTGGATTTTTAATTAATGATTTTGGAATTTATGTGAACTTATTCAGAGATTTTGGAATACTTCATTTTGACATTAGCACATCAAGATTACTAGTACATCAGGACTTTGGAGACCATTGGCATATAATAACATTCAAGGACACAGCCGTGAATTCGGAACATTCTATATTTAGGACTTGTGATTAGAACAATCATTTTTATTGGATTATTAGGATTTCAAAACACATTACTGTAAGTGACTTTTTGATTTTTCATTTTAATTATCTAGTAATACATTGCTTGATTTTTACTTGATTTGTTGGTTTCACTTTCTTTCTGTTACATTTTTCTTAGACCATAGAGTCGTAACAGAAATTGGGGGCTCGTCTTCCGGGATCTGAATTTCATTAAAGCATATTAGAGATATTAAATTTATCCTTGAAATTCATATTGATTTTGTCTCTGAATTCTTTTTGTCTTTGGCAAAGATTTTTATATAGAGAAATTTTTTGTGTGTGAAACCAACAAGCATTTACTATGGCATCTAATGTTCAGAATTTCGTTTCAAAACCTATCCAGGAGGGGATAGAGTGCATGAGAAAGTTAATTGAAGAGTTCAAAAGGTGCATCCATAGTGATGTTAAAACCTATCTTGACGAGCAGAATGTGGAAACTTTGGAAAATGCTGCTCGTATGGCTGATGATTATTCCTTGACTCACAAAATTTCATTTGGTAATAAGTCGTCCTCTCAGCAGTTTTCTGGTAAAAAACCATTTCAATCTCATTCGAGTACTTCCAAATTTCACAACAGCACAACTGTTAGGAATCAAACATCTGATAAGACTGATCAGAAATCCTTATCTCTTCCTACGTGCACTTATTGTAAAAAGAAAGGGCACGTTATTTCTGATTGCTTCAAGTTGAAAAATAAGCAACAGAGTAAAGACAGAGCTTTTCCAAATGCTCTTATTTCTACGAGGTCAAGGTCACGGTCTTGTATTGAAAGCAATACATTTGTTGGGTCAAACAAACCCCAGTCTGATTCTATTTTGGAGGCTTATGAACCATTCATGTCAGAAGGTTCTATATCACTTATTGGTGATTCTGCCAAACCTATCCCAATTAAAATATTAAGGAACACTGGAGCTTCTCAGAGTCTTTTATTATCAGGTACTTTGCCTTTGTCTGAGGAGTCTTCTTCAAGTGAAAGTGTTCTTGTTCAGGGAGTAGAGTGCGGCTTTGTAAATGTTCCTCTTCATTGTGTAAATTTGGCATCAGACTTAGTTTCTGGACCTGTGACTGTTGGGGCAGTGACTTCTTTACCCATAGAGGGTGTTCATTTATTACTAGGCAATGACCTAGCTGGAGATAAGGTTGTGGTTAATCCACTTGTAACTGACAAGCCTTGTTTGGATCAGAAAGTTGATCCTGTCGAAACTGAAATCCCTGATTTGTACCCTGCTTGTGCAGTTACTAGAGCTATGGCAAAAAGAGCTCTTGAGATTGATGTTGATCAGGATATTATTCCTTTAGCTGACACATGTATTGGTCAGTCTTTTGATGAGGTCACTTTTTCCTCAGGTATTGATCAATCAAATGGTATTGATCACAGTGATCCTCTTTTGGCAACTCATTCTCTTTGTCCTACTCAGGGTGACAAACGACAATCCCTTGTCATTGAACAGGAGCAAGATCCCGAGATATCTTGTTTGTTTCAGAGGGCTATTAGTGAAACTGAAGCCACACAGGTTCCAGTGTGTTACTTTGTGAAAAATGGGGTCCTTATGAGGAAATGGAGACCACCTGATGTACCCGCTGGTGACGAGTGGTCAGTGAGCTATCAAATTGTTGTTCCTAAGTCATATCGACAGGAAATTCTTAATTTAGCCCATGAAACTCCTTTAGCTGGTCATTTAGGAGTCCGTAAGACTTATCACAAGATCTTGAATCATTTTTATTGGCCGAAACTCAAAAGTGATGTTTCTAAATACTGCAGATCTTGTCACACTTGTCAAATGGTAGGAAAACCCAATCAGAAGATACCTAAGGCTCATCTGCAACCTATTCCTGCATTTGATGAACCATTTAGTAGAATAATGGTAGACTGTGTTGGTCCTTTACCTAAAACCAAGTCAGGCAACCAATACTTGTTGACCATCATGTGTGCATCTACAAGATTTCCAGAAGCAATTCCTCTGAGAAATATAAAAACTAAAACTATTGTGAAAGCTTTGGTGAAGTTTTTTACACTTGTTGGCCTTCCCAAATCTGTCCAGTCGGATCAAGGGTCAAATTTTATGTCTGGAATTTTCCAACAAGTTATGCATGAATTAGGCATCCAACAGTTTAAATCTTCTGCCTATCACCCTGAAAGTCAAGGTGCTTTGGAAAGATTTCATCAAACTTTGAAGAATATGATTCGATCATATTGCTTTGATACAGAAAAGGATTGGGATGAGGGTGTTCATTTGTTGTTGTTTGCTGTTAGGGAATCAGTTCAAGAGTCATTGGGTTTTAGTCCCTTTGAACTAGTTTTTGGTCATACTGTCCGTGGACCATTGAAATTATTGAAAGAGAAACTTCTTTCAAATGAAGATTCAAAGATTAATCTTCTTGATTATGTTTCTGATTTCAAATACAAGTTGTCAAAGGCTTGTGAAGTAGCAAGAACTAATCTTCACACTACCCAGTCAAAAATGAAATTAAGGTATGACAGAAATTCACAGGAAAGGAGTTTTAAACCTGGTGACAAAGTTCTGGCTCTCTTTCCCATACCTCAGAATCCTCTTCAGGCTAAATTTTATGGTCCTTATACCGTTGAAAAGAAAGTAAATGACTTAAATTATATCATTAACACTCCTGGGAGACGGAAACAAAAACAACTTTGTCATATAAATATGTTAAAGGAATATTTTGACAGAGATAGCTCAGCTAATTATTCAGTTAATTTAGTTGTACCTGTCCCACACAGTGAAGATATCAGCGATGGAGTACGATCAGACTATAGTGACTCTGGTATAACCAATCTTCGGAATTCAGAAATATTGAACAACCTAGACCAGAAACTTTCACATCTACAACAACAGGAAAGAAATGAACTAAAACAGCTATTACATGACTATGAGCACTTGTTTCCTGATGTTCCAACACGAACAAGTAAAATTTATCATGACGTTGACATTGTAGATTCTGCGCCTGTGAAACAGCATCCTTATAGGATGAATCCTCTCAAACAGAACTATCTGAAGAAAGAAATTCAGTATTTACTGGAGAATGATTTCATAGAACCAAGTAAAAGTAACTGGAGTTCACCATGTATTCTTGTTCCCAAGCCAGATAATACATTCCGTATGTGTACTGACTATAGAAAAGTCAACAGTGTCACCAAAACTGATTCATTTCCAATCCCAAGAATGGACGATTGCATTGATAAAATTGGAAATGCGGAATATGTCACCAAGTTTGACCTTTTAAAAGGATTCTAGCAAATTCCACTGACGGAAAGGGCAAAAGAAATTTCAGCATTTGTAACTCCAGATGGACTTTATCAATATAAAGTCATGCCGTTTGGAATGAAAAATTCGCCTGCAACGTTTCAACATCTGATGAACATAATAACATTTGGTCTTGATAATTGTGACGCTTATATCGATGACGTCATTATCTACAACAACACCTGGGAAGATCATTTGGAAACCATTCGAAAATTCTTTGATCGACTCAGCGATGCGAATCTGACAATTAATTTGAGCAAAAGTGAGTTTTGCCATGCTTGTGTCACATTTTTAGGACATATTGTGGGACAAGGTCAAGTTAAACCTATAGAAGCTAAGGTCAAAGCTATCTCTGAATTTCAAGTTCCAATTTGTAAAAAGCAACTGATGCGATTTCTAGGTATGGCTGGATATTATCGGAAATTTTGTTCCAATTTTTCCAAAATTGCTGAACCTTTGACAAGTTTATTGAGTAAGAAAACCAAATTTCATTGGTCTGACAAGTGTCAGGAATCTTTTGACAAGTTAAAGGCCATGCTTAAGAATGCACCAGTTCTTTCTGCACCAAATTTCAGCCAATCATTTAAATTATCTGTTGAAGCAAGTGATGTAGGGGTTGGTGGAGTATTGATTCAGGAAGACAAAAGTGGTGTGGATCACCCTGTGTGTTATTTTTCTAAAAAACTAAACAAGCACCAGAAAAATTATTCCACAATTGAGAAGGAATGTTTGGCTTTGATATTGGCTTTACAGCATTTTGAAGTGTATGTTACCTCAGCTCTTTCTCCAATTATTGTGTACAGTGATCACAATCCCCTTACTTTCATCAACAAAATGAAAGATAAAAATCGGAGATTGTTGAGATGGAGTTTGATATTGCAGGAATATAACATTGACATCAAACACATCAGAGGAAAAGACAATGTGATTGCAGATGCACTCTCACGTGCCTAGAAATGTAATATTGCTCGATGTAATTAAGTCCAGTATCATAAAACATGTTCTTATGTAATTTTGGTTATTGTAGTATTAGATGTATATTCAAAAGAAAGCTTTATTATATAAATCTTTCTTTTTCTTTATGAGGGGAGGTGCTATGTATGATGTTTATATAATATTATAAATATTTTAGGAAATTATAAATGTTTCTTCACTTTAATATTTGCTTAAATCTTAATGTTATCAGGAAAAACATGTTTAACTAGCGTCCTTGAATTAGGTTGTTTTGATCAATATGTTTTCTCAATTTGAAGGTCAAGGTTGAATTTTGTTTACAGTTAAAATTCCATTAAGATGACTCATGTTCTAGAACATTCTGTCATGTGACCAATCTTTATATATACCATGTTTGGTGGACATTTATTCAGTTTTGACATTACCATCAGTCTTGTAAAGAGCTATTACAGTTGTGAAAATTCATTCCAAATTCTAAGAGAGGAATTATTTTAAATATTCATTGGATTATAACAGTGCTCATAAACTTTTGGATTTTGGATTTTTAATTGACAATTTTGGAATTTATGTGAACTTATTCAGAGATTTTGGAATACTTCATTTTGACATTAGCACATCAAGATTACTAGTACATCAGGACTTTGGAGACCATTGGCATATAATAACATTCAAGGACACAGCCGTGAATTCGGAACATTCAATATTTAGGACTTGTGATTAGAACAATCATTCTTATTGGATTATTAGGATTTCAAAACACATTACTGTAAGTGACTTTTTGATTTTTCATTTTAATTATCTAGTAATAAATTGCTTGTTGATTTTTACTTGATTTGTTGGTTTCACTTTCTTTCTGTTACATTTTTCTTAGACCATAGAGTCGTAACAATTGGAAATACTGGTGATCATCAGCTGGATTCCATGAGATTGTGACAATGTAATACACCATCATACCTGTTGATAAATCCATATATCAATAATATCTGTTGATAAATTCCATACATTGATCATATCCGTTGACAATGTATATCATTTGTGATTATTTGTTGAAAATCCATGCTTTGATCGCATCAATTGAAAGACGATACCATTTTATTATATCCGTTGTTGAATTTTGTGTGCAAGAGTAGGGTATGGTTTTCAGTTGCTATAGTTTAGTTTATTAGAGGTGGAACTAAGGGTGTGAGCTAGAGTCAGTCTTCAGTAATTTACATTTTAAATAAGCATCTCATTCAAGTAATTGCGTTGGGTCCTTGCTAGACCCAATCACACCCTGTTTCATTCTGTTACAGGTATAAACGTTGCCTCATGGACTAACATGTGCCTTTTATTGGTTTAGTCTAGTCTACTTCATTTTAGACAGAGTTATGACCCTTGTCAAGCAAATTCCTGTCTTCACATGGGAACTTGTAATGTTGCTTGCAATCAGCATAGCTCAAGAACAATTCAACATATTCTGACGGAATTTGGTAAGAACACTGTCCCTTAGACCTAAATGTGCCTTTTATGGGTTTGCCTCGTCTGCTCCATTTTAGACAGACTTTGGTTTCCGAATACAAGTTCCTCTGTTCAAAGGCATACGGAGCAAATTGTAGTAGGCGGGGCCCTTTCTATGCACCTGTTGCTAATAGCTCAAAAGCAGTCGCTCATATTACATAATTGTCACGTACGCTAGATATATTTGACTGGTTTAAACAATATCTTGACCAATGCAAAGCCAGAACGCATACAGAAGGGGTTAATCAAAATAATTTCGATAAGCTATTTTAAAATATGAATTTTCAATATTTTGAAGTGAGTGAAGTACTAGTATGCTTTTATCTTCGGAATATTCCATCAATAAAAAGTCAGCTTTCTTTTTAAGTCAACGTTGCCCCTTAACTATGCTCCCGTGTCTGTCCTTACCCTATTGGACCCACCCCAGGCTCATAACTTAGAACCTTTGGAGATCCCCACTCCATAACCATATATACATTCTCTTGGCATGAAATAGCCAAGTCATTTGTGTAACCAACATTGACCCTAGGGTCTTTCCCTACCCGAAAGAGACTGGCCTCACCCTATAACTATATGACCACTTACCTGGCATGAACAGGATGCCAGCTTTGGTTCCTGGATCTGTGCTTAACTGCTAGTGCCTGTCTCCAAAGTGACTAACAGGAAGGTAGTAGGTTTAGCCCCAAAGCGGGCTAAAGTAGTGAACCATTGAACATGTACTATTTGTGCTATATATTTCACTTCAACCCAATTGTTTAATACGAAAAATTTATTTAAGATAATAAATGCAAGTAATTGATGTCCATATTTAAATAAAATGTTTTATATTTAAAGAATGTTTACATAAGAAATCTGATCTTTTTTTAATCTATTAATCTATCTATCTATCTATCTGTCTGTCTCTCTATCTATCTATCTGTCTGTCTGTTTGTCTGTCTGTCTGTCTATCTATCTATCTATCTATCTATCTATCTATAATAATAATAATAATAATAATTAATTGTAAACAGAAAAGCACCTCATTTAAACGAAAAGTTCCAATATAGTTGGCATCAATTAAAAAAATCATTTTTCTTTAACAGAAATTGTACACAATCTCCAAGAATAATAGAAGTACAACACAATTGTAAGCTATTTGTATGTGTTTTCCTTCTGATATAAAATAATATCATAATGCATAATGCGCCCGTCTGCATGTAGTAAGTTGCAACTAATGGAGGCAGAAGCATCGGTATATCAGCGTTTAGAGTGCCGGACTCGAGACCGAAAGTGTATGGGTTCGAATCCTACTATGGGATCCGCCCGGGTCGGCTACTGTGATGTGTTCTTGGGTAAGTCACTTTCCTCCAGTTTCTTCGGCACTAAATAACTTACTTGTGTATCGATGTGCCGTAAAACACCAAACAAACCAAACCATACTTGCACTCGAAGAGTGACTGTATTAGCTCAAGTCAAGACAATTAGTGATTTTGAAATGAACGTGTGTGAACGATCTTTTTGTATAAAATCAAATATTTTATATCAAAATATTTGTAACATAATGATTTGAAATTATATTAACAAATGCTGAAATTGTAATTTAATAAATTTTGAAAAGTTTCCATTGTAATGGAATTTAATAGCATCAACATAAATAACAGCAAAACTCTGGGCAATCCAACGAGGACTAGAGTGTATGCACTAATTGCAGCACGAAAACAGTTTGCACATGATGGTTACTTGTTCTTCATTCTGTGTAATATTTTCGATGTTTATTTTCCTCTACTGTCAACAAAAATAAGCGCACAGAATCAAGAATAAGTACGATCGTGCGACAAAGTCTGGTTCCGCGCGGCACATGGTGCAGATCCTCTATGTTTTTGCAAGTGGGCGGTATGGGTGTCCAAATTGTTATAAAGAGTCAAAATTATGTCTGAGTTGGGATACATACTTTTGAAGCCAATTTCCAATGATTTCCTCTGACTTTCCTCGACAATAAACGTTTGCCGTGTCAAGGAAATTCCCACCGAGCTCCACATATCTGTCCAAGATCTGATGTGACTTTTCCTCGTCTGCTTGTGTGCTACATTCATAAAGCTGATGTAGAAATTAAACATTAATTTATAAATATGCCTGAAGTAAACACTGACATTGACCTAATAATCTCAGTCTTCATCTTTATGGTCATAACCGTATTGCAGACGTAAGTAATGGTAACCACTAAACTGTCTTAGCACAAAACTGGTGTAGATGTTTTGCGATATGGCCAGAAAATTGTTTCACCTAGGGTTGTTGTTTAGATTTATTTGTGACTTTAGTTATGATGAAAAGAAACTAATTTATGCTAAGAATTCAACTGAACAAAAGTCACAAAAAACATCTGATTGGCGATGTAGACCAAACGATATGTCGGGTCATAAGCGCCATAACACAGATCTTCGCAAATCAAGAGTCCACGATTAGTGATCATTCTTAGAGATATTTTACATCATTTGAATTGTACAAACAATTAAAACAAAGAACATAAACCTACATATGGTATCTTGATTATTTTATTTTCACTCCGTTTCTAGTTTTTACTCTTTCTCAAGTTCCCGTGTCAAATTAAAGCTCAACACCAGTGACTACAGGACCAAGTGGTCTGCAGTTTGCCTATTGGCTTCGTAACTTTGAAGACATTGTATTTTAATAGTTCCAAGTAATTTTGGTCTACAGTAAGCTCTTGATTTAGAGTTTAAAAAGAAAGAAAAAAACTTACACGTTCTTTTCAGTGACAAGGTCTCAGTTTCACTAAACATTTCAAAATGTCTTCATCACATCCAGATTTTTAATATCTTATTGATTGGTTGGAAACGGTATTTTTTCTTTTTTTCAAAACATTCAGCAGGCACCATGAATTAAAAAACATTCAAAAAATCTTGAACTTTTCTTAAAGGAGTGTCGCCTTATCTCGAGAAATTTATCTAATTCTTTTACAAAAGTATTGATATGATCTTAAGTATCATAAGCAAGATGATGTAAAATGTAAATGTGAGGAGTAATTTTGGGAATTTTAGTGAAACCTGGGTCAGAAACACAAAAACTTTGACCAGATCAGAGGTTTTCTTTTTTTTAAAGACGTACCATTACTCAAAAGAATTCTTCTTCTGTCTATTTGTTTGTCTTCAGGAATTTGAGAAAAACGAATCACACCTTCAAAAAGACGCTGTTTAAACTGTTTAAAAAGACCGGATTCATTATTCACTGGTTATTTGAAACAAGTGAAGCCTTTTAGGGCATTATTTCCCACATCTTTAGCCCTATAATGAAATACTGTAAAACGTTTACACTGATATGTATGATGAAGGGAGGGTGGCTCTACGTCTTGCCAGGGGAACTGGATACCAATTTTCAAGAGTATCTCGCATGGTTTGCAGCCCATGCTGACACTGTTGCACAGTTTATAATCTGACTGATTTAGTCGTTCTATACTTACTCTGATGCCTTTTTTCTACCTGAAGTAAATTCCGACACAATTTAAAGCGGTTGGCCGCCATTTCAATTGGTTGAAAAGCGATGGTAGCCGAGGAATAGCCAAGTCGGTTGTACCAGGCGTTAATTGCCTTTAACGAAACGAATACGTAAAAGGTATTCAGCTGAATGTAATTAGACATATTCGTTTCATTAAAGAAAATGAAACCCTATTTCAACAAAGTTATATGAATTATTTAAAGTAAATGGACTAATCTTAAGTAGTTTTAGCCTTAAGAGATCTTCACTTTTTACATTCAGAATTATTTCTTGAGCTTTTAGAGACAACTGTGAATAACACAAGTTAGCTATATTGGTGTAGATGACAGCACGTCATGCAGTCATTATAATGTGACTACAATTCCATGATGTACATGAATTTATAACCATTTGACTTTGGTGGTTTGCAATGGTCGCTATTTGCATTACCTAGGCACCTACCTACCTACCTACCGACCTACCTACCTACATACATACCTACATACATACATACAGATCCATCCACTTAAGTTTGGAACCCCCTAAAACTATAGAAACTTTACTACTGTTTACTTCTCTTGCGATGTTCTTAATTTTAACTGCATAACAAGTCTTCCAGATACTTGTTGGTCAGTTTAGATTTGTGAAACTTGATACGCAAAAAGACCAAAGTTAGTTTAAAAAGGACAACCCACTTTGTCTTTTGCATTCGTGATCGTGGATAACTTAATTGGACATAACTCCACAAATATGCTGTGCTGACTCACCAAAGAACGTGTTATCAAATATATGGGGCAACACTGTTTAAATAAATCGCAACCTCGTAATGAATAGCCGTAAGATAGTTCCACTTTAATCGATAAACTACCTATGCTACCCTGGATCAAGATTGAAGGGTTATTTTTTAGAACGTCTCGAGATAGCGGAGAAGTTGGTTACGTCAGCGCCGATCCATCCAGATCCAAGGACATAGTTTGTCGATTTTCAGATCAATATCTCGCAAATGAATTAAAAACCGATTATTAAGTATTTAATGAATTACACCTGTACTTTTTCACACACACACACGCGCGCGCGTCTTAACTAGCACCAGTGGTGTACTGGCCATTGGGCATACCGGGACAAATCCCGGTGGGCCGCCGCAAAAAAATCCGTTTTTACCGGTGTTTTACTGGTGTGAGCAAAACCCCGGGCCTGTCCCCGGCAGATAAGTCCAGGGCCGAGTTACTTACCCAGTACACTCCTGACTAGCACAATGTTTTTTCAGCATTCCATGGGAGACCGTAAGAGGATATTAACTATATTATTAACATAATTAAATAAGCAATATTTGTTCACACCATGTTTCTTCCACCCATATGAAATATGACAGCCATCATATCTTATTCCCGTGTCGTCTTTACTACATGTTCTATTGTGGCTGTTTCTTGATTTATGTTCTTTTTTTAATTTCAATCTGTGTTAATTTTATTGTAACATGTCGTTCAACATTACTGAAATACTGTTATGTAATGTTATGTAACTGTAGTATTATGGGCCGATTTTCTCGTAGCGGATGCGACGATGGGACTCGAGGTGCATGAGAACTCACTCGCTCGGCAAGAGGAATTTAACACTGAGTTATTTGCACAAACCCATTGTTGTTCTATTTAGCAATCCAAGGTATATACATTAAATTATATTATTAAACTGACTCATATATACCAAATAGATACATACCTTGTCTATACCTTGCATTTCAAAAAAGAAATCCAGAGGATTTGTTCATATAGCTGAGTGTTAAATTCCTCTCGCCCAGCGAGCGAGTTCTCGTGCATCTCGAGTCCTTACCTTCGACCTTGTTTCTTCCTTATTTTTATTGTAGGGGGGCAGATGGATGATTTTGGTTTTGGTTTTGTGGGATTTAACACCCCTATTCAGCACAAGATAGGCCATACATGGCGGCCAGTATATTTTGGTGGAGGAAGACCCCGGGAAGACCATGGGAAGAACCACGGACCCACGGGAAGCTACTGGCAATCTTTCTCACTTGCACGTTGGTCGAGCCGAGACTCGAACCCACGCGGACAGAGGTGAGATGTTTGAGTGATCTGTAAAGGCGAGCGCCTTTGACCACTCGGCCAACGTTAGCCCCGAGGAGGGGAATGAGGACACTGTGGTGTGGGTTAAGGTGCTGTTGCAAGAGAGCTGTGTGATAGTGCTGTTACTTGTGGCACGGTTCGATTCTTGCTTTGAACGAATTCTCTCTCTCTTTCTCTCTCTCTCTCTCTCTCTCTCTCTCTCTCTCTCTCTCTCTCTCTCTATATATATATATATATATATATATATATATATATATATAGATAGATAGATAGATAGATAGATAGATAGATAGATAGATATACAGAAACACACTCGCAGAGGCACAAAGTCGCGTGTGGAAAAAAATCCACTAACAAAAGACATATTTTCTTTAACTAGGAAAAGAATTCAGGTAAAGTTTTCCTTAAGGGTTGCATTGGAAAATCAGTTTGAGGTCCCACAGATTCAGGGTACGAGAATTTATCTCTTGGCTTCCATAAATTGCTCTTAATCTATAAGCCCACTGAGAATCTAATATTGGACTTCTGGAAGCCCTTGGTGTCCCCAAACTATGGAAAACCACGTCACCAAACAATCCCGATTTGGATGGAGAATATTCGTTATTTAATAAGTGTTTAATGAGGATAGACACATACTGTGTATATTAGATAGATAGATAGATAGATAGATAGATAGATAGATAGATAGATAGATAGATAGATAGATAGATAGATAGATAGTTGTTCTTTAACATCTTTTCGAACATTACCTTATAATACATGTTTGATAAGTCAATTTGTGTAACAATCAACGTGGAATGAGTTCTAGACTGCAGGAGAGGAACTGTGTACGATGGGACGAAACGTTCCAACGTTACTTTAAATGCAGATGAAGTCCGTCGCAAATATCCGCACTTATTTATTTTTGCCCTATCCGCTCCCGCTTTTCCTAGTTTCTCGAAACATCACCAAAATATGTTCACACACCTATCTGTATCGGTGTAGATGGAATGCAGGTTACGAGGAAGCGTCCATAGTACCCATACGAATGTGACCTTTGACCTCCACCCTCCTTCGCCTCTGGGGCTACATCCAGAAATCGAGATCTCTGCTGTTGTTTACATTTATTTGGAAGGGAATATTGTCCTAAAGTGTTTGTGCAATTTATAATTTTTACATTTTTAGAACATTACAATTGTTTGGCACCATGCATCCATTATTATGCTGAGGTGCCTTTAAACGCTAATACATACATATCATCTACTCATCTTCGTTTTATATGATACCCACTATAGTTACCCTCTCTTAATCGCTGCATACCGAATTCAGGTCACTACGACAATAGCTTGATGGATGCACCGATATACCAAATGCGCGGATGTAAATATCATTGGTAAGAACAGATCCTCGACCACATTTGTCTAACAGACTCTTTGACTCGCAGATGGACCGTGTCTGGGATTTTTGAGAAAAAAAAATGTCTGGCCCACAAATAGCTTGAAAAAAAAAGAAAAAAAAAAAGTAAAAAAAAAAGAAGAGAAATAAATATGCCGTCTCGAAAAAAAATCCCCCCCCCCCGACCCCAAGAAGTTTAAATTGTCGGCTCCTAATTCAAACTGAATTATAATGGGACTCACCACTGCATGCTATCTCCAGCCTTTTGAAAAAGTTGAAACAAAATATTACCTGCTAAATATAAAAAAGGAGTTACAAAGATACATTACTGGAATGGCAAAAGGTGGAACTCGATTGATTTTAGCGTTTTTTTTTTTTTTTTTTTTTTTTTTTTTTATAGATAAAAACAACAATTTAATCCATAGAGGCATATACAGAGGGAATTAAAGTTTCCTTAGCAATCGAGAAACTGTACATTGAAGTAAAAATTATCTTTTGGAAAAATTGCACCGCTAAAGCATATAAATGAAGCTTGTACAAAACAAAGTTATGAATTATTAAATCTACTTACAGTGCCCTTCAATACCCCAAATGTCATTGTCCCCAGACAAATGTTGGACACTTTTAGTCCAGATTTTCCAAGGAAATTGTAGTTTGTGGTACTGACGGCTGTCATGTCTGTGGTGTAAAATTTACTTTGCTATTCAACTCCGCTTGTACAGTGAAGGACTCGACTAAGTTGGATTTGCTGTGTTATCTCTTAAGCGAGTATGAAGAAAGAACGTTCTTCGTAATCTTCTGGGGTGTATTTAAGGACAGTCAATTGTACGAGGCACACACGGGGCAAAAAATCCTGATTAGAAACAGGAGAATGTGCTTTTTGAACTATCAGTTGAGAGAGGTAACATTGGCGGATTTATCGCGGGGTGGGGGGACGGGAAGGACACCGGTGGCCATGCGCCGTCCCTTCTCCAGCTGACCAGTCAGGATAAATTTTGCGTGTGTACAATTTGCTCTGTGACCATTTCCTTCCCTACGCTTCACACCTCAATACAGTACCATGAGTGCAAAATTGAAGGGTTATGATTTAGAACGTCTCGAGATTAAGGAGAATTTGGTTAAGTCAGCGTTAATCCACCTAGATCGAAGGACATAGTTCGTCAATTTTCAGATCAATATCTCGCAGATGAATTTAGAAATGATTATTAAGTAATTAATGAATTATACCTGTACTATTACACACACACACACACACACACACACACACACACACACACACACACACACACACGGAAGACAGCAAGTGGATATTGACTATATTATTAACATAATTAAATAAGCAATATTTTGTTCACACCATGTTTCATCCACCCATATGGAATATGACAGCCATCAGATCTTATTCCTGTTTCGTCTCAATACATATTTCTATTTTTGTTGCTTCTTGATTTTTTTTTGATTTTTTTCATTTCAGTCTGTGTTAATTTTATTGTAACATGTCGTTCAACATTACTGAAATGCTGTTATGTAATGCTATGTAACTGTTGTATTATGAGCCGATGAACCGGGCATGGGATATTTTTGGAAAAATAATTCCGGCCCACAATTAGCTTGAAACAAATATACATGCTATAATTTTTTAGAAGAAAAAAAATGTATACCTATTATATTAGTTGAACAAAATTATTTATCTTTAGGTAAAAGAGAAAAAATATCCCAGCTCGAAAGAAAATCCCAGCTCCCCCTCCCCTTCCCAAGAAGATTAAATAGTCGGCCCGTTGTTAAAACTGAATGATAATAGGACTCACGACTGCATACTATTTCCAACCCTTTGAAAAAATTTTTTTTTTGTTTTTGTTTGTTACCTACTAAATATAAAATATGAGTAACAAACATAGATTATCATGTAGAACCTTATCGGCTCAATTCATTAATTGTCATTGCACATAATTACATATCTGCTGATTCATTCCTCCCTCAAGGGATAACAGATACTCTGCTTTATGGGTACGCCGAATAACCTGGGCAAATCAAAACGAACCTGAATGAACCAGAACAAACCGGAACGAAAACAGAACGAACCTGAACAGAACCAAAATGAACCGAAACGAACATGTCATATACGGAAACGAAGCATAGTGCAATAGTAGTATAGGATGGCACTTGGGAGATTATTGGAATTAACATTAGGTCGATTCTCAAATTTGGCACTTGGGGGACAATGGTAATTTAACATTAGGCCCCCATTTTTGTGGGTTTATAGCCACAAGGGGAAATATAAAGTTAAAAATGGACATAGGTTTAACATGATGGGTGATTATGGGGACAATGGGAATTTAATATTAGGCCGCCATGTTGTGGGTTTATAGGGACAAGAGGAGATGTAATGTTAAAAATGGACATAAAATTAACATTTGGGGGCACTTTGACAACAAGATGGGAAATCCTATGTTAAAAATGTGTCCATGAGTTTAACATGATGGGGGAGTCTGGCGACAAGATCGGAAATCCTTTGTTAAATATGTTGTTCCATAGGTTTCACAGTGAGATGACACTCTGGCAACAAGATGGGAAATCCTATGTTAAATCTGTTGTTACATAGGGTTCACATTGAGATGACTCTCTGCCAACAAGATGGTAAATTCTGTGTTAAAACGTACATAGGTTTAACGTACCAACATCCACTTATCTACTGACCACACAGGGTAGAATGTAAAAGAAAGAGTATAAAAAATAGAATTTAAATCCCTTATTAACAAAATTAACTTCCCTAGCCCATATAACTTCTCTATTATCCCCTTATAAACAAAGCAAAACCCCTATTCCCCCTAAAACTTCCCTGCCTCCGTTTGGAGTAACCAACACCCATTCTACTTCTGACCACACAGGGTCCCTATAAACTCTCAAGATAGCGGCCCAATGTTAATTTCCCATAGACATCCAAGTGCCATTCCAAAGTGAAATTCCCGTTTATCTCCCAAATGCCGTCATACACTACTATTTTTTACTACTTTTGATGCAATTACTACTTATGGTGAACATAGGAAATCTGAGTTTTAAGTGCATATCCATTTAAGTTGATATTTTTAATTCACTATTTGTATGGGGCACACATTTTCGTGGATTTCGTAGCTGTTACAAATCAAAAGTAAAAAGGTCTCAAGAACAATAATCCATTTGTGAAGACATTAGGAAAGCTTTATCAACCCACAAATTGAGGTACCGACCAAAATGTAATATTGACAAATAAAAAACAAAACAAAATATATACACGAACATAAGTGAATCCACAGTTATATAGATATTGAAACTTGGATATTTAAGTTCAGCAATACTGTAGCATGGAATAACATTTCTATCGAAACGAACTCACAAAATTGAATACATATTTTTATTTCTCATGATTGTATTTATCATAAGGAAATGCTTACTCGATTGTATAATCCTTGTGCATGTTGGAACAAAAATAAGCAGAAAATGGAACTTGCCATCATATTACTGCTTTAGATGGCATATATGTAATATCGACAAATAATACATAAGAAACAAATCTTATAAAAATTAAAACCAGTTTATAAATATTTTCGTAGACTCATGACATTTGGTGACAGACAGGAGTGATGGATGAGTTCTACTGTTACCTTTATAATTGCCTCAAATGTTGATAATCAGGGACGTTGCCGTCAAATTTTACATGGTGCGGCATTTCTAAATCTACATATCTGAACAGAAAGTGAGTAATAATAATAATAAAAATCCAATTTATTCGACCACTTCAAAAACCTCATTTAGTTTTAAAAGAAAGGCTGAAAAAGATAATATGAACTTTAGTTTAAGCTGAAATCTCCTGTTATATTTACCGCTACAGTTTCGTTTTAAAACTAATAGTTTATTTATGTTTTGCTGGAAATTTTGTATAGCCATGGCCTTACCGCCTGCGATGGCTTTAATACAGGACTAAACAGGGAATACATAAGCAACCAGATCTATAATTAAAATCTCACATCTTAGTTATAAGCGTTTTATCCTTGTGCCAGTTTATGGCTCTTTTCAATGCACTTTTCCATATTTTGTTGTCTTCAAATCATACTTGTCTGTCCACTCTTCTTATAAAATATATTTTCAATACCAGGAAAGTCTTCATTTTAACTACATCTTTTTAAGTTTCAGGACTCGACAGGCATCGATCAGTTCTCTTCCAGTACTTTAAATTTAGCCAATAACTAAAAGGAGTACTAACTCAATAACACCAGTTCATTTCTGCGGTATCAAATGCTTTATTAACAAATTATATACGACATCCAATATCATTCATTACTGTAGAAAAGGCCTGAATATGTGCCTTATTAATCTTCCATTAAATGAATAAGAACTAAAATAAAACAACAAACAAACAAAAAAAAAACAACAAAACATTCAATTATAATTTGTTTGTTATCTAGAGTAATCTGATAGCGATTTGGTTTATAACCCTTAATGGAAGAAGAGTGCCGACCCCATAACGTCTCTAAGTACAATCTGTACTGACATGGTCTTCTTTATGGTTGTGACAAGCCCAGCTATTCAGATGAAAGCTCGCATCATCAATACGTACTGATTTCATCATAAATCTTGGTTACATCACAAGGTAACCAATATTTCATCAAATAATATTTTTAAATCCCTCTTGCTCTGCTGAAGAAAATGATATAGCATTTCTCTTAGAAACTATGTTCCATATAAAAGTGAAAACTCGGTAGCCTCCATATTGGTGAGGCAAGGTTTATTATATTTTGATGGACTTATTGAATTTGTTGAATCTATCGGGACCATTCACTCTCCATATGCTTCCATACGGATAGTATGATATCCTTGGACTTGCATCATCTAGTGCAGCCATCTGCAATGACAAGTTATAGAAAAACTGACAGCATTACAAATAAAGCAGTTCTTCAGGAAAAAATAGGAAATTATTTAGCAAATTATGTTTCTCGAAAATACTTACCCGATCATATTGACATTAACAACAGGAAAAAAAATCGGCACTATCTCTCGATTCCAGCCCTCCCAAAAGAAGACACAATTAATTTTCTCGTATATATATATATATATATATATAGATATATATATATATATATATATATATATATATATATATATATATATATATATATATGTGTGTGTGTGTGTGTGTGTGTGTGTGTGTGTGAATGGAAGTAACTCTTAGAAATTACTTACCCTTGCCCATGCAAGGTTGCCTCTCCTATACAGAACTTTTACCGGTTTAAGCCTGAGTAAAACCAAGATCAAGAATGCTCGCATTTGGAGGGTTGGGTGGGAGGGCTTAATAGTAATGGGATCGGCTAATTCTTCTCGGAAAAAAAAACAACATAATTTACGAACAAATTTCCTTTCTCTGTCGAATACATTACCTCCTCATATTACCATTAGGGGGATTGATAAGAGGTTGAGGAAACGCAAGAGCATCCACTCTCTACCATTGCCACCCTTCGAGCGGCAATATGTTTGCGTCCTCAAAAGAAGGATGAACTTCTGCCACAGCGTAAAGGCAGCACAACCAGTAGAACGTTAGCCAATATTGTGAAAGCATATTACTGTAGGGCTCAAAACGAGGGTGTTGCATTTCCAAAAAAATGTTTCATAGATCAATCCAGTCAAAACTATAAACGCCATGCCGGGAGTGAAGGTTGTTCTCATATGAACAGGGCCTAGTTATCGTTTGGGAAGCCAATAGAGGACGACAACGTTAAACTCTAGTTTTTGTGGCACTGTGTCACGTAGATAGAAACTGGATAAAGTAGACTGTGCATGCAAGCCAAATGACTCCACGATGTCTCTAATCTAGACGTTGTCTTCAGATGCGAGACTCATCGAGATATCTGGAATTTCTTCAGCTGAGATCTTCACGATGCGTACCTGATCACGAGTGATCTCAGAACACGCAGAAGGAATGATCCACTTCAGTCACGAGGCCAGTGCTTGAGAGGTTATGTCTTGTTCTCCAGCCTTAACATGCAGGAGGACTATTTGCCCGGTGCTGCGGATGCTTTCCATGTGCCTCATATAGTACTTCAGTGCGCTAATCAGGTACTGCAGCTTCGACTCGCTCGACGGATTGATCTAGGAGAGAGGATGAATAATTATTTTTGTTATTGACCATAGACGGCAACATGTTCTTATAGAAGAAGCAGGGTCGCATCTTCAGGACGACCGAACCATCCGATCAAAACAAGAATCCGTTCGGGTCCTCCGATAGGGCATACAGTTCACTCACCTGCATTCTGAAGCTAAGGCTATCAGGAAACATGTTTTGCAAGATAGCACCTTCAGCGAGGCCAAATATATGGGCTTAACCAAGGTGAATTGAGTCACGTCAAGACCCAAGAGAGATTCCACTTGGCAAACCTTTTGATCGAAATTGGATATTAGATCGGATATATCCTTGTTGTGACCCATATCCTTTCTCTCATGGTGTCTTAACGTATCAGAAATCTTGTATGCCTTCAAAATGGACGGCCTTCTTGCTGTTGACATCCCTCTCACGACTATAGAGCTAAACTCGTTATCACGCAGAGCTCAAATGACAAGCGCAAGGCTTAAAGAAGGAGCTTTGCCCAGACCCAGATGGAACACTGGCGAGATCGAATATATGGCTGACCCAGGATTTGTTACAACGGGTAATTAGAATCACTCTGCAATTATGTACTTTCTGAATCACCTTCGGTATCAGAACTGCTGGAGGTAAGGCGTAAGTCCACCCCACCCTCCAGTTGATCAACATAGCATCGACGGCACATGCCTCGGGGTCGGGAAACAGGGAGATGAAGGTGGGTAGGTTGCGGTTCCACCTCGTCTCAAAGTGATCTATCATCGGGCAGTCACAGAGAGCACACATCCGATGAAAGACAGACATATGGAGACACTACTCCATGTGTAGCAATTGGCATCGCCTTGACAACTAATTGGCCAGGAGGTTTAGCCTGTATGAGATATGATGAACCTGCACGGAGATATGATATCGGCGGTACCAGCTATGGAACTCCCATACCATAACACAATTTTGGTGATTTCGTCCCTCCTTGTTTGAGGACATAATTCACCACCACAGAGTTGTCCGACATTATCAGGACAACCTTTCCGTGCAGCAGATCTTTCCAGGCACGCGAAGCGTAGAGAACGGCGTTAATAAGCAAGAGGTTGCTCTCGTCGCCCCCACACCCCCACCATCCTGACTGTCACGGAAGTGTGTATGATTTATATCAATATGTATATGTGATCGAAAATGTACTCGGGTTTCGTTGCCGCGTACAGCGTTAACCGAGGGTGGTTTATTTTTTTCGGCTCTAGTTATTTCAAAATACTGAGCGCGACTCAACCCATGCTGCATGTGCAAATTGCCTGCAGTGAACACCTAAGTACCTAGCAGAGCATATTTGTCACAGCTAGGGTACATATAGATCAAATTCTCTATAAACAAATTACAATACGACGAGTCTTGTCAGCAAGCTTACCTCTTTACGAGAGCAATCTTCAGCTGTAGAGGTATGTAAAATTTAAGATTGCATTCTTTATTACTATTCGTTTTATATGACAAAATTGTTTCATATATTAGTTGTTTTAGAATTTGTTCTAAATTCTACAGAGAGTCAATATCTGGGTCATACAACGCCATGCTATTAGAAATACTAAGTCTGGTTCGAGTTAGCTATTTGTTGTAACTGAACAGACAGATTGAATTTAATTATACGCTGCATGCATTGAACGATTAATGTAATGTGTAACGAATTCATGTGCGCGCATGCGCAACATATATCAATGCTAAAGTACTTAACCGTGTCATATGCACTACACGGTTCAGTTGTTATACTTTTAGCTGCCTTGTGTATGGTTTGGTGATGTGGAGTCACAGAACTCTGTGTGGTTTCTTGTGACGTGTACGCTGTGTCTGGTGACGTTGGCTCGGAAGAGTGTACTGGTGTTCTCGATGCGAGGGACCAAGGCTTCGCGACCATCGGGTCTGTGTTGAATGAGAAGGCTCTCGAGGGATCTTTTAACAGACTGGGAGGGGTGGACCATGCGTGGTGACTCCTTGACCATTGACTAGAGCGGGTGGAACCGGAAACACATCTTGGTCGTCAACTGGACGCCACGATAGTTATATATATTACGTGTTCCATGTTATTGTTATTTTCACTATTGCTATCTGAGCAAAATTTTCATGCATTCACATTTCAATATCGCTATATGTGTGATAGATTCATAATTTCATGCATTCCCATTTCAATATCGTTATATGAACGATAGATTCATAAATTCATACATATTCCAATATCGCTTGATGAAGTGGTAAATTGATGAATTGAAAAATTGACGAGTTGATAGATTGATGAATACATGAGTGTTATATTGATAAGTGCATAAATCACATGCTTTGGTCACCCTTGGTGCTTAATAAGACCTTGTTTATATTGGGGTGTAGATCATATACTCTTATATGTTGATTGGTGATAGGACGTTATTCACTTTTGTTTAAAATTACATTCGTTAAATTCATCTTTGATTTTTCTCGTTGAGTTACTCGTTGTTGATAGTTCCATGTTAGGAACTTTTTAATTTTCCTTATCTTTTTGTTATAATGGTGTCAGATTTGTTCATCATTAAATTGCGTTTATAAATAAACCTCTCATTAGCGCAATTGCTTTCGGTGTCTTCACTAATCCAGTCCCAACCCGGCTTCATCTTGTGACACTGACGACCTGGCGTCTGTGCAGATCGTAATGTCCAGTTGGGGAGTTTCCATGGGTATGGCTACCGCTAACCTCACTCTGTCTTGCCACTTGCACAGGAATGACAGATTTCAGTTCAGATCTTGCTGACGGGATATTGGTTGCGACTGTGCCTGGTGTACCATTTACAATGGGTGGATGTAGAGTGGGCCGAGATGAAACAGGTCTGCTGCCGCATTGAGAAGTCCAAGGAGTGAAGAAACTCCCTTGCTAATACCGAAGTTTTGACCGTGATCGACTCCGAGTCATCGACAATTCAACCAATGCACTCGAGCGAATGTTGAACAATGTTGAGATGAGTTAGGAACTCCATACCAAGATGGGTGAAATGCTGAGAAAGGTCACGCTAAGAACGGTCCCTGTTCACGAGAAAACCTAAATTGAAAAGAAGGGATGAACAGATGGTTCGTGTCCTGTAAAAGAACCGAACATACGAAATGTTTTTACAGAACATCATCCAGGTACGCCGCCGTCGCTGTGAAGGATGTCCTGAAGAGGATGATTACTCAGTCCAACGTTGTGGTGAAGGCCCAAGGGCTGAGACTCAAACCGAATGGAATGGCGCGTAATAGGCACACATCCCCGCGGTAACAGAAGCGAAGAAACTTGAGCGATACCGTGTATGGGGATATAAAATACATGTCCGTCTGATCGAGGATGATCGTGTATTCGTTCCGCGACACCAACAGTTGTACCGAACATGCCATCTCCATTGTGAACTTTTGAGCTGCAATAAATTGATTGAGCAGTTTCCCGTTGGCTTCTGGGACCAGAAAGAGCCAGAAATAATAGCAAGGGAAGTTCGGCTTCTGAACTATTTCTATCGCCAGCTTGGAGAGCAGAAGTTCTATCTCCTCCTGTAAGTCCGACTTCATGGGATTGTTCGAGACATCCACCATGGAAGGGGACGACAAAAATGTGGGAGCTTAAAAAACGGGATCTGCAGCCCCTCTGAAACGAATTGGATTACCCATTTGCTGTCTGGGAAGAGGTTGATTAAGGTCTGCCAAATCCGAAAGAGTCTGGCGCCTACAGGGAGGGAGCCAGAGGGCGGGAGGGATGTGAGGTAATTGTCGACTATCGGTAAATTGGGGTAGGAGAAACTAGGTTTTCTCTTCCCTCTCCCGACTTGTCTGCAAAATTAAGGGGCTTATGGCCGCCTGAAATTCGCTTTGCTGAGAAATGACTGTTGCTCTTGTGGCAAACTTCTTTTGTTCTTTTGTTTTTGATACTGTGTCTGACGTGGTCTAAATTTGGGAGGGGTTGACAAATTTCTTCGACGGCCGTCTTGAAACTAAACTCCGTTGGTTTCAGAGTGTGGTCGGAGTGCGGCAGCAAATAGAGTCTGTCCTTTTCTTCAACGGAGCGGTTACTCTCGTTCTGTACACCTTACATGTTTGGATACAGCATTCCGCATGGAAGTGATTCCACCGTTTCATCATCGTCAGAGGTGTGGTACCTACCAATTGGATAAGCCAACAAAGCCTCTCCCGCAGTATGTAAAATAGAACGAGGCCCAGACGGCAAGTGTTGATCTGGGGCGGAGGGCCGGGACGGACCGCACGATATGGGCAGCCGGTTTGGTGTGGAAGACCAGCATGATGTGTCATGCTGGGACAGCCGGATGAATGACCGGCTGGATTAGACAGTCAGAAAACCGTAACTGGCGCTCGCCAACGGAGCTGTTGACCGGATGGCGGTTTAATAGTCTGATATAACTGATCTCTGGTCAACAAGCCGGTTGGACGGCTGGTTCGATTGGTTAGCAGCCGGCACTGCATTTTATGGCTGGTATAGGTCTTGCACATTGTAAACACCGGCGAGATTAGACTGCAACTTCGTGCGTCAGATCATGCACGGGCATACGATTGGACTTACGCCAAGTGGACTGACATAAGGGGGATACTTTTCCATCGTATTCTCAAATTTCCCCTACAGATAGGAGGGACAAAAGCCTTGAAACGAATCTCCCGAAGTTACATTTCACACGTAGTCTGTTGAATAGCATGACAAATCTGCGATTTCCAACCATGGAGTGGGTGTGGTGTGGTGTAACAACGTCTGAGCCCTCCGAAGTAATAGTAACCAATGGTGCAGTCTGAGGAAACTTAGCTGAGAATGTAACTGCCACCGTGAGATCCCCAGTGACGCCAGCCACGGAATCCACGTGGGGGATTAAGGCTCGGTATTTCTGCGTCTGAAGACTTGGACCTTGACCTTTCTCCTTGCCCTAAAGCTGCTTCCGCAAAACGTTTGATCAAACTTCCTCAGACCACGTAATGCAGATACGGCACACATCTTGCAGATACTACATGGGTTCGATGAATAGCAGTTCATGCACGCCGGGCATGAATGTCCTCGACGACTATGAAACGCTTACACTTTTTGCAATTCAAGGTAATTTTTCACCTAAAACGACGGACATTAAAAAAAATACCAAATTGCAATAACTGTTCACAAACTAGTTGAAACTGACTAAGAGAAGACGAATGAATGAATTAACTGCAGTGTCTACAATTCGATTCAACAAACACACAGGTGAACACGGTCGACTTGCATGACTTATCGGTAGAAGAGTAAGTCCACTACAACTCGATAAATATGAAAAATTTCACCCAAAAAATTAAAAATAACGTTACCACACAACACCTAATTTGTCTAAAACACAAAACTTTGTGGATGGATGGCTTGAGAAAGTTGACAATTCTCAATAGATTCAGGAGGAATATCGAACTGTTGTTGCCAGTTTCGACCGAAAGCTGAAACCTAGTGTTGGCAAGGGGAGGTAATTTGTAAGAATTACTTCCATTCGACTCTATGTTATATCGATGGGAAAGACGAATTTTTTCATCATTCGGGAGGGCTTGATTGAAGAGGTAGTGGAGTTTATTTCCTAATAATAATATTAATGAGATCAGATAATGTATTCAACTTAGAAACTATTTGATTGACCATAACGTGTGTCTATTACATGCCAACCGAAAGCATTACTTTCCAACTTTAGCAGCAGTTTGCTCATATGCAATAGCATGTTTCCTAAAATAGCTACAACACGTATTAGGTTTCCAAAAAATTAGAAGGCTCCACTATATTCAATTTATTGTTTAAAATATAAACATTTTAAAATTAAGTGGCAGGGGCGGAAGAAGTGGGTCAGATAATTTACATGAAGCAGGAATATTCTTGTCATTGTTGAGCAGGTATGGGATTTTGCTAATTAATGTCTAGAAGACAACACAGTGAGTGACCTTCTATTCATGCTCTAGTCATCATAGGTACATGTTTCCGACTAAGTTTCGTACAAAGGCTTGAAAGGTTAGTTCTCTCGCAAGTTGTCTCGCTTAGACATTTATTGAACATGCATCCGGCTGAAGTAAATCTTAAATACCTAGTACGTCACGATTAAAGTTATTGCCAATAATCCCCCCGATATAGGTCATGTGAATTTAACTGTGCTAAAAATGATGCTACATAAGACCTTTTGAAATTTCCGTCTGCAACGTATATTGACATTACAAGGGCTCGGAAATAATAAATTTAGCATATCAACCTTAATTTGAATGTACAAAATACGCATGTAACAATTTAATTATACACCAGTCTGCAATTGACACTATCTTAGCCAACTGAAACTGCTGTAAGAAAATGCCCGCATGCCCCGCGTGCTCTAAATAAGCAATAGTTTACAATTGCATCGGTTTATCAGTTTGTCACTTCCATCAATCAGGTTTGCTTTACAAAATGACTGAAATATCTTCCACAATTAATATACTCCAAACCTTCATGTCGTGCAATAAATAAGCTGTATTAAGAGTCGCTTTCCTATTGCATGCATGGGCGGCCTGTGTGCGGTTCTGTTCATATTTGCACTGCGAAGCAGTTCAGCATGATCAGCAGAGATTGCATATATATATATATACAGTGACTGTATACAGCGCTGGATTACCCAATATATACAGTCAGTGCTGGATTACCCAATAGCCAGACTTAGCACGTGCTTAGGGCACCAGTAAAGCTGGGGTACACACACACACACAAAATATAAAAAAATTGGAAATGAGAAATTACAGTTTAGTATTGTTTTCATTTTGAATTACATGGGGGGAGCACCATAATCTTTCAGTGCTTAGGGCCTCTAAAGATCTTAATCCGGCCGTTGTATATATATATATATATATATATATATATATATATATATATATATATATATATATATATATATATATATATATATATACACACACATACTCCTCAGTTATTTGAAACATAAGAGTGTGTCACTTATTGTGATCAGTGTGGGAATTGAAAATGATGCTCCCTCTGTCTCTCTGAAACGCTTCTCGCAACAGGTGCACGTCAATTTGTCCAAGTCACGTTTTACAAAGCCAGTCACTGCTACACTCAATCCTAAACAATAATTTGTTCATCTGCTAAATTTATAGAGCTCCGGGTGGGACAACGTCACTGTCAAATAAACTGCTGTACATGTTTTGTTGTAAATGAAATACATCCATTAAAGAATATTCGTTTCACAGTACTTTTGCAAAATCATTCATGATACAGAAAAAATCCATCATTTGTTTTTCAGATAAAAGTGAAGAAAAAAAACTCAAAGAATTATAATAGTTTCAAGGTTCGTAAGACGCCGACATGGACGTAATGCTGCAAAATGGAAACGATCTGCTTGCGAAAACCGAATTTATTACATGTAAATGCATAGAATATTCGGTATTTATCGAAGTTTTGCTTTAATCACTTTTGCAAGGGATACATTTCTCCAGTTCTTATCCGCAATCTACGACTTTACCGATGCACAGGATGTTAAAATCTGTACCAATCATATAATAAACAAATGGGCCCTGATGACCTGGATTATTCATCGTATGGATTGCAAGATGTTTAATTCCTCCGTGTAACATTATACACAAAGTCTGATTGACAGAAATATCTAAAGAAAACATTTCTTACTGCCTCTGTGGAGAGCTCCCATCCTGCCGCGGCTCCCATGTTGTCCTCAAGCTGTTTCACTGAGGTGGCGCCGATGATAACTGAGGCAACAACATCTTGCTGAAGAAGCCACCTAATCGCTACTTGAGGTGTGGATTTACCTGGAAAGGTAAACATTTTTAATTAGAGAACTGAGTGTGCTTCCATGTAACAGTTAAATGAGCCTGCTTTATAGCAAATAATATCAACATAAACGTGTGTTGGGATAAAACTCTGCCTTCCCAAAAACTTTTCTTAAATCAAACCAAAGGACCATCTATTTCTTACGTAATATATCACAATCGACCAATGTTTACTCTTTGTAGAAAACTAATCTTTGCATATAAATTCTTCATATTGTTAAAAAAATCAGTTTATTAAATGCATGATTATCCAATTAAAATCAACACACACACACACACACACACACACACACATACATATATATATATGCAATTTATTGTAAATTTTATCATATTTTGCTCTTAACATGCCAATCCCTTATGAAGGTTACAAATTCAGCCAACAGACTTCGTGCCCTTTTATGATATACATCGATGCTGGACTTGATTTTGATCGAATAAGTTCTGAAATAAAGACCCTTGACAGGTAACAAACATGTCAAGGCCGACGCTATTAAACTTTATTAGAATTTGCAGATGTCAGTCATACTCGAACTCCCTTCGTGATATAATTGAAATCTGTTCTGTAAGCTATCAGCGTGATAATGAATTTAGCGAATCAGACGCCAGGTCATCTCAGTGATTTTCCAAGACCACGATCTAACTTGACCGACATCTTATGATACAACAAGATATTGTAATCCTCACTTAATATTCAAAATGAGTACAAGCTAAAACAATCAGACCTTGCTTATGATCGATCATGTTCGAGATCTTGACTATTTAAAATAATCAAGCAAGTTTGATCAACATTTATTAAGAAGTTATGTCTACAGATTAACAACTAGCAATCGCTGGTATATGCACGACAGACAACGCATGACAGACGATGCACTTTATTTGACTATACCTTGCCCATAAAATGGGAGACACCGAGGCGAATGACTGACGATGGAAACGGAGCCAAACTCGAATACAGTCTCAGTCTAAATTGTGTCCCTCTACTTAAGGTCAAATTGTGGACAAGCTGTTGAAGAATATCAAGCTTTTGTTGAATCTTAAATTTAATACAACGATCCTAGTTTTTGCTAAGCCCGTCTTGGCGGAAGCCCGACACAGCGATCATATTGTTGTCCGTCCGTACCTTTGTCAACAACCTAGACTAACATAGTCATGGGAATTGATATGTGTTATGGTGGGTTTAACACCTTTCCACCAAAAGTAGGTCACTATATCTCATACTTGGGTCATCCCATGGATTAAGGATTGGTCCCTTCTTGATAGTAATAGTACTTTAAGTTTGAGATTAACCTTGATGTTAAAGATTTTACTTTGCTTATAATTAGTAATGTGCTTAGTTTCTTAAGTACAGTTGGCTAAAGAGTCATGTTACTTTGTATGGGATACATTGTGATGCGTACAATACCAATAGACCAAAGCAGGTCAGTGTGACCTACATTTCAATCTTCACCGACATTTTGCTTAAGTTTTTGTTTACTTCCGTTTTTTTATGTACTGGTGGTTAGGGAGCCATTCAGCCTAGTTCGTGGACATATCTTGTTGGGTAAAATACCATATCGCTACAAGCAGGGAAGAAGGTACGTTTTACCTACATTACACTTGAGTGACTTTAATAAATTTTGCATTTTAACCAGTTTCTTGCGTACTGTTGTCCACATGGTCATGGAACTTCATACGTTAACGTGTCTTGGTAGGTATAACAACTTTCAACCAAATGTTGGTAACTATGACCTATATTTCATACTTCTTTTACTTCTATTAATTTCAAATCTTTTATTGGTCGCAGTGTCGTGCAACATAGTGTGAACATGCATTGGGGTGAATTCAACACTAATCTGCCCATTTTGATCTAATGTGGTGCCTGACCTGGCGGAAGCTCGACATAGCGTGTACGTGTCCAAACATCCGTCCATCCACACCATAGATTAACCACAGCTTTTGGAATATAGGCCATGAGGCCATGGCCAGTTTCTTGTAGCTTACAAAAAAATGCAGGCATTATTTCAGCTGTCTCTTAAAGTTGAGGCGTTTAATGAAAGAAGGCTTAGTTGATTTAACGAGATTTGTGTTTGTTAAAACGAGTATGTGACGAAAAAAAGGTATAAGTAAACAAAATATAAGGTTCAAAGTAATTTTCAAAATATTGCTATAATGGTATGAAAATCTAATTATGTAATCTACTTATGCATACAAACATGCATACAAAATTGCATATGTTGAACTCGAGCAGTGTTTACTTGATGGTGCTAATAAGGTCTTTGTCAAAAAAGACAAGGTTCAAAAGTTCAAAAATGCGTCAAATATTTAACAAGATTACCGTGTATGGCACATTTTATGCACACCCCTTGTGTAATAGTTACCTATATAAAAACAGAAATTTTTGTGCAGAAACTACTTTTCTTCTTTCAGTCACATTGACCTTGCCTTTGACCTTTTGACTCCAAAATCATTAGGCTTTTTCCTTATCGAAAGTGCAAGCCACCCACAAAGTTTGGTCCAGTTAAATATAATGAAGAACCAATGTTATTGTGAGGAAACCATTTCTATTCTTTCGGTCAAAGTTGACCTTGACTGTTGACTTCGAAATCAGTACAGTTCTTCTTCACCTCAACTAATTCTTAAGTTAAAAAAGTTCAAAAACGTGTAAAAAGAAGAAGAAATTTAAAAATTGCCGCAATGGTATGAAAATTTAATTTGGTCATTTGTATATGAATACAAATCAGTCAATCAAATTTCGTTTGTCAAGTGGATTTTGCTTAATCATGCTAAAATGGTATTTGTCAAAAAAGTGTAAAAAAAAGGCTGAAGAAAACTTTAAAAATGCTGTAAGGACAGGAAAGTATGTATGTATGTATGTATGTAGTATCATTTACCGGCACCTCAGCACAATAGTGAATATGTGGTGCCAACTAAAAGTAAAATGTAAACATTAAGAATTGCAAAATACCACTAGAAAGATAAACCCTTCCAAACAAATGTAAACATGAGGCACAACAAAATAGAATAAAAAGGATAAAGACATTAAAATTTTGAAAAAGGTATATGAAATAAAAGATAAAGGTAACACATAAGATCTTTAAAACAGCTGGTCAAAATTTGATATACAAACCGCATTCCCTTGAAAAGGTTAATCAGGTTATCTACAGATGCATACAAATACGACTGCCAAATATAATTTCTTACATTGATTAGTTTTGGGGCAATCTTAATGACAAGCTTCTCTGGTCGGATGGGCAGACGAACAGGACCAAAGCAAGATGTAGGCACAGGAGGCATAAACAAACAACAATAAAAGAAACGCATTTTAACATTGCAGCAAAGGCCCATATCATGCAAGATGTATTTGTGTTTATGCTTTGTTATTTGATTATAGCAAACGACCACACTAATAATCCTCATGTTTGTTAGCTATTTAGTTTGCAAATTATCAGCATGTATAATTTGAGCCAAGTTTCTACTCCCAAGTTGAGATGTTGTTCTGGACGTTGGCGCATGCCACTTTTAAAACAAAAACACGCGCTTTCATATGTCAGAAATAGCCCATAGTATGCAACCTGTATATGGTTTTGGGGTCTGTTATTTCACTACGGTAAACCGACCATATGTATACTCACCATGTTTGGCAGCTATTGTAGCCATTAGGTCAATAAGGCTCCAGTATGCATCTTTATCAGAGTAATTACTCCAGGCGGGGAATGCTTCTATTGCACGTTTCTCGTCTTGGTGAACAAAACCGATCCTGCTCTGGTTCTTGTCTGGTGTCTCCCCACGTTGAAACTTTCCTGTCAAAAGTCCACTGAAAGGAAGGTAAAGATCTAAAGCACACAATTCTGCCAGGTATAAAGACAATGAAATATTTGCCTGACTATAAGCTTGATACTACACAAGCAACGAAGGAACACATTTCACATTTGTTTCTTACCCGTTATCTGGGTTTACTAATCCGAGATTTCAATTTACTAATACGAGATCTCGATTTACTAATCCGAAATCTTGATTTATTAATCTGAGATCTCGAGTAAACTAAGGTCTCACATTAGTAAATTGAGATCTCGGATTAGTAAACTGATAATTAATAAATCGATGTCGGATTATAAAATAATGTGAAGTTTGTCTCTTCAGAGCTTTCGTATGATACAGTTGCTGTATTTGTACTATCATATTGAACTGTGAAAAAATGTTGCAGATGAGACGGATACAATTTATAAAAGCAAGATTTATAATCAATTTAGGAAAGCGAAAGTTGCTTTCTATGGATGTTGTTAACTCTATTACACCGAAATTACTTGTAACCATTGCTCGTTTTTCTTCTGTATTTATTATAAATGAAAGTGTGCATATAAATTCAAGTTAAATTACGAATGAAGATGTGTACAATGAATATATCTCTAATTCTGGATATTACTGTAAAATCCTCGCGAGTTTGAATATCACGTGAAGAGACCAGTCGGTAGAATTACAGAGTCGATGTTAACAAAGTTGCATATATACACCTAAGGCACAATTACAATATATACACCTAAGGCATAATTACAATATATACTACTAAGGCATAATTACAATATATACACCTAAGGCATAATTACAATATATACTACTAAGGCATACTTACAATATATACACCTAAGGGATAATTACAATATATACTACTAAGGCATAATTACAATATATACACCTAAAGCATAATTACAATATATACTACTAAGGCATAATTACAATATATACACCTAAGGCATAATTACAATATATACTACTAAGGCATAATTTCAATATATACACCTAAGGCATAATTACAATATATACACATAATAAAGAAACAAATATGAATCTTTCCCCCAAAAATATCCCTTCATAATTCACAAGTAATAAAAGTTATCTTTGCAAATGGACTGCATGGAGTTGAGAATTGTATTGGGCACTAAAATGATAAGTCTGAAGTCTTGTTGAATGCAAACAAACTGATACAACATTATCTGAAAATCAACTGAAAACCATTCTAGACCGTCAGCTTGACTTTCATCAATGTCATTACCTGTTCACTAATGTAAACTTTGTAATGATCAACCATTCTGTTCTCCAAGATCTCATTAAATTGAGAGGGTTTTAAAAGCACAGAAATATTGAAGAGACATTCCTTTCTAAAAAGTTAAGTCATATTCAGCAATCCTGAAAATGATAATATTTATCAATTTTATGTATACTGCAAGATCAATGATAATAAAAAGGTTCTTTACTTCAAGTTCAGAATTGTAATATTATACACTTTATATAAGGACAAAATGTATAGACCTTAAATAAGTAATTAGTAAGTATAATTATACCGTGCTGCTTTCACTTTAATCCAGCCACCAGAAATCAATTGGGTCAATACTGATATATGTTTCGCAATAGCTGAACCAATAAATGTCAGTAAAAATTGAAGCCGAAAACGAATACAACGGACTGATCATTACTATTTCCACTCTTACCCTTTAAGGGGACTCCAAGGTAGGACACCAATTCCTTCATTCTTGCAGACCATGAATTCATCCCATTCTGATTGCCGGCTCAGAAGACTGTACTGTTCCTGGAAAACGAAACATATATCTACACTGAGCCTGATATCGCTCACTAAGCTCAGATTAGTCTAAACGTCAAATGTAAACGTGATTGGCCAGATAATCTAGGATAAAAAACATTTTCCACCCTGCTGACATGGAAGCCAAACGACTGCTAGTGAAAATCACACAAACTCAACCTTTGTAGAAAAAGTCATAAGAAATGTATTTGAACTGGACCAGAAACATTGAGGAGGTACAATTTGCTGTGAAAAACAAACAATGGCTCCAGAGGCGACCAAACACGGCCTTTGCAAAGTAGGGTACAAGAAACATTTTCACTATTTCCACAAAGCTTGATCAAAAGTGGCTATGTGGTTTAAGAGAGAATATATGCCCTACGTTTCCCACCTATTTGTCGTGGAAGTCAAATGGTCGCTACAAAGGCCATCAGAAACAAAACTTTGTTAGTAAAGTAAAAAAAAGAAGCATGCAAAGCTTGATAAAAATCGGTCCAGTTCTTTATAATAAGATGTCAAATGTCAAATATATGTTTTTCAACTTGTTGCGATGTTATCCAAAGGCACAAAAAGAAAAATTTCGTAGGACATTCATAAAGAAACAGTATCTGAAAGCGCGATTTATATTTGGCCAGTGGGCATGGAGGAAAATGTTGAAAATTTGTTTTACTTTTGTCTGCAATGGAAAGTCTTGCCATACGTCATGTCCTCGGCCAGTAAACTAAAGATGAGACGTAAATTGTAGGCCAGTAAGTTAAAGATGAGACGTAAGTTGCAGGCCAGTAAGTTAAAGATGAGACGTAAATTGTAGGCCAGTAAGTCAAAGATGAGACGTAAATTGTCAGTTTTACCGAGTATCTGAAGGAACATTCGAGTCAACATATTTTGTATTTTATGTGTAATCCATACAAGTGCCATAATTGGCAAATTGTAACTTGAGTATAATGTACCTTTTGCAGAATTTTAGAAAGAAATAACGGTTTTCATATAAAATAGCCTTCAGAAGATTGCAAAGTCAGCTAGAAACTGCAGAAAGGCAGAATTATTCCACGCTCTACTTAGTGGTGTACTCCTCGCTATTCAAAACCATCTCCACACCATAGGCATATCGTCAAGAAGTGTATACAATTTATTGGATGCTACTGGAATACACAAATCACCCCAATCATATTCTAAGTTTGGAGTGTGGAAACAATTAACAACAACCAATCGAATCTTTAATGGTAGAGGTGATGCCTTGTCCAGTAAAACTCATGAACTTGTTAGGAATAATACATACCTGTAAGCTAATTGGTTGACTGAGTCCATGATATTTTGCAAAGTCGACAATTTTCTGCAACTGCCAGCCACAAGCATTACTGAAACCATAGTAACGGATTTTCCCACAGCGCACAAGGTCATCAAATGATCTAATGGTTTCTTCTATTGGAGTGCCGTTGTCCCATGCATGAGCCTAATTGTAAGCGAAAAAACGGAGGGTCAATATATATATATATATATATATATATATATATATATATATATATATATATATATATATATATATATGTGTGTGTGTGTGTGTGTGTGTGTAGAAATAAAAATACATATGTTCAATCGACTACACTTATTCATCCTATAGTAAGCACGTAGTGCGAATAAGGACTAATTTGTAAATTAAAAAAATATTATTAGTTTTGTTACGTTAATATCCGAGAGCTATTTAATGCATAGGAGAAAAATAGTTTTCCATCAATTTCTGTCTTACTCAAGTTTGGGTATATATTAAACCAGTTGTGTCACTAGGTTTTGAATAATGGAGTCCAGGACTCCAATTTGGGAAAACTTGGCGTCGGAGATAAAAAAAAACAAATTGAAGTCCCCATCCTAAAATCAGGATTATCATAAATCGTTATTTTTCTATGAAATGTTACAGTAGTATAAGCAGAAATCATACTGCAAAATAGTAAACAATGGTCCGACCCATTGTCAGCATTCTTTTTAGTTCAGTTATTAAATAAACTGATATGCATAATCAGTTAAATGACACCCGAATTTTAGGAAGCCGACACCTTTCGAAGAAACAGCTAATAGTGAAAAGTTTGCCATCAAAGTTAGAATTGACCTGTCCTTCCCCAAAATTACATTTAACATATATGGGTAGCACACAATGAAGAATTAATAATAATGATGATAACTTTTGAGTCAGTCTATTCTTCACAATATGACATCTCACTTTAAGAACAAAACCACTCCGATAAATCAGCCCCCAAACCTGTATTGATATAAAGGTGATTTTGGTTATGATCTCAACTATTCATGAAACATTGCAATTATTGCAGACAGATTTTACCGCAACATATTATTGCAAGTTTCGACTGTTGTTACATACTTATCGGTATTTCTCTCGGCTCTTGAGTTACGGTCGATTGAACGGGCCTTCTGGCGATCTGTACAACATATTTCCGTATCAAATCCGATGTTTGATGACTTTTAAACCCACGTGGAATAACAAAATCTTACATCCTGTCCCCATTTAGAACTAACGGTCTACATCAGCGGATAATCGGCTGTTGCATCAATATAGAGGAACCATTTAGATGCGACTTCGCTCATTCGAAATTGCTGTTTTTGGTCATGTGACTCGAGCGTCTGTGGATCGGGCATGTAGTTGTCACGTGATGAATATCTCATCATGTGCCTATTATTACTGTTCAAAAACGTGTCCAATTACAAAATGGACGGATTAATTTTACATTGTAACCCAAATCGCTCAGAACACTATCAACTAATATGTCCATTTTGTAATTTGGCGCTTTGTTGAAATTAAATGTCTGCTCTATCTTTTTAAAGGAATTTACATCCTAAGTAGTTACAGATACACGAAATTTGAAAGACACAAACTAATTTGATTTTGGAAAACCTTGACATTTCTAGCAGACGCGATTACAAGGTACGTGAGGTTCATTTGAATGAAAAAAAGAACCATGCCTGGTAGAGATCAATGTAGTTAGTCTTGAGTCGAGTCAGACTCTCCTCCACACTTTGTACAATATGTCGTCTGCTCAGCCCACCACTATTGACATCACTCGCATCCATCGGAAAGCGAACCTTTGTCGCAACAACAATCCTATCACGTTGTTGTCTGAAATAAATGCAAACAATAGTTGATAACCTACAAGTGTCCTGGAGTTATGGTTCTTGTCTTCATTGATTTTAGACCTATGCCACATATGCTACCCCCGCCCCCCCTCCCCCCGGCTAAAAAATTAATATTTTTTTTACAGAACTTGCTTCTAGCTTGATATTAATCAGAACTGTTATGTCTGTATATATGTGTCACAGAAGTTGCATTGGACGTTGATTCCGACTGCTCTTCTATCGATTTTACATCTCCGCTACAGCAGAACCTTGTAACCACATAGCTCAGAAACCTTTGAACATTTCTGATGCTATTTGGTGAGTACATTGTCTCATAGACTAGATGTGCCTTTATGGGTTTTATTTCGTCAACCCCATTTTGGATAGAGTTATGTCCCTTGAAAACTAACTTCGTATATTCACATGAAATTTTGCTTATAAATAACATAGCTAAAAAAACATTCAGTATATTCTGATGCAATTGGGAATGAACGTTGTCTCATAGACTTACGTGTGTCTTTTATGGGTCTAGTCTCTTCTACTCCATTTGGGACAGAGTTAGGACCCTTGTCTACTAATACTTTGGAATATTGCATTAGTAACAAAGTCAACAATATTTTTAACCAACGTTGCCTCTGGATCATGCCTCCATGTATGTTCTTACTCTCTGGGGCCCACACGCGGGTCTAAGTTGGAAGCTTTTAAAATCCCTACTCTATAATCACATATACATTCTCTTGGCATGAATAGACCAAGTCATTTATGTAACCAGCACTAGCCCCTGTGTCTCTTCGCCAAGGAAACTGGCCGCACCCTATTACTATGTGATCACTCACTTGGTGTGAACAAGGGGAACCCATCAATGGGGCCTGGGTGTTTACTTAACCCCTGATGCGTGGCTCTATGGTAAACAACAGGACGGTGGCAGGTTAAGGCCAAAAGCAAGCGAGAAATAGTGTTCCGTGGAACACATACTATTTATGCGATATATTTTATTTCAACGACATTGTTTAATGTCAAAATCTGATTTGAGATAATAAATTCAAGTGACTGATATCCATATTAAATAAAATGTTTGATATTATAAATTCAAATTTGAAAAAAATAATTGTTTTGATATCAAAAGTGTTAATCTTTTTATATAAGAAGTTCGACTTTTACATCAAATATATACCAATATCATCATTTGTATGGATCACCTTTTAATATCAAATACTGACTGAAATTCCATATCAACCAATTAAAAAAGGTTTAAAATTTACATTTCTTATACAAACATTGTACACTCTCCGAGAATAATAGAAAAACACATTCTAAGACATTGGTAGATGCTTTCCTATTTATATGAAATAATTTCTTTCTTTCCATCCCATATTTGGGGGGTCGATAATGCAGAATAGGCCTGATGTCGTAAGCGGGGACTATTGGAGGCAGGCGTTGAGGTTCTCAGTGGTTAGTGTGCCGGAACCGAAAGCGAAAGTGTACGGTTTCGAATCCTACCATCGGATCCGTCCGGATCGGCTACTGTGGTATGTCCTTGGGAAAGTCACTATACTCCAATTGCCTTGGCATTAAGTAACCTACTTGTGTTGCTGTGCCATAAAGCAACAAACAAACCATATTTGCATTCGAAGAGTAACTGTATTAGTTAAAGTCATGACAATTAGAAGGAATGTTTGACATGAACACATGCGAACACATTTTTGTATAAAATCAAACATTTGGTATCAAAATATTTTTAGTACAATGCATTAAAGTTTTATTAACAAATACTGAATGCTGATTTAATAAAATATAATAAATTTTTGATTGCAATGGAATTTTACTTGTAATGAAATTTCATAACTTCAACATAAATCAGGGCAAAAATTTGGCCAATTCACAGAGGGTCTGCACTAGTTGCCGCACGAAAACAGTAGTAGTAGTAGGAGCATTTATTTGGTAAAATCAACATGTAATACCTACAAATTTCTATACAATACAAAACATACAGTAAGCAGCATAAAAACAGTATAAAAGGCACATATAACATTTAAGATAATAAATATTCAATAAAACAAACACATTATATAAAAGAGGTACACATTACACACAAAAAAACAAGACATATTGATTAAACCTAGGATTACCCACAAAGCCTTTATGGGGCTTATTTCCAATGGCGTCCAAGCTGTTGTTCAAGATTTACGACGTAGAAACTTTAAGAATGAGATATATAAAAATAATCAGATTAAAAGAACACTGAACAGGTTATAACAGTTCTCGCACTATGCTTACTTTTCTTTATTCCGTGCAATATTCTCGATACTTCCAGAGAAAAAAAGACCTTATATATCAATGTTTATTTTCCTCTGCTGCCAACAAAAATAAGTGCACAGAATTAAGAATAAGTACAATCGTGCGACAAAGTCTGGTTCCGTGCGGCACGGAGGGATCCAACTGGAAACACGCTCGGATCTTTCCGCCAACGCTCGGAAATGCACTTCAAAAATACGACAATAGCCACCATTGCATATACATGTACCTTGTATACCAAATGGCATCATGTCACATCACATACCATCATAGAGTTTATTACGGCAATTCGACTGAGATGACTTATTCTTGGCGGAAACATTCACAATTTTCTTTTTTCAAGCATGAACTCGCTAGAGAACTTTCTTTTACTGAACTTACGCAACTAATTCCATAAAGGTTTCACAATGCTTTTCACATGGTTCTGTTTATTCGGGACCCTTTGGGACTTGTACCCCTATCTACATCTGACTGAATAAACGCACACTATTGCTAAGAATTTGATGAAAAAGATTCACTTCTTTTAGATATTTTATATTTTGAACCAGCCTTTTATATATTAATGCAACCAACGTCGTTTCCGTTTTCGTTCATAGTGATCGGCTTTGCTAATGTTAATCATGGTGATTTAGACGTTGTTGATTGTCGTGATCCCTCGCGGGCTTCTGTCTTTGGACGAGAGAATCAGTTTGCGCTCAGTCTTTTCCGTCGCATGCAAGTAAAAGACCTCGGATGCAAATAGTGGCCATTTTGAACTGCCCTCAAGCCAGTGGTTTCTATTACGTCATAATAGTTCTCTGACGTCACAACGACTAGATTACGTGTCATCACTAATACGATATAATTTGTGTATATTGAAATCGAATCATTACTTCAGTTTTGTCATTAAAAGTTGCAGGAGATTGATGACTGAAATGTCATCTAGTATTATTTTCAACACCTATTATTTTAAAGAGAATATATTCTTCGGACATCCTGCTGGATGTACGTCCGCCAAAAACTTACTAGTTTGGAAAATATCATTATGATTACCTCTGAGTCTCTTTCATCGAGTAGAAATTAACTCATATTGGAAAGAGACGATGATGTTCCAATTGTTTGCAACAATTAGATGTTCCAAAGTGATCGGCTAGTTTAAAATACGTTTCTAAGAAGCGTTTTACAAAATGAGTCTTTCATGTACTGTCCACCTTTTTAAAAACTTGACTCATCCAGCATCCCAGCATGCATTTGGATGAAGCTAGTCATCATCACCATCAGGTATATCATGCTCGAACCTAATGGCTTGGGTTTAACATAAGGAAAGCCTATCACCTCAAACGGAAACGGATACGACAGGGTTTGCATTGAGACGCAAAAGGTTGGTTTAATAATCTAAAATATTTACAAGAAGTGAGTAATTTTCATCCATATTTTAGCTATATTGTGATTTTATTTTCTCAGATATTAGTAGGGGTACAAGTATCAAAGCGTCCCAGAGAAACAAATATAGGGTACTATATGTGTGACTGAGTTCTCCGCCATTTTCCGGCGATTTGCCGTTATTTACGCGAAGTCACTTCATCGAAGTATTTCCGCCATGGAATTTTGTAGAAAGTCCACGATTGGAGAAGGATCTAAACAAGGTGTGTGTGTGTGTGTGTGTGTGTGTGTGTGTGTGTGTTGTAAAGAATCAATAACATGTATTAGATGCAGTACGTACTTTTGAAGCCAATTTCCAATGATTTCCTCTGACTTTCCTCGACAATAAACGTTTGCCGTGTCAAGGAAATTCCCACCGAGCTCCACATATCTGTCCAAGATCTGATGTGACTTTTCCTCGTCTGCTTGCGTGGCACATTCATATATCTGATGTAGAGATTGAACATAAATTTAATATGAATACGCAAAGCTTAGAGGAACGAGAGGATCTTTGGATGTATGTATAGACCCTACAGACTGACATGTTCCGTCCACTGATTTTTACTTCACTATGCAATGGACGACTGCATATGAACTGAACTTCATATTTTACAGAATTCATGAAATTATGCTTGAAAATTGATCACGTAGTATAAACGGTCATACAGTGTGTGATCAATTCAAACAATCACTTGTTTTTCTCCGAATTCGATCTAAGTTATCCTCAGGATTGAGAAAAATATTGAGACATTAGGATTAACGTAAAGACGCTGACCCATGCTTACCCGATGGTCACTAAGATTCTGACCAATGCTTATGCGATAGTCACTAAGATGCTGACCTATGCTTACCCGATGGTCACTAAGATGCTGACCTATGTTTACTAGGTGGTCACCAAGACTCTGACCTTTGTTTAGAAGGTGGTCACTAAGACGTGGATCTGTGCTTACCAGATGGTCACTAAGACCCTGACCTATGCTTATCAGGTTGTCACTAAGATGCTGACCTATGCTTATCATGTGGTCGCGAAGACTCTGAACTGTGCTTACAAGGTGGTCACTAAGACGAGGATCTGTGCTTACCAGATGGTCACTAAGACCCTGACCTATGCTTGCTATGTAGTCACTGGGAATCACTAGTACTAGTGTTTTTCTGAAACGCGCTTGGTTGGCTACTGTTATGTATGATGTTTATATAATATTATAAATATTTTAGGAAATTATAAATGTTTCTTCACTTTAATATTTGCTTAAATCTTAATGTTATCAGGAAAAACATGTTTAACTAGTGTCCTTGAATTAGGTTGTTTTGATCAATATGTTTTCTCAATTTGAAGGTCAAGGTTGATTTTTGTTTACAAGTAAAATTCCATTAAGATGACACACATTCTAGAACATTCTGTCATGTGACCAATCTTTATATATACCATGTTTGGTGGACATCTTTTCAGTTTTGACATTACCATCAGTCTTATAAAGAGCTATTACAGTTGTGAAAATTCATTCCAAATTCTAACAGAGGAATTATTTTAAATATTCATTGGATTATAACAGTGCTCATAAACTTTTGGATTTTGGATTTTTAATTAATGATTTTGGAATTTAACTGAACTTATTCAGAGATTTTGGAATACTTCATTTTGACATCAGCACATCAAGATTACTAGTACATCAGGACTTTGGAGACCATTAGTACATCATAACATTCAAGGACACAGCCGTGAATTCGGAACATTCTATATTTAGGACTTGTGATTAGAACAATCATTCTTATTGGATTATTAGGATTTCAAAACACATTACTATAAGTGACTTTTTGATTTTTCATTTTAATTATCTAGTAATAAATTGCTTGTTGATTTTTACTTGATTTGTTGGTTTCACTTTCTTTCTGTTACATTTTTCTTAGACCATAGAGTCGTAACAGCTACAATCTTGCTGTGTTATTTCATCGCTTCGTCATCATTAGAGTTTTTATATTTTTAAAGAATTAATCAGTCTTGAAAGTGCAATTTTAATCATTTCGTTACACTGTATATACAGTGAAGCGCTCTATGAAGGACACTCAAGGAAACCGCTCTATCAAGGACACTCAAGGAAACCGCTCTATCAAGGACACTCAAGGAAACCGCTCTATCAAGGACACTCAAGGAAACCGCTCTATCAAGGACACTCAAGGTAACCGCTCTATCAAGGACACTCAAGGTAACCGCTCTATCAAGGATGCTTAAAGAAACCGCTCTAGCAAGGATACTCAAGGAAAATGTGTATGGAAAGGTGTCCTTTATGTAGAGATGAAATATGTAGGTAAACTTAATAAGTTTATAAATGTCCTATTAAGTAGGAGACCTTAATATGGAGGTGTCAGCTTTAGCAGGTTAACTGTTCATCAAAGTCTGTTTCCGTATATATGAAACTTAATATCTGTACCACAGACTGCAGCAAGTTCATCTGTACATCAAAGTAGTTTTCCTTATATATCAAAATCGAGATCTGGAGCACCGCCTACATAAAAGTCAATTTCCTTATATATCAAACTCAATATTTGGAGTACAAACTTCAGCAGGTTTAACTGTACATCACAGTTTGTAATCCTTATAGAACAAACTCGATACATATATTTGGAGCACAGATTCTAGATTTTTATACTTTTTGTCATTACAATAGTAAAATACATGAGATCGGCAGAAGAAAAAAAAAAAAAAGACTAAAACTACAGTATTCCAAATACTATTGCCTCTTTCCGTAGAGATAAATGATGCTTTTAGATAACCGCGGGCAGCAATAATGATGTAGTGATGTTTACCAACTTGGGCAAGGCGGTAGATGCAACAAGGGCCCAACATACAGTGGTAGATGCAACGAAGGCTCAACATACAGTGGAAGATGCAACAAGGGCCCAACAACATTGTTAGATGCAACGAAGGCTCAACATACATTGGTGGATGCAGCAAAGGTTCAACATGCAGTTTAAGATAAACAAAGGCCCAACATACACTGGTAGATGCAGCAATGGTTCAACATGCAGTGGAAGATGCAACAAAGGCCCAACATACAGTGGTAGATGCAACAAAGGCCCAACATATACTGGTAGATGCAGCATAGGTTCAACATGCAGTGGAATATGCAACAAAGGCCCAACATACACTGGTAGATGCAGCAAAGGCCCAACATACAGTTGTAGATGCAACAAAGGCCCAACATACAGTTGTAGATGCAACAAAGGCCCAACATACAGTTGTAGATGCAACAAAGGCCCAACATACACTGGTAGATGCAACAAAGGCCCAACATACACTGGTAGATGCAACAAAGGCCCAACATACCTAGTAGTTAAATTAAAGAAATTTAAAGGGTCTAAGGATCTTCGCTTTTTACATTGAGAATTAGGCAAGTTATTTATATTGGTGTGGTGACAGTACATCATGTAGTGATTATGATGTGACTACAATTCCATGATGTACATGTATTGATAACCATTTGATTTAGGTACTTTGCAATGGCCGCTCTTGTAATCACCTACCTAGTTATCCATCCACTTAATTTGGAAGCCCTTAAAATACAAACTTTTCTACCATTTACTTCTCTCGCGGTAACATGACAAGTCTTCGAGATACCTGTCGGTCAATTTAGATTTTTTAATACTTGATACATAAAAAGAAAAATATCAGTTTAAAACGGACAACCCACTTTTTCTTCTGAATTCGTGAACCCTTTCCCCGGGGTCCCTCGCGTGCATAACGTGAAAGCTTCCAATCACGGTTTTTACTAGCATGGCCCTACACTATGCGTGAGAGTGATTGGTGGCTGTGAAGAAAGTAAGCGGGACATGGTAAATAACACCATTCCTTGAGTGATATTAATATTTGCTTTATTTTCAAGAGGCTTCAAATTGGACGTACCTGTAGATATATGCTGTAGTTACACACACCAGCACGTGTTATCATATATATGAGTTAACACTGTGTAAATAGACAACCACTTTGGAATGTGCAGGCGTAACATACTTCATTTCTAATCTGTTAACTATCCTATGCTACCACGTGATCAGGATTGATGGGTTATTTTTCTAGACTATCTCGAGATAGCGGAAAGGTTGGTTCAGTTGCTGATCTACCGTGGACAAAGTTCAAAGATTTTCGGATCAATATCTACCAAATGAATTTAAACCCGATTATTAAGTAATAAACGTAGCGGATTTTCAACCTTGGCTTGCGACGATGTGACTCGAGGTACACGAGAACTCATTTAACACTCATCTATTTGCACAAACCCAATGGGATTATATTTAGAAATGCAATATTTTTACATCGTAGGTGCCGGGTATTACCGTTATACCTGTTTACCGCAGTAGCGTTTTCCGGTGGTACGTACCACGGTATTTATTCACTGTACCGGTACTTCGGTAGTTTCCGTCAGTAAGGAATGTACGGAAATTCCCGAGTAATCTTGTTACGAATTTAATGATATTAAAAGCATGTATTCATTTTATATGACAAAATAATTCCATAAAGTATTTTTTTGGGTAACAAAATAGTTGAATTTGTCACAAATTAGTTTCGAATATTATAAATATAGTTATATTTATGAACCTTTAATCACATGTTTGACACGTGTCACGTATGACAACATGGCGGCATAATAGGATGTTGTGAAAAATATACGGGTCAAATCCAACTTTTGGAAAAATTTCGGATTAAAAAAGGAAAAAATAAATGTCATTTATTTTCTTATAGTTATTTACTAGTGTAATTTAATGTGTCAAGAACATGTATTCCTTTGTAAGACCGAGAATCATCCTCAGATTTTCAGGAGAGCGCTTGTTTTCTGTTTGAATTTACGTAATTTCTTAAATCCACTAAATATTTTCTTGTTTGTTGAGTTAGTTTGTTTTATGTTTACTGGCCCTCTCTGATAAATATCTTGTCCAGGTGTTGGCATTTGTGATGGCATCCTACTCAAAGTTCAATGCCTATTATATCAGTAGTATAGCTAGTACATTGTATGCTTCAATGTCAATACTTCCTATTTTTTATCGAAAAGCTCTCTAATGTCAGAACAAAGTCTTTTACAGCGTGTCAGCTATAGTGCAAGCTTAATCACCCCACTTTAGTTACAGTGTTTAGATGAGAACTTATACAAAAATTAAAAATCACATAGCAAATTCGTCTACTACAAGGTACTGACCATTTATTTTTCGGGCGCGAGGGCTACTGGAATTTTCTTTCGAGCAGAGATATTTTATTTTCTTTTATCTCAAGAAAATTCATTCTTTTTTTTACAAATAATTTAATGGATATAATACGGTGTCACTGTGCTATAAATCAGAGCAAGATATTTTTTCAAGCTAATTGAGAGCCGGAAATTTGAAGAAAAAAAAAAGAAAAGAAAAAAATCCCAGTGCCCCGCCCCAGAAAATTAAATTGTTGGTTCTTAATATAATTGTTGTATACCGTGGTACATATCGCGGTCTGTTCAGAAATACCGTATACCGCGTTACAAAATTTTTCGTGATACCCAGTTCTAATGTACATTAAAGTATAATTATACATTCCCACCTATAAGTAGTCAAGGGGGTTACTCTAGGGATACATTGGCCGGTCTGGGGACAATGATAATTAACATTACGGCCTCCATCTTGAAATGAGGGAAGTCTGGGGACAATGGGAATTCCATGGTAAAATATACATAGGATTTACATGTGAGTGGGAGTCTGGGGACAAGGAGAATTTAACATTAGTCCTTAAAATGACACTTCGCATTGTCCCTATAAATTGTTTTTGATCAACAGTACTTTGGGAAGAAGGGAATGCTAATGGTAATGATGTCTATAGGTTTAATATGATGGGACTGCCTGTGGGCAAGGGGAAATATAATGCTAAAACCACACTTACTAACTAACACGCTGTCTGACTGACCATCACCCAGTCGTCTAGTGACCAGCACCCACACCTACTAACCAATACGCGATTTGACTCACCAATATCTACACTTACTAACCAACACGCCGTTTGACTGATCCACAACCCACATCAACTTACCAATACCTACACTTACTAACTAACAAAAAGGGTAGGAGTGTTTACACGCATGCATACAAACATACTTATATACTATCATTCATGGAATGTAAGGAGAGAAAATGGTTGGAGTGTTTACACACATATGTTGTTGTTGTTGTTGTGGGTTTAACGCCATTTTTCAGCACATGAAAGGCTATACATGGCGGCCAGTATATTTGGTGGAGGAAGAACCCAGGAAAAACCCTGGAAGAACCACCGACCCACGGGAAGCTACTGGCAAGCTTTCTCACATAGCCACGTTAGCCTAGCCCGAGACTGGAACCCACGCAGACAGAGGTGAGATGTGTGAGTGATCTGTAGATGCGAGCGCCTTAGACCACTCGGCCACCCGGGGCCCCTACACACATATACAAACATACTTATATTCTATCACAAATAAGGGTAGGAGTGGTCACACACAATCACACTATCACACACACAAAACAGAATAGTGGAGAGGGGATTTAAGTTTTAGTTGCGAAAAACAAAGACATAAACACATACAAACACGTAGTGTTTTGGCAATGATTGAGTAATATCTCTGTTTCGAAGATACTTTGGCCCTGAAAAGGGCCGTAATGGGTGGTCATCCAAAGATGGTTAACGCTAGTGGCACCGCTTCACTGTTCTTCTTTACAAGCTTCTCCGCATTGCAGGTTCATGGAGCAAGAATCGCTTGAGCACCTTTGTCTTTCGATATACAATCTTCTCTTCCATAATTCAGTGTCTGTGATCTTGGTGATGGCCAACGATGACTTCACATACATAACGTAGTCTGGATTAAAGAGCATGCTTGAAATGATAGTCAATTACTCCACGTTCGTCCACATCTGGACTTGTCTTGGGAATAGGTGACACAAAGGGCGAACGCGCCTCTTTATATAGTCTACGGTCAGATCGAAACTGATTTTGAGATTCCACCAATCAGAACGCCTGTGACATAATTCAGTCACGGTATGTTTTCCATCTTTCAATCAGAATACAGCGGACGTTTGTCGTCATTTTATATATATATATATATATATATATATATATATATATATATATATATATATATATATATATATATATATATATATATCAGCGTTCCTACGATTTATAAGTGCGAACAGTGTGAGTACAGTATAACATGTCCGAAACAAAGATGTTGTGTTGGGATGCGCCTGGAGTTGACACTTCCTATATTCGGAGTGACAGTACGGCTACTGCTGCTGTAGCGAGTATTATTCCAGGTAATGACTTGGATTTGGATCTGGCTTTATGTGAGTTCTTATCCTTGCAATAATTTGTTTCCGGTACCACCTTCCCTGCCTTGTCAATCATCGCCAGCATATGATGATTTCAAAAAGAAGAGTTAGATACTGTTTTATAACGCCAAAAAGAAGAACAGACACTTGTTTCAAAACAACAAGAAGAGGAAAAGAGAAAGCAACAAGAAGAGATGAAAGTTTGAACAGTGAGAAGAAGGAAGGGAGTGAAAACAAAGCTGTCAGTTTGTTAAGGACATTTGGGCGGAGTTAAAACACCGGAGAGAAATGCATGAAACCACTTTAGCCAAATCCAAGAGAAAGAAACCTTCACAATCCAAGAATTTTAAACCTTCCATGACTACATTGACGTCCAGCAGTGAGACGCCAGAAGCAGTAGGATTTGGACGTGGAAAGGTTTAATGCAATTACAGCTGATGTTGTCAAGTCCATACTTTTTTTCCAAAACCAACGATCCTTTTCAGGGCCACCTAGTTCTCTTAGAAAAGAGATACTACTCACATTTGCCAAATCAAACAAAACAAATCCCTCCATTATAAAACGTGTGTGTGTGTGTGTGCGTGTGCGCTGTGTCAATATCTTATCAATACTAGAAAAACAAATAAAGACATGGATACACTTACGCTTTTTCTATGTTATCGTGAATAAGAATCGCAATGAAATTTCAAAACACATCACAAAAGTCCATTTTTCTTCTTTTTACTGTCTTCTTTTTCGAATTTTTCACTGGCATGGGTTCTTCTGCTTTTTCTTGTCTTGCTTTCAATGTCTTTACTATAATGGAGTCTTCTTCTGTTTCATTTGCTTCTGAAAGCTGCTTCTTTTCTCCTTTTTTTACTTTCTTGGGACACTCTCAAGACCAATGTCCTTTTTTGCTGATACTGATAACAGGTATTTTCATTTCTGTTTCTGGATTTCTCTTGTCATTGAGCTTCGCTTTCTTTGACGTTGTAAATATTCTGGAGCCCAATTTCTTTTTATTGATAGACATAACAAGTAACTTGACTTTTATCTCGAGAGGAGTAGGCTGGAGTTATCCAGAAGTCTTGTCGTAAGTGTATTTTTGAATAACGAAAAGTGTGATCTGTTGTTGCTCTTCTATCTTCACAAATTAAAACTGAATGGGTGTTTTCTCTTAGATAGAGGGGTGCTCTATATATAGCGAGAGAGAGAGAGAGAGAGAGAGAGAGAGAGTGTGTACTGTAGTTAAATCAGACTTACATCGTCTACCGTCATGAAAAGATCACACCTTTCCAAGGAAAAAACAGTAGCCGAGCGACGACGACGCTCTGTGTCGCATCATACCCTGAGAGAAGTGTTGGTAGCGGTTCACCCTAGCGAAGTTGAACAGGACTTGATGGATCCCTATCCAACACCTTCCATCTCTTTCTTAACCCCACGGCCGAGAGAGCCAAGATCGGCCAAAAAAGAAAATCGTTTGGTAGCCCCTGAAGATTGTTTTCACATTCAACCAACCCACAAAGTGACTTCCTGAAATTTAGAACGACTGCTTACACTTACACGATCAAATTTAAAGAGTTCAAGTCTCAAATCCCGGCAGAGAAGGCAACTGTCTTTATTACCGACTTCATGGAGTCTATGTTAGAGAAGAAGAAACGGCAGTGTCAAGCTAAAGATCAAGATCGTTTGTGAATGTCCATCACTCACGACAGCTTGAAATCTCCTGTTTGGATCGAATTTAGTACACATGCCGAATTAACCTCTTCCAAAATCTTGGATAAAATTCAACACGTTAAACAATCCAATGATGAGTTTGACATGACCGAGGGAAAAACTGCCCTTTATATGACGCACGTGTCATTTCCCTCAAGCAGCGGAAAAAGCAGTTTTATCGGTGGATCAGCTCCCGACTACCTGGACAAGAATCGTCCAGATTAACAGCGACCATGATCAGATGCATTTATCCAGCGCCATCGTGGTGGCTCAAGCTTATGCAGAGAAAACATACACGGCAATGGAAACAATTATGGGAGAGTATTCGAAAATCGGATAGAGCCAAATAGCGGAGATAAGCAGAAATCCTTTTGGAACGAGCAGGATTTCCTGAAATGCAGAAAATTTAAGATGTGCTGGCCCCTCATTATATGTTGAAAGTTCAACCTTGAGTCGTTCGTGGAGATCTCCTGTTTTGAGGACCGAATTTTCCAGACGAAAAATACATTCACGTCTATCATCACTAAAATCATATTTATGCCATAACCGGTATCAAAGTATTTCTCGGATAAAATTTTTTACTATTGTGACAAATGTGACCAAGGATGTAGCAATTGGGAGCAACATATCTATTGTGGAGAGAGATGTCGTGGCTATTTAGCGTCCAGACCTTGTGTTCCTGAAGGACAAAAAACGATTCGATGATCTACTTGCAGATGATCATTCTTGAGTCCAGCGTGCCATGAGCCACATTGCATAAAACAAGTCCAAGAACGGAAAGTGCTTGCGAATTATTGACAGTGTGTCCTACCTGTGGATAGCTTGTTTCGTACGAATAGCAAGATGTCACACGTTTGTCCAGGAAAGAAACGATGTCGTACTTGTGGTAAAGTCGTCGATCATCAATGTTAAAATTACAGATATGACAACGAACTCAGGGCATTATTGAATGACCAGAACAAGAAAAGGAAACGTGTAGACTTGATCGTTTTTTTATTTTGAATGTTCCCAAGACACTGGGATTCACATTCCTAATTTTTGTGTGGCTCATCGTGCTTGCCACGACTGTATACAATAACCTTTATTTAACCACTGTCAGAATCGTAGCGTGATTCCAGGGGGACGTGAAAAGATATTTCGTGCCTCCCATACTCTTTCTGATTTTCCTGAGTTTTGCTTTAGACTCCACTGACGAGACCTGGAGCGAGCGAAGAGGAGGTGTTGCGTTACGGCCACGTCATCAATAAGCTACAGCCATTGCTCACAGTTTCTGGGTATACGACGGAATGTTTCTTTTGAAACATTTTTTCAGAGCAAGGAACCGAATTTCACAAGTCACCATGAATGCAGTCGAAATCATTCACATGAAAGTGGGACACGTACAATTTAAAGATTCCATGAGTTATTTGGCTATGCCTTTGAGTAGAATGCCTAAAATGTTTGCAATGACCGAAATGCTATTTTCCACACCTTTTAATACCGAAGAAAATCAACACGTCGGGCTCCCGTATTTGTCTGAAGCCAATTATTACGATCCAGATGGTATGCAAACAGAACAACGAGAAGGTTTCAATGCTTGGTATCAAGCTCACTCTTCAGACCCTAGTCTACGAGAGACGAGTGGGACTTCTCTATCACAATACTGTACCATACGGGTACCTTCCTTCAGGAATAAAAAAGTTTAAAGAAAAAAAGAAAGATCATTTTGAGTACAGACGCTCACCGAGAATGATGAATTCCACACAGAAACCATAGAATGGACCCACTGACTCCAAGTTCAAAGAAGTCGAGTGCGATGCTGTGCCCTGCGACCAAAGTGATGCTGTATTTGGCGACAAGAGTGATGCAGCATGATCTATTCCACTGTTGAAAGGATGCTGTACCTGTGCCCATCAATGGATGTCATCCACGCACTCACAAACCACTTTGGATACCACAAGCTCACCGAGAATTACGAATCAAAGAAGAATACACGATTCCCGTTACTTTGCCTGGTTATTGTGATTTTGCCAGTCGCCTGAGACGTTCAAATGGAAATGGCCTAAATATTTGCAAGGACCTACTCCCAAATCTTTAGCCATATATAGAGAATAATTGCATACAATAAGCTATAAAATGAATAACCATTGGTATCTGAATGCTATAAAAAGGCTGATTGAATAAGGCTTTAGTATAGTCGAAAAGAGTAATTTTGTGTCAACACGTGGGAGGACTCCACTGCGAAACGCTATATGACTCTCCATGCCACGAATTCTACAGTCAGTGTTACACTGAATTCCGTGGGAGGAAGTCAATGACACCATTCAAGATTTAGTGGATTACCAACTACTATTAAAAGAACTCATTCCACAAGATGATAAGACTCCTTTGAATTTAGGACGACGTGTGATATGTATGTTAATGAATGAATTTCGTGTGGCAAACTTATCACCAGTTCATGCAAAGACATGACAACCGAAACTTCACCTGTACACGAAAAACTCTTGTTAAAAGCGCTGCGACTAGTGATGAATATGACTTCTCTACTCCTGTCTGAAGAAGAAATTCGTCGGACTTTATATAATCCTTATTCTTACTAAGAAGTGGATGTGGCTAGTTGGATACATCAACAGATTTACGACTGGAAGAACGTACGTGACTGGAACAATCTTGGATTTCACGCATGGAAACAAGAGGTCGCTGACTATGCCAAAGACGCGTGTGACTGATTTTAAGAAAGAAAGCATGAACTTTTTGAAATGTGAATATTTTTGCTGTACCATGACAAAAATATTAAATATGTCTAAAATGTCTTGTATTCTTGGTGACTGCCTCAGAATTCTTCAAACTACTTGAGAGTTATGGTATCATCTTCCGTCCTCAAAGTGATTGACGAAAGTTGGGAACACTGTATCTTCTCCATTCCGTTAACATTCGTGGTGTTACAAAGAGTGGCAATTGGCTTACACGTTACTAAGAAAGTAAAGGAGAATCCATTTCGTTTGTAGAAGGTATTCCTCGCGAAGACGATGGCATCGTGTCTGACTCTACTCAAACTCATATCGTCATCTTCGATGGCACATTAGGAGAAGGCTAAGAAGAAATTAAACTTTGGTTTAAACGAAAAGGACACCATCGTTATGCCAATATTTGTTACATTACTCAAAATTTATGTCAACAAGAGTAAAGCGCATCAGTCCCAATGCTCGTTACGTCGTTTTGTTTAAACGTCCAGAGACAAATCTCAGGTGCTAGTCTTGGCTAAACAGATAGGAACATATTGACTGAATTATGCTTATGACGATGCCACATGCATATTTACTGATCGATTTAAAACCTACCATTCACGATCATTTGAGATTTTGTACGGATATGTTTCACGATTGGTGTCAAGAAAGAGGTCCAATCATGTACACATCCCCTTCCGCGTTTTGCGTCTGTATATATATATATATATATATATATATATATATATATATATATATATATATATATATATATATATATATATATATATATATATATATATATATATATATATATATATACACCATTCACTTCTTTCCTCTCTTACAGTATTCAACATGACTTCCTCTTCATGTCATCGTCCTGTCAAATTGATTCATGCACTGCACGCCACGAGGCGCGAAAAAAAAAATTCTTAAGTGCGTTTACATTTGTTAGAAGCCAGTGTTACAATGGTTTTCTTCACACCATGTCAATTACTACAAGGAATTATTCACACTCCTCATTAAAGACAACATTTTTGAAAAACATAAAGTAGCTTTGACATAATTGGCCGATCTAAGAATCGACACTCAAACAAAGAAACAAATTATCGTGAAACCAGGTGGAAATGGATCACTAGGAGGTGTAAATTATGTGTTCGCTACTACGATGGAATTCTAACACAGTAGCCAAAGCTAAAAAATCAAAACTTACCGAAAATGCAAAGGACAGAAGAAAAAAGAGAAGGCAGTGAGTTCTCACTCCAAATTATCTCCTAAAAAGAAGACAACCAATAAAACGACCCCCTCAAGAGAGAGAGTTACTGCAGCTAGAACGCGCACGTGTCTCCCCTTCATCTTCACCTTCTCCTACTCCTCCTCAGGTATTGATGATACCAGTCAAATCTGATGTAAGACAAGTGTTTCCCCATCCGATAAAAAAATGGAAACCCATCTCAAAGGGACGTCTGCTTCTTCACCGTCGTCATCTTCTTTTGCTGGTTTAGCTGCTACTACTGCAGCCAAAAAGGTGGCATCCCCTTAGAAATAAGTGCAAGATAGAACAGGGATGTAATACCAAGTTTACTAAATTTGTCCAAACAAGAACTAGCACGATTTAGTCCATTGACAACTACTGATCATCCAGTAGTGCCCAAAGTCTAGTTGGTACAACGTTCCGACAATCAGTAAAAAGGAATTCCAGTATAAAAGAAGAAGTGTTGGATAAAATTCACTTCAGTTCCTCGAACAAACATGTCTTCATCTCCAAGCTTACATCATCTTCGACGTCCAAATTCGTCTTCCAAAAAAGGAAAGCAGGATATCCCTTCTCGTTTAGCAAAATATTGGGATGTCTTGTGAATACTTACCAAAGCCAATGCTCTGATGTGATAACATATAATTCAAAAAGCATCTAAAGAAATCATCGATACGGTCTGTGAATGTTGTTTGAACGTCTTGAAACGGTTCCTTTGACCAAGATACAGAAACAGCGGTTAGGACGACATTGCCACTTCTTCGCCAAATAGTGAAACAGAAAATTCCAATCAGTCAAAAGAAGAAACAAATGCTCGTTCAATGAGGATGATTTATTTTCATGCCGATATGACCGTTGGTAAAATTCGCTGCTCCTTGTTAGGATCGATTGCTGGAGATCTTTTAGGAGCAGTGTGAGGTGAACATTAAAAGGACACACTTATCTGGAAGGACATCACACCTGTGCACCTGGATCTTATGGAAGGATGAAACTTAACTTTAGTTCCTTACAAATGGTGGATTGAACTCCACATTTGGTACGAACAACGGATACCTCACTTACCTCCTAATCCTAATCTCACAGAGATATCACATTTACAATAAGAGTTACAATTGTTGATGGATCGAACAAATTTGTCAAAAACGGAAAAAATAGCAAGGTACGACAATTATTGCAACATCTTCAATTGTTTCATTAAAAAGCTTTAGACCAGACGACTAAAGCTACTCTGAGTGATTTCAAGAATGTCATGAAAAGCTAAGAGAGAATAGTAGCATCAGTTCCAAAGACGACAGACACGGCCACAGCGATGGGATTGAAAGAGAAAGGAAAAGCTTTCAAACGTCATCTGCAAAAAGTCCCAATTTGACACCTACATGAAGAATTGATTGGATCAGAAAGTTGATATCAGCGCCATCGCTAGCAGAAGAGAAAAAGAAAGAAGTGAAAAAAGAAGAAAAACAAAAAACAAAAAAACCAGAACCGATCATCCCTGTTCAGTCATCATTTACTTCTATTGCTCGTCGGACAAGTAAATCATTGAAATAAAAAAGAACTCAAAAGTCTACGTCTGCAAGATGTACGACAATGGTTAAAAGAACAATTGACGTACACGTTACACAAGCCCTCTGGACGAAAGGTTCAAAGAAATCAAACCAAAGTAGCATGAATCTATCATCAATGGCAAGCAGATTTAGCAGATGTCTCTCACTTAGCTTCGTACAATCAAGGTTACAAATATTTGTTTTGTGTCATCGTATTTTCAAAATTGGCTTGGGTGGTTCCTTTGACTTCTAAAACAAGTTCAGAGCTAGTGCGAGCTTAAACATTGTGTCGAAACAAAGCGGCCGTCACCCTCTGCGATGGCAGACGGACAAAGGCACATAATTTATGAACGAAGCCTTTCAAAAGAAATGAAAAAATGATAAATTCATTTTTTCACCTCTGAAAATCCTGAAACTAAAGGCAGTGTAGTATAACGTTTATAAAGAACACTGAAAGAAAGTATGTGGAAATATTTTACACATCAACATACTCTCAAAAACATCGACGTGTTACCACGTCTGGTGAAAGCTTACAATCAATCGTACCATCGTAGCATCGGATGTACTCCAGAAGAAGTGATGTCTCAAAACGAAGTGACCGTGTTTGATTGATTGTTTGTAACGTCGAAGACAAGAAAAAAGAAACAAGTGCTAAACACAGGATATTGGGTTCGCAATTGAAAAACAAAACGCACTTTTGACAAAGGCTATTTACCCAACAGGAAAACATTATTGTTTTATGTCACGAGACATGTGCGTGGACGTGATACACCTATCTATAAATTGGAAGATATGAACGAAAACTTACTCGAGTTAAAAAGAGTGACCCAGATAGACGACGACGTGTAAGATATCGAAAGCATTCTCGATCAAAGAACACGTAAAGTAGGAAAACATCGTATCCAAGAAGTTAAAGCACTCCAAGTTTCGATTCTTGGAATGCAGCTTCACACATCACTGACTATAAAAAGAAGTAGAAGTCACAAACATGCTGTTAAACACTGCAGCCCCTTCTCCGAGTTCATCCGTACAAAGAACTACAAAACAACAACCACGGCAGGTGTGGTGTGGGAACTTGTTCCTAAAAATCAAATCGTCTTTGTCTACCAGATTTTGTGGCGTAAAGTATCATTGGAGCAGCGATTGGAAACCTGAGTTTGTAAGAATTAGATAAACAACTGTGAACTATTTTACTCAGCAGTTATGTTATTGAAATATACTGACATTAGTAACAACAGTAGCCACACCAACGCTAGTCACAACTCTTCCAGTCACAGCAGTCTTCTAGAATCCCTGGAAATCATTCTCCTTTGACATCGAGTGATCCATTGAAGACAAGAACCATCAAACTATGAATAATCAATTTTATTTAACATTACCTAGAGACAGTCCTATGGATGTGTTCCCAACAACAACGCATATTGTTTCATGGCCAAATTACCTCAAGCCATACAACTTGATTACGAAGGTCATTGTGAAGTGGCTTTGGTAGAAATCCTTCATCCCATTCACATTTTGAATATTACCGCAGATCAAATGACTATCGTCGTAGAAATACTCAAAAAAAGTCCAAGTACATTTGGACAAAAATGATCCTGGCTATAATGAGAAGAAAAAAAAAAAAAAAAAAAAAAAACAACTAACACCATCTTATCCCCAAATGAATATCTATGACATGAGAATTCTTGCAGGATATTATTTTAATGCTTGACATCTCATAGAAACGATTTCACCTATTTGCAACGATCAGTTTGGCAGAGCACGGGATACAACTCACCGAAGTGTGCTGATCGAGTACCATCCACCTTCTCTTCATCTCAAAATTGGATTTTTCCGATGGCAAAACGTTGTCCACCACCTTTTCTCCCAGTTTGCTTGCTCTTCTGGATGGAAACACAGCTCTCTCTTCAACCAAAGACATCAATAACAACAGCCGATTCTACAAGTATTTTCGCTACCCTATCGAATTGAACGAAGGACTAAATTTGATGTTTGTGTACTCTGATATTGTCAAGTATAACATAATGGGAGACACTGTTGCTCCGTTGCTGAGAGTCATTTCTCTCTAAGTGGATTCTACCATATCTTGTTACGATGAAGATGAAAACAAGTATTACATTCACCGAGAATTTGTGCATTCTCATTATCTTCCTATCAGTAAATCGTATTTTGACAGTGTGAATATTGGTATAAAAGGAGATGTTGGACAAAATATTCCATTTTCTAAAGGAAAAGTCACCGTAAAACTACATTTCCGAAAACTATTCTCGACTGAATTGTAACTGGTGTATCCTGTGTACCGTAGAGCAGCTCGACAACGAGTACATGGTTTGGGAGATATATTAAAATCAGTCTATCGAACGGTAGCACCAGTCTTAAAAACCTATGGTCACTCGAGCATTGCATGCTTTAAAAGATGCTACCTTGACGCAAGGAAAATAATTCCTTCATAATGTGATTATTGTGTAACAAAGTCCCACATAAGCGTTAATGAAAGCAGAACAAAAATGTGTTGATCCAGTGAGGAAAAAGAACTCCTTGGTCGCCCTAAAAATTCACTTCACACTCCTGTTGAAGGCATTGATTCATTCTCTACGCAACAGCGAACACAAGATTGAAACAGATATCGAAAACTTTTCGACCAGAAAAAAATTAAAAAAGAAGAAATGTCAGAGATTTGAACGTTTTGGATTACTAATGGACAAAATGGTGCACCGAAATTGTTGTGAATGTTCCAAGACAGGACTCGATATGTTTGCCATGCCACCGACGGTGATGACGATGCAAGAATCTCAGTGGGTAGAATTTCATCCCGTGTCTTTTGACCATTTCAGCTGCTGTCGAGTTTGAAATCAAAGGACAAATTGAAGATTACATGGATCTGAATAACAGTTACTTATACCTGAATATCAAAGCTCTCAAAGTGGACAACACCAATTTAGGTGCCGCTACAAGAATGGCTCCCGTCTACAATTTTATGCATTCACTGTTCAGCGAAGTGTATTTGTACTTGAACAACACAGTTGTCAGCAGCAGCATACCGAGCTTACCTGGAAAATTTCTTGACTTACGGAAAAGAAGCCAGGAACACACATCTGGATGCATCAATGGTGTAAAAACCTGACACCTTGAGTTTATTTAACGATGCAGAGTTGAAAGAAGCCGAGGCTCCTCACAATGTAGTATTTAAAGATCGCCAAAAGAAAAATAAAACAAGGACGTAGGTGTTTACAAATGATGGATCATTTACACTTGGACATGTGGTTGCAAGACAAGTATTTGTTGAATGGTGTGGATGTACGTCTGAGACTAAATCGATGTAGTACCGTATTCCATTTGATGGCCGATGTTAATGAGTACAAAACTAGCATAGAAGATGCCAGACTGTACGAGCGACGTGTGGAAGCCTTACCTAAAGTGGAAACGACATCATTCAACTTCTGACCGAAACTACAGTCAAGTATCCTTTACGACGAGTGGAAGTCAAAACCTTCACAATTGCTTCTGGACTCCGATCCAAGATCGATGATCATGTCTCCCAAGGTCAGCTGCCTAAACGTTTCTTCATTGGCATCGGGAGCAATGCGGCCCTCAACTGAGCCATTGATCAAAATCCTTTTGAGTTCCAACATTTCAATGTGTCCAAGACAGAAGTGACCTGAGACGGCCAGACGTTGTGCACCAGACCATTTGAATCTAACTTTGCCCAGAAGAATTACTTGAGATCTTACTTGGCTCTGTTTGAAGCCACATGACAATTAGGAACCAACAGTACCCACGGCATTTCGTACGACGATTATGCAGGAGGATACTTTTGTGGAGATTTGATTTCACCTCAGACCAAGACAGCGACGAAGGACATTTCTACCCTATAAAATCAGGTCAACTCCGTGTGGAACTTCAGTCTAAAACATCCCCTCTTGAGCCTCATACAGAATTTATAAAGGATAAAACCTATGAACATTTATAACATATAATTTCCCATTGTCCCTCTTATGCCGCAGAAAAAAAAAAAAAAAAATGGCGGTCTAATGTTAATTTCCCTCTTATGCCCTTATAATCCGAAGACAATTTTTAACATAGGATTCCCCTTATGCCCTAAGTCGCCATCATATACTACTAACGTGTTATCTAATCTAAATCACGAATGGAATAAATGATAGCTATCTTACATGACTGTTTTATATGTTTGTGAAGTCAGGGTCTCTCACATCTGTTTACTTATTATCTCGCCTCCCGCGACGGGCGCAATAAAATCAGCCACGGGTGCCATAAAACCCACTATGGTTGTATTAAAATCCTTGACGGAGTCCGGCTATACCGAGAGTGCGCCCACCAGAAGTACCGGACAGCCAAATCTACTTACCCCATGTATCCACATCCACGGTATTGAGTGGATAATTCGAAATCAACGATGCATGTACTGCACGTCACCAACGAATTCTTTTTTTAAAGAAGACTTTCGTTTATTTAATAAGTGTTTAATAAGGATAGACACATAATGTGTAAATCAGATAGATACATACATACATACACACATACATTTCTTTAAGTGATGCGTTTTGAAAAATGCAATTCTAGTACTTGTTTGATAAGTCAGTTTTGGTTCTTGTATCAAAATCGACGAGGAGTAACTTCTAGACTGCAATAGAGGAGTTCTGGAAGTCGGGGATAAACGTTTTAACGCTACTTTAAACGCAAGTGGAGATGGAGTTCATCGCAAATATCTGTACTTGTTTAATTTTGCATCCAACCGCCCCACCCCCAGCTGCATTCTGGATTTAAAAACCGTACTTTTATGTAACATCGCCAAAATATGATCCCACACCTATCTCCATTGGTGTAGGTGGAGTTCAGATTATGAGGAAGAGTCCATAGTATCTATCGGAATGCTACCTTTGATCTCTACCTCTTCTTCTCCTGTGGGCTACATCCAGAAACCGAAACCTCTGTCATCAAATCATCATCGTAAAATCTGATACCCAATATAATCCCCCCTCTCTTAATCGCTGTGGATATAATTCAGGTCACAAGGAGAATCGACTGACGGAAGAACAGACCAAGGGACGATCGAACATACATAATTAATTACAGTATATCCGCAAAAATGCGGATGTAAATATCATTAATAAGAACAGGTCCTCGACCACACGTATCTAACAGACTCTTTGACTTGCTGATGAACCAAATTCACCTTCAATATGTGAGTTCTGGGGCACAGAGTAGTACTAATATTAGTACCCATATCTCCTTCGTCGACATTGTCGAAGCTACGATATCGCAGCTAAATACTGGATATGCAAAAGGTTGAACTCGATCTATTTGCGTTACTTTATTTTAGATAAATACTGCAATATAATCAAGAGAGACATATACAGATGGAATTAAAGTTCACTTAGCAACAAAGTAAGTGTACATTTAAGTAAATATATATTAAAAAATCCCAACAACAACTGCATCGTTGAAGTATATAAATGAAGCTTTTACAAAACAAAGTTATGAATTATTAAATCTACTTACAGTGCCCTTCAATACCCCAATTAAACAATCTACTTACAGTGCCCTTCAATACCCCAATTAAACAATCTACTTACAGTGCCCTTCAATACCCCAATTAAACAATCTACTTACAGTGCCCTTCAATACCCCAATTAAACAATCTACTTACAGTGCCCTTCAATACCCCAATTAAACAATCTACTTACAGTGCCCTTCAATACCCCAATTAAACTATCTACTTACAGTGCTCTTCAATACCCCAATTAAACAATCTACTTACAGTGCCCTTCAATACCCCAAATGTCGCTGTCCCCAGACAAATGTTGGACACTTTTAGTCCAGATTTTCCAAGGAAATTATACTGCATGTTACCGACTGCTGTCATTTTTGTGGTGTTGACTATGTTTGCCCAGTTAATGACTAAGCTGGATTGTTGTGCTGTTATCACTTAAGCGTGTATGTAAAATATGATATGTACTCTAGAGGGGTGTATTTAAGGAGAGTCTACTATTACTGGTGTTTCAGAAATCGCCTTTCTTGTCATAGGTACTGCGGGTCAGTTTCAAGGCTTTTTTCGTACCTTTTTCTTAGAAACTTTAAAATAATGCAGATCAATAACTGTATTTGAAAATAAAATTACGTCACTAGCCTGTAAGTCCTTTACTCTCTTATTGTTATTTTGAATTTCTTCAAAGATAAATAGATCATACTGGAGGGCTACTCAAGGACGTGGCTGAAGAAGGATACACCTAATTACTGAAACTGATTTTGAAATCACCCATTATTTACTGCGAAGCTGTTGGCATAGTTACCCTCGCACTTGGGAACCGCGGTAGCTCTGAATTTCCCAGGTTTTCCTCACTATTATCCTGGTTATTTAAAAAGGACCTTGTATATTTTAGACATTGTTAAAATAACTTTTAATTCCCTTTATTTTGGTGTATGATTGATGGGTGTAATTTGGGTATAGAGTATACATCTTGACCAATGCTTCAGATGTCTTTCACAAGGTTGCTAGCTCAGCTTAGTCTTTTTCACTTCCTAGGCTTCACAGGTAATTTGGGAAAAAATAGCCGATAATTTAAAAGAAAAAGTTAATAGCTTTTTGTATTTTATAATTCATTTCTAATTGCACTTTCAGAATTTAGTATTGTCTACTCTGGCAAAATTCAGTTTCCCTATTTTAATAGCCTCGAAAGTTAGTGTACTTTGGACTAGTTCTAGTTCATTTCTCTAGCACATGCGAGAAGCCATTTAGATCAGCTGTCTGCTTTAGGCAGCGCATTGTTTTCCTAATACCACAGTAATAATATGTGACCCCCTGACCCCCTACAGGAATTAACATTACGCCGTAGGTTTACCTTCGGGCCGTTATGGTAATGTTAAAAATATCTATAGGTTTAACATTGTGGCCGCCATTGTGAATGGTGATGTTAATGTAGTGACCATTACCCCACATCATACCATCAACACACCGTGTGTAGTGACCAATACACCCTATTTACTATCCAACACGCAGTGTGCAGTGACTAATATCCAATCGATACTATCCAACACGCTGCGTGTAGTGACCAATACCCCACACTTACTATCCAACACGCCGTGTGTAGTGACTAATACTTCACACTAGACCATCAACACGTCGTGTGTAGTGACCAATACTCAGTCATCTAATAACCAGCACCCCACAGTATACCATCAACACGCCATGTATAGTGACCAATACCCCACACTACTATCCAACACTTGTAGTGACCAACACCCAGTCATCTACTATCCATCACCGTACATTATACTTTCACCACGCCGTGTGTAGTGACCTGCTGCCTAGTGGCTATGTGCATATATCTCAGATTTATATATAAATTATTACCTATACCTCAGATTATGTTGGCGTTGTCAATAAATTTGCATATATTGTACTGATGTTATTAATAAATCAAGGGAACCAACTCATAATAATATCAAAGTGAAAGCGATTAAAAGTGATGTTAAAATTACGAAACTGTACCGGAATTTAGTGGAGACTAGAAAAAAAAAAAAAAAAAAAAAAAAAAAAATAAAAAACCCTTGAACATTAGATTGTAATAGCCGAGATTTAAAGTAGTACCAAAATTCCGAAACTGTACCGGACTTTAACAGAGACTGAAAAAAGATCCGGAGAAAATGTCAACATTTGGCTTAGACTAAAAGTAGTACTAGCATTACGAAACTGTCACCGACTTTAGCGGAGACTAAACATTTCCGTAAAACTTTAAAAATATAGTTGAGACTAAAAGTAAGATAATATTTCTGAACTAATACGAAACTTATCGGAGATTAAAAAGAAATTTCCCCTCAAAATGTAAATATATTTAAAAGAAATTGTACAAATTATGAAAAATTAAAAGTGACACATTTACAAATTTACATATATTTTTTTATACAAATAACAAAAACTAAACAAATTATACCAAATTTAGCGAAGACTAAAACATGTCCGGACAAATTTAAAAAATGCAAATCTTTTTACAAATATAATATTTAATTTTAACACAGTTTTTTTAACAAATTGTGAAAGATATGTATAAAAAGTTGACAATTTCACGCCGTTTTGAGTGACCAGAGAAAACTCAACAACGGAGGCACGGACGTGAAGGAAAAAATCCCTCTTAGAAAAAATCAAAGATCGACAGTGAGAATGTAAAAGAGCAAGTCCAAAAGAAACACTTTTTGTTTCTAACAGACATCAATAAAACCGATGAAGGAAGGATAAGGGGTACTCACTTCTTCTTCATTTACAAATACGAAAAAAAAAAAAAAAAAAAAAAGAAACAAAAAACAACAAGAAACAAACAAACATGAACGTATTTACAAGGCTGACAACGTTGTGGAGACAGACTAGGCTTTCAGTGATCGTATACAGTGTCATTTTGACATCGATACACACTACGTTTCTGTGCTAAAGAAAATAGATCTCCATAATGTTTACAAAACCACTTTCTAGTTTGTCATCGTTTTTAGAGAAATCACGTTCAAAACAAGTCAATAACGTTCTAAGGGAAATCCAAGAGTGCGTTGATGAAGAAAATACACACAATATTGTCCAAACACTATAGAATGTGATCCTTGTAATCTCATAGTATTGAATTGAGTAGATACAGCATTTCTTCTCATAAAGTCAATGATATCGTCTTCCAGATGAGGTAATCGATAAGAATCAAAATATTCCACACTGTGATCATTGGGAAAGTAGACGGCTACCCAATGGGTTCCTGGGCGATTACTGTCGCCTGTGTTGATGACATAGGCTTGAACGTCGTTAGGTTTTCGATGTGGAAGTTCATCTTTAGCACACGCCACTGGATTCCAAGAAGCTGTGTACGAACTGTGAGTCAGACGATAATGATGTTCCCAGGTATTCATTCTTTTCACAGGTAATGATAAGCATAAGTTCACACTTGACTTTTTTCTTGACAATATCTGTCAAGTAAGTTGATGAACGGGAATTCTACGTTCTCTGTTGCAAGATAGCTTCGATGCGTTTCGTTTCCAAAGAAGTCAATGGAGGTAAGGAATGGTTTTTATACCACTCTTTCAACATTTTTACTTCTGAGATGAGAGTCCATGCATCTTCCAGATATCCTTTCAACTTTTCTTCTTGACTCATCATCAAACATGTTGTCGTGTTATTTCTGACTTGGATGATCTATTTGACATCCATGACAGTGTTTTCTGGCAGGAGTGTGATTATTTCAACCACGTGACGAGCAAAACAGGAGGCTAAGTGTTACTCTTGTTCTGGCCATCTTGTCATCATAGCTGTATTTTTCTCTTCTTTTCTTCTTCACTTATGGTCTGTGACTGTTGTTGTTCTGGATAGAAAACATCCTCATCACCTATCTTTATAGGTTTCATCTTTTAATAATCAAGGATCACTTCTATCAAACTGTTGATTTCCAGAGAATTGTCAAATTCTGCATACAAGATGACGTTGACTGTGTTGGCCAGGGCTAGTGGAAACTGAAGTTCCACACGAAGTTGGCCTGATTTTATATGGTGCAAATGTCCTTCGTCGCTGCCTTGGTCTGGATTGAAATCAAAACCCTATAAAGCATGTCCTGCTGCGTAATCACCGTACGAAATGCCGTGGTTACTGAAGGTTCCTATTTGTCATGTGGCTTCAAACAGAGTCAAGTAAGATCTCAAGTAATTTTTCTGGGCAAAGTTAGGTTCAAAGGATCTGGTAGAGAAAGTCTGGCCATCGCTGGTGACTTCTATCTTGGACACGTTGAAATGTTTGAACTCGAAAGGATTTTGATCGATAGCTCCGTTGATAGCCGCATTACTGATGATGCCGATGAGCAAATGTTTTGGTAGTTGACTTTGGAAAGCATGATCTTCGAGCTTGGCTCGAAGTCCAGAGGCAATAGTGGAGGTTTTGACTTCCACTCGTCGTACAGGATACTTGGTTGTCGTTCTGTTCCGAATTTGACTGATGTAGTTTCTCACTTTAAGTAAGACTTCCACACGTCTCACGTACAGTCTGGCTTCTTCGATGTCCATTCTGTACTCTTTAGCAGTAGCCATCAAATGGAACACGGTGCTTCTTCGATTCAGTCTCAGACATACATCTACACCATTCAACTGCAACCATATTTCTAAATGCAAACGATCCATCATTTCTAAACTATGCTCTCGTTTGATTTTCTTTCTGCGGTCGTTAAATCCAACATTTTGAACATCGTCATCTCCAGTCAACTCTGTGTGGTTAAACTTGTCCAACGTGTTAGGTTTTCACACCACTAAAGCATCCAGGTGTGTGTTCTTGGCTTCCTTTCCGTACATAAAGAGATTTTCCAGGTAAGCTCGGTAAGGGTTAATAACCATGTTGTTGCTGATTAGTGTATTGTTCTAGTCAATCCACTTCGCCGAACAAAGAAAGTATGAAATTGTTGACAGGAGCTACTCTGGCATCCACGTCTGGATTGCTGTTGTCCGTTTTGAGAACATTGACTTTCAGGTATAAGTAACTGTTATTCAGATCGATGTAATCTTCGGTTTCTCCTTTGATTTCAAATGTAACAGGTGCTGAGGTGGTCAAAGACGACACAGGATTAAATTCTACCCATTGGGATTCTTGCATAGTCATCATCGTCGGTGGCATGGTAAATAGATCGAGTTCTGACTTGGAACATTCGCAAAAATTTCGGTGCATCATTTTCTTCTCCTTTTTTAGTAATCGAAAACGTCCAATTCTCTGACAGCTGTTCTTCTTTTTATTCTTTTTCTGGTCGTGTCTATGAGGTCTGAAGGGATTTCGACGTCTCTTTCTGCCTTGTCCATGCTGTGGCGTAGAGTAGAAAGTAATGCCTTCGCCAGAAGTGTGAAGCAAATTTATAGGGGTGTCGTGGCGTCCAAGGAGGTCTTTTCCTGTCTTAATCAAAATATCTTTTCCTGTTTTCATGAAGGCTTCTTTAGGACTTTGCTTGTCGATATGTACATTCTTTTCCTTGCGTTAAAGCTGCATCTTTGAAAGATGGGTGCTACCGTTCGAAAAGCTTTTTTAACATATCTCCTAAACCATGTCCTCGTTGTCTAGTGACTCGTCGGTACACAGGACACATCTGTTACAATTAACTGGAGAATTGTTTTCGAAAATGTAGTTTCACGGTGACTTTTCCTTTCGAGAATACAATATTTTGTCCAAGATCTACTTTTGTACTAATATTAACGCTGTCAAAATACGATTTACTGAGAGCAAGATAATCAATATGTTCAAATTGTCGGTGAACGTGGTACGTGTTTCCTCCTTCATCGTAAGCAGCTATGGCAGAACCCACTTTGAAAGGAATGATTCAAGCAACGGAACAGCTGTGATTCTTACGACGTTGTACTGGACGACATTGGAATACACAAACATCAATTCAGTCCTTCGTTCAGTTCGATAGGGCAATGAAAATACTTGTAGAATCGATCGTTGTTGTGAATGTCTGTTGACTGCAGTGCTATGTTTGTTTCCACCTAGAACAGCAAACAAACTGGGAGCAAATCTGATAGACAGCGTTGTGCCATCTGAAAATACATTTTAAGACGATGCGCAAATTTATGGTACTCGATCTGTACACTTCGGAGAGCTTTCTCCAGTACTTTGCCAAACTGATCGTTGAAAATAGCTGAAATCGTATCGATGAGATGTTGAGCATTGAAATAATATCCGGTAGGAATTTTCCTGACATAGATATTCAATTGAGGTTTTGCTGGCGATGGTGTTTTGGATTCGTAAATGAGATTATCATTTTTGTCTAAGTGTTCTTGAACTTGTTCGTTGAATATTTCGACAAGGAAAGTGGTTTCATCTCTAGCCACATTCCACATTTGAGCAGGATGATTGGTACCAAAGCTACTTTCCAATGAGTATGGTTTGACGTAATTAGACTGTGAAACAACATGATGTGTTGTTGGGAAATACATTCATAGAACTGTCACTAGGTAATGTTAAATATAATTGATTATTCATAGCTCGATGGTTCTGGTCTCCGAGGAATCACTCGATGTCAAAGGATGATTTTCCAAAGGGGAATCTATAAAAGAACTGCTGCGGATGCGATTGGAAGAGTTGTTGATGTGACTGGCGTTGGCGAAGCTACTGTTGTTGTTGTTGTTAATATCGGTATATTTCAACGAAGAACGGAGAAGAAGAAATCAAATACAATTGCTAAGTAAAATAGTCAACACTTCTTTATCTCATTGTTGCAAAATCAAATTTCCAATAGCCGCTCCAACGACAAGACACCACTTACATTTGGCAGGAAAAAGACGATTTTATTTTTAGGGACACGTTCTCCACACCACATACACAGTGGCTGTTGTTGTTGCTGTTTTAGTAGTTCTTGAAAATATGAAATCTGAGAAGGAGATATAGCTGTGTTCGTAACTTCTACTTCTATTTAACGTCGATGAAGCAGCATTACAAAAATCGAAACTGGGTGAATATCCTTTCCAACGAATTTTCACTTCTTGGAGTCGATGTTTTACCACTTTAATTGTCCTTCGTAGTTTTCTTTCGTAGTCACTTGTTGTAACTTAGGCAAGGAAAAAGTTCCTTTTAACACTTCTGCGTTCGTATCTTCCAATTTATTGTTTTGTTTTTCACTTGGGACAGATCTCCTGTGTTTAGGTTTTTCTTCTTCTTGGATGATGCCTCAGACATTCAAAGCAATTGCATTTATTGCACACACACTCTACCCCACAAATATACTTATATACTATCACACAAGAGGGGTAATTATAATGGAAGGATTTGGCTTTTGTTTCATTTGGCAATCATTTGATTAGTATTACTTTTCCATGAGATCTCTAAACGGTTCAGGAAAGGGTTGTGTATGTCTGTGTCTTCCACCAAAAATTAAAACTTAAACCATAAATATATTTATTGGTATAGTGTGTGCAAGCACTACTACCATTCACATTTTTACAGATACAAAGAAAAGTCTTTTCTTAACAAGTACAAACACTCCCTGTGCGATACATACCTTCCTTTCTCGCCATCCAGTTTAATTTCTATAGAAGACTATGTAACTCAACTTTTGGCGTTTTCAATCTTCAACAAAAAGTTTACTTTCTCTCTCAGTCAATTGTTGGTTTGGCACAAAGCGTTCTATCCAAAACAACATCACCGCCCTTCAGATGAAAATGAAAATTGAAAATGAAAACTAAAAGATGAAAATTGAAGAAACCCCCCCCAAAAAAAAAAAAAACAACAACATGAAAATGAAAATTACAAATGACAAATTGAAAATGAAAATAAAATGAAATTTAAAAAACAAAATTTGAAAATGAAATATAAATATGAAAAATGAAAAATGAAAATTGAAAGAAAAAAAATTTGAAAATGAACATTAAAAATGAAAATTGAAAGTGAAAATTAACAATTGGAAATTCAAAAACAAAATTCACAATGAAAATTCAAAAAGAAAATGAAAAAAAATTGAAAATGAAAAAATGAAAATGAAAATGAAAAAAACCCCGCAAATTTTGACTTCTAAAACAAGTTCAGAGTTAGTGCGAACTTTAATACTTGTCTTAAAACAAAATGATTGATACCCTGTACGATGGCAAACAGACAAAGCACTGAATTTCGTAACCACCTTTACCCTCTTTGGTGATAATATATAAATGTTTGTGGGTATAGTGCGTAAGCATTCATACCTCTGCTTGTGTGTGATATTGTGCGTGTGTGGCATCTCATTTCTTTTCTTTCGCATCCTATCCTCTTCAGTGATAGTATATCTGTGTGTTTGTAAGTATAGTTGGTGTATATTCCCACCTCTTTTCGTTGAAAAGTAAATGTGGGGGTGTTGGATAGTAGATAACTGGGTGTTGGTCGCTCTAACAGCGTATTCGATCGTAACTGTGGTGTATTGTTCGCTCCAGCGGCGTGTTGATGATATCCTGTGAGTGTTGGATAGTACATAACTGGGTGCAAAATGATAAATAACTGGGTGTTGGTCACTTCAAACGGCGTGATGATGGTAAAGTGTGGGTGTTAGGTGGTATATAACTGAGTGATGGATAGTAAATAACTAGATAATGGTCACTCCAAACGACGTATTAGATAGTAGATAACTGGATGTTGAATAGTATATAACTGAGTGATGCACAGTAAATAACTGGGTGTTGAATAGTTTATCACTGGGAGATGGTCACTCCAAACAGCGTATTTGTTAGTAAGTGTAGTTTTAGAGGACATAGAAACCCATAATGTTAAACCTATGGACAATTTTTTAATATTACATTTCACGTTAGAGGACATAGGGATCCCTAATGTTAAACCTATGGATATTTTTAACATTACATTTCACGTAAGAGGTCACAGAGACCCAAAACCAAAACGTATAGCCTCAATGTTTAATTCCCATATTTTAAGTTAACTAGTGGTCCAGTTTTTTCATATATTACCTACTTACTGGAATTAGGATTTTTGCATATCAATTGCGGTGGACTAGACTTTTCGCATATCCATTCTTTTTATATTTGTTCTCGACCTACAACACCTCTAAGCTTTGACCACTAGCAGAGTTGCCAATAGATCTAGTTTATTGTTTAAAATTAATGGATTGTTACCAGTAATAAACATTTTATTACAAGTGATACACAAAATTGTTACTTCTACAAATTATTTTTATTATTAAGAAACCGTTTGAGAGTAGGATATACCTACACTAGAGCTTGTGGGTAATATGTTCGTACCAATAACAAAAAAGTTTCACGTTTGTGAGGTTTGCAAATTTACTGTTTACAAAAAGAACAATTTCATCCTCTACGACAAAGATGTTTTAACCATTGGTATCTAAATGCTATAAAAAAGCTGATAAGTTTGAAAAAGTTTAAATGGTCAGAAGACATTCCTCTAAATGGACAGTTTAAAAGAACACATTCAGAATCTACCTCATGAGCTGTGAGAAAGCATTTACCACTACTTTGTACAGATTCAAGTGAATCGCAAAGAACAATTGCATCCTAAATGGAATAGACTTTTTAATCATTGGTATCTGAATGTATAAGACTGATTACTTTGAAAATGTTCAAATTGTCAGACATTGATCAACTGTAAAGACATTATAAGGATTACCATGTCACGACGTCTGTCGTCAGTATTACACCAAACTCCATGGAAGGAAGTCAATGACAGTGTTTGACTTCTTGGATTACTGAGTATTTTTAAAAGAACTGATTCCGCAAGACGAGAAGATTCCTTTGAATTTTGGACGCCGTGTCGTGTGTGCGTTAGCTTTCGTTTACCAATCGATTTTTGTGGCAAATTTATGAACAGTACATGCAAAGACGTGACAACAACTGGGACTTGAACTGTTTAAATTGAACAGTGTAAATGCAAACTGTCGTTCTAAAAGTTCTGAAAGTCACTTTTTGGGTAGGTAGAATGTAAATAAAATAAAAAAATAAAAAAATAAAAAATTCAGGAGCTACCGAATGACTTTCTTTATTGGTTGATCTGACTCTCTCGGTCTTGTGGTAGAGATAGATGACTCAGGATTACTCATGTCTTCTTCAAAATTGCTAGCGTGAACTTCTGCCAACACTTGTTAGAGAGTGTTGGGTGACATAGAACGTCGTCGTCGCTTGGCTTCTGGTTTCTCTTTGGAAATGTGTGATCATTTCACGACAGTAGATAATTAAAATTTAGTTTTAATAAGTTACATCTCTCTGTCTATGCATGGAGAGACCCCCTCACCCTAAGAGAATACACTCATTCAGTTTCAATCTGTGAAGATGGAAGAGTCAGAACAGATCGCACTTTTCGTCAGAGATTTACTGAGAGTCATTTCAAAGTACACTTCCATTAAGACCTAATTTTGACTACTCCACTCGAGACAAAAGTCAATGATACCTGTTATGCCTTTCAAGAGAAAGGACATTGGACACCAGAATGTCCATATCATCAAAGAAAAGGAACCACTAAGGCAGAAGAAAAGATATAAAAGTAAAGATATCTGTTATCAATGTCAAGAAAAAGGGCGTTGGTCTTCAGTGTCCCAACAGAAGAAGAACCCATTCCAGTAAATAAATTCAAGAAGGCAAGACAAGTAGAAGAAACTTAAATAGAAGAACCCATGCCAGTGAAGAAATTAAAAAAAGAGAGACAGTAAAAGGAAGAAAGAAGAAGCTGGACTTTGTTGATGTGTTTTGAAATTTCATTGTGATTCTAATTTCACGAGAATACACCAAAGAAACCAGACTTCTTATTATATGTCAAGACATCGTGGGCCATTTATCAGGATCATAGATACAGCTATATGGAAGAGACAACTCTATATGGAGAGGCAAGGGTGCCTGTAGCATATTTTAATCCATGGGCCTGATGTGAGGAGAAGTTTGCGCAGAAGAACTGTGAAGCGGTGTGGTATGTTTAACCCTCTTTGGTTAACAACCCCAACGGTCCTTTTCAGGGCCACCCAGATCTCTTCTAAACGAGAGATACTACTCAAAATAATTGCCACAATGTGTTTTATGTTTGTATGTTTGTGAGTGTCTATATCTGTTCACAACCAACTAAAACTTAAAACCCCTTCTTGTGTGTGACAGTATGTGTATATTTCATCCCCCTTCTTTTACATCCTACCTTCTTCGTTTGATAGTATGCATGGGGTGTGGAATAGTAATCAAAAAGTGGGTATTGGAAAGTAATCAAAAAGTGGGTGTTGAATAGTAATAAAAAGTGGCTGTTGGATAGTAATCAAAATGTGAAGTGTTGGACAGTATATAAAAATTTTAACATTACCATTGGGCGGGGGGGGGGGGCATAAAATATGCTTAGGTCTATAGGTTATATGCGGGGTCCTCTCTGGTCCCTTCATGTTAAACCTATAGACATTTTTAGCATTACCTTTCCCATAGAGGTCCAGAATGGTCCTCAATGTAAACCTATGGCATAATGTTAATTCCCGAAGGGGTCATGGGGCCACATATTACTACTTACCACATATAAATAAATTTCAGTCACAGTATATAGAAGTAGCACAGAGGTATGCCAACATTCTCCCCAATGTGCATATTCCAATGCACACAACTTCACCTTATTCCTGCCTCACTTTCAGAAGTAAATAATAACTGTAGAGCTAAACTTTAAGGGCTAAACGGGTGTTATTATTGAATGATTTAAATTTGATTGCAGAGCTGAAACATTTAAGTCGCAAGCATCTACACAGTTCTTTTGAATAATGGCAATATCGCGAAGCTGGACCAAACCCCATATAATGCAGTCTAGAAATCTGAGTCAGTTGATTCCATATTAATGATTTTATGTTTAATGTACATGTTTTAACCAATACAAGTATAAATTTAACTTTAAAATGATTACGGAATCAATAGACTCTGATTTCACAACTGTTTGATACGAGGGTCAGGATGGCTTGACGATATTGGCTGAATAATTATCAGGCAATTCTTCCACAAGACAGTATTCATTACATTAGTACCAAAGTCCCACACCCCTTCCCCCTTCCATGTGATGAAAAGTGAGCTATTTTGGAAATGCAAATTGCATTTTTTCAACATAGCAACAAATGTTATGCTAAAAGACAGGAACATCAAACTTACCATAGTTATTCCTGAGATATCACGGATAAATTGTACAGTTTGAACAGAGATGGAACGGTTCTGAGGTCAAAGGTCACAGGGTAAGACATTTGCTAATTCTTCTCACACCAGTATATTGAAGCCTGAGAATTTGCTTTGTCGTCATTTATTCCTTAATTTTATTACAAATGAATTAAAATAAATATTTTTACTATATTTTTCTTTCACTCAATCCAACAGTTTTAAATATAAGTTGATTTTACTTTATGTTCTAAGACTTTTAATTTTCCCATAATTAAGGACATTTCACACACAATACTGAGACAAGCCAAGAGTAAGATAGGCATAATTATCTTATTTTCATACACATCATCAATATTATTGTAACATTTTTTTGAGAATATCATACATGATGATATGAAAAAGAGAAATACAATTGCCCAAATTTTCATATTTGTCTTAAGGTTTCATTCTACAGTTTTGTTCTTTGCACAGGGTTTGATTTTTTTGAAGAAAAAGAATTTTCCAGATTTTCCTCACTGGTTATCCTTGTTATTTAAAAAGGACCTTGTATATTGTAGGTATTGCTAAAATATGGTTTAGTTGCTTTTATTTTGGTGTATGATTGAGGGTGAAATTTGGGTTTTATAGAGTATACAGCTTGGCCTTGCTTCAGATGTGCATCATTCAAAAAACTGATAGATCCGCTTAGTCTTTTTCACTTCCTGGACTTCAGAGGCAATTTGGAGTAAAAAACAAAACAAACAAACAAACAAACAAACTAGCCGATAACTTCTTTTTGTATATATATCTTATAATTAATTTCTTGTACTTTCAGAATTTAGCATTGTCTACTCTATCATAATTCATTTTCTCTATTTTAATAACTGCTAAAATTAGTGTATTTTGGACTAGTTCAAGTTCATTTCTCGAGCACATGGGAGCAGCCATTTTGATCAGCTGTCAGCTTTAGGCAGCATGCTGTTTCCCTAATACCATATATAAAGAAATTTCATTCATAGTACATAAAAGTAGCACAGAGGTATGCCAAGATTCCCTCTAATGTGATTGTTGCAAATGCACACAACTTGACCTTATATCCGTCACGTTTTCTGAAGTACATAATAACCATAGAGTGGAACCTTCATGACTGGTTCCAATATTTTTGTACAATAGGGCAAGTTATGAATTTACCTTTTTGCTATAAATACATTTTTCATTTACCTTCAATGCCTTGCCTGCACAGCCATATTGCTTTCAGATAAACAGAACAACATTGGAGTGTACACAATGTGTTGCTTACGCTAAACTATGTCTTACACTCTGTGAACTATGTTGCTCTACTCATATCAATGTGTATAAAGAACACACAAAGTAAAAACCAGATTTAGTAGATTAAACAGACAAATACTTGTTTTATAGTCTTTAAGTTCTCTAATTAGGGTAAGTTAGTGATTTATCGGCTAATTGTTTTATTACTCGGTCTAATAAAAACACTACATAAAACCCCCATTCAAACCTAACATCCGTTCATTGTCATAATTTGCATCTTTTATTTCTCTCCTTGGTTTCAGTAAATTAGAATGTCTGTTTGCAAAATGTTATGGTCATTTAATATCCTCCTGTTTATTCTCATTCGTAATTCTACTATTTGTCTCTCTTTTCTTACAATAATTTATAGTTTGTTTGTCCATTCTTTCATTCATGTTATTCTTACATTAATTTATTGTTTGTTTGTCCATTCTTTCATTCATGTTATTCTTACATTAATTTATTGCTTGTTTGTCCATTCTTTCATTCATGTTATTCTTACATTAATTTATTGTTTGTTTGTCCATTCTTTCATTCATGTTATTCTTACATTAATTTATTGTTTGTTTGTCCATTCTTTCATTCATGTTATTCTTACATTAATTTATTGTTTGTTTGTCCATTCTTTCATTCATGTTATTCTTATGTTTACTCTTTTAGTTACCCACATATATGCATCTTGCCGTTTGTTTGTCCGTTTCACTGTGCATTCCTTGTAATTATAAGAATGACTGTTGAAATCGAAAAGTAAATGAATTAGATTATCAATGGCAGTCTCAATAATAATTATTTAGAAGAAAAAACCACCAGAAATATTTAAAGGCACATGATTATAATTAAACGGAGGGAGGAATTCCTGAAGATTATTTAAATTTTTTCTAGCAAAGAAATATGCGCAAGTTGAAACTTGTCATGCAAATATATTTTTTTGAGACAGTGAAAAGATTGTATATCTCAAAATTGGCATGAAAAGGTGTATCAGTCAACAAAATCAATCTTTAATAAAAATTACAAGTCGTTACTGCATGTGATCTATGCACAGAACTACCTTTTTACATCCCTCTGGACTTTTTGATATTTAGATGTTCTAGCCATAAATTAGAAGAAAACAAATATTAAGAATGTAGCTGTGCCTGTCTATCTTTAGAAAAATTGTATAGCTTGATGTCACCACTAAGTCCAGAGTTTATATACCATATATTAGCTAGACAAGAAACTATACCTAATGTCTGACAGTAATACAATAATTGTGTTTTGCGGTCCAATGTATTGACTTGTTTTTATGTATTATTGGACAGTAGCCTAAATTACTGAAATGAAGAATTTAAATTTATTTCAATATCCACTTGTAGGGCGATGATATTGTAACCTCCCCTCCCCTTTCAGTTGTTTAACAGAGTGACTTCCTAACAGACTGAATGATAATTTAGCTCCCGGAACATTGTCTTCTTTCACAGTTTGTCCGTTGGGGTCAAGAATTCTCCGTGTGGGCTATTTGTAGGTACAGAATTAGGTAATTATGTGTTGCATCACATCCTCCTAATTCATATGTGATAGTGACCACTTTTCAATATATTTAAAAAGTAATATTCAAAAACCTCATGGGCTCGGGCTGAGATGGAAGTTGAACAAGGCAGATTGGGAAATGTTTCAATCCTTCTGCACGTCAAATTTGACAGCTGATTGTTTTGACAACAGTAGTGGATCCAATACTCCTATTGCAAAGATACTCCAGTATGTTGCTGGCGATACAATACCAAAAACGTAGGCGTTTTCTAAACATGTCAAGAAACCATGGTTTGATGATGCATGCAAAGACACCATCAAGGAACGGAAAAGGTCCTTAAATATTTCAATGTCAATCCAACAACTGAAAATCTGAATAAATACCGTACAGAGCTAAAGCTCGCTGTACCATTAGAGTGAGCAAGAGGAAAACAATGAGATCCTATGTCTCTAGGTTCTACTCTCGCTCCTCTATTAAATCGGTATAGAATATGGTACGAAAAATTATTGGCAAAAAATAAAAGCAACTCAATCAAGCATTGAAATTTAAATAAGTTTTTGAAAGAAAGAAACTTCAGAGTTAAGGTAGGCAACATCCTTTCTGAAAGCTATTCAACAATAAAATGAACAGCAGTGAAAAGCCTTAATAATAGGAACAGACTGGTCATAATACCCAGATGACTTTTTGATCTGCTATAGAGGTATAGCTAAAGTAAGTATATGAGTCATATCGTGGATATGACATTACTTTTGCAAATATGACTAGTCTCATTGAAATGTATAGCAGGGCGTGATGTCAGTGATAACGACATAATTATCTTCCAAAAAAATTAAAGAAATATATTCTCGTAATCATTGTCTATCCCATTAATGAAATTAAAACAAATGATACAAATTACGGATGCAGTTTTGATATATAACAAAAAGAAATGTCATATCCGCAAACATTATATAATATCTGTGGATATGAGTCATATACGCACTTTGGCTATACCCCTGCTATAGATCAAAGAGTATGCATACTATTGAATTTCAAGCACAAATAAGCATAAACAAAATTCAGAATTGGGTAGAAGAAAACAGGTTCAAAGTTTCGCAATAAAAAATTAACTGTGCATTTCTGCCAATTACATCGTATCCATGATGACCCAAAGCTCCATCTTGATGGTTGTTTTATTCCTGTTATAGTGTAGAGCAATTTTGTAAGACTTATTTTCGACTGTAAACTAACTTTTCTTCCGCACTTTAGATATCTCAGGGACAAATGTAAAAAAGCCCTGGATTTAATACGAGTCATGGCATACACAGATTGGGGAGCAGATGGGAAGGTCTTGCTTTGATTATACAGGTCATTAGTAAGATTGAAACTTGACTATGGGTCGATTGTGTATGGCTCAGCTTGTAAACCTTACCTGCAGATGCTTGATCCAATACACAATCAGGAACTTTGACTCTGTATGGGTGTATTTAGAACTTCCCCTTCAGAAAGCCTCTATGCTGAGGCAAATGAACCATAACTTTATCTCAAATGAATGAAAATGGCTCTCTAGTATGCTACCAAACTATCTTCTAATCCATTGAATCTCACATATGATGTAGTGTTTAGGTCAAAATACAAAACCCTATACATTCAGAAAGCAAGTTTCATTCCATCTGTTCGCATACGAATTTTTCCTCACTTAGAAACAGCAGCAATCAATGTTGGAAATGTTGCAAACTACTGTCTTCTCAAATCATCACTGTGGTTATCAAAACCTTCCAAAATAATATTTTACCTTTGTGAATTCAAAACGTCCTCAACAAATCCTCTCCTTTTTCAGAGTCGATTCAATGAATTCAGAGCCTCCTATTGTAGCCATACATCCCTTTATATACAGACCATTCAAAAGATGGAGACAAAGTTAAAGCTGTCATTGTAACACCCCATGGTACCCAACACCCCATGGTACCATTTCAAGCCAGTTACTGGATAAAGTCTCAGTTTTTACTGCAGAAATTACAGCCATACTCAAAGCTTTGAACGACATTGAAACCTCTCAAAAAACAAGTTACATCATCTTTTCAGATTCCCTTTCTACACTGAAAGCCTTGCAGAATCTCAAATCTGACAACCCATTAATATCCCAGATATTACAGAAACATACAATCTGGGAAAAGTATTCTGTACTGTTGTCTGCCTAGACACATTGGCATAAAGGGTAATGAAAGGGCAGATGAAGCAACCAAAGCTTCCCTGCAGTCACCCATTTCTGAAAGAAAGATTCTATATATTGACTTCAAAGTATATAAATCATCATGTTTGTCGTACTTGAATGAAAACAGCACAAACTTAGGAATATCAAACCTACTATTAGAGAGTGCATCCCTCATATAGAACAAATCATAGAAATGATGTGGTATTATGCCAATCACTTATCAACACACATACCTAACTTAAAGCATGCCTTCTGAAAGGGGAACCTCGACTGGAGTGTGTGCCCTGCCAGTGGAACACATTCTTGTCTCCTGTGTCGATTTCCATCCTGTGAGACAGGAGTATTGTGACATGAACTGACTGAAGAAACTGTACAAGGTTGTAACACACAAGAAAATCGTGGACTTTTTAAGGGAATGCAGTTTATACAACACATTGTAGTCATGTTTTAAGGATTTTACAAGTGTTACCTTTATCATTTATTTTATATACATGTTACTGAGTTTTAACATCCCAAGGTCTTATATTTTATCTTGATGTACTAAATTTTACAGCTTTTGGAAGGGTTTAACTTCCTAAATTTGTGTGCAATTAATTTTTACTTTTTTCGAAATTAACCTTTTCTTGGCACTACATAGCAACTATTGCACTAGGTGCTGTAAAACACTACTACATACATACCTAATTCATAACCAGTCCTATTAGTACTGTGAATCCTATATGCACCCTTGATTTACTTCCCAGACCTTTATGTACTAGAGTGCACAAGTAAAAGTGCACAAAGTTCCACTTGTCAAAGATTATATTAGTGAATGTTAAAGCATATTGGAAGTCCATTATGAATCTACAATAGCAAAGTTATGCTTCAAGCAACATTTATCTGAGCTTTATTTCAGAAAATCAGAAAAACTATTAAAATAAATCTGCCCAATCAAGAGTTACTTTGTAACCATTTATCTCTCTTCATTTCAAATTTGAAATGTATTATTTATGTAAAAATATGCAGTAAATTTGCGTACAGATTTTCTGTTGGAAATTGAACACTCTCGGATATGATAACTGTAGCTAGGAAAGGTGGTGGGGTGGGTATAGTGTGTAGATTTAACCATATTTGATAGGATGTTTTACATATTGGCTAATATCCATACAATCAAATATATTAATTTTTGACAGTTTATCATTTATAGAGTAATTATGGTCACCAATTTGATATTTCTTAGCTATGTTTTAAAACATTATGCTTCAGATTTGATCACTTAGGTCGATAACACCATGCATAATGCTGATGACGCAATATGTGGCGGCAGATCGGGGTCTATGCTGTTTACGGTTGGACTTATAAGCGAGTATACATGGTATGTAAACTCTCTATTATGTAAGATGGTAAATCATAAAAAAAGGACTGGGTCAAGCTGAAACCTAAAGGCAGGCTTACTCCATGGCTTGCTGTCATAAATCAAGACTGCCATAACTAAACTTGAACACCTGATCCAGACTTATATTTTATCATTTAAAATTTTGTGCTGCTATGTTGTATTCCCAGGAATAAACTGAATTTGTCTAATTATGACAAAGGAAAAGGACCTTAAGGTAATACAGACACTAGAAATGTGTCCAGAGGGCATGCATGCCCCTGCTAAAGTGGTACAATTCAATTGTCAGTCAGGGCCCATAAATCATAATTTGTTGTTAGAAAGAATAAGAATTTAGCTTGATCAAGGTCAACTGTTAAAATTTGACAATTGGTTATGCCCCAAGTGAAACAACTTATCAGTATAAAATTTTCTAACAGATACAAAATTCTGATTTGTGTTCATATTCACAATTACTTAACATACAAACCGCAAATAAATTCGGTTGAAATAAGCTGGTACTTGTCAACTAACTAGTATTTTAGCAAAATGAGGAAATGATCAGTTCTGATGGAAAAAACCCCACCTAAAAGTCAGAATCAATGGTGACAACACAATATCCCCAACCATCCGAAAGTTAGCTGTATAAATATAATAAAGATATTCCTTTCTTATGGACTTCTTGAGATTTATTTACTTACATGTTTACCTGGAAAAAAAAGAATGAAATCAATGTTACTCCTTGGTCCATCATCTCAGATTAACTTCTATGCAATAATATTAAAACTACTGTTAATTTTATCATCTGATTACAGTGGTGCTTCACTATTACACCCCTCAGTATAACACAGCCCATCATATAAAGTGGGTATGCACATGGATCTCATTTTATGGCTTAATTTATATCATTCTATCATTGCTACTTATTTAATTAAACTTGTCTTAGTTCTTAACTGATCAAAATTATATTTTGGACAGCTTTGTGTACAATGTACCCCATATGCTTGTCACATACCTCCCTATAAGGTGGTCTAAATTAAAATGTTGTACACTTATATCTCCCTTGAACAGCATTATAAGTCACATGCCTCACTAAAAGGTGGTCTAAATTAACATGATGTACACTGTTATAGCTCCCTTGAACAGCATTACAAGTCACATAATGTATATACTTGCTTACAAGTCAACACTTTTTTTAACCGAAATTTCGATTCATGCAGAGTAGGGATTGTCTTATAAGCATGACATACAAAAATATTTGAGAAGTCTAGGGTTAATGCTGGAAACTCTAGATGTTTTCAGTACATAGAAATACTGTCAATTTAAATATTTTTAAATTTTCATGCCATTATTCCCATTCAGAAATGCATATATGGTATGCACTGTGTTTATACGTTTTGTGACGGTATTCATTACACAATACTTGTATCTAGTTACTTGGATTTTAATAATTTGAAAATATTACCAGTAAATTAAATACTATGCAGCAAAAAGAGAAGTGTTCATCAATGTTGTTTACCATGGGTGTTTGCAAGTATATTGCTTCCACTTTTGTGCAAGTCTGAACAACCTGTATTTGTATTAATGTTTTTTGTTTTGCTGTATAAGCACTGTGTTTGATGCAATAAAAGTTTTGATTTAATTTGATTTTCCTTTTTCATGAGTCAGATTTAATTCCTATGTGATATTTCCCAAGTTATCTGCCAATGCATGTGGGCCGATAAGCCCTTGGCTTGTAAAGGCAGCTCCCACTTTGTTATTGAGTTGACAATGCTTTTGATTGAGCAGCAAATTTAATACTTGTTCAGTGCCAAGTTGAGTTCTACAACTTCCTGTGCATGTTTGACCATAATCCCTTAGCTTGTAAAGGCAACACCCTCTTTGTTTTACCATGTGACAATCCTTTGTTTGAGCCACAAGTTTGATACTTGTTCAGTGCCAAGTAACAGGAGGTGGTTATTTGAACTCACTGTGATCTTGCTGCACAATTGACACGTGTTCAGTTGCATCCTTTAATAGATTTTACAGACTTTATGATCAAAATGTTACTTACAGAGCCCAAGCTCAGTCTTTACATAAGCACCTGCATATGACAGTAAAGCCGAGAAATCAGAGTTGGATGATATTTACAATGACTAGTCTACGATGATTTACAATAATTAGATGACGATGGAGGATTTCGAACTTTATCAGACAATGACGATGAATTCTTAGACTTTGTACCAGATGACATTAGGTAGTAACATTTATAGGATACTGTGAATCACAAAAATGTGGACTTAACTTTCATTGTTTATTTGTAAGACGTGTGGAATTAACATATTATGGGGGCACCCCAACAAAAGCGCGCAGGACAAAATCACGGCAACATAATCGCGCAAAGACGAAAGCCTAGAACAATTACCATTTTGTGTCTCTAGTAAAGAAACTAACAAATACAGCATTAAAGATCATTAAGCATCGTTTATTAATTAATATCTCAATATGGCCTTAAAGATCAAATAACATCATCTATTCATTAATATCTCAATATGCAAAACATTCAATGACTACAAGTGTCTTCTACAGTGCAACGTTATGCGCGATTCCGCGCAGATAGTCCATTGTTGACACATTGCCGTATGTCGGAATAAAAGCATGCAGGCGCCGATTGAGTTGATCAATGATCGTGTTCCTCAAGAAGAAGCAGATTCTGATTCGTGCCAAACATCAGAATGCGATTTCCATCTTTACGAAGCTGATAGCCATCATGTAAAATGTGTTTTTTCTGCTTCTGCGATTCGGTTCTTTCCATAACTGCAAATGTTTGGACCTAAATATATTTGTGTGCTATTTATACAGTTTCAGGTACACAAGTAGCTTTGAAGAATGACTCTTCAAATAATATTTGGAACTTAGAAATTATGTTACTTTTCATGTCTACTTCTACTCTTTAGGTTTCGTCGGCGTGGTTTTGTCAGCTCGCTTTTGTTGGGAGTTTTAAGCTGCGTGCTTTTGACAGCGCACTTTTGTCAGTGCGGTTTTGTCCTACGCGCTTTTGTCAGGACCTATTACGGGATATTGTGAATCAGATCATTCTAAACTATTATTTTTATATTGGTATGTGACCTATAATTGAATTCATGGATTTATCATATAAATGGATTTAAAATGTCAAGCATTATGGATTTCAATGGATTTTATTACATGAAGATGGACAAATTCTAAGTTGTCAATTTATTTGTGACATATTCCAATTGATAATATAATTGTGTTTTACACCGGGTTTTGTCTTTATTTTACCTATTTATCTATCCAGTTTGGCTTGTTTATTTTTTGAAAGTGCAACTCTAACTCACTGACGACAAGTCACCCCTTCAGATGGATCCTTGCAAAATACACCCTGACTTATAGGACGGTCAAAGAGAAATGGCTTTTTGCGGCCCTTAAAAGGGGTGGTCAACTTATAATCAAGTATATACAGTACCTCTCTAAAAGGTGGCCTAAATTATAATGTGGTACACTGTTATAGCTCCCTTGAACACCATGACAAGTCACATACCTCCTTATAAGGTGGCCTACTCTATGCTGTACACTGTTATAGCTCCCTTGAACACCATGACAAGTCACATACCTCCTTATAAGGTGGCCTACTCTATGCTGTACACTGTTATAGCTCCCTTGAACACCATGACAAGTCACATATCTCCTTATAAGGTGGCCTACTCTATGCTGTACACTGTTATAGCTCCCTTGAACACCACTACAAGTCACATATCTCCTTATAAGGTGGCTTACTCTATGCTGTACATTGTTATGGATCCCTTGAACACCATTACAAGTCATATACCTCCCTATAAGGTGGCCTAAATTATGCTGTATATTGTTATGGATCCCTTGAACACCATTACAAGTCACATACCTCCCTATAAGGTGGCCTAAATTATAATGCTGCACACTGTTATAGCTCCCTTAAAAACAAATACAAAATAAAGAGCAAACACAAAAAGGTGGTGTCAAAAGTGTAACAATTTATTTTTCTTTCATATAAAAAGGATAACAATAATTCTTTAAATATTATATGCATACATTCATAATTCATAATCACTTTATGTTTATCAATGACAGAAATACTTTTATAGGGGATTTCGTTATTTTAATATTAGTATATCTGATGTTAAAAGTAGATATAACAATCTTCAAGGACATACATGTAAGTAAATATCATACTCTCATCAGAGGATAATATTATTTATCTGGGTTGATAGGCAGTTAATATGGGTGCATATCAACTTCTTGTTTTTTTTAATACCCTGAGCCATAGGTGAGGGATATATATAACCCGGGAAGGTGATATGAACCCATATCACTTACTTAACCCATATGATGAATTTCTCATGATGCAGAATGTTTTTATTAATTTATAAGTGTAACTTCCTCTGTAAAAATGCACACAAGCATGTAAAAATGCACACAAGCATGTAAAAATGCACACAAGCATGTAAAAATGCACACAGCATGTAAAAATGCACACAAGCATGTAAAAATGCACACAAGCATGTAGCACACAAGCATGTAAAAATGCACACAAGCATGCCATATTAGAGAAAACAACAATACTTTTGTCTCAGTGTTACACACTAGAATATATCAAAAAATATTTAAAACATTACCAAAAAACCCAGTATAAAGTGAAAATAATTACTCATGGAATTTATGGCCATAACCATGAATTCAGAATGTATCATATGCTTGACAATCACAATTGCAGAGTCTGACATGAATACAAGTTCCCTCTCTTTAACAACATTCATCAAACTGTACATACAAAGTCTTGTATATGCCATCAAATTATGGATGGACGGTGTCTTATTAACTTCGATAGGTCAAATTCTGAGAATTTTATTCTGCAATGTGACATTTATATTTAACTGATTAACTACAGAACAAGAAGCAAGCAGAAATAGGGGACCATGATGCCTACCACATGATTTCTACAGGATCAAATCCTGCCATGAGCAATGTATTAAGGACTCAAGATCTGTCTGATTAAAGGCATACATGTGATAAACATGTTTTGCTTGGGAAAATCTCCTGGTTTTTATCACAGTTATTGGTGTAACAAGCCTATGTAGCATCAAAACTGGTGAGAACCCCCCTCAAGATAGGAGGGGGAGAGGTAGTGTTTGGGAAAAATCTCATCTTGCTGGAATAACAAATTAAACAACATTACCACATTTGTAAAAATGTCTACAATGTATATGCCCTGTTGTAAGAAAACATTTTCATAAATGTGATAGAAAAGTTATTTTTCTTTAAAAAACCCTATTACTTCCTTGAATATACTGTTGTATGTCAGAAAGTACAAAAATAACAAGAAGACCTGAATAATGACAGGCTCAGAAAGAAATCCTGCTATTCTGACAACATGTTTCAGATGAGAATAGTTGAGACTAAAGCAACAACACAATGTCTCCTTGATTGTGAGGTGAAGTTCACTATATTTGGATGGATCGGTTGAATTCATTGAATCTATCGGGACCATTAAATTTCCATATCATCTCATAGGGGTAATATGATATTCTGGGACTTGCTGCATCTAGTTCTGCCACCTACAAGAACAACAAGTGATTCATGGTTCATGACAGTTATTTCCTAATTATTCTTTCCAGCTTACCAAAAGACACTAGAAAAACCAAAAATTATATATATATATATATATATATATATATATATATATATATATATATATATATATATATATATATATATATATATATATATATATATAGACTGGAAAAATATTGCTACACAAAACAATGAATGATCTTCTTGTCATTGTAGGAAATATTGGTCAAAGCAATTCATAATCTAATGCTTATTTGATGTGTACCCAGTCTCAACAGTGGGAATACTTTCTTATACAATCAAACTATCATAAATATTTTTAGAAAAATAAAATTGCATAATCTTGCAAGATTTATAGAACTTCATCACAAATTATATTGTTATTAATGAAATACATCTCTAAGAACTGCCTCTCCTGTACAGAAATGCACATGTTTGTTACCTCCTCTTTACAGAGTTCCCATCCTGCTGCTGCCCCCATGTTGTCATCCAGCTGTTTCACGGAGGTGGCACCAATTATGACGGAGGCAACAACATCTTGCTGAAGTAGCCATCTGATTGCCACTTGGGGTATCGATTTACCTGCAACATAAGATTTTGCATATATATAACTTGATCAGTTTTATTATATGTCAATCATTCAATTGATTGTAGGTTGGAATTTTTTTTATTTTTTTTTTTGGGGGGGGGGGGGAGAGGGGATTGTTAAAAATAAACAATTTCCATTACCTTAGTCCTCTGTTATAATCATTATAGTCATTATCATAATAGTCGGGGCAGCTCATAGTGGCATCTGAACAACTCACACAGCAAGCTCTTTTGACAACATGTAGGATCCTCGATAGTGAGAAAACTGCATTTAAAGTTTTTAATTTCTAATTTCTGATTATTTACTATGGAGTAGTTCTCTAATGCAGAGTACTTCTTTCCAAATAATGCAATCTCTCATCCTCACGGAGTTAGATCAATGGCATACCATTGCATATCTCTCCACTTTCAAGTTAAACCACAAGGAGAATGGCCTGACCAAGGTGCCTAATGTTGCAAAATTGCATATCTGTATTTGTTTCTTTATGTCCAGTAAGAATATATATGGTTAAAGGTGGGTGTTCCTGATAGTTGCTCAGTTATCACCCAGGAGTAAGTTCCCTACCCAAGGGGAATAATCTAGGGCCTGTTTTGGATATATATGTGAATCTATCTCCTCATGTTAATTAAATGTATACATGGTTAGAGGGTTGGGATCTTAACAGTTTCCAAGTTATGACAGTGGGACAATTCCCCTACCCCAGGGGTATGACCTGTGGTCTGTATTGGATGTATGTATGATTTCATCTCCTCATGACTTTCAAAGCTATATATGGTATAGGTTGGGGATCTCAACAGTTTTCAATTGATCACCAAAGAGCAGCATTCCCCTGCCCCTGGGGCAAGACCTGAGGGTGTAATCCAAAAACCCACATCTTATGTCCCTGGCAGTAATTATGGCACATGACAACTTTCAGGACTACACCTCCAATATTTTAAATTTTTTTTTTTTTTTAAATAACTTTCCTCCACCCCCCCTCCCCCCAAACCTTCAGGGGTCATATTACAATTTTACAACCATTGTGTACATCTACAGATAATCACAATCACATTTAAAAGTTTAATGACCGTCTCTTCAATGGTGTAGGAGGAGTTGCACTACATTAGTAATGGACAGAAGGAGACCTGGACAAACCAGTGGAAGGACAGATGTGCTGATGGTTAGGATGATAAAATTCATACTTTTAAAAAAGTGTGGGGATAAAAATAAGTTGCTCGAAGGAACTGACACTCTACTGGCCAGAAATAATTTAAAGGAATTTGAGCTAAGACCATTTCTTCCTTTTAACTGCTGAGTGTTTAAAACATCTCTGATATTCTTCAGCAATAAAAAGATTTTCAAATTAGCTGCCATGGTGGACATACTGAATGTCAGATTGGCACCATTTCCATTAAGGACCAAGATATCAAAAGAAGTCTTCTGGTGGAACCCCATGTTGATTTGACTTTCGATTTTGGTGGAGTAACAATAAGAAGATTTTCAAGATCGCTGCAATGGTGGTCATATTGGATATCAGACTGGCACCATTTCCATTTAGGACCAACTGGACATCATAAGAAGTTTTTTGGTGAAAGCACAATATAGATATGACTACCTATCTAGGAGAAGTAGCAATAACAAGATTTTCTAGATGGCCATATTTGAAATCAGTTCAGCACCATTTTGAATTACAACCAACTAGACACCATAAGAAGACTTTCAGTGAAAACCCCATACTGATATGACCATTCATTGAGAAGAAATAGTGATAACAAGATTTTGAAGCTGACCACTGTGGTGGCGGCATTGGATGTCTGAGAGGCAGCATTTTCATTCAGGACCAACTAGACATCACAGGAAGTTGTTTATTAAAATTACCATGTTGATATGACCATCCATTTAGGAGGAGCAGCAATAACAAGAATTTCAAAATATATGCGGCAGCCATATTGGATGTGCAAGCAGCCATACCGGATATCAGATTGGCACCATTTCCATTTAGGACCAACCAGACATCATAAGAAGTCTTTTAGTGGAAACCCCATGTTGATATGACCATCCATTCATCAGACGTAATGATAACATGATTTTCAAGATGGCTGCTGCATTGGCCATATTAGATGTTCAAGTGGCACCATTTTCATTTAGGACCAACAAGACCAAGGGATGAAAATGTGTGGAAAGTTTGATGGCAATCCTCCAGGTAGCTTAGGAATAGCGATAACAAACTTGTGACTGATGGACATCGTATGAAGACAAAAGACACAATCCCATCCGATCTCAAAAGTTCGTCTGGTTTATGACCAGTAGAGATAAAAGTTGAAACATGATCAAGAGAACAGTTTTCTTAGCTGTAGTCACAATAATTTCTACAAACATTAACTAGAGTGTTTGCAAAACACATATCCCCATGTTCCCCACTTTGTCCAACCCAACCCTAAAGTCTGTGCCCCTAGGGTCAAGTCCCTGGGAGTATGAACAAACCCAGGCATCTATGTTGTATATCTGAATTTGTCATTTCATGTCCAGTATATAAGTGTACATATAGTTATAGGGTGGGAATCGCAAAGTTCCAAGTATGACCCAGCGGCCTCATTCACTCCCCCCCCATCTGATATTTGTTGTCACTTGGGTCTGTGATCACACACACCAATTCTCAGACATATAGGTCTCATAATTTGGGAGTTATTTTAAATTTAAGCAAAAACCACCACCATCCCACCCCTATACCAATCACCAGAGGCTGCATCCAAATTCTGAAACCATTGCACGCAACTACAACCCCCAATCATATCCCATGCTTTAAAGTCTTTATCTTGAAGCATGTAGGAGTTGAGGAACATTACAAATACACAGATGCATGCACAGACAGGCAGGATCACATAATTTTTGCCTTTTCTCCATGACACATGGGAATAAAATAGTAAATAAAAGCAACTTTGATAGCTCACCATCAGAAATCTTCAAATTTTATACGAGATATTACTCAAAACCACCCACCACCACAATCATCCCCAACAGTCACCCAGGAATTATAACCCCAAATATGTTACATGTCTGCTGTATCTTCCTGCTTTGTCTGCATAAATAAAGTTTGGTCTAACAATTATGGACCTTTGACCACCTCCCCAGGACCCCTCTTGCACATTTTAAGATATTACAAAACAACCACCAAGTTTCATGCATTTACAATCATTATGAGATATGATGATGGACAGATCAATGGACAGAATATCACAGACACTAAAGCATGTGGATAAAAAGTGTGGGGAAAAATGTGTTACCAGGTGGTCCTGTACTATAATATATCGCACTAGGTTAAGTGAATATTTACCTTAAGTATGACGTTCATTATTATCAACTTTAATGTTTAAAACCAAATGTTTACATGTACAGTGTTTCTTATAGAAGTATATGGAAGATAGAATATTTAACTTGAATTTCATTAAAAATGGAACATTATCACAAACCTGGGGTACTAATATAAATAACTAATTGACAAAAAGAAAAAGAAATAAAAAGTACATGGAAAGATGAGAAACAACATTATTTTCTGGAATATCTCCTATTGATCACAACAGTTAATCCAAATATTATTGTATTTATCTGGTGGAACTAAGTCTAAATATAATGCCTTTAAATAATATTAGAGACAATATTATGAAATTCCATGGAAAATGTAATGGACCAAACTTGAAAATGTAGGTGGATTCAGCAGTGAGAAAATGAAAAGTAGTCAGGAGTCATGAAGATGCTGAATAAATTAACATTGATTTATTATGTAAATGTTACTTTGAGGAAATAGATCTTAAATAAAATCATTGTCCATTTGTTCTAAGGAAATGGTAGAAATGAAAGGAGATAAAGGTTAAAATGCATTAAATTACAGAGATAAAGGTTAAAATGTGTAAAATTAGAGAAAAAGGTTAAAATGTATAAAATTACAGAGATAAAGGTTAAAGTGTATCAAATTACAGAGATAAAGGTTAAATTGTATAAAATTACAGACAAAGGTTAAAATGCATAAAATTAGAGATAAAGGTTAAAATATATCAAATTACAGAGATAATGGTTAAAATGCATCAAATTACAGAGAAAAAGGTTAAAATGTATCAAATTACAGAGATAATGGTTAAAATGCATCAAATTACAGAGAAAAAGGTTAAAATGTATCATATTACAGAGATAATGGTTAAAATGCATGAAATTTCAGAGATAATGGTTAAAATGTATCAAATTACAAAGACTACTTTCTGCAATTTTTTGTATACCTGTAATTTTATGTACACCATTAATTAAAAATTATTAATTATTTTTGTCTTCTAATTTTGTGCACAAAGAACTTTTTTGTTGTGAAAAGTATGCAAATATTAGGTACTAAAGTATGCAAATATTAGGTAAAAAAATATGCAAATATTAGGTACTAAAGAAAATAGAATTTAAAACAATTTCCTATAACTATCTGTAAAACTGAAAAATAATTAATGAAAAGTGTACAATACATTAGTCATTACAGCAACTTGTTTGGGTTACATACCATTCTGTCCATATTTGATTGGGTGAAATATTAACAGGGCCAAACCAGTAAATGAAACTAATAAACAGTAACAGCTTTCTATAAATATAATAAACAGTCACTTAATATTTTTAAGTTTTCAAACATCTAAAACAGATTTTAGTTCTGTGCAAAAACATGGAGACATTTCTAATGTGTGAAAATGCCAAGTTTGATCATTTCATTTGATCTTTCTCACATGTGTCTTTGAGTTGTCTAGCTCTGGATTTATACTGGTAATGGTAAACTGCTTACACAGGAGATTTTTGTTTTTCATTTTGTTAAAAAGGCAATAAAATCATTATTGTATAGATACAAAACAAGAATTCCACAGAATGCTATGGCAAAATACAAAAATCATGCAGGTTCACTAGAGCAAGAAAAATATGTCGCTGTAAACTTAACAGTATGTCACTAAGGTGATTCCTAATATAAATACACCCAACAAATTTCACTACTGTACACACAAAAGGAACTGAGCTAAATGCAAAGCTTGATGTAACTGCTGGAATGTGAAAAGCTGATAACTGTGACCTACTTTGCCCATAGTGAGTAGTACCTTCCAACATAAATACACCCATCAAGTTTTATGACTATACATACCATGGTGTAATAAACTGTGCTAAATGAAAAAAAAAATGCTTTGTACAGCCCCCGAGAGTTGTTTTGCCCCCGAGAGTTGTTTTGCCCCCGAGAGTTGTTTTGACCCCAAGAGTTGTTTTGCAAGAGCTTCTGAGTACATTTTCTCATATAAATTGAAATTACTCCTTATGTTACTTACTTTAGCACTGCTTAATAAATATGTACTAAAGTAAAAGAAAACATAACTAATCAGCATGCCACTAAAAACAATAGTATGCTACTCCATCTGGTAACTACCTGTGTCATGTGTCATTTGATCCACCTTTTTTTATCTGATTTTATTTATTTATTTATACATTATTTTTGGAAAATATGTAAATTACAAAAATACAGAAATTAAAAAGTGATATTTTTTATTTACTTTTAATGTTTTGTGTTCACTCCAATAAATTCCAGGAATTTTTGGAGAAATTCATGGTGTTTTTTTTTTTTAATTCAAGGTCTTTTCAAGAATAAAACCAACTTTTCAAATTCATGAAGTTTTCAAGGCAACTCATCAAATTCAAAGATTTTCAATGTTCTAAGAACCAAGAAAACTTAATGTAATCACTGCAGCATGAAAAGAAGGTCACTGTGATCTATTTTTGCCTGTGGTATGTAGTAAACTCTAAGATAAATACACACATCAAGTTTCATACCTGTACATTCAATGGTGTCAGAAAAACTGAGCTAAATGCATAAATTAAATGCAATCACTGAAGTATGAAAAGAAAGTCATTGTGACATATTTTTGCCCATGGTGAACAGTATCCTCCAAGATAAATACACCTATCAAGTTTCATACCTGTACATACATTGGTGTCGGAGAAACAGCTAAATGCAAAAACTTGATGTAATCACTAGAGCATGAAAAGTAGGTCACTGCGACCTACTTTTGACAGTGGTGAGTAGCACCTTCAAGATGAATAAATGAAACAAGTTTTCATAACGGTATATACAATGATATTAGAGAAACTGAGTTAAATGCAGAGACTTGGTGTTGATGTCTACAAAGATGACAATGACATGGAAAAAGTGATGCCTATGTCTGCCTATGCTTCACAGAACAGACAAAAATGGATCAGTGAGAGGTTCATCATTTCATTCTTTTTAAAGCCTCAATATTCTCTGAACCAATAATTCATAAATTTTGTAAAATTATCAATCAATCCCAGTCCCACATACACATATAAATAGACAGTCTTTGATTTCTGAGTGCAGTTCTTAATTTTGTTCAGGTAATTTACCAAAGGACTGTGGTCAATGGCTAGGCTTGTAATGATATACAGCAAAATGATGATTATCTGGATTCTCATTATTCAGGTTATTTGCTTGCAGAGACTACTACAGTGTCCCCCTAAATGTTTACTTGTTACAATGAACAAGTATCTATAAATGAAACTAATTTGCTGATGATGATGCCAACAAAGAACAGAGTACCATAAATCCACAAACAATCAACTATAATCTTGTACAATTAGAATTACAACGGTATTATGAAAACTAAATTATGCTTTTAAAGCAAAAATACTGTAAATGTAATTAGGTGAGAGGGAGATACAAAGAGAGAAAGTTTATTTTTACACTCGATTGTCGCCAACTGCTGCTACAACAAGAATGTCCTAGTCCACATAATAACCTGTCAATCAACAATCAATGGTGACTTAATGGGTGGTAAAAGTTAAACACCTACTAACACAGGTGTAATAGAATCCATGTCAGCCGAGTTTCTCTTGATCTAAGCCCTTGGACACTTGTGTTAAAAGATCACAGATAAAATGACCATCCGTCACACCAATGTTATCATTCTATCATTCACAGTTCAACTTTTTGACCAAAATTTGATTGTCTGGACAACAGATAATCTGGACGAAGTCTATGTCCCAAATGAGTCTGGATAATTGATGTTTTACTGTACAGCTATTAGCTGAGTGAAATGTATATAACATGTGAGTAAAACAATGCTTCACCATTGCAGCTAGGGCAAAAAGTGCAAAACAGTTCTGTGTTGCTTGATTGTAGCAAAGTATGTATCACTTTGTCTTGCCTCAGAAAAAGTCTATAATTATGTTTTCTACTTTCAAAACTTTCAACAGAAAATCATAAAAATGTTGACTACAATGATGGCACCACTGCTGCAGGAATATGTATCTATCCGATAATGCAAGAAAGACTATAATGGACAATTACCATATGTAGCAGCTATCTTGCCCATCACATCTAAAAGATTCCAGTAGGCCTCATTCTCAGAATAATAACTCCAGGTTGAACTGTTATCAAGTGCTCGTTTCTCGTCAGCATGTATAAATCCGACCCTGCTCTGAGTTTTGTCTGGTGTCTTCCCACGTTTAAATTTTCCAGATAGTATCCCACTGCAATGAAAATATGAACATACAGTCTGATACTATGACACAGTGATAATTCAATTCTCACTAGGCAGTGTGATAAAAGAATGTCATTTTACATACCATATTTGTTTCTTAATGACAAACAACTGAGGAAGTGAACCGACATGAATTTTAGAATAGGTGGATTATATTTCTTTGGCACAATATTTACAGCATGACCTTATGTAATTTACTTTTTTAAAAAAGTGTTTCCTCATAAATACAAATCCCCTTGCCAACTGGAGCACATCTGGAGTAGCTGCCAATATGCAGACTGGTACAGGGTACAATACCAGTCACTCAAGCCTGAAAATAAGGTCTCAGTGACCTCATTTTGGCAATGTTGAGTTACTCTATCTGAGATGATCCATATACCAATTTTCATGTGTATAGGTGAAATAGAATCCAAGATATTGAGGGTGTTAACATGAACAGATATGACAAAATACAAAAGTCATTCAAGCATGAAAATTATGTCACAGTGACCTAGTTTTGGTATGCTTGACTTACCCTACTTTAGATGCCTCCACATGCTAAGTTTCATGAAAGTAGGTGAAATAGGGTCCAATATAACGAGAGTGTAACAAATGGATCTCTGACAATATAAAAGTCACTCTAGCATGAAAATTAGGTCATAATGACCTAATTTTTATATGGTAGGATTACTCAACTTGATATGCATCCATCTAAATTTTCATGAATGTAGATGAAACATAGTTGAAGATATTGAGGATGTAATGAACAGATAGCAACACAATAAAATCACTCGAGCATGAATATGTCACAATATATCTACATATCAAATTTCATGAGTGAAGGTAAAATGGGGTCCAAGATATTGAGGGTGTAATGTACAAACACCTGAAAATACAAAAGTCACTCAATCATGCAAATATGATCACAATAACCTAGATTTGGTGTGACTGAGTTACTCTTTTTGAGATGAATCCACATGCCAGTTTTTATTAGTGTAGATCAAACAGGGTTCAAGATATTGTGGGCATAACAAACAAAGAAACAAATGAGTGAGTAAACGAATGATTGAATGAACACATGAATAAATGGGCAAAATGTTATACATGTTCCCAATTTCATTGGTGAGGGAATAATGAAAGAACAGAAACATGTAATTTACCCAAATGTTTTTTGATGGGTGATGCATGTGTAGAAATAGTACAAAATGAATAAAGAATAACCTAAGGTGATTATGTATGATGATGCCATCTTGGTATATTTCATGTACTCAAAGGCTCTCTTAAATACAGCTATATATGGATTGGTAGCTAATGATATTTTTAAAATATGTACTAAATATCTCTTGAAAAATGCAACAGTTCAAAACCAATGAATTTTTTTATATAGTTTTTTTTAACCTTTTATCTTGTAGGAAATACATTATTTGGGCTATAGTCTGTTACATAATATGAGGTTGTATCATTAGATATTATGTTACAAAATATGAGGTCGTATCATTAGATATTATGTTACATAATATGAGGTCATATCATCAGATATTATGTTACAATATATGAGGTCGTATCATTAGATATTATGTTACATAATATGAGGTTGTATCATTAGATATTATGGTGTCAAAAATTGTCTTCAAATTAAAATGCTATAGAACCTATATACCTGATATTTTAAAGTATTCCTTAAGGGGTTGATGTGATCTCATACAACAAATATCAGGTTATACTCCTTTCTATAAAAAGTTGTTTAATTAATTACTTGTGGATGAATAAGATCTTTCATGTAGGTAAAACCCACATCTTAGAACAGCGAGTGTTATAAGCTGTACAATGAAGAGATTCCATATATGGTCATTACATTGATATATGTCTAGCTGTGACAAGATTTTGCAACTACACACAACTAGATTTTGTAAAGAAAAGTTATCCTAAACAATCTACTACAAAAAAATCATACCTGCCAGTCCTTGGTGCACATTCTGATCGAATTAGTTAAAGACAACACACATCTTTATTCTATGGTAAATTGGCTATATAAACGACTAGAGACACTGTGTGTTCAGGTAGATCAGTCTCAAAAGGGTTACAATTTGTTTGATATCCAGTTCGCATGCATATGTGACACTAGACAGGAAAGCACACTTTTCAATTGAGGCCTCAGTGGTAGTGCCCGATATGAGATGATTGCCTATGAATGAAACTCGCTTGTAATGGTACCCATTAGTGATGTTATCATGAACCTAAAGTTGTACTGCATTATCAACACTTGTTTACAATACTGTTGCAACAATATCATGATGTTTATACCATTTCAATCAAATTAGTAACGAGTCATTCTCTACTAAGTGCACGGAAAACATGTGCCTGGCCAAGAGCCAAGGTTTACAGGTTGCTTGGACTGGGGGGGGGGTTCTCAAATCTATACAATATTGCTTAACTATACTTTTGCCGATATCATCATTACACCTTATTCAAGGACAGTACATCATGATGGCATTATATGATAACATTACTAGTAGCCATATAGTAGGTGTTATTTCAAGGTTACTTGATGAATGTTAATCCCACCAGATAAATCTAGTCTAACAGATGGAAAATGATGATAGACTCTGAGGCATATTTTATAGCTAATGCTCTGAAAATATTGCAAAAAATACTTGAATTAATATGAACATTTTAAAGTATTCACTTTAAATTTGAGAGAGAAAGCTCTGTATAATTGATATTTATTTTTATGATTTTATGCCCTATCTCATCTCATGGAATGACAAAACTTTTTATTTTAGTATAATTTGCAAATATTAGCCAACTTACAAGTAATTTCTAGTACAGTTTTTGTTACTAGTATTTTTCTATTTCCACACACACACGCCTCCCAAACAAAGTGACACACAGCTTGTCAAAAGATAATTTGTAGCATGACTAATGTATACAAAATTATCCCACTATCACTGAATAGATTACAGTCATGTTTGTGCTTAAAAAATTAGGAGTTATCTCCCATGTCACTTTTCTTCTTCATTTTTAGGTTGGACTTGAACTTCTTTGATAACATAACGAGGGACATACTCTAAAACGTTTCTTTTAATAAAATCAATTATAAACAAGAAAGCTAATGAGAACAACTATTTATTCTATTGATATCTAATCCTTAAAAGGTTTTTTTTGTGGTCAACAATGATATTGGGGAACTTAGATGAAACAATTTTTAGAGTAAAATATGTTTCTTCAATAATACTTAACTCATCATAACACATTAGTACATCCACTACCATGCAAATCCATCCCCCTCTAGCTTGTTTTTAGCAACAAAAGTGATAAATATCATCTACCCACCTACCTGCCTGGACATGGCTTGTAATGATAATTCTTCCCTGGAAATCCAGTGGAAGTCAAGTGGCCACATCATTGTGAAGCTGCTGAATGACCTGACAAGGTAACCTGTTGTACTGCTGCTATTGGTCTCACCAGGTCAAACTGAGCCTTTTGAGATGAAAGGTCTCTGAGGTAAAAGCTAGAGAAAGTTGATTCTGCCCTTCATCCCACTGTTTGGATGATGCCAGTTATGGAATAATTACACTCGAATGCTATGCTACTGCTGACTGCCCTAACATCATGAGCTGATATGCACAAGAAACTCATTTGGTCTTGGGTTAGTTCTTTACATGAGTGAATAACCTATTGTACCCAGAAAATAATGCCAGAGCTGAGATATTGTTGTTTCCTTCTTTCAATGACAGAAATAAACAAGATATTCCTCTGCTCAGTTTGCTTCATGTATCACTTCAAAGCCCTTGCTAGGTTCTGTAGATGCCCTTGAGGCCAAGGGTCCAATGAGGACAAAGGTTTCACAACAAAGGACCAATTCCCCATGAGTGGGAAACAGTTCTTAACAATGAAAGCAGGAACTGTTATAAGTGAAATCGAACCATTGTGACAGAACTGCAGATGAGATCAACCAACATGATGTGTATCTCATTGTGTTTGCTGTAGCAAGAATGACTAGGAAGCAGTTTTGTGCAAGAGGTGAGACTAGGAGATTCTAGACATGGGTTTGAAATGTGCTTTTTTCTGCAAAGTCAAAACACAGAGTAGATTTCATTTCGGACATGTGGACAAAGCCTGCAGTTGAGTCAAATCAAAATTTGCCAGAAGGTTGAAGAGGTCTTTGTTTTGGTCTGTATCTGCCAAACTGATGAAATCTGAGATCATGGGATGGTATCTTTTTATAGTGATGGGGGCTAACTTCTTCTCTTCAAAGAGTCAAAGGAGAAAGTCAGGAATCTGTAATATAGAGGTTTTTAATGGATTATTTTTGTTTCGACTCAAACCACTGGAAGAAAATTCTCCACTTCCCTATGTATGTTTTCAAAGTGGTGTGCCTTCTTGCCTACATGATTCTGTCCACCACTTGTTTTGAGAATTGTTTTGCTCTGAAGGCTTGCTTGATATGAGTCTGGTGTGCATGTTCAAAAATTCTGGGTTTGGATGAAACACCCGCATTCACAGTTGCTTGAGCAGGTGAGGAAAGACCAAGATTTTCCTGGTAATTTCTGATGCTAAGTTTAATAGATTGTTTAATCATGATTTTTCTTTCTTAAAGGGAACAATCAGGACCAGATGGTACTCTGGTTCCCTTGCTTTCTGAAGGCTTTGGCAATCAGAGGGGTTGGAGTTTATGCGTATGCATCTAAACCAGGCATGTGTAAAGTACGGCCCGTGACCTGGTTTTATCCACTTATATACATCATAGGATGTGGCTTTAAAAATCACTTATCCAGCCTGCGCACTGAAAGTTGCACATGCCTGATCTAAACCATTCTGGTTCATGAAAGAGTGATGCCTGCCCAGGCTTTTGGATCTGGGACTGGAGAGACAAGGGTGTTGCAAATAAATCCATGAGTGGTCAACTAAAGTGAGTGCAGGTTCATCTGAATACTAAGGGATGAACAGACCATTCCATTTTTGAACTAGTGGATTTCGTCAGGACATTGAGTTGGCTTGAATGTAGCAGACTTGTATGTGGATTTGTCAATGATGACACCACCTGATAAAATACCAAACCAGAAGGCAGAGATCATGCAAATGTTTGATAAACTTGCATTCTTATGTAATTTACCACAGTGAGTTGTCGGATAGAACCAGTATGTTATTTCAATATAGTGTCTCCTGCTGCAATTGAAATGCATTCACTGTGGCCTTCATTTCCAGGAGACTGATGTGTAATGAATGCTTCTGCAAGGGCCACACCTTGCTGACTTCTCAAAAAGAGGGCTGAAGATGGTCACCCCACTCTGCCGTGGTGGCATCTGTGCAGATCGTAATTTCCAGAGGCTCAATCTGCAAGGAAATACACACCATATGCCAGGTGAGATTCTCCCATTTTCTGAGATGGGACCTCATGTATCCTGAAACTGGAATTGCTTGATCCAGTGGACAAAGCTTTGGTTGCCACTGTAACAAAAGAATCATTTGCAACCATCTTATAAAGAAGTAGCACAAGATGATGAGATCTGCTGTTACACTGAGGAGATCCAATAGGTGAAGAAATTCCTGAGCTGAGAAGCAATTCTTTGAGAGAACAGTATCAACCATTGAGATGATTTTCAAGGCACATTCTTGTGGAAGACAGACCCTGTTCACATGCATTTTGAAATCCATGCCCAAGTGGGTAAAATGATTGAATGGAATGATATCAGATTTGTCCTTGTTTACAAAAAATCCAAGGCGGAGCAGAAGTGAAACAAGGGATTTTATGTCTTGATCTAGAATATAACTCACCTGGTGCTTTGTCCTTCAGGTAGTTGGAAGTCATGGGCATGGAGGTGGCTCTAAAGTGTGACATGACTCTGTCAATAATTCTTCTGAAGACACAGGGACTGATGTTCAGACCAAAAAAGAGTGCCCTGAATTGGTATACCCTATCCCTGAATGTCAACCTCAGGACTTTTCCTGGACGACTTGTGGATTGCAATATGGAGGTATGCATCTTGAAGATCTAAACTGACTCCTAAATCTCCCTCCTAAACGGCGCTGAAAACCAGTCTCGGTGTCTCCACTCTGAATCATGGTACCTGAATGAAAAGGTTGAGAGAGCTCAGATCTATCACTGGCCAAAGCGTGCTGTTGGCCTTTGGCACCAAGAACAGTCTAGAGTAAAATCCTCCTGAGTTTATGTGTTGAACAATCTATACAGCCCTTTTTGTGAGGAGACTGTCTACCTCTTGCTGCAGAACGCTGGTTCTGAATAGGTCTGAATGGGTGAGGGGAACTGAATGTAATCTGGAGGCCTTCTTAGATGATTTTTAAGTAAGACCCATGGATCATCAGGGCAAAGTCTTTTCCATTCCATGGTGACGTGTCCAAGTCTTCCCTCCCACCAGAATGTGTGAAAATGGTGGTGTAGATGGCATCATTTTTTCTGCAGGTCAGAGGATGACAGGGAACTCGGACAGAAGTAATCCTTATCTTCCTGGTTTTTGTTGTCAGTGACCCTTGCAAACCATGTTCTTGTCTGAGAAAAGGGCTTGTGGCACAGCTTCCCCATTTGGTGTGCCTTAGTGGGGTCTTTGGTCTCCACTTTGAAACAAGGGTTTAGCTCTATGATATTGGGCCTGTGCAAGGTTTCCCTCTTCAGCAGCCTGTTTCCAAACTTCCTCTATATGACCATCAAGAACCAGGTTGTATGACAGTGGCTGTGATCTAAGTGTGGTTTATTGTGTTCCTTAAGAAAGGTGGATGTGGAGAGAAAGGCATCTCTTTCCTTTCTCCAAGCTGTAAGTTCACTGATGCTGCTATTGAAATGGCAAGCATGTGTTGTGCTTCTCTGTTGAAAACATGTACCATCCATGAGACTGACTCCCAAGCGTGACCAGCAGGGTTATCGACGGACAAGACCAGACTGTGTTATGGAACTGGCAATCATGTCTTGTGCTTCTCTGTTCAGAACATGTACCATCCACGAGACTGACTCCCATGCGTGACCAGACTCGACTGTGTTTTACATTGCTGTAATATAGCCATGGATGCCAAGCTAAGTATGGATCCTATTGCAATGACATTTCAAACCAGATGTGCCATGAAAAGATTTCTGGTCCATACTAACTGATGCAGGTTATGACATTCCCAAACCTGCAACATCTCTGTTGACAGCTGTGACATCAGCTTGAAAAACAAACATATACATCTTATAGAAAACCTTGTTAACATTTGATGGGAGTCATTGCTTTGGAAAGAAAGGTCTGTTGATACTTGGGTCTTTACGCTTCCTCTCTAAACAATGTAATAAATCAGCAACTCGACCAGAATGTGCAAGCTGTTTGAAATGTTGGCTGGTCTTTCTTGGTCAATAGATCGATGGATGAGGGAAAGTTGTAAGTTGCCAATTATGGCATAGGAATCTGGCAAAATTCAGATGGCAGAAGCCAGAAAACTTCTTTGATCGATGCATGGAACGCGGAACCTCTATGGACATTGTCAGATAGAGTATTGCCATAGATGGTGCTGGGTCATGACAGAGTCAGGGCCATTGCTGAAGCTGTCCAGTGTCAGTCCACAATACTTTCAGGAGGCTGGTACTGGATAGAGGCCATTTGTTCTTCAATGATGGTGCTAGTAATGCAGGAAGTCCAAGTCATAGCCAGTACTGGGACTAGCAATTCCATAAGCCATCAGCTATATCTTTCATGAAACCAGGACTGGGTATATTGGGAAATGAGATCACTGTGCCCAGTCCCAGGAATCCCAGCCATAGGCTGTGTTGGAGCTGGTGTTGTCCATACTAATTAACATCTGATACCAAAGTCCAGAACTGGCTATCCTTGGGACAGATCAGTGTAACCTGTACTAGGATGTGTTGGTATGTTTATCACTGGTCCAGACAGGCCACAATACCAAGGTGGTACTGGACACTGAGGTACTGCCAACAAGACCTGTTCCAGTCATGGATGTGAGGTCAGGGCTGGTGCTATATGTTTAGCCCATGATGATGTAGCCTGCTTAATTTTCTTCTAGACTAGTAAACTCTCTGCTTTCAAGGTCTCTGTTAATAGGAAGGTGTTAATTGAGACAGCAGCAGCAATACCGATGCAGTCTGCATCTTTCCTCACTCTCTCACTTGCTTGATTAATTTGTTTCGCCAAGACGGACACCCATACATTTTCTGACCATTGTGTGCATATATCACAGGTATGACCTGAATTGCACCCCATGCATATGAGACTGGTAACATGGTTATTTTCCACCAGTTTAAAATGCTTGCACCTCATATACTTTATCCTGCCCATTGTGTTGACACCTGTAATTATTGAAAACTAAACAACAGCATGTACAGGTGAAACCAGTCAAGCATTGCATGAACTTACTGTGAAGAGGGCACTAATGAAAAACACAAATGCATACATGTGAACCTCCAGGAGGGTATTCCTCCTGAGATGATGGGTGTCTCCCGTCCCTCTCATTACTCACTGAAATCTCCAGTGTACGCAAAATTATTATTGAAATTTTTTTTCTCCATTTTTTTCACACTTTGCTTCTAAAATGGTATATTTATGATAATACTGCATGTGATCATGTGACTGTGAACTGGCTTAAGCAGAGCAAGATGATTCAGTTGCTGATTTCAAGCAACATATAACAATTAACATCCCTCTGATTCTGTCAGCAGGGTCAGTTGGCTTCAGTGTTTGAAGTTTGTTAACATGGATTATAATATGTGTAATCAGATGTAATTCTCAAAGGATTAGAGATTAACTGATTATGGTTGGATTACTAAAGAGCTCAATCAGCATAAAAGAGGGTTGGTTTGGCATCGGTGTTTAAAGTTCATCGAGATGTCTAAGCATGCATTATCTCTCAGTGCTAAGACACCAAAAACTACGCAACTGAAATATCAAAAGATATTTAATGATGGATGGAAACGGGAATTTCAGTGGCTGGAATCAAGTTCAAAGGACATGAATATGCATTCTGCCCTTCCTCTAAAGCTGATTTTAACATCTGCTATGGTGGCAAGAATGACATTATGCAGCATATTAAAACATATTAAATGTGACAACAAATATGCCATCACTGAATTTATGAATATGGATGAAGATATACATGCTGAGATACTGTTTGCCAACTTTGTAGCCAAACAGTCTTCCATTTACGGTAGCAGATCATTTTTCAGATCTAGTCAAAATAATGTTTCCTGACTCGGAAATCACACTAAAGTTCTCATACAAACGAACGAAAACATACAAAAACTACTCACATAGTGACCCAAGCTTTGGGTCCTCATTGAGATAAGAAAGTCGAAGACATGAGCCGCAATGAAAAATTCACCATTCTCATTGAAAATCCTCCCTCTTTTGAAGTCAATACTCCCAACCAAATGTTGCAAATCTCTGTTGTCCTAAGCTGACTTCTCAGTTCTATCATATGTATGCAAATGCCTAAAACAGTTACATGAATGACCTTATGGCATGTAATTCTAGGCAATTACTTCACAGAATTGATATACCAGGTTAAGTACTAAGATGAACTGAAGTACTATAAACCTTAGGGCAGGCATTAAAAATGGTACTGACATGCATATATAAAGACAAAATTTAAGAAATAATGTGTGAATTCTTCATCCAAGATACAGTAGTGAAGTAGAAATATAGCTGAGTATACTTCCATGTGTGAGAAACCTCCTTAGCATTGCTCACATAGTGAAATGGCACAAGTGGAAATTAGTTTTGTGAGGTCTCCAAAACAAGTGTGCTTCCTACCATGAGTGGATGCTGTAACTGAAGCATGGATAGAATTTGGTGCAATCCCTCTATCCAAGGGGATATCACTCTCATCTGACTTCCACCTAAGTAGTCTGATGTCTTTTAGCACTTTTGATGTTAAAAGTCAAGTTTGGGAGGGCTGGATTTGTGACGTAGTGGATGTACACCTAATGTATTATGATCAGGTATTGTATCTGAAGAATAAAAAACTACATTGCTTGCATGGCCAAAATTTTGGGTTAAATAATGGTCACTGTGTAATATTTTTAATCTTGTATTTGACTGAGTGAAATTATATAAATGTCAAGTTTCATCAAATTTTATTAGGACAAATTTGCTACAAGATCTCCAGTGTTGTCAGTTTAATAAAATATGTGAATGTCTGGAAAAAGAATATTTCTATTGTTCTTGAATGAATAACATTCCAAGAAATATATAAATTATAACCCTAATTTGTATTTCCATTGGTTGACATTTTGAAACTTTATTTCTAATCACACTGCAAGCTGTGAGCCTCTCTGTGGTGTGTGCAGGGATAAAATTATAAGGTAGTCAATTAAAATTCCTCACTATACTTGGATAGAAGTTAGAATAGACCTTGCTGATAATTGTCACATTGCTTTTCATCATTCGCTTATGTCATTGGATTGGCAGGCCTAGAATTTAACATAAATTTCTTTCTAGCCAGAAGGACTAGTAGACTGAGAAATTGACTTGTCCTGCTGAATTTTCACTAGTCCTTTCCACAAAACAGAGTCCTACACATATTGAGATTAACAAGCCATCGGACTTTTTAAATTATGAAAACTACTAGTCCGACAGAAAATGTACTAGTATTCGGCTTTCAAACTACTGTTTCTTTCAAGCCCTGTATTGGGTTGGATTTTTTGCTCAGTCTGAGAGCCACATTTTGAATTTAAGTTTAGACTTAAATATTTTCAATGAAATCTAGGCAAGGTCCCACATTTAAGGGCAGAAGAACACAACTTTTTGAAAGGAAAAAAGAGCAGGAATAAAAGATTTGAACAGGGCTTCTTTACAAAGTTAGTGACACACAAGATGTTAATTCTTACCCCTTGAGGGGACTCCACGGTAACACACCTATTCCTTCATTCTTGCAGACCATGAATTCCTCCCATTCTGACTGCCGACACAGAAGACTGTACTGTTGCTGTAACAGAGAAACAAATACACTGTACAACAAGGCTTAAATTTGTTATCTTTGAGCCAAAACAACTTCAAAGACAACAAGCGTTCCCCAGCACATGATGTCTCACCTTTGAATGGTGCTATAATGCTGTAACTTTCTGTCACAGAAATGAAACAGGAACTTCCAGCATGTCTGAGTTTTTACAGCAACTAATTTGAAAGATAAAAACTCTGATGTAGCACCTAACTTTGTTAATGTTGCCGTCAATGCCCCTCACAGTCACAACTGCCTCCTTAAATGTGATACCTGTGTTTTGACATCCACAAGCATGACAATTACTATCCACAAGCAAGACAACAAACTTTGTCCACTTTACATAAAAATACTTCCACCCCACCCATCTGATCACAGCTGTTACAAATGTAAAATGAACAAATTTAATAATAACTGTTTAACACAACTGTCAACAGTCATCATCCATTACAACCTCAGGCCAGTCATTAAAATTCATATTTAGAGTTCTCTAAACCATCTCTCTACATACTGCCGGGCCTCAAATTCATTGATGAAAGGCTTTAACTTTAATTTTCTTATAATGATAGTTTACATTAATAAAGCCTTAGCCATATCTGCATTTATGGTAGTTCTACTGACAGTAATTTTACTGATGCTTAAATTTTCCCTCCGTCTACATCTCTGCATTTTTCATGATTCGTACCATTAGGTGAGGTTGATAGTTCAGGTCATGAGACTAGTCACATGAAAAGATGGCAACTTAATGTAGGAACTGGCAGTTTCACATTCAAAATGGGATTATGCTGTTAATTAAATTGCACCTGCCAAATGTTTTTAGCATATAACATGGTATATATTTGTGATTAGAAAGTGCTGATGTCATTTCCAGTTTTCACATTATGATATCGAAGACTGCCAGAGGGTGAACAGTTGACAATGTCCACTTGCCAATTTTGAATTTTGTGACCATTTTAGTTGCAACTTGGAGCATTGGAAGTTGAAAAATATTGGGTGCAGAAAACTTGAAGAAAGTTGACTTATCATGTGGATTGCAAAACAACAATTTTTTGCTCCAGTGACTTTGATCAATGACATCTGGGTCTGAAAATCTATAGGGAGGTTACATATAAAATTTGAGAAAACTTGATCCAGGAAACATTACTAATAGAGAGTGGAAAGTAAAAAAAATATGTCAACTACAGTGATCTTGACTTTTCACCTCTAGGAAAATTAGCTGAAGAAAATTTGACTTATCATGCAAAATCATACTGTTAGCTCTATTGACCTTGACCTCAGACCTAACAGCACCAAAATAAATAGACTTTTTCCCCTACCCATGGGTAAGGCACATATGAGACTTGCGAAAAAAAGAACAACAGCAAACCAAAATTGTATTTCAGAAACCAACCCAAGCCTCAAAATCATATGTATTGGTTTTAATTCTCACATGCTGTACTCATCTACAAACCACCACAAGAGACTCTCTTTTGTCGATCATGCCTTTTATTTCAGAAAGTAAAAAATCTTCAAAACTTAGGTAAATCTAAGGTTTGAAGATATATGTATGTATGGATGTATTGACATGCATATAAACACAAACACAGATGTCAAAGTGATCACCTTTATGAGCTTAAGATAAGGTGGACTCAACAAAAGTTACATCCCATGGTTTGAAATCTCAATTCTAAAGTGTGTAGAATGAATGCAAAGTGCTCTCCATGAAGTGCTCGTTTATCAAATTTCTACTGCCACCACAGATTGATTTTTTCAATCAAGCCATCCAAAACATTTAATCCAGTGATGAAGAACTAATTTTACTATGTGGAAACCATTTTTCTTCTTTCAGTCACAGTGACCTTAACCTGACTTTTTGACCCCAAAATAAATAGGCTTCTTCCTTACCCCAAGTGGACACCATCAACGAAGTTTCGTTGAGGTGTGTGAAGTTGAAATGATTTTATTGTGTGGAAACCCTTTTTATTCTTTCAGTCACAGAATAATCAAAAATCAATTGGGATCTTTGCCATTCCAAGTGCAAGCCATTAACAAAGTTTGGTAACCTCAGATGATGGAGAACTTGATTTATTGTGCAGAAACAGCATGTGAAATTGCTGCCAGACCACCAGTCCAATGCCAGCTAATTTCACAGCAGACTGGCACAAATAATGAGGAACCAGTCCATCTGGCCAGTTGGATTTTTAGGTATAACAAGTAAATTTAATCTACAAATTGTATATTTTATCATATTAAAAGAAATAATAGAAGCCATGTGAAAAATAAATTACAGTGAATTGTTTCTGATGACAACTTGCGAATCTCAAGGAAAGCAATCCAATCTGCTGGGTGAGATGACAAGGGAAACAACTTGCATATAGTCTGTGTCCAATAAACACTTGCAACTCCAGTTAAAAACTCTTCTGCATCTATGCAATGTCTGATGACACATGCTATTTCTGACTCCCAATGTCAACATATGGAGATATTTGGATGCATCAAAGCCATCAGAGGCTAGAAAGCCAAGCACAGCCAAGGGAAAAAGAGCTATTAAAAAGGAATATGACACTAACAAATGAGAACAAGCCACAGCTAGAACTCCTCTTTCTGCAAACCTAATTTCATGGGCAGCTGTATTTTGGATACCATAGCATCATATCTGGAGGCTGGGCCTAGTTCAAATGAGAACAAGCCACAGCTGGAAATCCTCTTTCTGCAGACCTAATTTCATGGGCAGCTGTATTTTGGATACCATAGCATCATATCTGGAGGCTGGGCCTAGTTCAAATGAGAACAAGCTACAGCTAAAACTCCTCTTTCTGCAGACCTAATTTCATGGGCAGCTGTATTTTTGATACCATAGCATTCTATCTGGAGGCTGGGCCCAGTTCTGAAGCTGTCACTGATTACAAGTCAATGGATGACGATCCTGATTCTCATACTGTCTATGATTCAGACTGGTCATCAATGGCAGCATCATATTCTGATGTCCAGCCTCTGGATGAGGTATGTATGTATCTGGATCAGCTGGGTAGTTAACAGCACTGTCCTGTGGCCATGTTAGGCTTAAGTTGCAGGATTTTTTGACATGTTTCACACACTGTGCGGAAACCATTTTTCTTCTTTCAGTCACAGTGACCTTGACCTTTGAGTTTTTAAGTTCTTCCTTGCTCAAGTTCAAGCCATCCACAAACTTTGGTAACTACAGATGGTGGTCAACTCAGGTTATTGTGCAGAAACCAACTTGCTAACAGATGGCCAGCCGGTCAGTCAAATGGACATATATGGCATCATCATAACGTAATATGTTCCGCCTAATAGCGGGTATATAAAAGTAAAGAGAACACTTAGATTTTAAATGCTTGAACTAGCCGATCCAGCAGTATCATAGCTAAATTTTCTACTTTTGTGTTGTCAAAAATCAATGCAAAAATGACAATAACTGAGGGAGGCTGACCTGGGCTCGATTGGTCTGTGCAAGCAGTGGTGCACTTTACCTGCATCATCAGGGGGGCAGTTTGAGAAAGAATGGTTTACCATATTTCCTTTAAATAGGACATATCTAAATAAAAACAATTCTGCAGTACAATTCATTAACACAGTATCTCTTTACTATAAAGTCATTTATTATAATATAGCCCCTTCTATAACACAGGTATTATCACAAATTACTGTGAATTAATTTATTTTCGTGGATATAAATTTCATGGCTTGGTAAAAATGACATTTTTGTCAGTAAATAAAAATTCATGGATTGGGTGAGGGGTTCTATTGTTTGCACCAAAGGATCACTGTGCATTGGGTCTTTAATTTCACTGTTTGTAGCAACCATGAAATCTGCACAAATTGGAATCCCACGAAATCCACGCAACGGGTACCCCACAATATTCACACAAACTGGTACCCCCCAAAAATGTAGCGAATTTGTAGTATTTGAATTACCCTTAGTTCTTTGCAAACAATAATCAATTAAAATTTGGTCTCACACCATTAAATTCTTGTTTTATTTGGTTTTGTACAATTACATTGAGGGAGTACTGTATTAAAACCTAAGTTGAAATGGTGCAAACAATAACATAAAAGTATAGAGTGGACTCACTGATCACATGGTACACTTTTATGTCTCCCTTCAATACCATTATAATGAGTGAGCACTGTATTAAAGCCTAAGTTGAAATGGTGCAAACAATAACATAAAAGTATAGAGTGGACTCACTGATCACATGGTACACTTTTATGTCTCCCTTCAATACCGTTATAATGAGTGAGCACTGTATTAAAGCCTAAGTTGAAATGGTGCAAACAATAACATAAAAGTATAGAGTGGACTCACTTATCACATGGTACACTTTTATGGTTCCCATTAATACCATTATAATGAGGGAGTACTGTATTAAAGCCTAAGTGGAAATGGTGCAAACAATAACAAAAAAGTATAGAGTGGACTCGCTGATCACATGGTACACTTTTATGGTTCCCATTAATACCATTATAATGAGGGAGTAATGTATTAAAGCCTAAGTGGAAATGGTGCAAACAATAACAAAAAAGTATAGAGTGGACTCACTGATCACATGGTACACTTTTATGGCTCCCATTAATACCATTATAATGAGGGAGCATGGTATTAAAGACTAAGTTGAAATGGTGAAAAAAATGGCACCAAAGTATAGAGTTGCCTCACTTATCATATGGAACACTTGTATGGCTGTCATCATAACTGTTATAATAAGAAGCACTGTATTAAAACCTAAGCTGAAATAGTGAAAACAATCACTGACTGAAATAGGCATAATATTGAAGTGCAGGCAGGCAACAGACATCTATTCACAAAGTTTTCACATGGTGTTGGGTTGGGTACCTGTAGCCAATTACTGATTTTTTACAAAATCTAATTTCTGTTATTGATGTTCATTGATCCAGTTGATAGAGTTGAGGTTTTTGTTTTGCTATGATTAATAATTTAACTCTCCTAAATTTACAAAAAATTAGCTGAGCTTGTCCTTGAATAAATTCACAGCTAGTCACAATCAATGTTTGATACAGACTATAGTATTAGGACACCTGGTGAATGGATGTCACTTGCCTTCCTGGGCTTTGATTATGACTTTGTCAGGCATTTACTGCTAGCACTATTTTGATGGAAGCTTTATGTAACCAGATTAGGTTTGATTTGGTTTGGTGTTTTATGGCACAGAACACTTTAAAGGTTATATCATGCTGAGTTAAGTAAAGTGCTTTGCCCAAGGACATACAACGGTAGCCGATCTGGGCTGATCTGATCGTGAGAATCAAATCCACAAGCTTCTGGTCACAAGTCTAGTTACTTAACTTCTGAGCCACCTCAGCTCCACATAGTCAACAAGAATCTGCTGACAACAGTCTTTTGTCTGTGAACCATACCCTCCACTCATCCCATGAACCACATAACTGATTACATCCCAAGATACAAAGTCTTGATTTTGAACAGTGTACTCAATTTATTACCATACAATGCATACCAAACTGCACACAGTAGAAAACCAGTCTGACATCATACAATGTACTGGCAGATCAATGTCCACACCATTTTTTCATGCAAGTAGCATAGTTTCCAATCTGTCAGTGCATTATGGGATGGAAGATCTTTGTCTACATTGTTTTTAGTTGGATGTTTTTTATACACAGATAATTATGCTAGAATACATTACACAGAATTATGCACATGCTAAGATACAAACACGTACGTACATCCATAATTCTGACACTTATTGTAAATGAAGAAATGATGTCTGACCCTTTAAATTTATAGCTATAGTGTCTCTGAAAGTCAGTCATACCTGTAAGCTAATTGGTTGATTGAGTCCATTGTATTTTGCAAAATCAACAATTTTCTGCATCTGCCAGCCACACACATTACTAAAACCATAGTAATGGATTTTACCACAGCACACAAGATCGTCAAAGGTCCTCATGGTTTCCTCTATTGGAACAGCATTGTCCCATACATGAGCCTGAAAGGTGATATAAAATTAGAAAATTATTTAAAATATTTTAATTAGTTGCTAATTGAGTGAAACAATTAAATTTCAATAACTTATGATGTCATATTAGACAAAATAACATAGTAGTCATGTAATAAAGTATAATTCATTGATGTGAAAGAGAAACCAATTTTTGGAGTAAAATATATTTCCTCGATAATACTTACCCGATCATAATACAGGAGGAATGCATCAACTACACTGCAAATCCAGCCCTCCAATGAAAAAAATACATTCTTCTGGCTTGTTTTAGCAACAGAAATACTAAAAGTTCATTTGCTTGCCAACATGCAAGTCAGACAAGAGTGGTCTCCACTTGAATAGAAGGATTGGTGCCAAATTCAATCAGTTACTTTTTGCCATGAGTGGATGTGCACACTCTTCAAGGAATGTAAGTGTTGGGAAGGTTTGGCAGGGTGTGCCCATATTGTGATCAGGTAAGTATTATTGAAGAAGCATTTGATTCCAAAAATTGGTTTCTTCTGCAAATATGTTAACTGACAATAATACATTAGGAGAATAGGTAATAGGATGTGGAAGTTACATATGAGCCATGCAGGTTTGGCATCTCTGGGTTTAATGTCCCAATACAGATATAGTGCCTTAGGTCAATTAGTACTTTCACAGTTTTCACTGTTGTAACTGTAGCCCACTTATAACTGCTGGCCAGTGATGGGCCGGATGGTGCGCTCCTTGTTTGACCACACGACAAGCGAGGTAGATTGATTTTATCTTTGGCAAAACTAATATCTATTCCTTTGGCTGTACCGGTTCCCCTAGTAGCTCGCCAGCCAAATGTTGGGTAGGAAGATGGCTGGTTTGATAAAAATTTCATCTCTTGATCTACTGACGTACTTCCTCGTATATCCATCCTCCACCTTGAGCAACATTGACTTCCATTGTGTTATAAGTTCTTCTGCCACCCAAGCCATTGTGGACTTTACCAGAGCCTTGTTAGCTGACCATTTTTGGGTTCGTGGCAGGCCTTCATGGCTACCATAGCGGCTATGGGGGCCAGACCCAGAGTTCTTCACCCTGCCAAGCAATCCCTTACTTGGTTGTTGTCCCCCTACAGCATGGACGGGAGGTTGGGATTTAGGAGAGAAGTTGTGATTTTGGGGAGCAGGAATAAATGGCATGGAAAGGACAGATGGGTACAAACATAGGCGACCAAATCTTTACGACCTTGTTGATGCTGACGATGTCTATCTACTGTCTGAGTTGCTACAGATTTTACTGCTCAGTCTGAACATCATGCAGGAAGAAACAAAAATTTTCGGTTTGGTACGATAGGTGAGTCAAGTAGACTCTAGACAGTGGGGTTTTAAGATCCATTTCAGACAATGGGCCAAAGCCTCCAGTTGAGACAAGTCAAAGTTCACAAGAAGGTCAGACATCTTTGTTCTGGTCTATATCCTCCCTTCCATGTTGAAATTTGTCTGCTATCGTGGAATGGTAGTCCTTGATTATGACGGGAGCTCACTTTTCTTGAAGAACCAAAGGAAGAAGTTACCTAACTATGGTACCTAGGCTTTTAAAGGAGAGATGTGTTTCTTTTTGTATGCTTTTAACATGGTGGGCCTTCTTGGCTGAGCAATTATGTCGAAAATGATTTGTTCGGAAAATCACTTCCTCCCGAGGGCTTGCTTAATATGAACCAGGCATGCAGGTTTGGCATCTCTGGGCTCAAATGGAAGACCTGCAATTTGTATTTGTTTGGGCAGGTTAAAGAAGGACAATCCTTCTGTTATGTATGATGTTTATATAATATTATAAATATTTTAGGAAATTATAAATGTTTCTTCACTTTAATATTTGCTTAAATCTTAATGTTATCAGGAAAAACATGTTTAACTAGTGTCCTTGAATTGGGTTGTTTTGATCAATATGTTTTCTCAATTTGAAGGTCAAGGTTGAATTTTGTTTACAAGTAAAATTACATTAAGATGACTCATATTCTAAAACATTCTGTCATGTGACCAATCTTTATATATGCCATGTTTGGTGGACATTTATTCAGTTTTGACATTACCATCAGTCTTGTAAAGAGCTATTACAGTTGTGAAAATTCATTCCAAATTCTAAGAGAGGAATTATTTTAAATATTCATTGGATTATAACAGTGCTCATAAACTTTTGGATTTTGGATTTTTAATTAATGATTTTGGAATTTATGTGAACTTATATTCAGATATTTTGGAATACTTCATTTTGACATCAGCACATCAAGATTACTAGTACATCAGGACTTTGGAGACCATTAGCACATCATAACATTCAAGGACACAGCCGTGAATTCGGAACATTCTATATTTAGGACTTGTGATTAGAACAATCATTCTTATTGGATTATTAGGATTTCAAAACACATTACTGTAAGTGACTTTTTGATTTTTCATTTTAATTATCTAGTAATAAATTGCTTGTTGATTTTTACTTGATTTGTTGGTTTCACTTTCTTTCTGTTACATTTTTCTTAGACCATAGAGTCGTAACAGAAATTGGGGGCCGTTCCGCGATCTGAATTTCTTTAAAGCATATTAGAGATATTAAATTTATCTTTGAAATTCATATTGATTTTGTCTCTGAATTTTTTTTTTTTGGTAAAGATTTTATATAGAGAAATTTTTTGTGTGTGAAACCAACAAGCATTTACAATGGCATCTAATGTTCAGAATTTCATTTCAAAACCTACCCAGGAGGGGTTAGAGTGCATGAGAAAGGATGAGTTGCTCGAGTTTGCCAGAAAATACAGTCTATCTGAGGCAAAAGTATCATTGACAAAACAGGAGATAAAGATTATTTTGATTCAGTATTTAGTAGGTAAGGGAATTTTTGAAAATAGTGCTTTAAGTTTGAAGAGAGGCAGATACAGATAGAGAGAGAGAAAGAAGAGAGGCAGATACAGATGGAGAGAGAGAGAAAGAAGAGAGGCAGATACAGATGGAGAGAGAGAAAGAAGAGAGGCAGATACAGATGGAGAGAGAGAAAGAAGAGAGGCAGATACAAATGCAGAGAGAAGAGAGGCAAATGCAGAGGGAGAGAGAGAAAGAGGAGAGACAGATGCAGATGCAAAGAGAAGAAAGGGAAATGCAATTTAAATTAAGAGAATTAGAACTGGCAAACAGAGCACACTCCACTCCTTTAAACACAAGTCCAGGTTTTGATGTTACTAGATATATTAGGTTAGTACCCCCTTTTCAGGAAAAAGAAGTAGATAAATACTTTCTTCATTTCGAGAAAATAGCTGAAAACTTGAAATGGCCCAGAGAGCATTGGACTTTGTTATTACAAAGTGTACTTATTGGCAAAGCTCGTGAAGTCTACATTTCACTGTCAGTACAACAAAGCACTGATTATGATGTGGTTAAGGAGTACATCTTGAAAGCTTATGAGTTGGTACCAGAGGCATATCGACAAAGGTTTAGGAATTGTAGAAAAGAAACTGGACAAACTCATGTCGAATTTGCAAGGGATAAAGAACAACTATTTGATAGGTGGTGCTCAGCCAAGAAAGTTGATCAAGCTTATGATAACCTCAGACAGCTCGTATTAATTGAAGAGTTCAAGAGGTGCATCCATAGTGATGTTAAAACCTATCTTGACGAGCAGAATGTGGAAACTTTGGAAAATGCTGCTCGTATGGCTGATGATTATTCCTTGACTCACAAAATTTCATTTGGTAATAAATCGTCCTCTCAGCAGTTTTCTGGTAAAAAACCATTTCAATCTCATTCGAGTACTTCCAAATTTCACAACAGCACAACTGTTAGGAATCAAACATCTGATAAGACTGATCAGAAATCCTTATCTCTTCCTACGTGCACTTATTGTAAAAAGAAAGGGCACGTTATTTCTGATTGCTTCAAGTTGAAAAATAAGCAACAGAGAAAAGACAGAGCTTTTCCAAATGCTCTTATTTCTACGAGGTCAAGGTCACGGTCTTGTATTGAAAGCAATACATTTGTTGGGTCAAACAAACCCCAGTCTGATTCTATTTTGGAGGCTTATGAACCATTCATGTCAGAAGGTTCTATATCACTTATTGGTGATTCTGCCAAACCTATCCCAATTAAAATATTAAGGGACACTGGAGCTTCTCAGAGTCTTTTATTATCAGGTACTTTGCCTTTGTCTGAGGAGTCTTCTTCAAGTGAAAGTGTTCTTGTTCAGGGAGTAGAGTGCGGCTTTGTAAATGTTCCTCTCCATTGTGTAAATTTGGCATCAGACTTAGTTTCTGGACCTGTGACTGTTGGGGCAGTGACTTCTTTACCCATAGAGGGTGTTCATTTATTACTAGGCAATGACCTAGCTGGAGATAAGGTTGTGGTTAATCCACTTGTAACTGACAAGCCTTGTTTGGATCAGAAAGTTGATCCTGTCGAAACTGAAATCCCTGATTTGTACCCTGCTTGTGCAGTTACTAGAGCTATGCAAAAAGAGCTCTTGAGAGTGATGTTGATCAGGATATTATTCCTTTAGCTGACACATGTATTGGGCAGTTTTTTGATGAGGTCACTTTTTCCTCAGGTATTGATCAATCAAATGGTATTGATCACAGTGATCCTCTTTTGGCAACTCATTCTCTTTGTCCTACTCAGGGTGACAAACGACAATCCCTTGTCGTTGAACAGGAGCAAGATCCCGAGATATCTTGTTTGTTTCAGAGGGCTATTAGTGAAACTGAAGCCACACAAGTTCCAGTGTGTTACTTTGTGAAAAATGGGGTCCTTATGAGGAAATGGAGACCACCTGATGTACCCGCTGGTGACGAGTGGTCAGTGAGCTATCAAATTGTTGTTCCTAAGTCATATCGACAGGAAATTCTTAATTTAGCCCATGAAACTCCTTTGGCTGGTCATTTAGGAGTCTGTAAGACTTATCACAAGATCTTGAATCATTTTTATTGGCCGAAACTCAAAAGTGATGTTTCTAAATACTGCAGATCTTGTCACACTTGTCAAATGGTAGGAAAACCCAATCAGAAAATACCTAAGGCTCATTTACAACCTATTCCTGCATTTGATGAACCATTTAGTAGAATAATAGTAGACTGTGTTGGTCCTTTACCTAAAACCAAGTCAGGCAACCAATACTTGTTGACCATCATGCGTACATCTACAAGATTTCCAGAAGCAATTCCTCTGAGAAATATAAAAACTAAAACTATTGTGAAAGCTTTGGTGAAGTTTTTTACACTTGTTGGCCTTCCCAAATCTGTCCAGTCGGATCAAGGGTCAAATTTTATGTCTGGAATTTTCCAACAAGTTATGCATGAATTAGGCATCCAACAGTTTAAATCTTCTGCCTATCACCCTGAAAGTCAAGGTGCTTTGGAAAGATTTCATCAAACTTTGAAGAATATGATTCGATCATATTGCTTTGATACAGAAAAGGATTGGGATGAGGGTGTTCATTTGTTGTTGTTTGCTGTTAGGGAATCAGTTCAAGAGTCATTGGGTTTTAGTCCCTTTGAACTAGTTTTTGGTCATACTGTCCGTGGACCATTGAAATTATTGAAAGAGAAACTTCTTTCAAATGAAGATTCAAAGATTAATCTTCTTGATTATGTTTCTGATTTCAAATACAAGTTGTCAAAGGCCTGTGAAGTAGCAAGAACTAATCTTCACACTACCCAGTCAAAAATGAAATTAAGGTATGACAGAAATTCACAGGAAAGGAGTTTTAAACCTGGTGACAAAGTTCTGGCTCTCTTTCCCATACCTCAGAATCCTCTTCAGGCTAAATTTTATGGTCCTTATACCGTTGAAAAGAAAGTAAATGACTTAAATTATATCATTAACACTCCTGGGAGACGGAAACAAAAACAACTTTGTCATATAAATATGTTAAAGGAATATTTTGACAGAGATAGCTCAGCTAATTATTCAGTTAATTTAGTTGTACCTGTCCCACACAGTGAAGATATCAGCGATGGAGTACGATCAGACTATAGTGACTCTGGTATAACCAATCTTCGGAATTCAGAAATATTGAACAACCTAGACCAGAAACTTTCACATCTACAACAACAGGAAAGAAATGAACTAAAACAGCTATTACATGACTATGAGCACTTGTTTCCTGATGTTCCAACACGAACAAGTAAAATTTATCATGACGTTGACATTGTAGATTCTGCGCCTGTGAAACAGCATCCTTATAGGATGAATCCTCTCAAACAGAACTATCTGAAGAAAGAAATTCAGTATTTACTGGAGAATGATTTCATAGAACCAAGTAAAAGTAACTGGAGTTCACCATGTATTCTTGTTCCCAAGCCAGATAATACATTCCGTATGTGTACTGACTATAGAAAAGTCAACAGTGTCACCAAAACTGATTCATTTCCAATCCCAAGAATGGACGATTGCATTGATACAATTGGAAATGAGGAATATGTCACCAAGTTTGACCTTTTAAAAGGATTCTGGCAAATTCCACTGACGGAAAGGGCAAAAGAAATTTCAGCATTTGCAACTCCAGATGGACTTTATCAATATAAAGTCATGCCGTTTGGAATGAAAAATTCGCCTGCAACGTTTCAATGTCTTATGAACATGATAACATTTGGTCTTGATAATTGTGACGCTTATATCGATGACGTCATTATCTACAACAACACCTGGGAAGATCATTTGGAAACCATTCGAAAATTCTTTGATCGACTCAGCGATGCGAATCTGACAATTAATTTGAGCAAAAGTGAGTTTTGCCATGCTTGTGTCACATTTTTAGGACATATTGTGGGACAAGGTCAAGTTAAACCTATAGAAGCTAAGGTCAAAGCTATCTCTGAATTTCAAGTTCCAATTTGTAAAAAGCAACTGATGCGATTTCTAGGTATGGCTGGATATCATCGGAAATTTTGTTCCAATTTTTCAAAAATTGCTGAACCTTTGACAAGTTTATTGAGTAAGAAAACCAAATTTCATTGGTCTGACAAGTGTCAGGAATCTTTTGACAAGTTAAAGGCCATGCTTAAGAATGCACCAGTTCTTTCTGCACCAAATTTTAGCCAATCATTTAAATTATCTGTTGATGCAAGTGATGTAGGGGTTGGTGGAGTATTGATTCAGGAAGACAAAAGTGGTGTGGATCACCCTGTGTGTTATTTGTCTAAAAAACTAAACAAGCACCAGAAAAATTATTCCACAATTGAGAAGGAATGTTTGGCTTTGATATTGGCTTTACAGCATTTTGAAGTGTATGTCACCTCAGCTCTTTCTTCAATTATTGTGTACAGTGATCACAATCCCCTTACTTTCATCAACAAAATGAAAGATAAAAATCGGAGATTGTTGAGATGGAGTTTGATATTGCAAGAATATAACATTGACATCAAACACATTAGGGGAAAAGACAATGTGATTGCAGATGCACTCTCACGTGCATAGAAATGTAATATTGCTTGATGTAATTAAGTCCAGTATCATAAAACATGTTCTTATGTAATTTTGGTTATTATAGTATTAGATGTATATTCAAAAGAAAGCTTTATTATATAAATCTTTCTTTTTCTTTATGAGGGGAGGTGTTATGTATGATGTTTATATAATATTATAAATATTTTAGGAAATTATAAATGTTTCTTCACTTTAATATTTGCTTAAATCTTAATGTTATCAGGAAAAACATGTTTAACTAGTGTCCTTGAATTGGGTTGTTTTGATCAATATGTTTTCTCAATTTGAAGGTCAAGGTTGAATTTTGTTTACAAGTAAAATTACATTAAGATGACTCATATTCTAGAACATTCTGTCATGTGACCAATCTTTATATATGCCATGTTTGGTGGACATTTATTCAGTTTTGACATTACCATCAGTCTTGTAAAGAGCTATTACAGTTGTGAAAATTCATTCCAAATTCTAAGAGAGGAATTATTTTAAATATTCATTGGATTATAACAGTGCTCATAAACTTTTGGATTTTGGATTTTTAATTAATGATTTCGGAATTTATGTGAACTTATATTCAGATATTTTGGAATACTTCATTTTGACATCAGCACATCAAGATTACTAGTACATCAGGACTTTGGAGACCATTAGCACATCATAACATTCAAGGACACAGCCGTGAATTCGGAACATTCTATATTTAGGACTTGTGATTAGAACAATCATTCTTATTGGATTATTAGGATTTCAAAACACATTACTGTAAGTGACTTTTTGATTTTTCATTTTAATTATCTAGTAATAAATTGCTTGTTGATTTTTACTTGATTTGTTGGTTTCACTTTCTTTCTGTTACATTTTTCTTAGACCATAGAGTCGTAACAGAAATTGGGGGCCGTTCCGCGATCTGAATTTCTTTAAAGCATATTAGAGATATTAAATTTATCTTTGAAATTCATATTGATTTTGTCTCTGAATTTTTTTTTTTTGGTAAAGATTTTATATAGAGAAATTTTTTGTGTGTGAAACCAACAAGCATTTACAATGGCATCTAATGTTCAGAATTTCATTTCAAAACCTACCCAGGAGGGGTTAGAGTGCATGAGAAAGGATGAGTTGCTCGAGTTTGCCAGAAAATACAGTCTATCTGAGGCAAAAGTATCATTGACAAAACAGGAGATAAAGATTATTTTGATTCAGTATTTAGTAGGTAAGGGAATTTTTGAAAATAGTGCTTTAAGTTTGAAGAGAGGCAGATACAGATAGAGAGAGAGAAAGAAGAGAGGCAGATACAGATGGAGAGAGAGAGAAAGAAGAGAGGCAGATACAGATGGAGAGAGAGAAAGAAGAGAGGCAGATACAGATGGAGAGAGAGAAGAAGAGAGGCAGATACAAATGCAGAGAGAAGAGAGGCAAATGCAGAGGGAGAGAGAGAAAGAGGAGAGACAGATGCAGATGCAAAGAGAAGAAAGGGAAATGCAATTTAAATTAAGAGAATTAGAACTGGCAAACAGAGCACACTCCACTCCTTTAAACACAAGTCCAGGTTTTGATGTTACTAGATATATTAGGTTAGTACCCCCTTTTCAGGAAAAAGAAGTAGATAAATACTTTCTTCAATTCGAGAAAATAGCTAAAAACTTGAAATGGCCCAGAGAGCATTGGACTTTGTTATTACAAAGTGTACTTATTGGCAAAGCTCGTGAAGTCTACATTTCACTGTCAGTACAACAAAGCACTGATTATGATGTGGTTAAGGAGTACATCTTGAAAGCTTATGAGTTGGTACCAGAGGCATATCGACAAAGGTTTAGGAATTGTAGAAAAGAAACTGGACAAACTCATGTCGAATTTGCAAGGGATAAAGAACAACTATTTGATAGGTGGTGCTCAGCCAAGAAAGTTGATCAAGCTTATGATAACCTCAGACAGCTCGTATTAATTGAAGAGTTCAAGAGGTGCATCCATAGTGATGTTAAAACCTATCTTGACGAGCAGAATGTGGAAACTTTGGAAAATGCTGCTCGTATGGCTGATGATTATTCCTTGACTCACAAAATTTCATTTGGTAATAAATCGTCCTCTCAGCAGTTTTCTGGTAAAAAACCATTTCAATCTCATTCGAGTACTTCCAAATTTCACAACAGCACAACTGTTAGGAATCAAACATCTGATAAGACTGATCAGAAATCCTTATCTCTTCCTACGTGCACTTATTGTAAAAAGAAAGGGCACGTTATTTCTGATTGCTTCAAGTTGAAAAATAAGCAACAGAGAAAAGACAGAGCTTTTCCAAATGCTCTTATTTCTACGAGGTCAAGGTCACGGTCTTGTATTGAAAGCAATACATTTGTTGGGTCAAACAAACCCCAGTCTGATTCTATTTTGGAGGCTTATGAACCATTCATGTCAGAAGGTTCTATATCACTTATTGGTGATTCTGCCAAACCTATCCCAATTAAAATATTAAGGGACACTGGAGCTTCTCAGAGTCTTTTATTATCAGGTACTTCGCCTTTGTCTGAGGAGTCTTCTTCAAGTGAAAGTGTTCTTGTTCAGGGAGTAGAGTGCGGCTTTGTAAATGTTCCTCTCCATTGTGTAAATTTGGCATCAGACTTAGTTTCCTGACCTGTGACTGTTGGGGCAGTGACTTCTTTACCCATAGAGGGTGTTCATTTATTACTAGGCAATGACCTAGCTGGAGATAAGGTTGTGGTTAATCCACTTGTAACTGACAAGCCTTGTTTGGATCAGAAAGTTGATCCTGTCGAAACTGAAATCCCTGATTTGTACCCTGCTTGTGCAGTTACTAGAGCTATGGCAAAAAGAGCTCTTGAGAGTGATGTTGATCAGGATATTATTCCTTTAGCTGACACATGTATTGGGCAGTTTTTTGATGAGGTCACTTTTTCCTCAGGTATTGATCAATCAAATGGTATTGATCACAGTGATCCTCTTTTGGCAACTCATTCTCTTTGTCCTACTCAGGGTGACAAACGACAATCCCTTGTCGTTGAACAGGAGCAAGATCCCGAGGTATCTTGTTTGTTTCAGAGGGCTATTAGTGAAACTGAAGCCACACAAGTTCCAGTGTGTTACTTTGTGAAAAATGGGGTCCTTATGAGGAAATGGAGACCACCTGATGTACCCGCTGGTGACGAGTGGTCAGTGAGCTATCAAATTGTTGTTCCTAAGTCATATCGACAGGAAATTCTTAATTTAGCCCATGAAACTCCTTTGGCTGGTCATTTAGGAGTCCGTAAGACTTATCACAAGATCTTGAATCATTTTTATTGGCCGAAACTCAAAAGTGATGTTTCTAAATACTGCAGATCTTGTCACACTTGTCAAATGGTAGGAAAACCCAATCAGAAAATACCTAAGGCTCATTTACAACCTATTCCTGCATTTGATGAACCATTTAGTAGAATAATAGTAGACTGTGTTGGTCCTTTACCTAAAACCAAGTCAGGCAACCAATACTTGTTGACCATCATGCGTACATCTACAAGATTTCCAGAAGCAATTCCTCTGAGAAATATAAAAACTAAAACTATTGTGAAAGCTTTGGTGAAGTTTTTTACACTTGTTGGCCTTCCCAAATCTGTCCAGTCGGATCAAGGGTCAAATTTTATGTCTGGAATTTTCCAACAAGTTATGCATGAATTAGGCATCCAACAGTTTAAATCTTCTGCCTATCACCCTGAAAGTCAAGGTGCTTTGGAAAGATTTCATCAAACTTTGAAGAATATGATTCGATCATATTGCTTTGATACAGAAAAGGATTGGGATGAGGGTGTTCATTTGTTGTTGTTTGCTGTTAGGGAATCAGTTCAAGAGTCATTGGGTTTTAGTCCCTTTGAACTAGTTTTTGGTCATACTGTCCGTAGACCATTGAAATTATTGAAAGAGAAACTTCTTTCAAATGAAGATTCAAAGATTAATCTTCTTGATTATGTTTCTGATTTCAAATACAAGTTGTCAAAGGCCCGTGAAGTAGCAAGAACTAATCTTCACACTACCCAGTCAAAAATGAAATTAAGGTATGACAGAAATTCACAGGAAAGGAGTTTTAAACCTGGTGACAAAGTTCTGGCTCTCTTTCCCATACCTCAGAATCCTCTTCAGGCTAAATTTTATGGTCCTTATACCGTTGAAAAGAAAGTAAATGACTTAAATTATATCATTAACACTCCTGGGAGACGGAAACAAAAACAACTTTGTCATATAAATATGTTAAAGGAATATTTTGACAGAGATAGCCCAGCTAATTATTCTGTTAGTTTAGTTGTACCTGTCCCACACAGTGAAGATATCAGCGATGGAGTACGATCAGACTATAGTGACTCTGGTATAACCAATCTTCGGAATTCAGAAATATTGAACAACCTAGACCAGAAACTTTCACATCTACAACAACAGGAAAGAAATGAACTAAAACAGCTATTACATGACTATGAGCACTTGTTTCCTGATGTTCCAACACGAACAAGTAAAATTTATCATGACGTTGACATTGTAGATTCTGCGCCTGTGAAACAGCATCCTTATAGGATGAATCCTCTCAAACAGAACTATCTGAAGAAAGAAATTCAGTATTTACTGGAGAATGATTTCATAGAACCAAGTAAAAGTAACTGGAGTTCACCATGTATTCTTGTTCCCAAGCCAGATAATACATTCCGTGTGTGTACTGACTATAGAAAAGTCAACAGTGTCACCAAAACTGATTCATTTCCAATCCCAAGAATGGACGATTGCATTGATACAATTGGAAATGCGGAATATGTCACCAAGTTTGACCTTTTAAAAGGATTCTGGCAAATTCCACTGACGGAAAGGGCAAAAGAAATTTCAGCATTTGCAACTCCAGATGGACTTTATCAATATAAAGTCATGCCGTTTGGAATGAAAAATTCGCCTGCAACGTTTCAATGTCTTATGAACATGATAACATTTGGTCTTGATAATTGTGACGCTTATATCGATGACGTCATTATCTACAACAACACCTGGGAAGATCATTTGGAAACCATTCGAAAATTCTTTGATCGACTCAGCGATGCGAATCTGACAATTAATTTGAGCAAAAGTGAGTTTTGCCATGCTTGTGTCACATTTTTAGGACATATTGTGGGACAAGGTCAAGTTAAACCTATAGAAGCTAAGGTCAAAGCTATCTCTGAATTTCAAGTTCCAATTTGTAAAAAGCAACTGATGCGATTTCTAGGTATGGCTGGATATCATCGGAAATTTTGTTCCAATTTTTCAAAAATTGCTGAACCTTTGACAAGTTTATTGAGTAAGAAAACCAAATTTCATTGGTCTGACAAGTGTCAGGAATCTTTTGACAAGTTAAAGGCCATGCTTAAGAATGCACCAGTTCTTTCTGCACCAAATTTTAGCCAATCATTTAAATTATCTGTTGATGCAAGTGATGTAGGGGTTGGTGGAGTATTGATTCAGGAAGACAAAAGTGGTGTGGATCACCCTGTGTGTTATTTGTCTAAAAAACTAAACAAGCACCAGAAAAATTATTCCACAATTGAGAAGGAATGTTCGGCTTTGATATTGGCTTTACAGCATTTTGAAGTGCATGTCACCTCAGCTCTTTCTCCAATTATTGTGTACAGTGATCACAATCCCCTTACTTTCATCAACAAAATGAAAGATAAAAATCGGAGATTGTTGAGATGGAGTTTGATATTGCAAGAATATAACATTGACATCAAACACATTAGGGGAAAAGACAATGTGATTGCAGATGCACTCTCACGTGCATAGAAATGTAATATTGCTTGATGTAATTAAGTCCAGTATCATAAAACATGTTCTTATGTAATTTTGGTTATTATAGTATTAGATGTATATTCAAAAGAAAGCTTTATTATATAAATCTTTCTTTTTCTTTATGAGGGGAGGTGTTATGTATGATGTTTATATAATATTATAAATATTTTAGGAAATTATAAATGTTTCTTCACTTTAATATTTGCTTAAATCTTAATGTTATCAGGAAAAACATGTTTAACTAGTGTCCTTGAATTGGGTTGTTTTGATCAATATGTTTTCTCAATTTGAAGGTCAAGGTTGAATTTTGTTTACAAGTAAAATTACATTAAGATGACTCATATTCTAGAACATTCTGTCATGTGACCAATCTTTATATATGCCATGTTTGGTGGACATTTATTCAGTTTTGACATTACCATCAGTCTTGTAAAGAGCTATTACAGTTGTGAAAATTCATTCCAAATTCTAAGAGAGGAATTATTTTAAATATTCATTGGATTATAACAGTGCTCATAAACTTTTGGATTTTGGATTTTTAATTAATGATTTCGGAATTTATGTGAACTTATATTCAGATATTTTGGAATACTTCATTTTGACATCAGCACATCAAGATTACTAGTACATCAGACTTTGGAGACCATTAGCACATCATAACATTCAAGGACACAGCCGTGAATTCGGAACATTCTATATTTAGGACTTGTGATTAGAACAATCATTCTTATTGGATTATTAGGATTTCAAAACACATTACTGTAAGTGACTTTTTGATTTTTCATTTTAATTATCTAGTAATAAATTGCTTGTTGATTTTTACTTGATTTGTTGGTTTCACTTTCTTTCTGTTACATTTTTCTTAGACCATAGAGTCGTAACAGAAATTGGGGGCCGTTCCGGGATCTGAATTTCTTTAAAGCATATTAGAGATATTAAATTTATCTTTGAAATTCATATTGATTTTGTCTCTGAATTTTTTTTTTTTTGGCAAAGATTTTATATAGAGAAATTTTTTGTGTGTGAAACCAACAAGCATTTACAATGGCATCTAATGTTCAGAATTTCATTTCAAAACCTACCCAGGAGGGGTTAGAGTGCATGAGAAAGGATGAGTTGCTCGAGTTTGCCAGAAAATACAGTCTATCTGAGGCAAAAGTATCATTGACAAAACAGGAGATAAAGATTATTTTGATTCAGTATTTAGTAGGTAAGGGAATTTTTGAAAATAGTGCTTTAAGTTTGAAGAGAGGCAGATACAGATAGAGAGAGAGAAAGAAGAGAGGCAGATACAGATGGAGAGAGAGAGAAAGAAGAGAGGCAGATACAGATGGAGAGAGAGAAAGAAGAGAGGCAGATACAAATGCAGAGAGAAGAGAGGCAAATGCAGAGGGAGAGAGAAAGAGGAGAGACAGATGCAGATGCAAAGAGAAGAAAGGGAAATGCAATTTAAATTAAGAGAATTAGAACTGGCAAACAGAGCACACTCCACTCCTTTAAACACAAGTCCAGGTTTTGATGTTACTAGATATATTAGGTTAGTACCCCCTTTTCAGGAAAAAGAAGTAGATAAATACTTTCTTCATTTCGAGAAAATAGCTGAAAACTTGAAATGGCCCAGAGAGCATTGGACTTTGTTATTACAAAGTGTACTTATTGGCAAAGCTCGTGAAGTCTACATTTCACTGTCAGTACAACAAAGCACTGATTATGATGTGGTTAAGGAGTACATCTTGAAAGCTTATGAGTTGGTACCAGAGGCATATCGACAAAGGTTTAGGAATTGTAGAAAAGAAACTGGACAAACTCATGTCGAATTTGCAAGGGATAAAGAACAACTATTTGATAGGTGGTGCTCAGCCAAGAAAGTTGATCAAGCTTATGATAACCTCAGACAGCTCGTATTAATTGAAGAGTTCAAGAGGTGCATCCATAGTGATGTTAAAACCTATCTTGACGAGCAGAATGTGGAAACTTTGGAAAATGCTGCTCGTATGGCTGATGATTATTCCTTGACTCACAAAATTTCATTTGGTAATAAATCGTCCTCTCAGCAGTTTTCTGGTAAAAAACCATTTCAATCTCATTCGAGTACTTCCAAATTTCACAACAGCACAACTGTTAGGAATCAAACATCTGATAAGACTGATCAGAAATCCTTATCTCTTCCTACGTGCACTTATTGTAAAAAGAAAGGGCACGTTATTTCTGATTGCTTCAAGTTGAAAAATAAGCAACAGAGAAAAGACAGAGCTTTTCCAAATGCTCTTATTTCTACGAGGTCAAGGTCACGGTCTTGTATTGAAAGCAATACATTTGTTGGGTCAAACAAACCCCAGTCTGATTCTATTTTGGAGGCTTATGAACCATTCATGTCAGAAGGTTCTATATCACTTATTGGTGATTCTGCCAAACCTATCCCAATTAAAATATTAAGGGACACTGGAGCTTCTCAGAGTCTTTTATTATCAGGTACTTCGCCTTTGTCTGAGGAGTCTTCTTCAAGTGAAAGTGTTCTTGTTCAGGGAGTAGAGTGCGGCTTTGTAAATGTTCCTCTCCATTGTGTAAATTTGGCATCAGACTTAGTTTCCTGACCTGTGACTGTTGGGGCAGTGACTTCTTTACCCATAGAGGGTGTTCATTTATTACTAGGCAATGACCTAGCTGGAGATAAGGTTGTGGTTAATCCACTTGTAACTGACAAGCCTTGTTTGGATCAGAAAGTTGATCCTGTCGAAACTGAAATCCCTGATTTGTACCCTGCTTGTGCAGTTACTAGAGCTATGGCAAAAAGAGCTCTTGAGAGTGATGTTGATCAGGATATTATTCCTTTAGCTGACACATGTATTGGGCAGTTTTTTGATGAGGTCACTTTTTCCTCAGGTATTGATCAATCAAATGGTATTGATCACAGTGATCCTCTTTTGGCAACTCATTCTCTTTGTCCTACTCAGGGTGACAAACGACAATCCCTTGTCGTTGAACAGGAGCAAGATCCCGAGGTATCTTGTTTGTTTCAGAGGGCTATTAGTGAAACTGAAGCCACACAAGTTCCAGTGTGTTACTTTGTGAAAAATGGGGTCCTTATGAGGAAATGGAGACCACCTGATGTACCCGCTGGTGACGAGTGGTCAGTGAGCTATCAAATTGTTGTTCCTAAGTCATATCGATAGGAAATTCTTAATTTAGCCCATGAAACTCCTTTGGCTGGTCATTTAGGAGTCCGTAAGACTTATCACAAGATCTTGAATCATTTTTATTGGCCGAAACTCAAAAGTGATGTTTCTAAATACTGCAGATCTTGTCACACTTGTCAAATGGTAGGAAAACCCAATCAGAAAATACCTAAGGCTCATTTACAACCTATTCCTGCATTTGATGAACCATTTAGTAGAATAATAGTAGACTGTGTTGGTCCTTTACCTAAAACCAAGTCAGGCAACCAATACTTGTTGACCATCATGCGTACATCTACAAGATTTCCAGAAGCAATTCCTCTGAGAAATATAAAAACTAAAACTATTGTGAAAGCTTTGGTGAAGTTTTTTACACTTGTTGGCCTTCCCAAATCTGTCCAGTCGGATCAAGGGTCAAATTTTATGTCTGGAATTTTCCAACAAGTTATGCATGAATTAGGCATCCAACAGTTTAAATCTTCTGCCTATCACCCTGAAAGTCAAGGTGCTTTGGAAAGATTTCATCAAACTTTGAAGAATATGATTCGATCATATTGCTTTGATACAGAAAAGGATTGGGATGAGGGTGTTCATTTGTTGTTGTTTGCTGTTAGGGAATCAGTTCAAGAGTCATTGGGTTTTAGTCCCTTTGAACTAGTTTTTGGTCATACTGTCCGTGGACCATTGAAATTATTGAAAGAGAAACTTCTTTCAAATGAAGATTCAAAGATTAATCTTCTTGATTATGTTTCTGATTTCAAATACAAGTTGTCAAAGGCCCGTGAAGTAGCAAGAACTAATCTTCACACTACCCAGTCAAAAATGAAATTAAGGTATGACAGAAATTCACAGGAAAGGAGTTTTAAACCTGGTGACAAAGTTCTGGCTCTCTTTCCCATACCTCAGAATCCTCTTCAGGCTAAATTTTATGGTCCTTATACCGTTGAAAAGAAAGTAAATGACTTAAATTATATCATTAACACTCCTGGGAGACGGAAACAAAAACAACTTTGTCATATAAATATGTTAAAGGAATATTTTGACAGAGATAGCCCAGCTAATTATTCTGTTAGTTTAGTTGTACCTGTCCCACACAGTGAAGATATCAGCGATGGAGTACGATCAGACTATAGTGACTCTGGTATAACCAATCTTCGGAATTCAGAAATATTGAACAACCTAGACCAGAAACTTTCACATCTACAACAACAGGAAAGAAATGAACTAAAACAGCTATTACATGACTATGAGCACTTGTTTCCTGATGTTCCAACACGAACAAGTAAAATTTATCATGACGTTGACATTGTAGATTCTGCGCCTGTGAAACAGCATCCTTATAGGATGAATCCTCTCAAACAGAACTATCTGAAGAAAGAAATTCAGTATTTACTGGAGAATGATTTCATAGAACCAAGTAAAAGTAACTGGAGTTCACCATGTATTCTTGTTCCCAAGCCAGATAATACATTCCGTGTGTGTACTGACTATAGAAAAGTCAACAGTGTCACCAAAACTGATTCATTTCCAATCCCAAGAATGGACGATTGCATTGATACAATTGGAAATGCGGAATATGTCACCAAGTTTGACCTTTTAAAAGGATTCTGGCAAATTCCACTGACGGAAAGGGCAAAAGAAATTTCAGCATTTGCAACTCCAGATGGACTTTATCAATATAAAGTCATGCCGTTTGGAATGAAAAATTCGCCTGCAACGTTTCAATGTCTTATGAACATGATAACATTTGGTCTTGATAATTGTGACGCTTATATCGATGACGTCATTATCTACAACAACACCTGGGAAGATCATTTGGAAACCATTCGAAAATTCTTTGATCGACTCAGCGATGCGAATCTGACAATTAATTTGAGCAAAAGTGAGTTTTGCCATGCTTGTGTCACATTTTTAGGACATATTGTGGGACAAGGTCAAGTTAAACCTATAGAAGCTAAGGTCAAAGCTATCTCTGAATTTCAAGTTCCAATTTGTAAAAAGCAACTGATGCGATTTCTAGGTATGGCTGGATATCATCGGAAATTTTGTTCCAATTTTTCAAAAATTGCTGAACCTTTGACAAGTTTATTGAGTAAGAAAACCAAATTTCATTGGTCTGACAAGTGTCAGGAATCTTTTGACAAGTTAAAGGCCATGCTTAAGAATGCACCAGTTCTTTCTGCACCAAATTTTAGCCAATCATTTAAATTATCTGTTGATGCAAGTGATGTAGGGGTTGGTGGAGTATTGATTCAGGAAGACAAAAGTGGTGTGGATCACCCTGTGTGTTATTTGTCTAAAAAACTAAACAAGCACCAGAAAAATTATTCCACAATTGAGAAGGAATGTTCGGCTTTGATATTGGCTTTACAGCATTTTGAAGTGTATGTCACCTCAGCTCTTTCTCCAATTATTGTGTACAGTGATCACAATCCCCTTACTTTCATCAACAAAATGAAAGATAAAAATCGGAGATTGTTGAGATGGAGTTTGATATTGCAAGAATATAACATTGACATCAAACACATTAGGGGAAAAGACAATGTGATTGCAGATGCACTCTCACGTGCATAGAAATGTAATATTGCTTGATGTAATTAAGTCCAGTATCATAAAACATGTTCTTATGTAATTTTGGTTATTATAGTATTAGATGTATATTCAAAAGAAAGCTTTATTATATAAATCTTTCTTTTTCTTTATGAGGGGAGGTGTTATGTATGATGTTTATATAATATTATAAATATTTTAGGAAATTATAAATGTTTCTTCACTTTAATATTTGCTTAAATCTTAATGTTATCAGGAAAAACATGTTTAACTAGTGTCCTTGAATTGGGTTGTTTTGATCAATATGTTTTCTCAATTTGAAGGTCAAGGTTGAATTTTGTTTACAAGTAAAATTACATTAAGATGACTCATATTCTAGAACATTCTGTCATGTGACCAATCTTTATATATGCCATGTTTGGTGGACATTTATTCAGTTTTGACATTACCATCAGTCTTGTAAAGAGCTATTACAGTTGTGAAAATTCATTCCAAATTCTAAGAGAGGAATTATTTTAAATATTCATTGGATTATAACAGTGCTCATAAACTTTTGGATTTTGGATTTTTAATTAATGATTTCGGAATTTATGTGAACTTATATTCAGATATTTTGGAATACTTCATTTTGACATCAGCACATCAAGATTACTAGTACATCAGGACTTTGGAGACCATTAGCACATCATAACATTCAAGGACACAGCCGTGAATTCGGAACATTCTATATTTAGGACTTGTGATTAGAACAATCATTCTTATTGGATTATTAGGATTTCAAAACACATTACTGTAAGTGACTTTTTGATTTTTCATTTTAATTATCTAGTAATAAATTGCTTGTTGATTTTTACTTGATTTGTTGGTTTCACTTTCTTTCTGTTACATTTTTCTTAGACCATAGAGTCGTAACAGAAATTGGGGGCCGTTCCGGGATCTGAATTTCTTTAAAGCATATTAGAGATATTAAATTTATCTTTGAAATTCATATTGATTTTGTCTCTGAATTTTTTTTTTTTTGGCAAAGATTTTATATAGAGAAATTTTTTGTGTGTGAAACCAACAAGCATTTACAATGGCATCTAATGTTCAGAATTTCATTTCAAAACCTACCCAGGAGGGGTTAGAGTGCATGAGAAAGGATGAGTTGCTCGAGTTTGCCAGAAAATACAGTCTATCTGAGGCAAAAGTATCATTGACAAAACAGGAGATAAAGATTATTTTGATTCAGTATTTAGTAGGTAAGGGAATTTTTGAAAATAGTGCTTTAAGTTTGAAGAGAGGCAGATACAGATAGAGAGAGAGAAAGAAGAGAGGCAGATACAGATGGAGAGAGAGAGAAAGAAGAGAGGCAGATACAGATGGAGAGAGAGAAAGAAGAGAGGCAGATACAGATGGAGAGAGAGAAAGAAGAGAGGCAGATACAAATGCAGAGAGAAGAGAGGCAAATGCAGAGGGAGAGAGAGAAAGAGGAGAGACAGATGCAGATGCAAAGAGAAGAAAGGGAAATGCAATTTAAATTAAGAGAATTAGAACTGGCAAACAGAGCACACTCCACTCCTTTAAACACAAGTCCAGGTTTTGATGTTACTAGATATATTAGGTTAGTACCCCCCTTTTCAGGAAAAAGAAGTAGATAAATACTTTCTTCATTTCGAGAAAATAGCTGAAAACTTGAAATGGCCCAGAGAGCATTGGACTTTGTTATTACAAAGTGTACTTATTGGCAAAGCTCGTGAAGTCTACATTTCACTGTCAGTACAACAAAGCACTGATTATGATGTGGTTAAGGAGTACATCTTGAAAGCTTATGAGTTGGTACCAGAGGCATATCGACAAAGGTTTAGGAATTGTAGAAAAGAAACTGGACAAACTCATGTCGAATTTGCAAGGGATAAAGAACAACTATTTGATAGGTGGTGCTCAGCCAAGAAAGTTGATCAAGCTTATGATAACCTCAGACAGCTCGTATTAATTGAAGAGTTCAAGAGGTGCATCCATAGTGATGTTAAAACCTATCTTGACGAGCAGAATGTGGAAACTTTGGAAAATGCTGCTCGTATGGCTGATGATTATTCCTTGACTCACAAAATTTCATTTGGTAATAAATCGTCCTCTCAGCAGTTTTCTGGTAAAAAACCATTTCAATCTCATTCGAGTACTTCCAAATTTCACAACAGCACAACTGTTAGGAATCAAACATCTGATAAGACTGATCAGAAATCCTTATCTCTTCCTACGTGCACTTATTGTAAAAAGAAAGGGCACGTTATTTCTGATTGCTTCAAGTTGAAAAATAAGCAACAGAGAAAAGACAGAGCTTTTCCAAATGCTCTTATTTCTACGAGGTCAAGGTCACGGTCTTGTATTGAAAGCAATACATTTGTTGGGTCAAACAAACCCCAGTCTGATTATATTTTGGAGGCTTATGAACCATTCATGTCAGAAGGTTCTATATCACTTATTGGTGATTCTGCCAAACCTATCCCAATTAAAATATTAAGGGACACTGGAGCTTCTCAGAGTCTTTTATTATCAGGTACTTTGCCTTTGTCTGAGGAGTCTTCTTCAAGTGAAAGTGTTCTTGTTCAGGGAGTAGAGTGCGGCTTTGTAAATATTCCTCTCCATTGTGTAAATTTGGCATCAGACTTAGTTTCCTGACCTGTGACTGTTGGGGCAGTGACTTCTTTACCCATAGAGGGTGTTCATTTATTACTAGGCAATGACCTAGCTGGAGATAAGGTTGTGGTTAATCCACTTGTAACTGACAAGCCTTGTTTGGATCAGAAAGTTGATCCTGTCGAAACTGAAATCCCTGATTTGTACCCTGCTTGTGCAGTTACTAGAGCTATGGCAAAAAGAGCTCTTGAGAGTGATGTTGATCAGGATATTATTCCTTTAGCTAACACATGTATTGGGCAGTTTTTTGATGAGGTCACTTTTTCCTCAGGTATTGATCAATCAAATGGTATTGATCACAGTGATCCTCTTTTGGCAACTCATTCTCTTTGTCCTACTCAGGGTGACAAACGACAATCCCTTGTCGTTGAACAGGAGCAAGATCCCGAGATATCTTGTTTGTTTCAGAGGGCTATTAGTGAAACTGAAGCCACACAAGTTCCAGTGTGTTACTTTGTGAAAAATGGGGTCCTTATGAGGAAATGGAGACCACCTGATGTACCCGCTGGTGACGAGTGGTCAGTGAGCTATCAAATTGTTGTTCCTAAGTCATATCGACAGGAAATTCTTAATTTAGCCCATGAAACTCCTTTGGCTGGTCATTTAGGAGTCTGTAAGACTTATCACAAGATCTTGAATCATTTTTATTGGCCGAAACTCAAAAGTGATGTTTCTAAATACTGCAGATCTTGTCACACTTGTCAAATGGTAGGAAAACCCAATCAGAAAATACCTAAGGCTCATTTACAACCTATTCCTGCATTTGATGAACCATTTAGTAGAATAATAGTAGACTGTGTTGGTCCTTTACCTAAAACCAAGTCAGGCAACCAATACTTGTTGACCATCATGCGTACATCTACAAGATTTCCAGAAGCAATTCCTCTGAGAAATATAAAAACTAAAACTATTGTGAAAGCTTTGGTGAAGTTTTTTACACTTGTTGGCCTTCCCAAATCTGTCCAGTCGGATCAAGGGTCAAATTTTATGTCTGGAATTTTCCAACAAGTTATGCATGAATTAGGCATCCAACAGTTTAAATCTTCTGCCTATCACCCTGAAAGTCAAGGTGCTTTGGAAAGATTTCATCAAACTTTGAAGAATATGATTCGATCATATTGCTTTGATACAGAAAAGGATTGGGATGAGGGTGTTCATTTGTTGTTGTTTGCTGTTAGGGAATCAGTTCAAGAGTCATTGGGTTTTAGTCCCTTTGAACTAGTTTTTGGTCATACTGTCCGTGGACCATTGAAATTATTGAAAGAGAAACTTCTTTCAAATGAAGATTCAAAGATTAATCTTCTTGATTATGTTTCTGATTTCAAATACAAGTTGTCAAAGGCCCGTGAAGTAGCAAGAACTAATCTTCACACTACCCAGTCAAAAATGAAATTAAGGTATGACAGAAATTCACAGGAAAGGAGTTTTAAACCTGGTGACAAAGTTCTGGCTCTCTTTCCCATACCTCAGAATCCTCTTCAGGCTAAATTTTATGGTCCTTATACCGTTGAAAAGAAAGTAAATGACTTAAATTATATCATTAACACTCCTGGGAGACGGAAACAAAAACAACTTTGTCATATAAATATGTTAAAGGAATATTTTGACAGAGATAGCTCAGCTAATTATTCTGTTAGTTTAGTTGTACCTGTCCCACACAGTGAAGATATCAGCGATGGAGTACGATCAGACTATAGTGACTCTGGTATAATCAATCTTCGGAATTCAGAAATATTGAACAACCTAGACCAGAAACTTTCACATCTACAACAACAGGAAAGAAATGAACTAAAACAGCTATTACATGACTATGAGCACTTGTTTCCTGATGTTCCAACACGAACAAGTAAAATTTATCATGACGTTGACATTGTAGATTCTGCGCCTGTGAAACAGCATCCTTATAGGATGAATCCTCTCAAACAGAACTATCTGAAGAAAGAAATTCAGTATTTACTGGAGAATGATTTCATAGAACCAAGTAAAAGTAACTGGAGTTCACCATGTATTCTTGTTCCCAAGCCAGATAATACATTCCGTATGTGTACTGACTATAGAAAAGTCAACAGTGTCACAAAAACTGATTCATTTCCAATCCCAAGAATGGACGATTGCATTGATACAATTGGAAATGCGGAATATGTCACCAAGTTTGACCTTTTAAAAGGATTCTGGCAAATTCCACTGACGGAAAGGGCAAAAGAAATTTCAGCATTTGCAACTCCAGATGGACTTTATCAATATAAAGTCATGCCATTTGGAATGAAAAATTCGCCTGCAACGTTTCAACATCTGATGAACATGATAACATTTGGTCTTGATAATTGTGACGCTTATATCGATGACGTCATTATCTACAACAACACCTGGGAAGATCATTTGGAAACCATTCGAAAATTCTTTGATCGACTCAGCGATGCGAATCTGACAATTAATTTGAGCAAAAGTGAGTTTTGCCATGCTTGTGTCACATTTTTAGGACATATTGTGGGACAAGGTCAAGTTAAACCTATAGAAGCTAAGGTCAAAGCTATCTCTGAATTTCAAGTTCCAATTTGTAAAAAGCAACTGATGCGATTTCTAGGTATGGCTGGATATCATCGGAAATTTTGTTCCAATTTTTCAAAAATTGCTGAACCTTTGACAAGTTTATTGAGTAAGAAAACCAAATTTCATTGGTCTGACAAGTGTCAGGAATCTTTTGACAAGTTAAAGGCCATGCTTAAGAATGCACCAGTTCTTTCTGCACCAAATTTTAGCCAATCATTTAAATTATCTGTTGATGCAAGTGATGTAGGGGTTGGTGGAGTATTGATTCAGGAAGACAAAAGTGGTGTGGATCACCCTGTGTGTTATTTGTCTAAAAAACTAAACAAGCACCAGAAAAATTATTCCACAATTGAGAAGGAATGTTTGGCTTTGATATTGGCTTTACAGCATTTTGAAGTGTATGTCACCTCAGTTCTTTCTCCAATTATTGTGTACAGTGATCACAATCCCCTTACTTTCATCAACAAAATGAAAGATAAAAATCGGAGATTATTGAGATGGAGTTTGATATTGCAAGAATATAACATTGACATCAAACACATTAGGGGAAAAGACAATGTGATTGCAGATGCACTCTCACGTGCATAGAAATGTAATATTGCTTGATGTAATTAAGTCCAGTATCATAAAACATGTTCTTATGTAATTTTGGTTATTATAGTATTAGATGTATATTCAAAAGAAAGCTTTATTATATAAATCTTTCTTTTTCTTTATGAGGGGAGGTGTTATGTATGATGTTTATATAATATTATAAATATTTTAGGAAATTATAAATGTTTCTTCACTTTAATATTTGCTTAAATCTTAATGTTATCAGGAAAAACATGTTTAACTAGTGTCCTTGAATTGGGTTGTTTTGATCAATATGTTTTCTCAATTTGAAGGTCAAGGTTGAATTTTGTTTACAAGTAAAATTACATTAAGATGACTCATATTCTAGAACATTCTGTCATGTGACCAATCTTTATATATGCCATGTTTGGTGGACATTTATTCAGTTTTGACATTACCATCAGTCTTGTAAAGAGCTATTACAGTTGTGAAAATTCATTCCAAATTCTAAGAGAGGAATTATTTTAAATATTCATTGGATTATAACAGTGCTCATAAACTTTTGGATTTTGGATTTTTAATTAATGATTTTGGAATTTATGTGAACTTATATTCAGATATTTTGGAATACTTCATTTTGACATCAGCACATCAAGATTACTAGTACATCAGGACTTTGGAGACCATTAGCACATCATAACATTCAAGGACACAGCCGTGAATTCGGAACATTCTATATTTAGGACTTGTGATTAGAACAATCATTCTTATTGGATTATTAGGATTTCAAAACACATTACTGTAAGTGACTTTTTGATTTTTCATTTTAATTATCTAGTAATAAATTGCTTGTTGATTTTTACTTGATTTGTTGGTTTCACTTTCTTTCTGTTACATTTTTCTTAGACCATAGAGTCGTAACACTGCTCAAACCCCATTTTACTAAATTCAATAGATCGCTGAACCATGATTTGTTCCACACATAGGTAGTCTTATTATGATTTTACAGCACACTGATTATACTGCATTTTGCAAGAATTTCTGACTCATAGGGACTGGAGGAAAAGCGTATGCATCAAGACCATTCCACTTCTGGGAAAAATCATAAACTGCCCAAAGCTTTCAGATCTGGGACTAGAGAGACAAAGGTTGTGAACTTTGAATTACATCTCATTGCAAATGGGTCCCCAAAGGGTTAAGTTCAAGGGGCACAGATTCAACAGAAGACTGAGGGTTGAGTTAACCATTTTGTATGAATTGACTGATTCTATTGGGACTGAGTCCCCTTGGACATTGAGCCAGTCGGGGATGTGGCAAACTTGGATGTGGATTTGTTGATGATGACACTACCTGAGAAAATCTCACACAAGAAGGCTGAGATCTTAGGATTTGGCCCCCCATCCCCTTATGATGTAACTGATGATGGTCGAGTTGTCAGATAGAATGAGAATGCTTTTTGCAAACATAGTCTCTTTTGCTGATCATACTTTCCGGTGTTTTATCTTGTAATGGGATGCCTGGCATAAAGCAAGTGAGGTTCTCCCATTTCCTGAGATGGGACCTCATGTATCCCGAAACTGGGATTACTTGGGATCACTTGCTCCAGTGGACAAAGTTTCCATTACAACTGGAATTGAAAAATCATCTGCAGTGGTCTCATAAACAGGTAGTCCAGGACAAGGAGATCCACTGCCACACTTAGGAGACTGAAGAGGAAAAGAAATTCACAAGCTGAAATTTGATTTTCTGAATGAATGGAATACTACTTAGCTTATTTTTGTTGCATGTTCCTCAGGAAGACAGACTGGTTCAAATTGCTTTTGAACTCAATACCCAAATGGGCGAAGTGTTGTGATGGAATTAGATCAAATCTTGACAAGGAATCAAAGCAAAGCCAGCACAAAAAATGAGATATCATGCCTAGATATAGAAGATAACTCACCTGGAGTTTTTGCAGAATGTAGCCTAGGTAGTTGGAAGCCACTAGTGTGGAGATGGCTCGGAAGTGCAGAACAACTCTGTACAAAATTCTCATGAAGATCCTGGAACTGATACTCAGACTATTCCCTGAACTGGTATATCATATGCGAACCTCAAGAATTTCTGGGAAGACGTGGATGGGAATGTTGAGGTATGCATATTGCAAATGTAGGCTGACTGTGAAATCTCCCTTCTGAAAGGCACTGAGAACAAACTTCTGTCTCTCCATTCTAAACCATGAATCCTGAATAAATTGGTTGGGAGCTTAGATCTCTGATCGGATAAAGTTTGCCATTGGCCTTGGGGACAAAGAACTGACTAAATAAAATCCCATTGAGTTTATGTAGTGAACAATCTTCACCACCATTTTTGTGAGAAGATTGTTTATTTCTTGCCACAGTACATCGGCTTTTAATGGGTCTCTTGGTACGAATGTAGCAAAGAAAGCTTCGACAATGAACATGATTTGGAGGCCCTCCGATACTATTTGCAAGGACAGGTCATTAGAGCAGAATCTTTCCCATTCCACGGCAAAGTGTTGGACTCTTCCCCCCCCCCCAGGGGTGTCTTTATTATGGGAGGGATGAGAATGGCATAATTTTCTGAGAGATGGAGGCTGTTGGGGAGTTAAACTGGGCTGAAAGCGATTTGTTGTCTCCCATGCCATGTCATCTGTGGCCCCTGGAAACTAAGTTCTCATCGAGGGAAAGGGCTTGGAGGATGGCATCCTCATTTGGCCTGCCCTAAAGATCATTCCCGTTTCTCTGATCTCTCTTCGAAAATGAAAGCTGGGCTCTAGATCACTGGACCCACACATGGTTTGCCTTTTTGGCGGCCTGTTTCCTGACCTCTCCTATCTGGCTATGGAAAAAGGATGGGCAAAAACAGCTGCAATCTGAAAAAGACTCTGTGGTGATCTTTCAGGAAGGTGGACAAGAAGAAAAAGACACCACTTTGGCATGGCCAAGTGTGTGTTGAGCTGCTCTGTTAGGCAAGCATACCATATGAGAGACTGACTTCCTAGCATGATTAGCAGGGTTCTCAATGGAAGACATAGTACTGCTGAAAATATCCATTGGAACCAAATCAAGCATGGATTCTATTGCTACCACATTCAAAACCAGTCGTTGGGTGTCAAGGAAGCACTTGCAGTCCATACAAAAAGTTTAGACAGTCTCTGGCCTGTAACTGCTCTATCAACATCTGGACATCAGTGTGAAAAACTGGCATGTGAATCTTGTAGAAAGTGGGATTGAAATTTGATGGCAGTCATCAATGTGACAAGAAAGGCCTGTTGACACCTGGGTTTTGAAGCTGTAGTATATCAGGGACTTGACCAGACCGGGTTAGTTGTTTGAACGATGGCTGGTCTTCCTTGCCAAACAGACTGACGGATGTGGGAACTTAATAAGTTGCCAATGATGGAGGCGGAGTCTTTTCTGGACACTGTTGGATCAAGAAAAGAAGATTGTACTTGTAAGCATCAATCTTCAAAATTGGAAGAGTAGAATAATAGAGTTGCGTCCTGCAATCCATGTGACAAAGCAGGTTGAGAGGGACAGTGAATGAGGCTGGGGGCTTGGCCATGTTAGGACATGGTCAACTCCAGGCTTTCACAGTGTATGTCATCTAGTGTCTGGGACTGGTACCGAGTGTCTGGTAAAGATGCATTCTCATTCTGTACTTGTTTGTTTGTGCTGGAGCTTGGACCAATGATGGATCTGTCTGGTGTTAGTCAGCAATATTCCAGAGTCCTGTAATGGCTAGCACGAGTTTACCGATTCCAGCACCAGTAATATGAGGCGTCCACATAAGAGATTGGGCTGGGACAGGCATGGCATATGCTGGGCACTATGTGTGTCTGAAATTCGGGACTGTGAATACCATGAAAATAGATCACTGTACCCATTCCTGGAAACTAAAGGTGCAAGTCAAGACTGTATCAGAGCTGGTGTGGTCTATAGCTGGTTGGTGTCCAATGCCGATGTCCGCTACTGGCTATTCTGGGGAAGATTAGCAAAGCCAGGACCAGGAAGTGCATGTATACCCAACACTGTTCCAGATGGTATTGGCCCCAAAGGTTAAACCGTGATGATTCAACATACTTGCAGTAACGAAGGCAAAAGTGGGACTGCCACTGTGAGAAGCTTGTGATGGCCTGGATTACAGAATCTTCTGAACAGGCAAGCTTTCTACCTTCAGGGATTCAACAAAGAGGAAGTTGTCAACTGAGGTGGCATCAGCAGCAAAACTTATGGTGCCGCTTCTTAACTCTCATTCTCTGAGTTATTTGTTTGGCAGAGACAGTCACACATACATCTTCAGATCAGCATAAACAATACTCACAAATATGGCCTAAACTGCACACCATACAATTTATACAGGTAGAGAGCTTATCTTAAGCTAGTTTGAACTGTTTGCACCCTATGCACTTAATCCTGCTCATTGAGTAGACACCTGTATATAGAGGACACAATAATGGCTTTAGTGTCATATTGAACTTATGGTGAAGTGAATGCTAATAATAAAGAAATATGCCTATGACCATACAACATGTAATAACAGAACAATTACTTGACAGAATTCATAACAAGGTTGAGTACTGAGTTGAACTGAAAGCACTATGAACCTATGGCAGGCAATTAAAATGGCATCAAAACACTTATCATATGATGATGGCATCAAAACACTTATCATATGATGATGGCATCAAAACACTTATCATATGATGAAGACTGACAATTGTAGTGCAAAATATTCATCAACGATGAAGACAGAGTAAGAAATAGAAAAATAGCAGGAGTATACTTCCTTGGTGTGATAAAACTCCAATCAATCACTCAACTGATGAAAAGGCACAGGTGAATTCAGGATGTGCAAGGCCTCAAGAAGAAGTGTGCTTCTCGGCATGAACTGAAGTAGAAACTGACAATTTGATGTGATTGGGTGCCAAACCCTCTATCCAAGGGAAGACCACTCTTGTTTGACTGCCACCTTGAAAAGTAGACAACCTTTGAGTACTTCTGTTGCTAAAAAAAAACAAAAGACATGGCAAAAACACTTTTAGCTTGGGATGGCATGGATTTGCAAGATAATGGATGTACTTTTCAAGTGTTATGTAATGCATCTGAAGAAACTTGCTTGCATAAGGTCAATGTAATTTGTCTTAAGGCGACCTAGACTTTCTTCCACACTTTGCACAATGTGTCGTCTGCTCAGTCCAGCTTTGTTGATGTCACTTCTGTCCATTGGGAAGCGACACTTGGTGGCCAGAACAATCCTATCGCGCTGTTGTCTGAAAATAAAAAGCAAGAAGATCATGGTCTCCAAGCTTTAATTAAAACCCTAACAAAACTGTTGGGTATAAAGCCACTCTAGCAACCATCAGAAAAGTGAATGTTATGCCTCTTTTTTCCACTAACTCAAAAAAATAAAAAAGCAGTGAACTGGAATCAAAAGTTATCAATATAGTTTCATTTTCTCTGAATATGGTTGCCACACTCTAAACTGGAATCAAAAGTTATCAGTACTGTTTCATTTTCTCAGGATCTGGTTTCCATGCACTAAACCAGAATCAAAAGTTATCAATATTGTTGCATTTTCTCAGGATCTGGTTTCCATGCACTAAACCAGAATCAAAAGTTATCAATACAGTTACATTTTCTCATTGGCTGCCATGCACTAAACTGGAATCAAAAGTTATAAATATTGTTTCATTTTCTCAGGATCTGATTGCCCTGCTTTAAACCAGAATCAAAAGTTATCAATATTTTTTCATTTTATCAGGATCTGGTTGCCATGCACTAAACCGGAATCAAAAGTTATCAATATTGTTTCATTTTCTCTGGATCTGGTTGCCCCAAGCTCCCCTTGCTTCATATCAATGTACAATCTCATTCTGATTAAACTAGAAATGTGCTCACATAACACGAATGCCCCACCACAGTGCCTGAAAGCTAACCTAAATGCAGAACTTAACCAGACTGACAGAGGAACAAGGGTAACACAGTATGCCATTACCCACATTTCAAGGCAAATGTTTACCTCTCTAAATGAACTGCTGACCTATTCTTTGAATGCACCTTTTTCCTTAATTACTTAAAGATCAAACATGGAGCAAATCTTCAAGAAGTACATTTTTCTGGCTTTTTTTTTAAAGAACCACACGCATAAATGAAAAATCCATTTTTCAAGTAAGATTTACTCCCACGAATTCCTGAAACTTATCACTAAAAATAGATGAAAAGTTAGATTGTCTACAATTACCCACTATATTACCTCCCTTGATTTAGGCTCGATTTGTTAAGTGTGATGTCATTCCAAAATGAGCCAATCATTAATTATTGTAAATTATATTTACTGAACAGTCATTTCAAATAAAATTTAAATTTTTTGTGCAGCATACAGTCACAACTTGTGACCCACAAAAAAAAGGGCAATTGTTTTCATTCTTTTTTCTAAAGGAAGAAAGATTAGAAAATACGGATCTACCGATTATAATGTGCCCAACCAGGAAGTATCATAAAGATCTATGCGAGTACTGCTCATTCAAAATTTTCTTCCAAGCATATTACAAGCTGCCAAATTATCACAAATCCTTCCAAATGTGGAACAAGAGAAACATGGATGGCACATTAAACACCCATCCCATGTTTAACAGTGCTCTTTCTAGGCACTAGTAGGATATAGTTGACTCTGGAGATTACTGACCAATATGTCTCAATAACCTGGACCTCTGGTTAAGGATTGCGGTCTTGAAATAAACTTATACTGTCATCCACAAAGTTTGGTCAAGGAACTTACTCCAGAACAAAAAAATTTGTGCAAAAATGATTTTTCTTTCTGCCATAGTGACCTTGACCTTTTGATCCCAAAATCAATAGGCCTCTTTCATACCTAAGTGCAAGCCCTTCACAAACTTTGGTTAAGATACATGGTCTTGAAATAAAGGTATTATGCACACAAAAAAATTCTTCTTTCAGTCAGTGACCTTGAGCTTTGTCTCCTCACCCCAAAGTCAATAGGTTTCTCTCTTACCCAACATGTAAATCATCCACAAACTTTGGTGAAGGTACATGGTCAAGAACTGACATTTTTTGCAAAACCATTTTTATTCTTTCAATGGCAGCAACCTTGACCTTAGACTCCAAAATTGATATGCTTCTTCCTTACCCCAAGTGCAAGTCATCCACAAAGTTTGGTTCAGATCTGTGATGAAAAACTAATACTACATTTTTCTTTATGCCGTCACATAGCCTTGATCTTTGACCTTGTCACCCAAAATCGACAGGCTTCTACCTCACCCCACATGCAAGCAATCCATAAAGTTTGGTAGCTGCAGATGGTGGAGAACCTGAGTTATTGTCCAGAAATGAAATTAGTAACAGACGGATGGATAGACAGTCAGCATCATAACACAATGTGTTCCACCTTATGCCAGGTGTATAAATGGATTTTGAAATAAATTTTAGGCTATCAGTGTGGAAAAAAATGAGAAAGAGATAGAGAAGTAGAAGAATAATATTTATAAATAAATTGTTCCCTTTCATGTTGTACAGAAATTTAAAATGAAAACATATCTTCATTTTAACCTTTGCTTTACTGAATTAAGAACTGTAAATATCAAATAGAACATGGTGAAAGATTATGTAAGAAGATTGGTATTGTAATATTTTGTCCCAACAACTGCCAAAATTTAAGTTTTCTTTATATCTCTCTATCAATGACCATACAGACTGTAGCTATAACACTAGTCATTTCAATTTCTGTAATTTCTATGAGATCACTGTTCATTTCATAATCTATTGCAAATTAGATACATTTTTTATGGCTATGTTAGCGAGATCTTTGTTCTAGTGATATATCACTTCTGCATACATATCATGGGCAGATAACACCTGCACCGAACTTTTCTGAGGCACTCACTTCTAAACACAATAATTTGTAAACTATGCAATAGAATTTTATAACAATGAAAATGGGGTTTTCAGGCATGGAAGATTCAAAAATAAGTTTAAAGAGAAACATCCATAACTGACCTTTAAATCCTGTTAATCAAATCGACAAAGGTCACTTACTGGTAAGTAAAGCTTATTGTGAATTTATTTATTTGTAGCTATAAATTATATATATCAATTTTTGTGGGGCTTTTTATGATATTTTGTTGGTACCTTAACTGACAGATTTGGGAAGTAGTCCTACTGTTTCTGAAGAAGAATCATAACATTTGTTACATTGATAAATTTATGGTTTGTATAGCAACCCCTTAAATGCACTAAAATTGGTACTTCACAAAAAATTGCGAATTTAAAGTATTATCACCAAGAAGAGAGCTTTAAAGAAGCAAGTTTGCTTGCCTCTAATCTCCATGTGTAGTTTTTGACAAGAAGTCACTTAAGAGTTTGTCTATTTTTCAGATCAGCATCATTTGAACAAATTTGAAAGAAATTCATGCCAGGATGCTTTTAGTCAAATTTGGTCAAAATGCTGTTGAATGGTTCTTGAGAAAAGTTGTTTACAGATTTTTCTATTTTTAGTAATGGTCTAAATAGCAGACTGGCACCATTTGAACAAATTTGGAAGAGCTTAATGCCATGATGCTTTATATCAGATTGGTCAAATTCTGCTGAGCAGTTCTGGTGAAGAGATCGTTTCAAGGTTTTTCTAGTTTGAGTAACAACAGCCATACATGATTGGAAGATTACCATTATTTGAACAAATATGAAAGTGATTCATGCCAGGATGCTTTCTATCAAATTGGGTCATAATTTGAAAAGTGGTTCTGGAGAAGAAGTCATTTAAAATTCTTGCTGTTTTTAGTAATGATGGCCATATTTGATATCAGATTGGCATTATTTGAACAAATATGAAAGAGAATCATGCCAGGATGCTTTCTATCAAATTTGGTCAAATTCTGTTGAGCGATTCTTAAGAAGAAGTTATTTAAATGTTTTTGCTACTTTTATTAACGGTGGCCATACTTGATGGTAGATTGGCATCATCTGAATAAATTTGAAAGAGCTTCATGCCAGGATGCTTTCTGTTTGTGTCAAATTTGGTATAATTCTGTTAAGTGGTTTTTGAAAAGAAGATGTAAACAGCAACTGTGAACAGATGATGCAAGAAAGGCCACACCATAAGCTGACTCGGCTTTACAGCCATTTCCTTTGGTCTTAGAAGGAGCTTGGAGGAACTAAGATATCACATTTTGTCAAAATCTGCCAAGTACCTTAAATTCTGAACTCAATGCTTATTATATTAGTCTCATTTAAGAAGTATAATCATAATAAAGAAAATGAAAAAATTCAATTTTATTCCAAACCATAGAAAAAAATTGCTGTTACATACTTTTGTAGCCAATTGCCAATAATTTCCTCTGACTTCCCTCCAGTATAAACATTGGCTGTATCAAGGAAATTTCCACCGAGTTCCACATATCTGTCCAGGATCTGATGTGACTTTTCTTCATCTAACTGCGTGTTACATTCAAACACCTGAAAAAACGAAGTATACAATTTTTAAAAAATGTTCTGACTTTGACCTCTGACCTTAATTTCTTTGATCCATAGGAATTGTCCACTTTTCCAACCCAACCTTTTTAGTGAAGTTGAATGTTAATCTATCGATGCATCTGTACATATAACCATTCACACACATGTGCATGCGCTCACACACACACACACAGCAAATGTGTTTCTTAAACACTATATTCTCCACTGCAGCTCCAAAAATGTTAAAGTTCAAAATGTCCAAAAAAATCACTGAAACTTGCAAAATTCATTTAAATGGTACAAAAAATTAACCAAAGCATCTAAATATGCACATAAATAACAGACCTACCAAATTGAATTTGCACATATCACTCATTTTCTGAGGATTGTATTAAGGAAAGCTTGTTTTTAAAAATTCAAATAAAAAAGTAAACACTGACTTAACAAGAATTTTGTGTTTGTAAAACACATATCCCCATGCCTCCTGTTTTAACCTTCACACCCAAGTTGGAGCTTCTTGGGAATGTCCCTGAGGGTAAGGACTTCTTCAGGTCAAATGTCAGAGTATGTGTATTTATTTTATATGCCTAGTAATTGTATAGTATTGTAGTTATTGGGTGTGGATCTTAATAGTTTCCAGATTAAGAGCCTGGGGGCTATGACCCTGGGGTTAGGGATGAACCCTGGAATCAATGTCAGTTGCATGTATAAATTTGACTTTTCATGTCCAGTAACTTTTCTTCTGTCTTATGGGTGCAGATCTCAACAGTTTCTCTGTTATGACCCAGGGGGTCGGGAAAGCACTTGGGGGCATTAGTCAGGTGTCCCAATCTGATATGTTTTGACACTTGTGTGATTAATCATACACGCCAATTTGTAGACAAGTGAGATACAACTCAAGAGTTATTTGAAATTTAGAAGTCGCTGATGAAGGCAGTGTGATATTCCCGAAAATTTTGAACTCTAACACATTTATGCTCTGAGTAAGGGAAATTCCTAGAAATCATGAATTATCCAGAGCAAGGAAGCAACCTTTTCAGTTGTATCCTAGGGAGTGGATCAACATTCTAAGATGTGATCATCTACACTCTCAGCCTCTAGCCTAACCCCCTAGGGAATGGATCAACATTCCAAGATGTTATCATCTGTACCCTCAACCTCTAGCCTAACCTCCTAGGGAGTGGATCAACATTCTAAGATAAGCTCATATATACCCTCAACCTCTAGCCTAACCCCCTTTCTGCATGTTCAGGTGTAGAATTCTGTGGCATACACCTCTGCTCTTATTATCTCTGACTGTGTGTCTTCATGTTGATGTACAGTCTGTGTATTTCATCACCACGTGTAGGGAAGAGTATTTGGGAGCCTTGGAGTAGTTCCCTTTTCTGAATGCTGGAGAACTCTCCATGTTTCTCTATCAAATTTGAAAACAGAAATAAAGTCGGGGAGGCATTAGTTTTATTTTATATCAATTAGTAAAAACAGTAGTTTCAAGTTTTGTAAATTAGTTTGTGTAATGATACTGTAGATGTGTCATAATTACTGAAAACACTCACTCCATATATCAATAGAATCAGTGGCTATCAACTCTTTGAACGACATGGATAAAATATAATGTACTGTCACTTGTTAACCCTACATATATTTTTAGTCAAGTTTACCCAGGCCTACACAGTATCATATAATAGTCAAGTTTACCCAGGCCTACTCCGTATCATATAATAGTCAAGTTTACCCAGGCCTACTCCGTATCATATAATAGTCAAGTTTACCCAGGCCTACACCTTATCATATAATAGTCAAGTTTACCCAGGCCTACACTTTATCATATAATAGTCAAGTTTACCCAGGCCTACACCGTATCATATAATAGTCAACTTTACCTACCTACACCGTATCATATAATAGTCAACTTTACCTAGGTCTACACCTTATCATATAATAGTCAACTTTACCCAGGCCTTATCATATAATAGTCAAGTTTACCCAGGGCTACACCGTATCATATAATAGTCAACTTTACCCAGGCATACACCTTATCATATAATAGTCAAGTTTACCCAGGACTACACCTTATCATATAATAGTCAAGTTTACCCAGGCCTACACCTTATCATATAATAGTCAAGTTTACCCAGGCCTTATCATATAATAGTCAAGTTTACCTAGGCCTTATCATATAATGGTCAACTTTACCTAGGCCTACACCTTATCATATAATAGTCAACTTTACCCAGGCCTTATCATATAATAGTCAAGTTTACCCAGGCCTACACCTTATCATATAATAGTCAAGTTTACCCAGGCCGATGCCTTATCATATAATAGTCAAGTTTACCCAGGCCTACACCTTATCATATAATAGTCAAGTTTACCCAGGCCTTATCATATAATAGTCAAGTTTACCCAGGCCTTATCATATAATAGTCATGTTTACCCAGGCCTACACCTTATCATATAATAGTCAACTTTACCCAGGGCTTATCATATAATAGTCAACTTTACCCAGGCCTTATCATATAATAGTCAAGTTTACCCAGGCCTATGCCTTATCATATAATAGTCAAGTTTACCCAGGCCTACACCTTATCATATAATAGTCAAGTTTACCCAGGCCTTATCATATAATAGTCAAGTTTACCCAGGCCTACACCTTATCATATAATAGTCAACTTTACCCAGGGCTTATCATATAATAGTCAACTTTACCCAGGCCTTATCATATAATAGTCAAGTTTACTCAGGCCTTATCATATAATAGTCAAGTTTACCAGGGCCTTCACCTCATCATATAATAGTCAAGTTTACTCAGGCCTTATCATATAATAGTCAAGTTTACTCAGGCCTTATCATATAATAGTCAAGTTTACCCAGGCCTTCACCTCATCATATAATAGTCAAGTTTACTCAGGCCTTATCATATAATAGTCAAGTTTACCCAGACCTACACCTTATCATATAATAGTCCACTTACCCAGGCCTACACCTTATCATATAATAGTCAAGTTCCTTGTCTAAAAGGTCAATGGCATTTGTAGGGAAAAGGTCATGAGAGTCAGCCAGGTGTACCATTCACGATAATCATCATTCTATGTACTCATCTATATCCCCCACTTCTAGCCCAACCATTATGGGCGATATCAACACTCTAGGATGTACCCAATCTCTTGCCCCCCATCCAGGGAGATGGATCAATATTCAGTGATTATTGGATTTATCTACATATGCCATCCCTGATCATATCCCATGGTTTCAAGTCTAAATCTAAAATTGTTATTGGTGAACCTGAAAACCATAACCATTTTTGTATTATGCTCCCACCAAATGAATCTACTTTCTAAAGCAAACTGGATCTGTCCATATGAAATAAGAATTCATGACAGATGGATAAATTATTGAGTTCTTACCCATATTCTGATTGTACCTATGCAGGCATTGGTAATAACTCATTCTGTTATAATGTGAATATGTTACATAATAAGGGTGCATTCTTTATAATCATTCAAGTCCCTGCAATATCCAGGGGTCAAGCTAGAAAAGATTTAAAAAAAAAAAAAAATACTTTATGAATATTACAAGTGCAAAATAAATGCTTTTAAATAATAAGAGACTGACCATTTAATATTCGGGGGGGGGGGAGAGGAAGAGGGTGCTGGGATTTTCCAGCTCCCGATTTAAAAAAATTAATATTTTTGCTCAGATTTGTAGAAAAATAACTAATTCTACCCATCATAATTGTTGGGAAACAAAATTATCACAAGGGAGAAAAAAAATCGCCTGGTTGAAAAAAAATGCAAACCGACTTTAAATAAATAGAAAAAAAACCCCCACCCATACCCCTCAACAACCTGGCAATTTATATGGTCAGACCGATCATTTAATTTTCTGGGGTGGAGCTGGATTTTTGTGAAAAAAAATCTCCGGTCCCCAAATAGCCCGATTTATAGAAAAATAGAACTTACTACAACTAATATTTCGTGTGAATAAAATATATTATATTGAGGTAAAAGAGAATAAAAAATATTCTGGTTCGAAAGAAAATCATAGACCCTACCATACCCCCTTGCCACGAAGATTCAATGGTCGATCTCTAAGATGCATGTACTACTTCGGCATTTATAATAATGGGTCATTTTTCAATCACACTAAAAATAGATGGAATCGTGATGCACCTCACAGCTACCTACCTAAAGATAAAATAGTTGTATCTATCAAACTCAAATAACAATATCACCAAAGATGCTTCAGAGATTTCTGATTTTTAACAATCATATATTGACTGGAACTAAGTTTGTAGTGACCAAATTAAACACGCCACCGATACGCCCACTGTTATACATCTCTATAATTTAAGTAAATCAGTATCGTGCTAAATGTGGAATTTGTGGACTACGTACTGGAAAAGATCCTTTCAAAATTCCAAATGTCAATGTTCCGAGGCAAATGTTGGACACTTTAAGTCCAGATTTGCCAAGAAAACTATGTGCCATACTGCCAACTGTTGACATAATTACGGTGTTGAGGTTGGAACAGGCTGATCCGGACCATGGTTAATTTGGACCAGGCTGATTCGGGCCCAAATCACGGGCTGATTCGCCCCAAATTACGGGCTGATTCGGACCAAATGCCAGGCTGATTCGGACCATGTGAAATATTATTAAGGTTAGTCTTGGATTTAAAAGTAGCATTTACATTTGTTTAAAATATGATATTACTCATTATTTTCTAGGTACGTTCAGCAGTTCAACTCTGCATTTAATGAAACAAAACCCCGATTTTATGCGAGATAATGGCGTTGTTATAATGATGTAAGACTGTTTATCTTGCATCGGCAATTTAATAGTGAAATATTTTCAAATCAGCTCTCATTCACCTTTGTGCAATTTTTTTTGGTCGAAATTCTCGTTTATTTATATTATACTAAAAAATTCAACTGGGGTTCTGTCAAATTTATGATTTAATTCAATACAATATCATACGTCAGTAGTAAACGTCTATATTCTCCTAATCTTGTGGACCGCGTAATAATTAAAATAAAGAAAATAATAAATGGAGGTGTTATCTCTGTTGAAAGATGAAATATATTTTACACATCTTTGTTTATAGCACAGTATGTTATCTATTTTCTGTGAATTCGTAATGAATGATTTAATTTTATGCAAAGTATTAACTGAAACAATCATGAAAATATAATAACACTTCGATGTAGCCAAAGATCACAAAGTTATTTTAAGTCAGCATTATATTTTGTGTTCTAGAATGGTATTAAATTCAGTAAATTGGCAAATGACATCAATAGTGCTTTAATTATAGCGGTGTTGATCAAACGGGTTTTGCCAATTCACTTTCAATAATAATGTGCATGCAATTAAATAATACATTATAAATTCAGCTAATGAAAATAACTGACAGCGTTCATTGTTTTAGTATATAAGGTTTTTCAGTATAAAGATAAATTCTACATCAATCTACTTTTAAAACAAAGCATTAGCATACTCAGACCAGTATATAGAGACGAAAAAAATCTAAGTAAAAACATTAGCATACTGAGACCAATATATTTAGACGAAAACAAATTAACTATATGGCCACTACTTTCACGATTGTTTTTCGGTGTTATTAATTTTATTATTTCTCAATACAATAAAGTCAACTATTTACATTTTCCACAAAGGTGCATGATATAAACAGTTTTACATAATTTCATTTCATTATATATAACAACGCCATTATCTCGCGTAAAATCGGGGTTTGGTTCATTAAATGCTGAGTTGAACCGCTGAACATACCTGGGAAATAATGAGAAATATAATATTTTAAACAAATGTAAATATCACTTTTAAATCCAAGATGAAACTTAATAATATTTCACATGGTCCGAATCAGCCCGTAATTTGGGCCGAATCAGCCAGTATTCGTTTAGGTAACGCTGCATATCCGTCGGTCGAACAAAATACTACTTATGAACAAGTGGCGTTTATCTCCCGGGTGACAAGATCAGGGAAATGTAGGGGTTGGGGAAGTCACTAACAATTTTCATTTTCAAAATTCGTGATGGGTTTTAAGTGTGTGTGTGTGTGTGTGTGTGTGTGTGTGTGTGTGTGTGTGTGTGTGTGTGTGTGTGTGTGTGTGTGTGACTACTGTAATAATTTTAATTTTACAAATTTTAAAATAACCTTATCGACTTTCTTTTTTAATTAAAATGATTTATAAACTTTATTTGGGAAATCGTCAGTCGTTAGTGCGCGTAATTCTAGTCCACTGGTTTTAAAGGCAGAAACAGGTTGAATATATAACAGGGAGTATGATTGTATGTGACCGTGATTTAATTGACCAAACAGATTTGAGGAGAATGCTCCCCCTGCTAATTACCATAACTATTGATTTAAGATCAGCATTTTCTATCTGAAAAAAGTATGGTAATTGGCAGAATATATTTAAGTAAGTTGCGAACAGTTTACAAAAATGTGACAAAAAAAGTTCTGAGTTATATAGATTTTACATTGTAAGTGCTATATAGCCAAAATTAGCCATTGTACAGGGGTTAGGCAAGGAGAAAATCTCTCACCGGTATTATTCTCATTACTTATGAACGACCTGAAATTTTTCTTGTAACAAAATTAATGGTTCGGAGTGAATATAGATTTAGGAGGTTTTGAAGCTTTAACATATCTCAAAGGTTTAATTTTATTATATGCAAACGATACTGTAACATTCAAGACTGATGCAGATTCTTTCCAAGACAATCTTAATGTGTATGTGCCTGTTTTGGCCATTACACTGTGTATTTTGACCATATAACATCAAATGTGTAGAACAGAAGCTATACATTGTAATTAATGATAGCATTACTTAGATTACATTATTCTAATGACAAATAGGTAAAAAGTATTTAATCAACTGCAATTTAATTTATTTTTGTTTTCAAAACTTCACAAAAGATTGACAACGTCCAAAACATTCACAATCATTTTTAAATTAAAACTTTAAACATGTAGCTGTGAAGTTGAAGTTACTCACCATAACATCAGTTTGAATTGATGACCACTATGATGTGAAGACATCTGTGATTGTCTTCTCATGTACTTTTAAACGGGTTGTTTCAAAAAGCTTTAAAATGTTTTGGACTTCTTCATTTTTTTTTTTGGTGAAGTTTAAGAAACAAAAAAAAGATTTAAATTGCTTGCTCTAGTGACAGCTGATTAAATATTTGTAACTATTTGTAATTGCATTATTGTTTCTGCTTTGCTAGTAGTTATATGTACCTATTGAGAGACGTGCGGAAATTAACATTACGCAATAGGTTTACATGGAAATGCCTCTTGGGGATCAAACGGGAAATCTTATGTTAAAATTGTCTATAGGTTTAACATTGGGACGGTATTATGGGGACACAAGTTTATAGGGACAATCAGGAAGCGAACATGGGAAAATGGATGGTCAATAGTTTATTGGGAAAATTGATGGTCGAAAGTTTATAGGGACAAAAGGTCCAAAGTTTATGGGGACAACTGGGAATGGTAATGTTAAATGTTTTTAATTACAATCCAAAACAACAGATATACTATCCAGCAACCGCTTTTTGATTACTATCCAAACACACACCTCTACCTATGGCGTAATGTTAATTCCCGCACCTCCCCCAATAGGCACATATAACTACTTGTGCTCATATAAAGTCGTATGGGCCAAATAACAAGGCGTAATGACCAAAACGGGCACGTAAAACTTAATGCTTTGTACGTGTATATTAAACTATGGAAACCTAATATTAAATTTATAAAACAAAGATCATAATATTTGATACACGTAAAACTGATCATTTTGAATTTAAACTTGTTGAAAATAATATTTCTATATGTGATGAAATAGTTACATTGGTGTCTTTTTTTGGTCCAAAAACAACCTTAGATTCTTTAAAGCTATGAAACACAACGTTGAAAAAGCGAAAAAAGCTATGCACCTTCTGTATAAAAGAATATGTTCCCATTGATTTGGAATTACAACTTTTTGATCATGCATTTTAACATATTTTACTTAATGGTTGTGATGTTTGGGAGTTAAAAATTACGGCCGCCTTCTTGGACATAAGGCTCTATGGACTCAAAAATGGCTCTATGGCCTCGTTGGGAATTTAACATTAGTCCATACGATTAACATTATGGGTCGTTATAGCCTCAATGGGAAATGTAATATTAAAAACGTACATAGATTTAACATGCACTTTGACTGACCAACATCAAGTCCTCTCCTGACCAGCACTTAGTCATCAACTGACCAACACTCAGTCATCTACTGACCAACACCTACACGTACTAACCAATACGCCGTTGGAGTGACAAACAGCTACAATTATTAACCATCACGCTGTTTGGATTCACCATCACCCACACCTACTAACCAATAAGTTGTTTGACTGACCATCACTCAGTCATCTACTGACCAACATCCACACTTACCAACCAGCACACATTCTGACTGACCAGCACCCGCACCAACTCACCATCACCCACGCATATTAACAAATAGAGTCTTACTGACCATCAGCCACATCTACTGACTAGCTCTCATGCATACTAACCAATACAATACACAGTCATACTGGTCAGTACCCACACCTACTGACCAGCACCCACACCTACAAACCTGTGTGTAAGGGTAGGATATGAAGTTAGGGGGTCAAGTAATGAGGATTAACACCTAATTTTAAATAGACAATGACTCACCATATATAACCAGCCTATAACAACACTGAAATGGACGTGACTAAAAGTTCTGCTAAATTACAAAACTGTCACGGAAGTTAGCCGAGACTAAAATGAAACCGAACCATTAGATTAAAATGGCCGAGACTTAAAGCAATACTAAATTCCGAAATGCCAAAGGCACTAGCGAAGACTGAAAAATCCTCCCCCCCCCCCGAAAAAGTAATAATATTGGTCTAGACTAAAAAATAGTATTAAAATTCCAAAATTGTCAAGGACTTTAGCGGAGACTGAAAAATAATCGAAAAAAATGTTACAATTTGGGCTAGACTGAAAGTAGTACCATGTTTCCGAAAACTGTCACAGACTTTAGCGGAGAATTAAAAAAAAAAAATTAAAAAAAATGCTATACTATCACACAAAGGGTAGGATGTAAAGGAAGGGGGATGAAATAGAAGTTAAACCCCTTGTAAACAAAACTAAATCCCCCTACTTCCCCTATTCCCGTATAACTCCCATACCATCCTCTTATAAACAAAACGACCACCCCCTACCACCTTTATAATTGCTACAACCCTAGCAGTAAAGTGAAACGAGTGCGAAGGGTAGGAATAAACACACTATACACACAAACATACTTATATACTATCATACATGGAGTGACAGAAGAGAAAAGAGTAGTAGTGCTTACACACATATACAAACATATTGATAGACTATCACAAAAGACAGAAGAGTGCAATAGGAGTTCAACCCCTTATAAGCAAAACTGTCACCCCCTACCACCCTTATAATCCATACAACTCTAACAGTGAATTGAAAGGAGAGAAAAGGGTTTGAATATACACACACACTATACACACAAACATACTTATATAGTATCACACGTGGATAGCAGGAATGCTTACGCACATACACAAACATACTGATAGACTAACACATACAACAGAAGGATGGGGGGTAAATTTTAGTCTTGAAAGACACAGAAAACATACCAACAGTTTATTTTTTTAATATTGTTTTTTTTTTTTTTTTTGTCGTCCTAGATTTAATTTGCTCACTAAACAACTACCCATTGTCGCTTGATAAACATTGCTGTCAATGCTGTTTGGGGCAAGTTTGGCTCTTCACTTTGTTACAAATTTACGATTTTCGTTTTGCCACCCTAGATTTAATACACTCACTGGACTGCTACGCACTGTCGCTTCTTGATAAACATTGGCCGAAGGTGTGTTGCAAAACATTCAATATCAGTTTTGGTACACTTTGTTACAAATGTTTTTGTCGCGCAAATTTTAATACGCTGAGTGAAATGTTACCTATGGTGAAGAGAGGCGAAAATTAGTTTGCTATATTATCAAACTAGGTCAGAATTTTGCGTTCAGCTTAGGTTTTCTTGTCCTGTAAGGTTGTGTCATTTTCTGTTTGAGTTTGAAAACGGCAAAACTTAAGTATATTGAAGTTGTGCATCGTACATTGAGAGTCTGTGTTTGTTAAGAAACTAATTTTCTGTCCCTAAAAATGCGAGAGTGACTTTTGTCCCATGAAATAAAAATTTAATGATAAGTAAGAGTTTTGTTGCAATAGGTGTGACTTTTTTCCTTTACAATACCTAAACCTAAAAATATAAACAGAAACATTTTTTGAATAGCTTTTCGCTCGACCATTTTTGTATCGACATTACATCGATATTTGTAAGTTCTTCTTTTGTAACATTTCCTGTCTTGTTCGTAATATTGCAAACATACAACCTTATAATCAAAAGGAGATAAAATGATTTAAATTGTTAGTTTCTTGAAGAGATAAGCTCAAGGTCTAAGCGTTCTAATCAGCGAAGCATTTCAAAGTGCGCGCTTACTTGTACTCTTTTTAAAATTCGTCTATACCTTCTCATTCAAGATCACCAATGGGGATACAAATGATTTATGGAAGCTGCAGGAACACATTATGATCCAAAGATTGAACGAATTTCAATAATGCTAATAATATTTGTTAATTTTTAAATATCTATATATGCAATTTTTGTTGTATTTTGCAGAAAAGCCCATGGTACAGGACTATCGCTGAATACCTAAATAGGGCACTCGGGTGCTATGAGAGGTTTACTTACGTTCTAGTAGTACATTCTAGTAGTAAAAATACTATTCAAATGAAAAATTTTCCGGGCATTTACTTTTTTTCTATGAAAATGCAGAGTGACTCTGGTCACTGAAAACGGCGTGAAATTTGTAACTTTTTTATACTTATCTTTCAAGATTTGTAAAAATTTGTTAGTAAAATTTTTAATTCTATTTTTACCATTTTTAGATTTTTTTGCAATTTTGAAATTTGTCAGGACATTTTCCAGTCTTTGCTAAATATGGTAAATTTTTTTTTTTTTTTAAATTTTTCCTCCGCTAAAAATGTAAATTTGTAAATTTTTCACTTTAAAATTTTGCTTTTTCATTTGTAAAAATTCTTTTTAAAATTTTGCATTTGTGGGGAAATTTGTTTTTTTATTTCCTCTAAATTCCGTAATAGTTTAAAAATGATAGTATTACTTTTAGTTTGGGCCATATTTAAAAAATTTTCTGTATTTTTTCATTGCTTTCGGAATTGTAAAAAAAAAAAAAAATACAAAAACCCTAGGAATGTAATCCCTTCCAAACAAAATGCAAACATGAAGAGGGGAATGGGTTGATAACATGCTTCCAAAACTAGGAATGAGATGATGTAATTGTATATATTAGCGATTAGCGGCACTTCAACACAAGAATGGCTATATGGTACCTATTAAAAGTAAAGTTTCAAATACGTAAAATCCAAGAATAGCACAAAACGCCAAGGAAGTTAAACTCTTGCAAACAAATACAAAAATAAAGAGAAAAACGGGTTTCTATTCTTCATGAGTCAAACCACCTGGTCTGAGAGTTCTGAGGCGGCGAATCCATTAAGTTTCCTTTGCTCTTGAAGTTTCGATGTTCCAATTTTGATTGTGGGCTATTCCCGTCAGGATAATGTCGCTGAAATGGTGGCCACGGGAAGAAAAGTGTTCTGCAACGGGACTGCTAGCAAATGTTTATGCTTGCAAGTCGGATATATGTGGATTCATCCTTCTGTTTAGTTTTTCGGTCTACCCCACAAACTGGATTGAACAAATTATGCATGTTATTAAGTATATCACTTTTTGTGTTTTACATGTGATGCTGTGAATACAGAGTTTTTCGCCCGTTACTGTGCTAGTTTTGTTCATATTTTGGTATATCTAGCATCTTTATCCCCAGTCAAGTTAAACGCAAAAGAGTGTTCTTGGCAGATTAATATATCCTTTTTTCCAAAATGTAAATAGTTCAAAGTAAACAGTTTTCTGCTTTTTAGGACATATTAGGAACAAATTTCTTTGATTTTGGTCTCAGTAACTGAACAGTATGTAAATATATATTCTGTTTTCGTTTTTGTGTTTATAGTTGTTATTTGTTTGTGTGGCCCACCTTGAAAAAAGGACCCGTAGATCTCGAAAGCTCTTGGCCAGTTTGTCAGACTTGCTGCACTGCGCTTTGTCATGTTTGTTTTCTCTATAAGTTTTCCTTGACAAAAACGATCTCTCAAATATGACGACGGTACAATACATTAGAAATAAGTCTCTGCTGAGTATTGAACTAATCATCAGTGCCCTCCTCACACCACGTCAATTTTCCTGGATCCGCCACTGGGGGAAATAACGAAAACTGGCGCAATAAGGAATCAGAGCTCTCTCTCTCTCTCTCTCTCTCTCTAATGGAGATGATTTGCAATGAAACAATATGGACCGCAATGAAAAAGAGAATTGCCACTAAATGCTCAATCTCCTGCTGACAAATACTGCATGGTGCTGAGGAACGTATGTCTGTTTGTGGAGCAGTCAGTGACTCCCCCACCCCCGAAAAGGTGTATGGACCGAAACCAGCGATAATGTGTTTTAGCTGCCATGAAGTTTACTTTTATATTCATGTTAAAATTTGTTTCTAGATATCAATTAAGATGTAGAGATAGTCTTGTTTTAGACACCGTCTTTGTGGAGTCTGAAGCTAACTTAAGAGTTTTCACCCACCCACTCACATGCGCAAATATATATATATATATATATATATATATATATATATATATATATATATATATATATATATATATATATATATATATATATTTACATACCATACAAGATTTTTAACTTACCTAAATATATTTGTAAACGTATTTCATAAAGCATACCTTTACTAGATTATGAACTTTTCATCTCAAACCATCTTTTCCTCATCTCATTTGAAACAACGAACAAACGGTTTGGTTTGTGGTTTATTTTGAGTGTCTTACGGCACAGCAAAGTTATACCGTGACAAGGCAAGTGGAAAGTGCCCAGGCCCAAGAAACGCCACGGTAGCTGATCCAGGCTGATCTGACGGTGGCAATCGAACCGTACCCTTCTGAACACACGTCCAACGCCTTAACTACTGAGCCACCGCAGTATCCCCCATTACTACTCACCACAGCTCTGGATGGACAAATGTATTTCAGATCTGTATATGCAGCAAACAAGTCAAGAACAAAGAAATGCTGTATTTTGTCATGACAACAGTAGAAACAGCTGTCATGATCCTAATCAGATAAATACAAATCAAACAGTATTAGAATTTACTTCAGAGGTACAGTGCATGATGGGACAGTGTTGACAAATCAAACAGTAGTAGAATTTACTTCAGATGCACAGTGTATGGCGGGACAGTGGTTACAAACAAAACAGTAGTAGAACTTACTTCAGAGGTACAGTGCATGATGGGGCAGTGTTTACAAATCAAACAGTAGTAGAGCTTACTTCAGAGGTACATTGCGTGCATGCCATGAAGGGACAATGTTTAGAAATCAAATAGTGTTAGAAATTACTTCAGAGGTACATTGCATGCATGTGATGATGGGACAATGTTTACCAATCAAACAGTAGTAGACTTACTTCAGAGGTACAGTGCATGATGGGACAGTGTTCACAAATCAAACAGTAGTAGAAATCACGTCAGAGATACATTGAATGCATGATATGACGAGACAGTGTTTACAAATCAAACAGTAGAACTTACTTCAGAGGTACATTGCATGTATGATATGATGGGACAGAGTTTTCAAATCAAACAGTGGTAAAACATCAGAGATACATTGAATGGATGATATGACGGGACAGTGTTTACAAATCAAACAGTAGCAGAACTTACTTCAGAGGTACAGTGCATGATGGGACAGTGTTTACAAATCAGACAGTAGTAGAACTTACTTCAGAGGTACATTACATGCATGATATGATTGGACAGTGTTTACATATGAAGAAGAGTCAGTTTGATGAAAACGAGTAACCGAGATGCTTAGGTTGAAGATAGATGGAACTAACACACCTAAGAAAACTCTCTCTGATGTATGACGGTAAATAATTTATAAAAGAAAAAAAAAAGACTGGATGAAGCTGAAACATAAATGCAGGCATATTCTGAGTTCTGCCATCATGACTGTGTACTGCCGTAACTAAGCTTAAACACTTGATCCGGATTTATGTTTTATTATTTTTAATTTTATGTTGCTATGTTGTTTTTGCCAGGAACAGTCTCGGAGAACGATCTGTCATTGTCTAATTATGACATTGGAAAATGTCCCCACGGTAATACAGAAAATAGACACGTGTCCAGAGGGCATACATGCTACTGCCAAAGAGGTACAGTTAAATTAAGTTTGTCCTAAGTCAAGCAGGGGCCATAACTCAATCATATTTTGATAGATGAAGATGAAAATCAAACTTGACCTAGGTCTGCATAATATTAAACCTCATGGCAAATTTTATTCCAACTCATCAAGTACCAACTTGCAACTTAAAACGTTACCAAGTGGAAATGTTATTTATGATGCAAAAGTAAACTTGCGTCAAACAGGGTACATGAAACAACAATTTGTTAGAAAGGTTAAAAATTGAGTTTGACCAAGGTCTTAAGATTTACAAGCATACCAAATAGTTTGAATCAATGAAGTCCTTGAAAAAGTTGTGAAGTTGATATAGTATTATTAGCATTCACAAGAAAAGGACAGACAGACGGATATGGACAACACTGCTCATTCATAACAAATTTGGAGGTTGATCAATTAGGTGGTTGAACACAGGGTCGTTGTTTTCAGCAGCTAAAATTTGATATTTCGCTGGTAAAACGACTTCTCAACATAACATTTTCTTATAGATACAACATTAAACTTGATTATAATCAGCTGTTTTGTGTTCATATTCACAATTACTTAACATAGAAACAGCAAAATGAATTGGGTTGAAATAAGTTGGTACTTGTCAAGTAACTAGTATTTTAGCAAAATGTGGAAATTATCAGTACCGATGAAAAACCTAACCGCCAGGAGCACTGGTGACAACACATGACATTCAACCATCTTAAAGTTAGCTGTATAAAGATATTCTTGAGATTTATTTCCTTACATGTTTACTTTAAATAAAAAGGATCTACATGAATGAAGTCAATGTTAGTCCTTGGTCCAGCCTTTCAGTCTCTATGTCATGAATTTAAAACTAGTGAGGATTGTATCATGTAACCACAGTGAATAACACCCCTCAGTATAACACGGCCCATCATATAACACGGGTATGAGCACGGGTCCCATTTAATTTTGGTTAATTTATTTAATTCTATCATTGCTACTTATTTTTTATTTCACTTACTTTAGTTCTTAATTGATCGGAATCATACCTTGACGGTTTTGTGTGCAATATACCCCATTGCGCTTGTCTCATACATCCCTATAAGGTGGTCGAAATTATAATGGGGTACACTGTTATGGCTCACTTGAACAGCAGCATCATATATCGTTATGATTCCAGACAACAGAATTATTAGTCACATCCCTCCCTATAAGGTGATCTAAATAATAATGCTGTACAGAGTTTTTGCTTCCTTGAACAGCAATATAAGGGAGGCCTGTAGTTATACTAGCACTGCATATACCTCCCTATAAGATGACCTAAATTATAAAGAGGTACATCGTTTTGGGTCCCTTGAACAATGTTATAAGTCACATATCTCCCTATAAGGTGGTTTAAGTTATAATGCTGTACACTGCTATGGCTCCCTTGAACAGCATTATAAGGACGCCTCGCAGTTATATTAGCACTACACATACCTCTCTATAAGGTGGGCAAAAGTTTAGTGACGTACACTGTCACAGCTCATTGAGCAGCAATACAAGCGTGGCCTAAATTATAATGCTGTATATCGTTATAAGTCAGATACCTCCCTACAAGGTTGTCTTAATTATAATGTTGTGTACCGTCATGGCTCTCCTGAACAGCGTTATAAGGGAGCCCTGTAGTTACACTTGCACTAAACATACCTTGCTATAAGGTGCTCTAAATTTTATAATGCTGTACACTGTTATGGCTCCCTTGAACAGCATATAAGGGCTTTTTCGAAAATGGCATTCAAGGATAGAGGAATCCTCAAGATCTAGGCTATATGTAAGTTTGTTTCTGGAGTTCAGATATAAAGAGTATTTAAATTTGGTTACAATACAAACATTCTGAAATACTATTTCAGAACTAAGAACATCATCACATAAATTACATATAGAAATTGGTAAATGGAACAGACCACATCCTACTCCTATTGAACACAGAGTGTGGTGTGTCCTTTTGTAATGTAGTCGAAGATGAATATCACTTTATCATTGATTGTGAAAGTTAGTATCTGCTTTGAATTAAATTTATAGATCGTCAATTTTGGGTGAGGCCAAGTATGCACAAATTCATCGAATTATTAAATTGTCATAATAATCATGTTATCAAAAGTCTTGGTAATTTTATATACAGAGCATGTATCTTATGTTTGATTTAATGGATGCTAGCCAATATAACCAATAATATGTTGTACATTTATATGAATATAGTTTTTTTTATAATAATGATATATACTGCTGAATGATGTAAATTTATCTGACAAATAAAATTGATAATGACTTATGGTATGTACTATATATATATATATATATATATATATATATATATATATATATATATATATATATATATATATATATATGTATATATCCCCACTGAATAACACAGATGTAGATCTGTAATGACGTATATTCATGTATATGCATTCATCCAATTTTTAGATTTGTGTGCCACCATCCACTTCTTATGTACTTGCCATGGCCCATTGACTTTGTGCAATAAACTTCACTCACTCACCGTCTTTTGGCTCCTATGTTTATATGTGGTGTATATCCTACCCTAAATGAAATACAATGCAAACTGCAACATTCTGACTCTAACAAAGGTAAGTAATCTGGGATCATTACATAGGCTCCTAGTCATCATACAGTCTTTGAACTTTTTTAGTTTTTTTTTAAAACATTACTCAACATGATTGAACGTGCTTACATTAAATTGGTAGCATTTGCCTTTTTCCTTTCCAGGGACATATCTGGCCAATGTTTAGATGGGACACGTGCGTGCAGCTGTTTTTTTTTTCTTAAACGATTGCCATAGAAAAATGAAGTGAATCTTGAAGCTCTCTTCTTCACAGACTTCAATTTTCACCACCTTTGAGAAACCAAGCGGTCCCTTTCGATGTTAATAAAATCTCAGGTTTAAAGTATTGTCAGTTATTACATTAAGATGTTTCCCCTACCAATTGCACCATAGTACCCGAGGCGAAGATAGATCCACCCATAATAAAATCAGTCAAACATTTGAGAAAATGTATGAAAATTTGAGTAAATCAGTACAAGATTTAGCATAAATTAATTGCTAAATTACAAAAGCAACAGATAGTGATCATGTAACCTCTTCTAGTGGTTCATTTGTTTTCCAGAGGTACATGTAACGGTTTGACAAAAAAGGCATTGTAGTCTAAAACTGTACATATGTTTCCCCTAACCTTTAATAACCGCAATCTAGGTCCACTTTTGAAAGTCAAGAATTATCACGTATACATTTATGCGCTCAATTTTATGACATAGATTTTGGTTGATAAGCTTTATTAATGGCTTTATTAACTGCTGACAAAATGCATTACACAGAATTTCATTCAGCTCTACTAGGATTATGTATCATATCCGTTGTTTGAAATCTATAATTATGAAATATGGATGCTGTAAGTACGAGTGTCTATAATTTACACAAAAGACACCTTATTCTTAAACATTAAAATAAAAGCCACCTTAATTGACATATAAAACAGATGAGAAAGCAGTTGAGAATATTTTATCTGGGTCAATTTCCACTGGATGTATTTGTTTAATATTTTGTCAAATTATTATAATTCCTTGATAAGAATTGTAAAACACACTTATATCCATGTTCCTATGCATGATCTATCCAAGAGCAAACATTAAAAACAACAAAAATGTTATGCTGCATGGCTCGTTTTGGATAAAAATTCTCTTGAACCCAATATCAGAATTCAGGCAATGAAATCTCCCCATTTACATCCGGTAGACCCGCTCAGGCCGGCCCAGGTCGGCTGCCTTGATGTGTCCTTGGGAAAGGATTTAGCTCCAATTTACTCGGCATGATATGGCCAATAATTTGTTAAAAGTGCCCTTGAAACCCAAGCCAAAAGCACAAACATCTTGTTGTACCTGTGCGGCGACAGCGATAAATATTCAAGCATACAATTCTACCACATGTAGGTAGCGTCTTCTGAGAAAATTATGTTAATTATTTCCAGTAATTATTGTCAGTATACCATGGCCCATTATAGAACATGGGTATAAACATGGATCTCATTTAATTGGCTTAATTTAATTTCATTTTATCTTGCTACTTATTTCATTTCACTTGATGTTATTTCATATTGATCAGAATCATTTTTTGTTGTAGTTTTTGTGTACAACAGACTCCATTATGTTTGGCAAATACCTCCCTATAATGGGGCCTAAATTATAATGCTGTACACTATTATGGCTCCCTTGATCAGCAATATATGAGAGCCTTGTAGATATACTAGCACTAAACATACCCCCCCTCCTCCATATGGTGGCCTAAATTACAATGCAATACACCATTATGGCTTACCTGAAGAGCATTTTAAGGGAGCCATGCAGAGCATTTTTAAGGGAGCCATGTAGTTAACACTAACACTAGTCAGGTGACATAATTTGGCCATCTTTGAGTACAAGTGCAGTATCTCTGATTTAAAATATTGGGTAACAAATACAAAAGGAAGAGCAAATACAAAATGTTGTTTCAAAAGTGTACACACCTGATTTTAATTTCGTATAAAAGTCATTATACTAATTCTTTAAATTTTCTATGCATACATTCATAATTCATAAACATTTTATGTTTATCAATGATAGAAATGCTGCAGTAGGGGATTTAATTCTTTCAATATTGGTATATTTGATGTTGAAAGAAAGTTGATCTAACAATTTGAAGGGATGTGAATGTAAGTCAATATGGTGCTCTCTTGGAAGGATACAATTACTTATATGGGCTGATAGGTAATATGGGTGCATATCAACTGTCTGCTGTTTGTAACCTGAGCCATAGGTGACGGGTATGTGATTTGCACCCATATCACTCGCCTATCAAACAACATGATGAATTTGTTGTGTTGCAAGATCGTTTCATTTTTATATCAGTGTATTTGTTAACCTCCTCTGTAAATACGTATACAATAATGCCATACGAGATGCCAACAATCATGCCATACGAGAGAAAACTAATTAATTGTGTTTGGTAATTAAACAGTGATATATATTCAAATTATATTTGATATTTGATACATTAACAAATAAAGAGTCCCTTAAGGGTTTTACGCTCTACAGGCCGACGAATTTCTAGGAATTCAAGATAAGACCAGTTTTTATTTTTAACTGCAGAGTGTTGAAACCATCGATGTAAGATCAGCACCATTTTCATTTAGGCTCAGATAGACATCATGAGAAGTCTTTGGTGAAACGGCATCTCAAAATGACCATCCATTAGAAGGAGTAGCGATAACAAGATTTCTTGATGGCTGCCATAGCGGCCATATTGGTTATCAGATCGGCACCGTTTTCATTCAGGACCAACTAGACATCATAAGAAGTCGTTTAGTTAAAATCCCGTGTTGATATGCCCATCGATTCAGGGGAAAATAGCAATAACACGATTTTTAAGATGGCTTCTGTGGCGGCGATATTGGATGTCCGGAGATACAGTTTTCATTTAGGACCAACCAGACCATGAAATGAATGTGTGTGTAAAGTTTCATGGCAATCCTCCAAGTACTTTAGGAGGAGCAGCGATAACAGACTTGTGCTAACGGATGGACGGACGATGGACAGATGACCGATGACAGACAACCGCCATCTCATAAGCTTTTCTGGTCTATGACCAACAGAGCCAATAATAAACTATAAGTGAAAGGAATTATCCACTGCATTTATGGCCACAATATTCAATCCCTTATGTACCATGTGCTTGACATGAATAAAAGTTTCCTTTTTTCACATAATGAAACGTGCATCAAACAGTATATACAAAGTTTTGTACATACCATCAAATTAGTGATGTTTGGTGTCTTATTAACTTGGAACTGACGAATCAAATTTTGACGAATTTGATTTTGCAATGTAACAAACATGTTATATTTAATTGATTTAAACTATGGAACAATCAGACATAAGGGTCCATAATGGCTACGACACATGAGCTCTACATGGGAATTGTATGAAGAACATATGATTTGTCTGATTAAAACCTCCCGGGTTTTTATCATAATTATTGGTGTAACAAGGCCATGTAACATCAAAATAGGAGAGAACCACTCACCGTCAATCCCCAGCCCCCTCCCACCTTAGGAGGGGAGGGGGAGAGGTGGGGATTGCGGTAAAATCTCAACTTGATGGAGTAACAAGTTAACCAGATTTATGATTTATGTAAACATTGCTACATTGCTATGTGTATATGACCTGTTGTAAGAAAACATTCTCAAAATATGATAGAAACCGTGATAGCAATTTTTTTCCCTTTAAAAACCTTATTCACTTTTTGAATATAAATGTTATATGCCAAAAAGTAAAAAGTAAAAACAAAAATTGAATAATGACAGGCTTAAAAAAACGTCCTGCTATTCTGACAACATTTTTCAGATGAGAATAATTAAAGCCTCCTTGATGGCGAGATGGAGTTCACTACATTTGGATGGATCGGTTGAATTCATTGAATCTATCGGGACCATTCACTTTCCATATCATCTCATAGGGGTAGTATGATATTCTGGGACTTGCTGCATCTAGTTCTGCCATCTACAAGGACGAAAAAGTGACTCATGGATCATGATTGTAATTTCCTAATAATTCTTTTTAGGTAAAGAGAAGACCTTAGAAAAACTAAAATTATTTGTTCTTTTTATCATATATAGTGTACTATAAATCAATTTTATATCATTATATATATATATATATATATATATATATATATATATATATATATATATATATATATATATATATATATATATATGCACTAGAAAAATAAAAAAATATTACAACACAAATCATTAAATTTACTTTTGGAAGTTAGTGAATGTAGCTCAATAATTAAATAGTTTCAAAAAATACTGATCAATGTAACTCATGACCTAATGCTTATTTAATGGGTACCTGGTCTCAAGAGTAGAACTAGTTTCTTATGCAATCAGGCAATCATACATTCTTTTAGAAAAATAGCATTGCGTAATCTTTCAAGATTTTTTTTATCTCAGTGAATTTTTTAAAATTATCTTTGATGAAATCGTTCTCTAAGAACTGCCTCTCCCCGGCAGCAATGAAGATTTTTCTTGCCTCCTCTTTAGAGAGTTCCCATCCTGCTGATGCCCCCATGTTTTCATCCAGCTGTTTCATTGAGGTGGCACCAATTATGACCGCGGCAACAACATCTTGCTGAAGTAGCCATCTGATTGCCACTTGGGGCATGGATTTACCTGCAACATACGATTTCCTATATATTTAACTTGATCAGTTTTATTATATGTCAATCATTCAACATGGGGGGGGGGGGATTGTTCATAATACTGTAAATGATTTTCACATTAGTAACTATCCTTAACTGGCATCATCTTGGTAATTTTAGACAATCATTGTAGTCATTATCACTTTAGTCAGTGCTATATAGAGTGGCATATGCACCACCAACGCTCTTTACTATGGAGTTGTTCTCTACTGCAGAGTACTTCTTTCCAGATAATGCAAAACCCCCAGAATTATAGCAATCGCATGCCATTGAATTACCATGTGCTCATGAGCTATGCCACCAGGGGTAGGCCTGATCCTGACTATGCCAGTAGGAGTATGGCCTGACCCAGGGGATAAATGTTGCAAAATTGCATCGTTGTATTTATCTTTGTACATATAATACGTGTATATATGGTTATAGGAAGGGATTTGTCTCCCAGGGCTAAGTTCCATAACACAGGGGCATGATTCAGGGCCTGTTCTGTACACGAGAATCTCCTCATCCTCATTAAATGTATACATGGTTATAAGATGGGAATCTTAACAGTTTCCAAGTTTTGATGTTGGGACAACTACCAGAATCCCAGAGGCATTACTCAGGTTCTATATTAGATGTATGTATGATTTAATTTCCTCATGTCTATTAAACCTATATATGGTTATAGGCTGGGGATCTCAACAGTTTCCAAGTAAGTACCCAGGGGCAGCATTCCTCCGTCCCTGGGGCAAGACTCAAGGGTGTAATCCCAAAAACTATTACATATGTTATATCCCTGGCACTGAAGAATATTCATGCCTACTTTCAGATCTACACCTCAAACACATTAGAAATTGTTTGAGATTTAAACAAAACTTTCCCCACCCCCCGGTCGTATTAAAATTTTGTAAACTGTTGAATACATCTACAGATCATCCACAATCACATTTCAAAGTTTTTAAGTCTGCCTCTTCAATGGTATAGGAGGTAATACACAACATTACTAATGAATGAATGGACAGATGAATGGAAGGACATATGTACTCCTAGGCATGATGACATAATTAAAAACAAGTAAGAGCAAAAAGCTCAGTAAAAACTCAAACAAGATCAAGAAGACTCGATGTTCGGAGCAGTAGTCATATTAATTCTACAAACATGAACTAAAGTGTTTGTAAAGCACATATCATCATGCTTCCCTGCTGCAGTAGTCATATTAATTCTACAAGTATGAACTAAAGTGTTTGTAAAGCACATATCCTCATGCTTCCCTGCTGCAGTAGTCATATTAATTCTACAAGTATGAACTAAAGTGTTTGTAAAGCACATATCCTCATGCTTCCCTGCTGCAGTAGTCATATTAATTCTACAAGTATGAACTAAAGTGTTTGTAAAGCACATATCCTCATGCTTTCCTGCTGCAGTAGTCATATTAATTCTACAAACATGAACTAAAGTGTTTGAATAGCACATATCCTCATGCTTCCCTGCTGCAGCAGTCATATCAATTCTACAAGTATGAACTAAAGTGTTTGTAAAGCACATATCCTCATGCTTCCCTGCTGCAGTAGTCATATTAATTCTACAAGTATGAACTAAAGTGTTTGTAAAGCACATATCCTCATGCTTCCCTGCTGCAGTAGTCATATTAATTCTACAAGTATGAACTAAAGTGTTTGTAAAGCACATATCCTCATGCTTCCCTGCTGCAGCAGTCATATTAATTCTACAAACATGAACTAAAGTGTTTGTAAAGCACATATCCTCATGCTTCCCTGCTGCAGTAGTCATATTAATTCTACAAGTATGAACTAAAGTGTTTGTAAAGCACATATCCTCATGCTTCCCTGCTGCAGTAGTCATATTAGTTCTACAAACATGAACTAAAGTGTTTGTAAAGCACATATCCTCATGCTTTCCTGCTGCAGCAGTCATATTAATTCTACAAGTATGAACTAAAGTGTTTGTAAAGCACATATCCTCATGCTTCCCTGCTGCAGCAGTCATATTAATTCTACAAATATGAACTAAAGTGTTTGTAAAGCACATATCCTCATGCTTCCCTGCTGCAGCAGTCATATTAATTCTACAAACATGAACTAAAGTGTTTGTAAAGCACATATCCTCATGTTTCCCTGCTGCAGTAGTCATATTAATTCTACAAACATGAACTAAAGTGTTTGTAAAGCACATATCCTCATGCTTCCCTGCTGCAGCAGTCATATTAATTCTACAAGTATGAACTAAAGTGTTTGTAAAGCACATATCCTCATGCTTCCCTGCTGCAGCAGTCATATTAATTCTACAAACATGAACTAAAGTGTTTGTAAAGCACATATCCTCATGCTTCCCTGCTGCAGCAGTCATATTAATTCTACAAGTATGAACTAAAGTGTTTGTAAAGCACATATCCTCATGCTTCCCTGCTGCAGCAGTCATATTAATTCTACAAACATGAACTAAAGTGTTTGTAAAGCACATATCCTTATGCTTCCCTGCTGCAGTAGTCATATTAATTCTACAAACATGAACTAAAGTGTTTGTAAAGCACATATCCTCATGCTTCCCTGCTGCAGCAGTCATATTAATTCTACAAACATGAACTAAAGTGTTTGTAAAGCACATATCCTCATGCTTCCCTGCTGCAGTAGTCATATTAATTCTACAAGTATGAACTAAAGTGTTTGTAAAGCACATATCCTCATGCTTCCCTGCTGCAGTAGTCATATTAATTCTACAAGTATGAACTAAAGTGTTTGTAAAGCACATATCCTCATGCTTCCCTGCTGCAGTAGTCATATTAATTCTACAAGTATGAACTAAAGTGTTTGTAAAGCACATATCCTCATGCTTCCCTGCTGCAGTAGTCATATTAGTTCTACAAACATGAACTAAAGTGTTTGTAAAGCACATATCCTCATGCTTCCCTGCTGCAGTAGTCATATTAATTCTACAAGTATGAACTAAAGTGTTTGTAAAGCACATATCCTCATGCTTCCCTGCTGCAGCAGACATATTAATTCTACAAACATGAACTAAAGTGTTTGTAAAGCACATATCCTCATGCTTCCCTGCTGCAGCAGTCATATTAATTCTACAAACATGAACTAAAGTGTTTGTAAAGCACATATCCTCATGCTTCCCTGCTGCAGCAGTCATATTAATTCTACAAGTATGAACTAAAGTGTTTGTAAAGCACATATCCTCATGCTTCCCTGCTGCAGTAGTCATATTAATTCTACAAACATGAACTAAAGTGTTTGTAAAGCACATATCCTCATGCTTCCCTGCTGCAGCAGTCATATTAATTCTACAAGTATGAACTAAAGTGTTTGTAAAGCACATATCCTCATGCTTCCCTGCTGCTGCAGTAGTCATATTAATTCTACAAGTATGAACTAAAGTGTTTGTAAAGCACATATCCTCATGCTTCCCTGCTGCAGTAGTCATATCAATTCTACAAACATGAACTAAAGTGTTTGTAAAGCACATATCCTCATGTTTCCCTGCTGCAGTAGTCATATTAATTCTACAAACATGAACTAAAGTGTTTGTAAAGCACATATCCTCATGCTTCCCTGCTGCAGTAGTCATATTAATTCTACAAGTATGAACTAAAGTGTTTGTAAAGCACATATCCTCATGCTTCCCTGCTGCAGTAGTCATATCAATTCTACAAACATAAACTAAAGTGTTTGTAAAGCACATATCCTTATGCTTCCCTGCTGCAGTAGTCATATTAATTCTACAAACATGAACTAAAGTGTTTGTAAAGCACATATCCTCATGCTTCCCTGCCGCAGTAGTCATATTAATTCTACAAACATGAACTAAAGTGTTTGTAAAGCACATATCCTCATGCTTCCCTGCTGCAGCAATCATATTAATTCTACAAGTATGAACTAAAGTGTTTGTAGAACACATATTCTCTTGCTCCCTTGCTTGTTCAACCCACCTACAAAATATGTGCCACTAGGATCAAGTCCCTGGGGGTATGATATACCCAGGAGACAATGCTGTGTCATTAACTTTGTCTTTTCATGCCCAGTATATAAGTGTATATATAGTTATAGGGTGGGAATCTCAATTGTTTGTAAGTTTCTGTTTAAAGTTATCTCTGAATTTTCCTTACCTGAAAACCCCATTTTAGTTTTTATTATAAATTTCTAAGTATGATCGTCAAAAAAGTTGGCACAGGTTTTACCTGCCCCTGATATGTATGCAGAAGTGATGCATCAGTTGATGAAAGATCTCGCTAATGTATAGAATTTAGTGTTGGGAACCTGCGATATGTTATTAAATAAACGGTAATAAATAAAACAATTGAAGCAACTAAAGTCACAGTCAGTATGGTCTTCATAGGTCAAGAAAAAAAAAAAAAAAAAGAGAACAAATGATAACAATTACTTAATAGAATTCCGAAGATACTGTGCATTTAAACGCAGAATGCGATCATGACGAACTTTCTAACTTTTCTAATATATGAGCCGCATTGACAAAATAAATACTAAATCAGATCCCATTGGAGGGGTGGTTCCAAATTATCAGCAATAACTATTGGAAAGTAAACTGCAGTTCTTTGAAACTGTGCATAGGGGACCTCACCCCATTTAACTGTTACCTCTTATCTTCTGACATAATGTCCCACCATATTTTACTTGATATTTGCTGATCTTATTTCTCCATGATAGAGAAGATGTTTGCTTGAAACTAGTGAATAACGGATATATTTCATCTGGTGGATGAAAAACTAAGTATTTTCACGAGTGGCGAAAAAAATGCTTCAGGAAATTTTCTTTTTATTTTATGCTCAAACGTATTGGCTAGCAATATGTATAACATACAGACGTTGTAGATTTCTTACTGTATCCCGCGCAATAATGTTAGTGGTTTTCCGTTTATGTTCTGCTGTGTTTTTTGTATATTCGCACAGAAAATATCAGTAGTAACATTATTCTCCTTTCCAATTCATTGTAAAACAGCACATAGAAAAAAATTAAGAAACAAACGTATATGTACATTGTGGGATTTGAACTTGGTTCGTCTGCAGCGAGGTGGCTATACTTACTACTCGACCACGCAAGCTCAAATTTCTTTGTCATAATGTTATCGACGCGGCAGTGAATTATCAAAATTATTTCTCTTGGAAAATCCAGTAATTCACGGCCTAGCATAAATATAAAAATCTGTAAAGTAAAATGTTTAATAAAGATATGTGATTACAGTTAAAATATCTGTACTATATGAACAAGAATTACTTACTTTTTTAAATTATTGTATTCTCTCTCTCTCTCTCGCTCGCTCTCACTCTCTCTCTTTCTTTCTTTCTCTCTCTCTCTCTCTTTCTCTCTCTCTCTCGCTCGCTCGCTCTCATTTTCTCTCTCTCTCTCTCCTTATCACATCTATCTCTCGCTTTTTTGTCTAAATAATATGTCTAATTCCTTTCTTAAATGTTTAGATGGATTTGTGATGATCTGATTGCTTGTAGTATGCGTGAAAAAAAAAAACAACAAAAAAAAAAAAAAAAAAAACCACAAAAAAACAAACAAACAAACAGAATGAGCGGTAAGGCCTACTTGGAAAGCTCTTCATAATATTTCCTCGTTTGACACAGTTTTATCAGTAGTACATTATTTTCTGCTTCTTTCTTCATTTTGGAATTTAAAACTGGAAAACAATAGCCTTATTTTAAAGCATAATTCATGACCGTATATTGCACAACATCCATTATTTTTGCTTGAAATGACATTGCAAGTCAAGAGAGTTAATGCAATATGTAATTTTGAACAGTCTAATTCTTCATTACTTTTAATGGTGACTTTTAGGAATCCCGTTGGAGTAAAGTTGTACCTGAGAAACAGAGTTTGAATATACACGTAATGTTCTACAAAATGAATGAAAAATTGTACATGGTAAACAATCATGTGAAACATATTGCAGTTCTGTGGAAAATACTTAGGGCCTAATATGTGTTTCAAGTTTCATCCTGAATAAATGTAGAATAAGTAGGTAGGCAAATTGTTATTTTTATTTTGTTAAATATTACTTATTTATTTAAACCAAGAACTGATCAACAAGAATTATCTTGTATCTTTGTACCATTACATGTTAAAAATTCTTCATGCATGTTAATGTTTCCGGTTCACTAAAATATATATTCCTATAGAAGGCTTGATACAGGTGTTTTCTATGTGTGCACATGTTAGTATAGTGCAATATATAGCTGCATTATCATGCAACATCTTCCTTTCTTCTGCTTTAAATGCATTATTGCCAATTGATCATTAATTGCCAGTGGATCATTATTTAACTTATACAGTATGCCATTAGACACAGTAACCCAACTGCATGGTGAGTGGTACTGCACTTTCCTTTCATCTTAGGCATTAGGCATTAGCCAGTCTCCTTGAGTGTCCATGACCTGCGGCCTCCTACTGGGGATTTATATTGCTCAGCAGTAAACGTCTATGAATAATCAGCATATTTCTAAAAACGTGCTAAATAAAAAAAAAACGTGACATTCACTCATTTGATGCTTTATTAAATGAAACATATTTGTGGAAAATTCATTGTTATAATTTATTAAGTTTCGTACAAGTTCAAGTTATGCATGTTTGTCAAGTTCAAAGGTTAAATTCAAACAGATCATACAAGAAAATGTGTGTTATCATTTATCAAGTTTTACATTTGTTTCAGTCTTGCTTCATACTGAGTGATACACATTTGTCATTTTAAATGATGAAAATCAAACATACGACAATCAAAAATGTAAGGTTATATCATTTATCAAACTTTGCACTAGGTCATGATTGTTTGTCAACTTCAGTGCTACAAATCTTAGTAACTGGATACTACAAATACAAGAACATTCAGTGTTAATGTCAATTTTTCCACTAATTTCAATCCTTTTTGAATACAAAATAAAATGTTCCTCACTTTCATTGATGTAAGTCAAAATTGAAACCAAAAACAAATATGCTAATTCAATGTCATCATTTATTAAATACACAATTTTACATAAAAATGAAGGAAATAATTTTGTTGTAGCCATTTTCCGTCTTTCCATCTAATTCCGGCACCCTTTCACATAATTCTAAAGTGATAATAATCAATGAGCCACATATTCATGTATGCTTATTCTATGTAACACACAGCTAGGGTATTGCCCATTTTAAAACAAACAAACAAACAAACAAAAAAGCCCCCATTGGGCTATTAAATGCAGCTGTAACAATGTTTTTTCTAAATTAAGTTACACTGCTCTTTAACTCTACCTACTACTCTAGTTCTATATCCAGCGATAGTAGATTTGACTACTGTGCATACAGGATGATCTAAATCATGCTAATATTGCTGTTTTGTAACCCTTGCATTTAAATAATTCTTACAAGCAATCATACAATATGCTTAAACTTTAATGTCATCAAATACTTGTTGCCATGATTTAGAACTTTTAACAAGTGGTTTTAAAAGAAGTCTATATAAAGCGTAACTGTGGCGTTCAAGTTCACTGGCTTTCAGGTGCTTTTATCTTCTTCTGTTTTGTGTTATTGTGACCAGTGAATGAATCAATTACAGCTGGCATATGCCGAGCATCCTTCTGTCACAGGGCTGCGTCATTAAGGGTCTTGGGTTGGTTTGTAAGGTACCACAAGGCACTGCACAGCACCTGAAAAAAACAAATAATGTTAAATGCATGCAAAGTGAAGTGTGTTATAACCTTCTAGTACTAATGGGTCTAGGATAAAACTGACACACGAACCCCAATTACCACTTTACTAGCCTTGGTTTAATACAAAGCCCGTCTCTAGAGCATGATATTTACCTTTCTATTAAATTTCAATATATACTGTTTCTCAATTTGATAAAAATGAACATTTTGCGTTATATATTAACCTTACATGGCATATCAAAATAATACATATATCAAAGACTTTATACAGGTTTTGTCATACCGTCCATCACTAATATCTGTGAAAGAGAGTGCCCATTAAGCTTTTGTTCAGAAAATCTAAGTTCTTTTTTTCCGGTAAGTGATATTACAAGTGCAAGTACTTTTGTGGGTGATTTTACAAGTGCAAGCACTGCTTTAACACCACTCCATACGTTAATAGTGAGAGAGGGGGAGGAGTTCAACTATTAGAGGGAAGCATGAAAACTCGTACTTAAACATAAAAAACTGCATTGCATTTTTTCAATACAAGCGATAATTTACATATTAAATACAATGGGATGGACATTTTAAACACTAGTATACCAAGGTTTGTATCCCTAAAGCCTATCACTCAGACTAGTAATTGTAGAAAATAAAGTCCAGTTCTCAAGAAAAAAATTGAGCATAGGCCAGATGAAAGCTAGGGGAAAAGGTGAGGGAATGCCGAGGGGGTGGGAGAGGTTCCATTTATCCTAATGAAACCGTCCCACTCTGTGCTAGGTAGATGTACATATTTAATTTTTAAAACCATACCTGCTCGAATTTTGGGAATGGAAGCATCTTCCTCTGGCCATTAACAGTTCAAACACATCTGCTGATTTACATGTTGCAACTTCTGCAGTGTGGTAAATTACTGCTGTCACTTCCTTGACTACTGGATCTGTGGCACACTGCAATACTATTGATTTCATGCTGAAATTAGAAATATCTCCAATATGGAGATGAGACTCAAGCGACATGTCGCTGTTTGCCGGAAATGGCGTTGACACTGATGCAAAAGCTTCGAATTCGACATGTTTCAAATCCTGTTTTTGGTCTTTCGACGAGATGCTGGTAAATCACATACATTATCATTTCTCCATTTGGAATTGCGCACAGTTTCGCGAAACCGTTAAAATGTTCACACTCCTCTACCTTCAATGCAATAGCTGTAGCGGACATCTGGCACTCTAAATCAAGATTTAACAAGGAAAACATTCCCTCCTCATGGCACACAAGGACGCGATGCTGTGCCACTTTTTTAATCCTAGTCTGAATCGGCAATAGACATAACTTTTTGTGTTACATAGAATAATTGTCCCTGAGTCATTGATTATTATTGCTACATAAATGAGACCAAATGGTACCAGAATGAGATGAAAAGACGTAAAATAGCCACAACATAGGACATTCTTTGTTTGTTCATTATTAATTTCTTGCTGGTGTAACGGCAAAAGTTTTTTTGGCTCAGCTGCTAAAAATATTCTTTTTTCAGGCCTAGACATTCCTGAGGTGTTGAAATGCCAAGTTTGATCATATTTGATGATTTTATTTAATTTTTCTAATATAATCTTTCTATGGTTGGCATATGTCCTTGAGTTATCTAGTCTTATATTTATTTTAGTAAACTGAACACGTAGCATGGCAATATGTGTTTTTCATTTTGTTAAACAGGCATTAATTGCATGATCGTATAGATTCATTCTAGTTCATCATTTTAATCTCTTTGGAAAGCCTTAAACATTAAATTTATTATCATCGATATTCTTTGAACCAATAGTTCATAAAATTATCAATCTATTCCAGCTAATAATGCAGATATCTATATGCAGCCTTTGATGTCTGTGTGCAGTGTTCAATGTCTTTTAGGAAATTTACCAAAGGTATTATGGTCAACAGTTAGACTATGGTCAACAGTTAGGCTTGTTACTATACTGCTATTAGTTGAGAGAAATGTATGTACATGTAACTAAGAAGGTGCTTTACTACTACAGCTAGGGCCATATTATGCAAAAAGTGAACAAATGTTTTGTATTGTTTGATTGCAGCAAAGTATGTAACAATTTGTCTCGGCCCCGAAAAGGTCTATGAATTATGTTTTATACTTTCACAACTTTCACCAGAAAAATCATTAAATTATCGATCATAATGATGGCACCATTGCTACAGGGATATGTGTCTCATTGTCTGATAATGCAAGCAGAGACCACAATGGATAATTACCATGTTTTGTGTCACAGTATCTGGTAATTCAAGCAAAGACTACAATGAATAATTATCATGTCTTGTGTCTCAGTATCTGGTAATGCAAGCAGAGACTACAATAGATAATTATGATGTCTTGTGTCTCAGTATCTGATAATGCAAGCAAGACTACAATAAATAATTACCATGCCTTGTGTCTCAGTATCTGAGAATGCAAGGAATGACTATAATAGATAATTACCATGTCTTGTGTCTCATTATCTGAAATTGCAAGCAAGATTATTGTGGATAATTACCACGTGTAGCAGCTATCGTGCCCATCACATCTAAAAGATTCCAGTAGGCCTTGTTCTCAGAATAATTACTCCAGGCTGGGGCACTCTGCACGGCTCGTTTCTCATCAGTGTGTATAAATCCGATTCTGCTCTGAGTTTTGTCAGGTGTCTCCCCATGTTTAAACTTTCCTGTCAAAAGCCCGCTGCAATGAAATTGCAATCATGCAGATAGTATGACAGTGATAATCCCATCTCTGTATGCTTACATTGTTTACCATAATCAATAGTCATTATACAGTGTGATAAAGAGACGTAACTTTACATACCGTATAACTGTTATTGACAGGGGAAGTGAATCCACATGAATTTTAGAACATGTGAATTAATGTTTTGTTTACACATGTTATGTAATTTATGCGAAAAGCAATGTGTTTACTTGTAAGCACAAATCCCATCGCCAATAGGAAAACATTTGGTGTAGCTAACAACATAAAGACTGGTATAAAGGAAAATACCAGCCACTCAAGCCTGCAAATTAAGTAACAGTGACCTTGTTTTGACATGCCTGAGTTATGCTTCTTCAGATGCATCTACATTCATGAGTGTAGGTGAAATAGGGTCGAAGATTTTGAAGGTGTATACATGAACAGATAGAAAAAATACGTAAGTCTCTCAAGCATGAAAATATGGCCAAGGCGTCCTAATTTTGGTATGGTTCCGCTACTCTGCTTGAAACCGATCCGCATGCCAAGTTCATGAGGGTAGGTAAAATTGGGTCCAATATATTGAGGGTGTAATAAATGGATATCTGAAAATACAGTCACTCAAGCATGAAACTCTGTCACAATAACCTAGTTTTTACATGTTTGGTTGATTCACCTTGATATGCATCCACCTTGCAATTTTCACAGTGTAGGTGAAAAAGACACTAATATACTGAGTATAAAATGTAAAGTCAGCTAAAACAAACGTCTCTCAAGCGTGAAATATATGGTCACATTGACCTACCGGTACTCATGTTAAAATGCATCCATGTACCATGAAATATGATTGATGATATTAATGGTGTAACGAATGGATTGCTAAAAATTCAGAAGTAACTCCAGTGCAAAACTAGGTCAAATGGGCCTAGTTTTAATATGGTTAAACTGCTTTCTTTGAGATGGATCACATACAAGTTTTATGAGTGTAGGTGAAATAGGGTCCAAAGTATTGAGGGTGTAACAGACGAATAGCCGAAAATACAAAAGTCACTGAAGCATGAAAGTTAGGTCCCATTGACTTAGATTTGGTATGTTTGAGTTGTTGTATTCCCAAAATTAAAATACTTTATAACTGTTTCTAGAAAAGTCCATGATATTGTATCAATTTCTTTTTCAAAATTAATTGACCAGAAATACATGCTTTTTTCTGAACAATGCATTAAATCATATATTAATCAAATGTTATCACCAAATGTTATGTATTTGCCGTTAATGAATAGTGTTTGCGATTCTGCTTTTATTGTGTTCAACGCAATTTTTACCCTTTCAGCTATACATCCTGATGCTAATTTATAGATTACATTTAATAAAAAGTTGATTAATTAATTACTTATGGATAAACAACATCTTTTCATGTAGGTAAAAACCCACATCTTAGAACAGCGAGTGTTATAAGCTGAACAATGAAGAGATTCTATATATGGTCATTACATTGATATATGCCAAGCAGTTACCATGTTTGACAGGTAAACAACTACACACAACTGGATTTTATCAGCAAAAGTTATCTTAAACAATCTACTGCAAAAATATCAAATCCGATTGTTTTGATGCCCATTCTGACCGAAGTATGTAATTACATATTTATTCTGTTATAAACTGGCCATGTTAATGACTTGAAGAACTGTATTTTGTGGTACATCACTCTCAACAAGTTTGCAATTTGTTTGATAGCCAGTGTGCACGCAATTGTGAAACTAGGACAGGAAAGCATTATTTTCAATTGAGGCCTCAATGATAGTGTCTAATTGAGGTGATTGCCTATGAATTAAATACACTTATAATAATAGCCATTAGTGATGTTATCGCGAATCTAAAGGAGTACTGCAATATCGCCACTTTTTTACAATATCGTTGTGATAATATCATGACGTTTCTACTATTTTAGATTAATAAAATTTGCTCTGTGTCATTCTCTACACAGTGCACTGGAGACACGTGCCGTTACAGTTCACAAAACAATTATGTTGTTTTTTCACAATTGTCTATGAAGGAATGTTGTTATTTATATCTGACAAAGATGAATAGATTGAAATGTACTTACGTTGAGGATACAGCTGATTACGATAAACATGCTACTCTGTATTAGTGAGCTGTATCGCAGTGAATTTGATTTGATTCACTTGGGCAGGGGAATTTCAAATCTATACAATATTGCCGATCTATATTTTTTTCCGAAATCATTGATGTGCTGAATTTGACGATGATACATTATGATGAACATAGCAGCCATACAATAGATGTTATTTCAACGATACTTGATGAATGTTACTTCCACCAGGCAAATCTAGTTTATAAGATGGAAAATGATGATAGATTCTGAGGCATACTTGATATCGAATGCTCCGAAAATGTTGAAAAAATAATTTTAAGTTCATATTGACAGTTTATACTGTTTCCACTTTGAATTTTCGAAAGAATGCTCTATATAATTGATAACCAGTTTTATCACTTTTGATGCCCCATCTCCTCTCATGGAATGACTAAGATTTTATTTTAGCATAACTGGTAAATATTGATCAGTAAACAAGTATTTCTTGTACAGTTTTTTTTTAAAACTAGTATTTGTCTATTTTTACACCCACCCACTCCCACCCACCCCAAAAATCACATGTAGCATGTTTATGGTTGGAATATTATTCCTGTTTTGTTAAATAGACTATAGCCATCTTGGATGTTTGAAAATTTGGAGGTTCTTTCTCACGTAATTTATATTCTTCAATTCTATGTTGAACTTACACCCATTGAATAACATAAGGAGAAGAAAATATTCAAAACTTATCCTATAAAGATCAATTTAAAAAAAAGTCAATGAAAATTACTGTTTTTCTTGTATTGATGGGGTACATACATGTAATCCTGAAGAGGAGCTTTAATTGGTCAACATTGATGTTGGAGACCTTAAGTGTAATGGTACATTGTTTGCCCATTAAAGCTTTTGGGATGAATACTGGTAACTGTGACATATTTGCTATAATGTTAAGGGGTATTCCATTTTAATTCCTCACTAAACTTGGAGAAAAGAAGCTGAAACAGACTTTTCTAGTAGTTCTTACATTGGTTTTCATTATCAGCTTAGGTCATTCGATTAGTCTGATATGATTTTTTGCTCAGTCTGAGAGTCACATTTTAAATTCGAGTTTAGACTTATATAATTTCAATTAAATCTAGGCAAGGTTCACCATTTAAGGGCAGAATAACAAAACCTTTTGAAAGGAAAATAGGGATAACCAAAAAGTTCTAACAGGACTTTCTTAAAAAACTACAGTGACAATGTTATTTCTTACCCCTTAAGGGGACTCCATGGTAACACACAAATTCCTTCATTCTTGCAGACCATAAATTCCTCCCACTCTGACTGCCGGCATAGAAGATTGTAATGTTGCTGAAAGAGAGAAACAAGGCTTAAATCTGTTATCTTTGAGCTAAAACAACTTCAAAAACAACAAATGTTCCCCAGCACACAGTGTCTCAAGTGGGAACGGTGCTATTATGCTGTAGCTTTATGCTTACGCAAGTGAAACAGGAACTCCTAGCATATCTAGGTACAAACTTTAGATATCTAGTAATATTTCAACAACATTTTAGTAGAATACAGCAACTGATGTGGAAGAAAAAATTCAAGCGCAGCACATTATTATTGCCAATATTACTGTCACCACCCTTCACAGTCACAACTACATCTGTATAATTGATAAATATGTTTTACCATCCACAGGCAAGACAGCAAACTTTGTCCACTTGATATAAAAATAACCATAAGTAGAATGTCTTATTCCACCACCCACCACCCATCACATCCCCGCCAACCAACCACAGCTATTATAAATGTCAAATTAACATACTTTTGCAATTTCGTTTCGATTTACCTTAATCTTTGACCTGTCGATCAGAGACTCAGTATGGAACCGCCGTTCCTCGAGTGTAATGTAGGACTTGAAACTAGGATTTGTTTCCACTTATCCACTGGATCACCATAATAAAAGTTTTACTGATCCTCCCTAAATTTGAACGATTGTATTAAAATCACTTCTGTAGCTTGGTACTAAGTCAAGGTCTTTCTTTTCATCAAGATCACACAGCCAAACAAATTCTGTGTTGGGCCTTCTTTTTTTAGTGAGGGTATGACAAGTTTGGAACATAACTGTATTCATGCTTCTTGAAGACACTCTTGCTCAAAGATGTCACAGATGCCCATCGTCCTTTTTATGTAGGGAACTTGCATTCTGCAAGTCCAGGAGTGATGTAAAACGTTTCTTAAACCATCTATGAATGCAGTATCACAGCCGATTTCACATTGCTCTGAATACTCGGCACAAAACATCAAACCTTTTTTTGGTTCATATTTCTGCCATTGGTATTAATCTGCCTAGGATTTCTGATACTTTCTCACTCTTTTTTCTTGATCATATTTATGATCTTGTTCTTTCTTGTCATCATCTAATTATGGCTTGGCAACCTAAAATTTGAAATGGCCACTAATATTTTTAAGTATTAGGTAATTATCAATAGTCTACTTAGTTCTATCTGACACATGTGTCAACAGTTATCATCCATTTCAAGCTCAGACCAGCCATTAAAATTCACATTTGGAATTCTGACACCATCTCTCTACATATTGCCTGGCCTCAAATTCACTCACTAAGGACCTTATCCTTCATTTTCTTCCCATAATACTTTATATTAATAAACCTAAGCCATATCTGAATTATGATAGTTCGACTGATAGTAATGTTACTGCCGACAACATTTCCTGTATTTTTCTCTTTGTCTGCTTTTATCCAGATTCGTACCAGTAGCTGAGGTTGACTGCTCAGGTCATATATTAGACTGGTCATTTATAGGCTATAAGCCAGACTAGTCACATCTAATGATGTCGACTTCATATAGAAAGTGGCAGTCTCACAGTAAAAAAGGAATTATGCTGTTAATTAAGTTGCATCTGCCAACAGTTTTTAGCTTAAAACATGGTATAAACTTGTAAACAGAATGTGCTGATGTCATTTTACCCTTTGTCTTGGTTAACAAGAATCAATTATAATTTGGTTTCTCGTCATTAAATTCATTATTTTCTGGTTTTGTGTATACCCCATAATACTACAGTCTCACTTGAAAGATATCACAGTACATGTGTAGTGTGGCCTAAAGAAGAATAAAGTGCCTTGTACACTGACATACCCTGGTAGTCAATCTGGGAATCCAACCAGCGCCGTTCTGGTCAGAAGTCCAACACCTTAACCATTGAGCCATCGTGGCTCCAGATATTCAAGAAGAATCTGCAGTCTTTGTTAAGTGAACCATACCCTTCCACTCGTCCCATAAACTACATCCCTGATCACATCTCAAGATGCAGAGTCTCGATTTTGAACAGTGTACTTTATTCCTATACAATGCATACCCAACAGCAAACAGTAGAGAACCAGTCTGACATTACACAATGTACTGGCAGATCAAGGTCTACAACATTCATTTCATGTAAATAGTGTAGTTTCCAATCTGTCAGTGCATTATGGGATAGAGTATCTTAGTCTACATTCTGTATAGTTAAATGTTTTTATACACAGATACGTATGCTAGAACACATTACATGGAATTATGCACACACTAAGATACAAACACATATGCACATTATAACATATTACAGTAAATTACGCAAACGCTAAGATACGAGACATACGCACATCCATAATCCTGACACTTCTTTTAAATAATGAAATGATGAATGACCTTTAAGTTTATGTCTAAAACGTCTCTGAACGTCAGTCATACCTGTAAGCTAATTGGTTGATTTAGTCCATTGTATTTTGCAAAATCAACAATTTTCTGCATCTGCCAGCCACACACATTACTGAAACCATAGTAACGGATTTTACCACAGCGCACAAGATCATCAAAGGTCCTCATGGTTTCTTCTATTGGTACAGCATTGTCCCATACATGAGCCTGAAAAGTGATATTAAATTAGAAAATAATTCCAAATACTCAAATTATTCGGTGCATTTCTTTAAAGTTGGGTGTTGGACGAATTACCCGTTTAACTGTCAGTTGGTCCCAGCTATTTTTTTGACAAATAAATTACACAATTGTCATCCTGAACAGAACATTTAATAAATCGTGGTAAAATATCACAGCTGCATCGTCGATGAAATAAATGGCTTTATGTATTCAAGTATCTCGTGATGTTTATTGATGTTTACAACTGTGTCAAGGTCAGTTGGCAGTATTCGGCCACTTAGATGTTTGAATAGCTACGTTGGCGTTCCCTCCCGGCACACTCCATCTGTTATGGACTCACGGTACAAATTCAACTACTATAATAAACCTATGGAAACACCATGATATTTAAAATTCATTAACATTAAATTTCAGACCCATATTTCTCAGTATAGACCCATCCTTGATGTAAGCTAATGTGCGGAGCAACCCACATGGGCCGCGGTATTTTGTGATCTACATGCGTTTGAAGCATTTTCAATTTCGCACCTAAAGAATCAGGTGCTAATTTCAGTAATGAGTGTTTCAAAGTCAAGTCTGTAAAAGGACTGAAATTCCATCAATAGAACATTTTCTCAAATCTTTTCAGCTACAAATAGGATAAGCTATAAAAATATTCTTTTTACTAAACTCGTACTTTTCATTATCAACCAATCATGGCCCTCCAAATCCATATATGTTGTTCGTCCTTCGAGTTCGAAGATGACCATGACATCATTAAATCGTTTGGTTTCCGTGAGCACATGAGTGGCTGATCAGGTCAATTTGCGATCTGAACTGTTTGTTGCACATTGGACAGGAGATGCCGCTTGGGCCTGCATGATGATCAGAAGAAGTGTTGCTGTTCCGAGATGTATGTTGTTTGCGTTTCTGTACTGCCTCTGCAACTCATAGTCGGTAGCTCAGTATGGATGAGACTGTGCCAGGTTGAACGATCCTGTGCAAGTACTTCCCAAGACTCATGGTCAGTGTTTAAGTGTTTCAAGATTGACTTGAGGGATTCTTTGAAGAGCTTCTTCTGACCTCCCAGAGGTCGCTTTTCCTCTTTTATTTCGACGCAGAAGATCTTATTTGGCAGTCGCTCGTCGGACATCCTGGTGACGTGGCCTGCCCATCTCATCTGTGATTGAAATGCCTGCCCGTGTGAGGACTTCAGTATATGGGACCTTGTCCTGCCATCTTATCCTAATCAGGCTTTGTAGACCTTCAGTTTTGTTTGCAGACTGATGCCTCTTTTCTCCCACACATTTGCGCATTGTCTGATAAAGGCCACACTTGTTTTGGCAATTGTAACGTTGGATTCGTCATCGACGTGGACTGCACATGACAGTGTACTGCCGAGGTAGGTGAACTTATCCACTGCATGGAGGGTTTGACCATTCACTGTCATGATACACCCTTATGCAGGTTGGTGCATCACCTCTGTTTTCTTGATGCTGTTTGTGAGACAAAACTTGTTACAAACTGAAGAGAAATGGTTCATACTCTTTTGCATGTCCGATTAGGATTTGTCATTGAGGGAACAGCCGTCATCAAAAAGGAGATCAAGAACAGCCACTTCCGACAACTTTCGGATTAAAGGGCTTGCCATCTGTCTTGTATCTGATGTCAATCCTAGTATCAAAGTCACGGAAGAATCTGTAACCTTGGCAGACAACACCGTAATGAAGAGGGTTGGGGTCAACACGCAGCCTTACTTGGCTTCATTAGTGACTGGGAATGGTTCAAATGACTCGCCGTAGTCCATGACGCAAGCGAGCATGTCATCATCAAATTGCCGAACGATTACGATGAATTTCTCTGGGCAACCAAATTTAGCCATGATCCTACAGAGGCCCCCCACGACTTACTGTGTCAAAGGCTTTTGACAGACCAACGAAAGTCGTGTACAGTTGGAGTTCTGTTCCTGGCATTTCTCCTGCAGTTGACGAACTGCAAACACCATGTCTATGGCTCCTCGTCCTTTCCTGAAGCCACACTGATTCTCAGTCAGGAGTTCTTGATCGATGTGATGCACAAGAAGATTCAGTAGAATTCTGGCGAGGATTTTGCCGGCTATTGACAGCAAGGAGATGGCCCGATGGCTGTTGCAGGATTGTCTGTGACCTTTCCGCTTGTACAAATGGACGATGGATACATTCTTGTACTTCTGGAGTATAGTTCCTTGAGTTCACATCGATTGGAAGAGTTTTGTCAGTTTCTGTGCTATGTGTGAACCTCCGGTTTTGTAGACTTCTGCGGGTATATCATCTGCTCCAAGTGCTTTGCCATTTGTTAACAGGTCAATAGCTTTCTCAGTTTCAGTCAGCATTGGAGAGCAGGAGATATTTTGATTTCCATTTGCGGCAGTCAAACAATTGCCTTCTCACTGATAGATGAGTGTTGATTGAGGATGCTGTTGAAGTTTTCTGCCCATTTTTTTTGTCATAGCCATTTTTGCCTATGACGCTAACCATGTCTGGTGATCTGCGCCAACTCTAGCATTAAAGTCACCAAAGATGATGAGTTTGTAAGCCTTCGGCAAGTGTGCGATAAGAGTCTCCAGGTCTTCATAAACTTTGTCTTTGATCTCACTGGGTTGGTCATGGTGGGTGCATAGGCTCTGATAATCGTTCATATCTTTTTGCCAAACAGAGGGAGTCTCAATTGCAAGAGTCTGTCATTCATGCCCTTTGGTAGATTTGTGAGCTTGCTGACTAGCTGTGATTTGGTGGCTAACCAAACACCAGCTTCACCTCACTCTTCTTTACTTTGGCCACTCCAGAAGAAGATGTAGCCGGCTCCTACTTCAGTGAGTTGTCCTTCCTCAGTCAGCTGAGTTTCTCTCAGGGCCGCTATCTGGATGTTGAATCTTGCCAGTTCTCTACCAACTAGAGCTGTTCTTCTTTCTGGTCTATCTATTGATGTACTGTTCATTAGTGTGCACGCATTCGAGGTACTGATAGTGAGTGGCGTCACCTTTGCCTTTTTGTGTAATTTTCGACCGCTAAATTGAGATACCCATCAGTCGCGGTATGCTGTTTAGGGTAAAGCAGGCAATATTTAGGGCACCTTTTCTAGCCCCTTCCTTGTGCTACAGAGGTGAGCAGTGCGGTCCTAAATAGAGTTTCTCAGTCGATCAGAGGGCTACCGAGTTCCACTGCTGCTTTGGTCCCGTAAAAATGACCCTATGCCCTGAACCGCCTGTTTGCAAGTCTACAGCTACAGCTCCCAGTGTATCCACACTTGCTGCTTTGCCGCTCGCCCATCGACCCAGGACTTGAAGGTATGTGGTGGTTGTGGGGTTGGGGTTGAGGGTGGGGGACAATCTCATGACTTGCGCGTGAGTTGGAGTTAAGTGAGGGAATGTTACACAGAGTCACCCTCTCTCTCTCTCGTCCAGGCCTGTCTGAATCCAGTGGTACGACAATATCGAGACGTCTGGAGACGAGTCTGGATGCAGTGGATGGACATCAGGTTCTACTGCACCTGAGCTGATGCCCTGCGCTGACCACACAGCTCTTGCCATCTGCCTTCACGGGGGTGGGGGTGGGGATGAGCATATCTGCTTGACTGCCTGATCCACCAGAGAGGACTTTCCAGAGGGAGCCAGGTGTAGCTGTCCACACTGGGTCACCAGTCGCAAGTAGTACCGTCTACTGCTACTTACGGAAGCAGGCAACGCCTGATCTGACCGGAACAAACCCATATTTACTCGATATATTACCCATTGTTATACTGGTTCCCATTTTTTTGCCATATAATTAGTTTGGTGAGTCCTATAATGAGGTCATGTAATGCAAGATTATTGAACAGCTTGCGTGAAGTAAAGGACCCGAGTTAAGATAAGGAATTCAATGATGAAAATTAAAATGGATCAAAACAGAGAAAACTGACTTCGTCAGACTGGCTGATTCAGAAGTCAACGTGGTGAGTTTATGCATTAATGACGTCTGAAAAAATTTATGAAGTTTTGATGTTTAAACAAACAGGTAATTTCGGAGAAATAACAATCAATGAATCCAATATAGTAAGATAGTTTATTGTGGTTTGAAGTTTTAATAATCAAGTAGGTTCTGAGAAATGAGAATCAAGGATTCCAATATGGTAAGACATTTTATCATTGTAATTCAACTTGAAAATCTTGCTGATAATGACATGGAGTGGGACAGTGATTATGGTTTATCATTCTGATTAAAGTGATGCAAGTGACATGGACTTTGTGAAATGCATGAAAAAATAAACAGAAAAGTTGCGACAGTGTTTAATATCAAAATAAAGAGTAAAAACTTGATAGTGTTTTTCACTAACGCATCTATGACGCTAATGAAGTTCCAAACTTTAATATTTTCATCATTTGTGGAATATTAAAAATAGGATTTAATCAAGTTATTTATTTTAACCTTGTATCATATTAAATAACGATTATTTTTTTAAAACAATAACTTGATTAAATAAATACTTCAAGCCAAAATAGTCAATATCATAAGTTTTCTATTCAGGAGAGCCCATTGAAACCTCTGAAATTTTAAAAACCTTTTCAGAGTCAGGGGGCTTTGTCCCAGTGACCGCCCATTCTACTTTGGCTCATTTACCTTCTACTTAAATTATTAATTAATGCCATGCATTTAGTTGCGGAACGAGTTAAACCATTAAACTTCAATAACTCATGATGTAATGTGAGACAAAATAACACAGCAGTCATGTGATAAACAGTAATTCATTGATCTAAAAAAAACGTGCCTGCATCAGGTCAATGTAATTTGTCCTAAGCCGAGCTAGACTTTCTTCCACACTTTGAACAATGTGTCGTCTGCTCAGTCCAACCTTGTTGACATCACTTGTGTCCATCGGGAAGCGACACTTGGTGGCCAGAACAATCCTATCACGCTGTTGTCTGAAAATAAACAAGACCACGGTTTGAATGCCATTTCCACATTCCAATGAAATGTTTTAATTAAAACCATTATAAAACTTTGAGTACAAAGCCACTATTGCAACCATCAGAAAAGTGAATGATATTACTATATTTTCCACTAATTCAAGCTAAACAAAACCAAACAAAACACCATAAACAACACCCCCCCCAGAACAACAAAAACCAATGAAGCAGACTCCCAAACTCCTCTTGGCTAAATTTCCCTTATTTCATATCAGTGTACAAAATACTCATCATTCTGATTCAACTAGAAATGTCAGGGGTGGCCAACTATTAGAAAGCTGATTATCCAAAGTTTATGTTTATATGAGTTAACATCATTACAGTTCACGTTATCGTTAATACAAAACTATTAATCCTGTGCCTAAGCTGTCAGGTAACTGTACACTTTCCACGTGAGATTTTTGTTTAGTCATTACCACAAGTCAGTATAGTATGCAACAACAATTGCAGTTGGTTTGATTCTTTAAACGTGCCAATGAAAAAGTATTAATTTAACTAAAGTCAGCCAAAAGAAACAAATTTTTAAACTGGCCAATGAAAAAGTGTGATACGGGTCCATATGTATGTGGTAGGCCAAAGGTGAAAGATGCCGGTACCATATTTCGGTGTTTTCACAAAAGACAAACATTCACGAGTCTTGTTTTTTTAAGGGTTCACCCTAAAGAGCTGGTACACTGGACTGCGATTACTTAATTAGACAATAAGTAACCGACACATGTGGATTAGTGTGGCCTCTTACAGATAGCAATCACCCAACACTCAGCTATGAAATTATATGGATATAATTCGGGCAGCCTGGTGCAGGTTCCCACAGGGACATTTTAATGACCAAAGTTTGTCACTGTAAAATATATAAAATCCGTTAATAATAATAACATGATCATTTTATAATATCTTTCGATTGCCTGATTGGATATTCATATTAGCAAAATTGGTTGCATATTATTAAATTTTAGTTGTCCCAGGCAACGGATGTTTAAACCCCTGAAGAGTAATGCAAATGGCATATGATGACGTACCAACAATAGGTTTGATGTATAAACGTATACCTCTCTAATGGAACTGTCTTCCTTAACCTTGATTGCCAATTAAGTTAATGATCCATTATCAGTGGCGGATAAATACTTTGCCCGGCAGTCTGGGACTACAAAATTTTAGCCTTAAACTATGAAGCTTCTCAAAGCTTGTACTCAACCGGACAACCATATTCTAACTGCTGGTGGTTCATGAGAAATGTGTTTACTTTGATGTAAGGTCAATAATAGTGAGCTCCGAATTCATTTTATTTTGTCCATTTAAACTGGTAATTGCTATGCCAGGTGTCGCCTGTACCTGACAGTTACACATGTGGTAATTCACAATGAGTGTCATCTCTTGATTAAACAAGTAATTGAAGCCAGATTTCTTTAATCCAAGCAGTGGCCTTATTGCATACACAGGCTCGCTTGAATCGACGATGCGAAACAAACTTCCGTTGGGCAGAGTTTTAACTATAACCAATAAAATGTTTTCTTCTATTTTTGCCCAGGTGAAATACAGCTTGATAAGAGTTAAACGTAAACAATTACTATCTGATGTCCAGCTGATCTAGGCATACGTTATGCATTTTAGTGTAATTCAGCCAAGGCACTTGTTTTTATCAGTAAAAAGGGGAAAACGAATGATAACACCCTCCCCTACTCCCACTAAACAGGGAGTAGTGAAGGGTGTTATCATTAGTGTTCCCCTTTTTACTGATAGATACAAGTGCCTGTATAATTCATTGCTATTTTAAAAAAAAGAGATATGAATATGTGGGATATATTCGTAAAAATGGATAAAATACGATTTCTATTTGGAATTTATTTTGTACCAGGGTAAGATGAATTAGAGTTTAAACTGACAAGCCCTGTTTGACTCATATTCTCTACGTAAGATTTGTCTATTCACATCATTTCTATTCACCACATCGACGTAGAACGGAGTGGCTCGACCTTTGGGTGGCGAAAATGTGTTAGACTATGCTTGCGTTAATAGTTATCTCTTTTGGCTTCAAGTAGTGTGGGATTGTGTGAAGCTCAACCAAATATTATAGTGTGTGTCTTAATATTTATCCATTGCAAATTTTCATGAAGGATTAGCATTTTATAAATATATTCATTTTGAGCATAAAATTTTCCCATAAAGGTAGACCTGAGACCCCTTTATTACTTACCTCTGAATTATTTAGTATGATGATTTATGCAATATCTGAAAATTTCGACTCAATATGATCAGATATTTATGAGATATTCAAGTTTAACTGTGCATGTCAAAACATTCCCCCTAGACTATGTACAACTTCAGCAGCTTATGTGACTCGAGTCCGTGTGACGTCGCGGGAGGAACCCTGCATTGCGAATCACTATTGTTCTACCGTTGTAGAGTGTGAAGTTTCACTGGATTGTTTTCCGATTGTGCGCATTATTCAGCATGGGAAGCAGGTGTGTCGTTGGTGCATGAATCAATATGAGTATGTCCTTGCCGTCTCAACATCACAAAAAATATAATATCATGAACTATCAGCTTCGTTATCAGCTAAACGTAAAATGAAATGCAGTGTATCAAATCAATTCATTATTTTGAGAGAGAGAGAGAGAGAGAGAGAGCTGACGTAACGTTGTGCTCACAATTACTGAAGACAAGTAAATGCGTACTCATATTTTTCACAATAGATACAATTATCCCCCCCGCCCCCCCCCCCCAAAAAAAATGATATAAACAATACGGTAAATTGGATGAGGAAGTTTCATGTGGAGCCGCTATTTAAAAACAATGCGGGATCAAATTCTCTTAGTAAATTATGCTTATATTCATAAGCATATCTTGGTAAAACATCGTCTCTGCACAAGCATGATGGCCAATATGTTCTTACTACACGTATATTAATATATTTGCATGGATATATAAACAAAAAACCATAGGTTCAAGTCACAACAGAGAGAGAGAGAGAGAGAGAGAGAGAGAGAGAGAGAGAGAGAGAGAGAGAGAGAGCTGTATGCAGAATTGCCGAAGACAGACAGCTACGGCAACAGATAAACAGATGAGTTCAAGGCAGGGTCGGACTGGCGGTGTAGCCCAGCACCCACTCCCCATCTCCACCCCACCCCACCCCCACTCCAGTTCAACTAATTTCAGATCGTGGCAGCCTCCCCCACTCCGAACCTGGAGAGAGACAGACAGAGACAGAGACACATTTAATTATTAGAAGTTCTAAGCGCTTTACAATATTAGTTAACACATAACGACATATATATGGACACGATTACAAAAAAAAAAAAACCCATGAAATTGCAACCAAAAAAAAATAAAATAAAAAAAACATACTGAAAGTATTTAAGCTAAGTAAACATTGCTAAGTCTTAAGTCTGTTCTTGCAGTCGAAATAGGTGAGTTTTAAGAGCACTCTTGAATGAGATCACAGTGTCATTGTGTCTAAGTTCAACCGGCAATTCGTTCCAGGTAGCTAGGCCCTGGTACGCAAAAGAACGTTGTCCGTATGACTTCGTTTTGATAGTGGGAATAATGAGAATACGAGTGTCGGAAGAGTAGCGTAAGTATCTAGAAGGGGTGTACACGTAGGTGAGGTCCGATAGGTATTTTGGACTGGAGGCAGTCAACGAAATGTAGCATAGAGAACAGATTTTGTCTTTGATTCTGAAGCGAATAGGTAACCAGTGGAGGGTACATAGCGGGGGGGGGGGGGGGGGGGGGAGGAGTATTCGGTTTTTGGTACTCTAAGGATGATCCGAGCAGCTGTATTTTGAACTTTTTGCAGTTTCTGTAGAAGATACTGAGACGAGCCAGATAAAAGTGAATTACAACAGTCCAGTCTAGAGAGTACTAAGGAACACACAAGTGTTTTTGCGCCATCAACTGAAAGAAAGTTGCGAATGGAGCTGATACGTCTCAGCCCCAGATATGGAACCTTGCATATTTTCATGACATGTTGGTGTAATGAGAGAGTACCGTCGAGAGTGACACCTAGATTTCGTACTGACTGTGTGAATTTAATGTCGGTATTACTGATACTTATTGTTTGATGGGAATGAGAAAGTCTTTGTGTGGTGATCAGAATGGATTCAGTTTTATCATCATTCGTCTGAAGCTTGTTAAATGTCATTCATGACTTCACATCGGAAATGCACCTCTCTATGCCTTGGATGGTAGCATCAAATTCAGTTGGGTAACTAGATTTGTATATTTGGGTGTTATCAGCGTACAATTGGTGAGACACCGGATGACGATCTATGACACTTGAGAGGTGCTGGTGTATAGAATGAAGAACAGACCCCTGTGGAACACCAAAACATTGATCAAATGGGCTGGAATGTTTTCCAATTTCGGGTGTCTTGTCGACTAAGTATGACTTGAACCATAGTAAGGCTGTATCGCGAATGCCAAATACATGCTGGCGACGGTGAAGTAATGCATCATGGTCTATTGTGTCAAATGCTGCAGACAAGTCAAGGAGGGTGATGACTGTAATCTTTCCACTATCTAAAGCAGAGAGAAGGTCGTTAACTATTTTTAGAAGGGCAGTTTCGGTACTGTGGCAAGGGCGATATACAGACTGAAAATTGCTAAAGAGACTATTTAAATTCAGATGAGATACCAGTAGGGACAGAACAACTTTTTTTTAAAGATTTTTGACATTAATGGGAGGTTAGAAACAGGGCAGTAGATTTTTTAAATCATTAGGGTCAAGCGTTGGTTTCTTCAACAGAGGTTTTACAATAGCAATTTTGAAAAATAATGGGAATTCCCTAGATGAGAGCGAAGTATTAATGGTTAGTGAAGGCAATGTTAAATCTAAGCACCCAAGCAGCAGTGATGTTGGAATCGGAACACGTTCACATGACTTTTGGTTACTCTTCATCAGGAGTGTACGTAAGAAATCCGTGGAGACAGGCTCAAGTGCTGTTAAAGATTGCCTATTAAATTCTGTATCACAACTGTGTGGTGACGATGAGTCAATTGACATTGTGTTATCGAGCTGATCTCTAATGGTTTGCACTTTGTCACGGAAGAAATTTGCAAACAGGTCTGGAAGTTCGACCGGGGAGAAGGTTATTGGAAGTGGTGTACATTTGTTCCTTGACATTGGCTTGTTAGTAATATCGACGAGCTCTTTGCAGCTGGAGCTTTCAGTGATGTAAGTACGGCTATAGGTTGCTTTCGCTGCATGAACTATGTTTGTGACATTCTTCTTAGCGGCTTTATAGATTTGCTTATGAATAGTAAATCCGGATGGAATCCAAAGTTTCTCAGCCTCACGGCGTTCTCTTTTAGCAGTGCGAAGCTGGTCCCTAATACTACCATACCATGGAGAACACTTCTGAATGGATATTCTGCACTTAGTTGCTGGGGTATGTTTGTCAAGCAATGAACGCAAACACTTATCAAGTTGTTCTGCTGTAACAAAGTTGTTAGGCTTGCTTGGATGTCATGCATTAGTTGGGTTTTATTAATCATAGGTTTCTCTTAGTAGCAAACAAAGATGGATGATTAGGAACTAATACGTCAAGATGGCACATACTACAGAGGTGATCTGATGCAAGTTCGTGGGACACCAATGAAGACTAGAATATTATCATCAGGTCTATGAAGAATCCAGTCTAAAATGTGACCATATTTATGGGTGGGTTGGTTAACCGATTGTTTGAGGTTGAAAACCTGAATGGAATCTAAGAGTTTTAATGTGTATGGGTTTCCAGGACAGTCAAAGTGAAAGTTAAAATTTCCAAGAATAATCAGGCTGCCACCTATCACATTTTCATATTCTATGAGGTTAGGAAACTGTTCCAAAAAGAGAGATTCAGTCAGCTCATTATTTTGACTATGTAGAGGGCGGTAATGGCAGTAAAAAATGGACTGACCTTTGTTTCATTGTGATGGTGACTTGGACCAGTTCAAACGATGTGTGGTCAAAATTGAAGGTTGCAGCGTAGTTAAGACGGTGGGGTATGGAGTTCCTTGCGATGACAGCGATTCCACCTCAGCGGGAGTGGCGGAGGAACGACTTGATGGAGTAACCAGGGGGTGTTAGATCCGCGAACCTTGGCTCATCGCCTGATGTTTTAGCCATGTTTCTGTCACGAAAAAGATGTCGATATTCTGAGCATTGATAAAGTTGACTATTTCTGTGCGCTTTTCCGGTGATCCAACTGATTGGGCGTTGAATAATGACATGCGCAGTGGTTGCTCAGACTTAAAGGTTGATGAAGGAAGAGGAATTTTGCAATAAATTGTTCCAATTAACGGTCGAATTTTCAAATCGCTGTGAAGGAAAGGGATAACTATAATGTTTCTTTTCCGGCTTTGAAACAACGTTTCTTTTTTCGCTGCCGTTTACATTTAAGCGAAGATGAATGTAGTCCAAAGTAGTTTCGTCTAGTGCACAATGTATTATGGAGCGCCGAGGAGTGGTTATTTATTGCAATTAATGAGGGTCCATCATAGCATAAACGGGTGGACTGGCCGGTATCACGTGATGGCGGTATGTTCAACAACAAAGGCGGTTGTAGCAGTGGGACAAGACGATTGAGAAACAATCTAATAGTTCTCGTTGCCAAAAGAAATAGATGGTGAAACACATTCCAAGAGAACAGCCAATGCATGATGAACACAATAACGTAGACAGTCATCGAACACATATATAATTAAAAACAGCACAAAAATCGGGAGCAGCTGCGTCAAGCCTGTTAAGCGATGGCGGTCATTTTAATCATTATAGTTTTTCCACATTATTATTTATTTCAGCAATAAATTTAATTCAATTTTTCCATACAATTACAATCAATTATCAAATTTCTGCTGTTAATTGTTGGGCTACGATTGTGTCCGTTAAACACTACGCTCCAAGCCAGATGGCTTCATGTAATATATTGTCCTCTTTCTGAAATTATCAATTATCAATAATTGTCCAATTATCCCAATTATCAAACATCCGCTGTTCATTAATTGATGGGTTACAATTAGGGCTGCTAAATACTGCACTCCATGTCAGATGGTTCGTGTAATATACATGACACTTAAACACACATGCACTGAATATTCAAGACTCGTCTGAAATTATTTTTATTGTCCAAATATATAATCGACACAAAGACAATTTATTGTTTATTTGATATCCGGCTAATACCATGGTACAAAAGGTTTGCACGTCTTTTTGTGAAGAAACAATGATTTAGAAACGCATAAATTGTCCTTTTGGGGTGATTCTGGCAAGATTATGACACGCATGTCAGTGCTAAACATAACACATAAGCGAAACTTTTTAATCAAACAAAAATAGATGTCAGAGGTAGTCAACCGAACTTCATGGAAATATATACATCATTTAAACAATATTGCAAAACAAAAAGCAAGTGTTATTGGTACTATCATTCACTATTTTGCATACTGTCACAGTTCCTCCAATGAAGTCGCAAGATCGCGTGTGCGTATCGGGCTCTTTACAAAAAGCCGCTCGGCTGTTTCAGTAGTTGTCGCATTTTAGTGGTCATTAAATAACTTTATATATATATATATATATATATATATATATATATATATATATATATATATATATATATATATATATATATATATATATATATATATATATTTCATAATGAGATAATTAAGTATATCAGTAGGAGAAAAATGATATCGCCACAGTAGTGATGCCACTTTTATCGCCACAGCGGCGATATCACTTTTGTAACTACTTTATATTTCCATTTAGGAAGTATATCTGCTCTTATGCATGCTATTCATACCTGTATTTCCATATTTAGACCTATTTCATTTCATCTTCTTCTCCCTCCCCCCTCCTCTCTCTCTCTCTTTCTCTCTCTCTCTCTCTCTCTCTCTCTCTCTCTCTCTCTCTCTCTCTCTCACACACACACACACCCTTCCTTTCTTTATTCCAGCAGGATGAATTGATCTTAAAATGTGTCAAGACTGTTGACCCCCTAGTATACATTTATGTAATCAATAAGAAGGCGCCGTCAAAAATGCCTAAAAATGAACCCCAAACAACAAAAAGCAGGCTTCAAGTATTAGCTTCTTTATAATTAGTTTTCCAAATGAATCATGCAAATTGTCAGTGACTGAACGTTAATGACCTGTTGCTATTCGATATTCTTTCACACATACATTTCATATCAGAAGAGATTTTGATACTATTCCTTGCAATCTAAAACAAGTTGCTCTTCATTTATGAATCGTTTAAAACTTTTGTGTAATGCAAGGAATATGCGACAAGATGAATTACAATGTAATTGGAACTAATATGGAAATTTTGGGCAAACCTTCCAGTCTGGTTGCCCAGTGGCCAACCAAGCATTTTGAAACTTTTTCTGCCCGTGCTTATAAATCAGTCTGCACATGGCAGTTAAACCTTGTGTCCCTTTTCAATCTTGTTACCACGAACACTTTCCTTCTTTCAACATTGATTTGTATCATCAACATTTAAACTGTACCATTACTTACGGTATCATCAACATTTAAACTGTACCTATAAGTGTTGTATCATCAACATTGAAACTCTACCATCACTTGTTGTATCATCATTTAAACTGTACCATTACTTGCTGTATCATCAACATTTAAACTGTACCATTATTTATAGATTATGGAATTTTTTATATATTTTGTTTCATTATTTAAAAAAAAAGAAATTATCAGTTGCGTTTCTTCAACGTGCTTACCCTTTCAATGTACTCTTGTACTTATTACTTAAATCATGTTTATCAAATTGACAGAGATCACTTACTGGTAAGAACATCTTATTACAAATTTACCTATTTGTTGCAATCAATTTAGTGGTTTTTTTTCTAAAACACATTTTTGTTCTTACTTAAATTTGCAGATTTGAGATGGGGTCCTACATAGTCTGAAGAAGGACCTTTGTTGCTGGGTCTCTAAAATTCATGGTTTGTAGCACCACTGAAATCCACAAAAAGTGGCACACACCAAAAATAGTGAATTTAAATTACTATTACTAAGGAGAGAGCGTTAAACAAGGATGTTTGCTTCCCTCTCTATTCTCTATTTATCATTTATTTATTGCACATGTATGTATTTCAGGATAATGATTAATAAATAATGCATAAAAAAAGACGTTTTTACCTAGGATTGAGAGGAACAAACATGCCACATTTTGTTCAAACCCATTGGTGTGCCAAAGCAAAATTTGCAATAATCATTTACGACATGTTTATAAATGGTTACCTTAGCCTACAAGCTGCTAACACCAACAAGAGGCCAAGTGGGCCTGAGATCACTCACCTGGCTGACATCTGCCCGATAGTCAAATGCAAGAGCAATTGGCAAAAAACAATATGGATCAGTAGGATGCTTTCTGTAGAAATTATTTCCAAGGCTGTTGATTGCATAGGTTTTCAAAACAATCGTTTCAGTGTTTTTTCCCCATTTATTTATACCTTCATCCACATTTGATGGCAGATCAACATCCAATACTGAAATACTTCTATGCCAGGATGCTTCCTCCCAGAGTTGGTCAAATTCTGTTACGCGGTTTTTTGAGATAAAGTGTTGTGTAAATGCTTTTCAATTTTTTGGTTACAACCATCATACTTGATGGGGAATCGGCATAATTTCTGTAAATGTAAAAGAACTTGAAGCTAGGATGATGCCGTCAAATTTGGTCAAATTCTGTTGAGTGAATTTATTTCTTTAGAAGAAGTCATGTAACAGTTTTTCTATTTTTAGTAATGAAAATCATATTTGACTGTGGATCATCAACTTTTGAAAACGTTTGAAAGACTTTCATGACAGTATGCCTTCCATCAAATTTGTTCAAATTCAGTTGAGTGGTTTTTCAGAAGACACTTAAAGTTTTTTTTTAAAAATATTTTTAGTAGCGGCAGTCATATTTGATGGCATGTTGGCATCATTGGAAGAAATATGAAAGAACTTCATGCCAGGATGCTTTCTATCAAATGAAGTCAAATTATGTTAAAGTAAACTCTGAAACCATGATCTACATCATGTTTAGGAACTGTGACTTTGGTCTACAAGTTGCTTACACCAAACATTAATTGGCTTCTGTCTTAAGGGGTGGGTGGAGAGGGGGAAACCATAGATAGAATCATAACCACATTTCATTTAAATCGGTTCAATATCTTTAGTTCTGAATTCAAAGCTAAGGTCTCGTTTAAGAAGTATGATAATAATAAAGAAAATATACACATGCTATTTTATTCAAAAAGATAGAAAAAGATGGCTGTCACGTACTTTTGAAGCCAGTTACCAATGATTTCCTCTGACTTCCCTCCAGTATAAATATTGGCTGTATCGAGAAAATTTCCACCAAGTGTCACATATCTGTCCAGGATCTGATGTGACTTTTCTTCATCTAACTGTGTGCTGCATTCAAACACCTGAATAAAGAATAAATGTTTAAAAAATGTTATGACTTTGACCTTGGACCTTATGGATGTCCGATTGACATCATTTTCATTCAGGACCAACTAGACACCATAATATGTCTTCTGGCAAATCCCCATCTCAATATGACCTTCCATTTAGGAGGAGTAGCGACAAGAAAATTTTCAAGATGGCTGCCATCGTGGCCATATTTGAGGTCAGATCGGTACCATTTTAATTCAGGAACAACTAAATAAAAACCCAATGTTGATATGACTTTCCATCCAGCAGGAGTAGCGAAACGATTTTCCATATGCCCACTGTAGAGACCATATTGGATATCAGATCTGCTCACATTTTATTTGAGACCAACTAGAAAAGTCTTCCTCTGAACAATCCATGCTAATATGACTTTCCTTTCAGGAGGAGTAGCAATACCAACATTTTCAAGATGGCTGCTGTGGTGGCTATAATGGATGCCAGATCAGCACCATTTTAATTTAAGACCAACTAGACATCATAAGTGGTCTTTCAGTGAAAACCTCATGTTGATATGACCATCCACTCAGGTGGAGTAGCGATACGATTTTCAAGATGGCCGCTGTGGTGACCACATTATCTGTCCGGGTGGCACCATTTTCATTTAGAACCAACTAAACGTCATAAGAAGTCTTCTTGTGAAAACACCATTCATGAGGAATAGCGATTACAAGATTTTCAAGATAGCTGCTGCGCGACCATATTGGACTTTAGATCGGCACCATGTTCATTTAGGAGCACTAGACATCATAAAAAGTCTTTTAGTGAAACCCCATGTTGATATAACCATCCATTCAGGAGTAGCGATAACAACATTTTCAAGATGGCCACAGTGGCCGTCATACTGGACATCATATGGGCACCATTTTCATTAAGCCGGACTAACTATAGTTCGTTCATCTCAGAGTAGCGAATGATATTCCCATCTGTAGCTCAGAGATTTTTTTCAGGTGAGCATCTCGAAATGTTGATAAAGTTGACTAATTCTTTTCGTACACGAATGATTTCAATCATTTTGAATCAACATACATTGCAACACCACTCATTTAATACATGCTGAAAACGAGTGGTCTGTGTACATGTAATCCGCCATGTTCATCCTGGAGTTACGGAATAATCCATTTTTGATACAGAACTGAGCGGTAATGGGAGCCATCATATCATAAACAGACATGAAGTAGAAATTTACATTTGTTTAAGGAAAAGTAGATGATGCAGACAAAATTAGTTTAATGAAAGTATATAATGCAGACGATGTTTGTTTACCCGTGGCACTCGAATGCTCCCGTAGCGCTCAGTCCTGTATCAAAAATGGACTCTTCAAGAATATCAACCAATGCTAACATCTACAATGTACATTTTAAATCATTCAGCTTCATTTCATCCATTACAATAGCAAAGAACATATTTTACGCTAGTAAGTGATCTGATAGAACGGTCTTATCATATATTGTCACGTGTTGATGTGCATGTCTCCATTGCATGTAATCTTCATATATTGAAGCTCGATAGGAAATAACGACAAGAGTTCAAACTTTAAACACCCCCCGCCCAAAAAAAAAAAAACAAAATTGAAATAATCAAGATCGATTCCACACTCTTCGAATGATTTATCGCCAGTTGTGTTTCCGAACCATTAGACATACTATACTTTGGCGTTTATAGCAAAACCAGAGTGCGTGTTTGTAAATATTGTATGCTCCAACTTCTTAAGCAACTCAGATTACCAAAAATAGCTTAATTTGATGAAGTAGTGTGAACAAGAATTGCAAAACGTGTTGAAACTAATAAAGTCAGGTATTGCGAGATTGCGTGTTTCCAGCACACAAACGTGCGCAAGATTAATTGTGCAAAGACTGTTCTTTTCTATGACAAAGGTAGTTCAGTCGACTCACACTAAACAGACTGCTTCAGCCTCTGTTATCATCACATTGTTAAATAGATTACACAGTTCTGCTATCTAAATATTTATCTCCATCAGTATTGTAGCCATATACCTCCAAACATGACGGTGGAAAGTCTGTGCTTATTAATAATTTTCAGGCATTCAAAAACAAAGAGAGAGAGAGAGAGAGACAGACACAGAGACAGAGACAGAGACAGAGACAGAGAAACAGAGAGAGACCGAGACAGAGAGAGAGACGGAGTTTATAATGACGACGGTAATGTAATAATTATGACAAATTTATTATTATTGCTTAATTGATCTGATTGTCTAATAATTCTTGGTCCAGAGAGAAACTTACATACATTATTAATTAACTGGTCCTAATTTATGTATGGAGAATATATATATATATATATATATATATATATATATATATATATATATATATATATATATATATATATATATATATATATATATATATATATGTATATATCTGAAATTATAAACTTTGAGGGGGATATAAAACTGAAAAAGATGATTTCGTTTTCTTCTTTCAAAGAAAAAATAGAGATATTGAAAATACTAAGTTTCCAAACGTGTACACTATACCATAGCCAAAGCGATACCATTTAACTGAACCGATTCGAAACTCAACCTTTCCTCCGATCTGCACATTAGGCTTACAGCTGACAACTATTTATATAGAAACCATTGACTCATCTGTATACCCTTGAAAATTTAGTATATATCCAGTTTTCCATGTTTCACAATTAAATCCGCATACACATTTAATTGCAAGTGAAAGAAAGAAAGAACAATTCAACTGTACTAGAAAATGCCGAGACATTGTTATGGCATAAATGGCTATGGAAATTGGCCCAGAGAGCAGACGCATAAACTTTTGAAGGGTTGATTAACAAAAAAATAGATTCTTCCTCACCCATCAAAAGGTCGATATATGTTGTAAATTTGGGTCACAAGAGACGAGGACACAGTTTGTGTTATTTCACTTATAAAAGGTTTACAAGATATATGTATTCATTGAGCACATTTTTCATCCCAGATAATAATAAATCTTTTCGAGGACATTGTTTGTAATGTGTTTACAAAATATATGCAATCAATAAGCACATTTACTTTACAGATAATAATACATATTTTGTTCCGATCTCCGAGGAGGTAGTAGTTTATTTAGAAATGCCTTTGCGTGTGAAAAATAATTTAAACATACGCGAGAGCTCATCAAACAAGATCAATTAGGGTAACCGGACAAATATCTTTACAAAAAGCGTTGAATTACCTTTCAGCTTATTTTATCAAGGGAATAATTAAGTTTCATTGATAATTTGAACACGTACTATGGACTGCAGTACAAATGCGATATATTTTACTACAACGAGAGTAGAAAGACAAATAATAGAACAAAACAATCTATCAAGTTAGATTGTCGTGTTTACAATATTAGAAAATAAAGATACATGGGTCTCCCACGAATCCTTTCATATACTTGATTCACAAATTATACAAGTTTACCGTCTAGATACGATTGAAATCAATCTTCTTTGCTAGACTATTAACATTCTTCTCGTGACAGTAACATTAACATTGCATGGAGTGTATATCTTACTTAAAATATTATGACATGATTCAGTTTGTAGGAAAGGCCTTTGTTAAATATATCTGACAATTTAGGTGAAATAATTTTATGATCGAGGTGATATTGTTTCGTACTTCAACATATATGTATATGACCACATTACTGATCACCACTGAGTTCGTACAAAAAGATTTATTTTTATGAAAACGTTCTCTCCTATATATTATGTATGGAGAGACCGGTAGGTTTCCGACGATCATTTTTACCCAAATTAGGGCAGTTATATTTTGAGCTAGACTTGTTACTCGAAAAATGAGTAAAATTTCAAAAATATTAGAAAAAAGGGTAAAAAAAAATTTTAAAAGCTCTATTGGTGTATAATTTTATAAGCTACGTCTCCACGCAATAGATATACACACTTCGGCTTTATTTAGCGAACAGTTTCAATACTACTACTACTACTACAACTACTACTACTACCACAACAACAGCTACTACTACTATTACTACTACTATTACTACTACTACTACTAATAATAATAATAATAATAATAACCATCATCATCATAGTTATTATTCCATACTTACTTACTTACGGGCAAAAAATCTCAAGATAATATTTTAAAGCATGCAAATATACCACTTACACTCGTGTACAGACATTGGTTTGGTAATTTGCGGAGGATGTTTTTAAAGTATTAAAGCTGAAAAGTTTTCCATAAAAAGGAAAAATCATTTCAGTTCTTAAAACTCGTTTTGGCATTTAATCAACATTTCTCTTCAAATATTTTTTTCCCTGTAGAACAATAAACGTTATTGTGCTCGATATTTTGTTGGCAAAGACATACGGACAGATGCACCCTGATGCAGTACCAGTGGGAATTTCAAATGTGGATTGAAACATATATGGAAGTCTTTATTGACTTGTTCCTCTATTAATAACTAAATGCTTTAACAATGCTATATAAACTGAAGGTTGTCTGATTACCCTTGATAATTGAAACTTAAATCTTGAATTTAAAACCTGACACAAAAGTCGAATTTTGGCTATGATGGGCAGTTGGTTTGAGGGAGAAAATTGATATCGATTTGAAGGAAATAAAAATAACCATCGAAATACTTTGACAAGTAAACAACTAACAGCCTCAAGGAAAATAGATCTGTGCCCCTTCTGGATCAGTTGAACTTTGGTATCGAAGATTCCTACAATGAAACATTATACTTAGTGTTTAAACACTGTTTGATGTAAGTGAATTTACACTTCCAAAGTGCGTGGGTGTGTGTATGTGTGTGTGTGTATGTCTGTGAATGAGAGAGAGAGAGAAATGAAAATTTGCTAATAAATGAACTGAAAGCTGATCTTGATCCATTCAGTACCTACATGTAATTTTCATAAGGTAACTTTTGAACTAGGGTAAGTGTGTGCCTGTAAACGAATTTTTAGCCGAAAGATTAGCTGGATTTCCTGCAATATCGTAATTTTCTTTTATATTTCTTCATAATTTTAGAACTTGATTTTGTCCTATGACAGTAGTAATTGGGAGTGCTGCACCACTGAGAATTTTTATATATAATTTATTTTAACAATATGATTACATCAATAAATTCTAACTCCAACACTCTCAGTTACTACAATATTGTAAAACTGTATGGGGACCACTTATATTTTTGTTTATAAAACAAAAATACCTTCGATTCCCTGGACAACATACAAATTTATTGATTGTAAAATCAAACAAAAATACCATCGAGTCCTTGAACCACATACTAGTTTCTTGGCTGTAAATAAAACAAAATTACTGGACCATTAAGGCTATGAAGCCAAGCCAATTAGCCAAATGCATAGCTGCCGAGCAGGCACACTTGTGAAGCTTTAAATTAGAATTCTTTTGTTTTTTGGTTCTTTTTTGTTGTTTATTTTGCACAATAAATTATATCTGATAAATTCTATATCTACACTAGGTAGAGCAAGCACACTAAAATATACGGCTACCATAGCAACAGAAAATCAATAAATGATGCAGCAGTAAAACGCTTATTGCTGTGTGAGCCATATATTGTTTTAATTCTTGTATTGCCACTCTACAAATTATTTTCACACAGGCTTTTTCTCGCACACGATAGATAAAACATAAAATATCAGCACTGTATTATACACACACTATAGCACAACCTTGCTATTGTTATATTGCAATAGTTCTACTATAATAAATGGAGTTTTTAAAGTGCAGAGATATTACAACAGAGAGAGAGAGAGAGAGAGATTGAGAGAGAGAGAGAGAGAGAGAGAGAGAGAGAGAGAGGGAGAGGGAGAGAAAGAAAGAAAGAATGAGAGGTAATAGATAACCAAGCACAGTGGCGTGAACATTACAGCTCGTGTAAAACACAACACAAATATCGTCTGCTAGTAAACAAGTTTTTGGAGTTACCTCCCTTCATCACAGCCATTTATAACATCAGTACAATATATGCAAATTTACCTACAACAGCGGCATAATCTGCATCACAGGTAATTGTTTATATATAAAGCGAGGATGTTTGCATAATAGCTGTGCGAATGTCGAGCGGTTTGACTGGGTTAGCCACCTGTCTGGATTGCAGGGCTCGGATTCGCTAGAATCTGAAAACATTTAGAGTGTCCGGCATAAGTTATTCCATTGTGAACATAGCCTCAGTGGTCAGAAGGAGGTGCACAGATCGATCCCGCCTCTGAGCGTGTTCACACTGATGACTGTGGTGCGAAACTGGTGCTTGAGATTCCGTTTATGTTCCGTGAATTCTTCAAACTAAAATATTCAGCCACCTCGGTCACCAGGCTGAACTTTTAGTGACATTTATTTAAAGAGTTAATTATATTATTATTGTTTTTGCACAACTAAAATATTTGTTGTTAAATATGTATTAAAATATTACTATTTAAATAAATCAAAATTACGTTTGATCTGTGAAAAATTATTAAGACTTCTATAATCGATTAACCGTATTGTAAACACGTTAGAAAAAATTACAACCCCCTTTAATACGGTTTAAACTAATAAAGAATTTAGACGTATGAATGCACATAATTCACAAAGATTTGTCGCTAAAGTACTTATAAATTCATTAAAATTTTTTTAATTGAGTAGAGATTTTACGGCAATAGCAAATCAAATTTATATGAATTTTTTATTGACACTGAACAGTGTTTTTAGACTATCATCATTAGAAAACTTCCGCAATTAGGTTCCATGAATATACAGCTAGACTCAGTGATCAGACTTAGGAAACGGCCTACTCAAAAAGTTGAAAAAATTGATTACAGAACTTTTAACCATAGAACAAGGCCATAATGAACAGATGTGAAATAGGTCATTTTTCAAACCAAATTTAGAGAAACAAACAAGCAAAAATAAAAGATATATATTTGACAGGATTGAATATCTGACCTTACACATATATAAATACAAGCTGCTCAGAGGAAACTAGTACATAGATAAGCCTGAATCGGTTAAGAACTGAATTAGTTAGGAACAAAAAAGCTTGTGTAGACGTAAATATAAAGACAGTAGTTCTTTTTATAGCTTAAAAATTCTATTAAATAAACCAACTTTTCATGTAGATAGACTATCAAAATATAATTTAGATAAATACAGTAATTGGTTTAATTGGTTTAGTAGAATTTCTGTGAAATAGATGACATATGGAAAATTGAAAATAAACTTAATACATCCGTATATGTGTATTAAATATTGAAAGGGAGAGACTGCGCTATGGAGAGAAACTACATTAAACCGGATAAAGTAACCGAGATAAGGAAAGTCAGACACGGTGACAAATTGATCATGTTTGCTTGAACCGATGCAACGCAGTTTCAATGCGGTCGTCCTAATGAATACAAAATTGGAAGTCAGCATTACGTTGGAATAAAGATTTTTCAAAATTGGTGTAATCACGGATAATTATAAATAAAGGACATAACTATATATGTAAAAGAAATGCTTGAATTCTTTTTCAAAACACAAGAAAAATAATTTGAACATAAAAGTTGATATTACAGTGTAGATAACTCGATATATATATAACGCCTGGAAAAGGCTAAGTTTTAAAACTTAACAATTATGAACACAAACTAAAATTCCGCATGCTTTTTTGTGATCTGGAAAGTATCACCGTAAAACAAACACAAACTTTTAGTAGTGTTATGCAACAAACAGATATATTCTGGACAATGCCAACAGCTAAACACATTCCATTAGGGTTCTGTTCGAACCTCAAATCAATTCATAAATATACATACCAATCGTTTACAGAGGTACTGGTTGTATGCACATGTTGTTGTTGTTGCTGCTGCTGTCATTATAGTTGTCAAGGTCTTATTATAACGATACTTCTTGCCTCCCTTAAGTTTATCGTCTTCCGTGACATAATAACTTAAAATGATACTTTAGTGAACAAAGCATATGTTTTGCCACAAAATTTCAAATTGTGGGAATATCTATCTTTATTTGTGTTTAGTGCCAAAAGTAGAATGACAAAAGTAGAATGACAAAATTATGTGTATTTTCTAAGCATTCTGTGTTATTTTTGAATTTTATTTTATAAATTTGAAAATCGAAATAGTAATGTGAAAAACAATTACAAAATCTAGCCAAGTTTTCTTCTGAATTTTATGATAATCACTTGTCGTATTTACAAGCGTTGTTTAACAATCAAAGTATCTTGCTAAGTATGAATGTTGGAATATGCATTTTTAGCAAGGGAAATAACTATAGGATTCAAGCAACAACATTTACATCCCTTCTGTATAATATAGGTTTTCACCACTCTGTACCATCGCCGCTAAGGTAAGCGGTTCTGCTATCTGGCGATCCACTACACAAGTTTATGTATTATCTCTACGCCGACCAGCTCCACACACTTGACCCCTTTACTTGCTTGTTGTGATGACTTACTAAAGTCAGTCTGATATATGTCTTGATTGTTATTTGCACTAACTACAATTCTTCAAAAAAATGTGTTTGCAAGTTGTTTCGAAAACGTTAAATTGTTCATGCTGATTGTCAGCACTTTCATTGTGTCAAACTCTTCAATTTCGTAGGTAGGAACTTCATGCTTTCAACTTCAATTTTGGAGGTAAGTAGTTCTTTCGCTGACAACTGCGTCAGACTTCCAGTGCTCGCGTGAGACCGCAGGCAACTATCATCCTCATTTTCTTGAAAGTACGGAATCGTCGTACTGTTATTAACATGATGCATCGCACCGACGTAAATCTACCAGCTAATCACTGCATTTAAGGGAGAAGTTTCCAAGCTAGCCATTATGGGAATAGCGTCAGTTTTGTGCGAATTACGTCACTGACTAACTAATCGGGAGACAAAAGTTTTACTAGTTAGCGATCTATGATATTGGCTTACCAATATAGGCTGGTTACCAGAGAAAGTAATTCTTGCATGTAGTCCACATTTCCATAATAGTTAGTGGGCTAGGTTGGCCTACCATGCATCTCCCGAGGACTCTAGTTTAGCCTCATGTATAGCATAGGTTTTTGTAACCTCCTCGCCGCTTATCACCTTTAGGCCAGGATGAGTATTCTTTCGCCGCTCCAGAATCATCTAGCTCAGACAGGCGGTGACGCTAATGTGCAAGTGTTTCACTAGTGCCCGTCGTTGTGCCTTCCAGCTTATTTGCTAACCCACAAAGTAGCTCCTCAATTTCAAGGTCACTAACAGCTTTTGCGATGATTCTTATGAAGTTTTGTGTATGGTTCACTGATCGCCTAACTCTAAAAGCACGTAGTCTAAGGCCACAAGCGTTATGGCGTGTCTGGCGATGCACACAATATGAAGCCATCACATCACGCACCATCGCTGGCGGAGACAAACTGGTAGTACACTGGTGGGTCTGTGCATACAACTTTCCTTTTAAAAAAACTCACAGGCCTCCGCTCGACGCAAGGCCTTAATGATATCATTTTATAGCAGCTTGTCCCTAAATGAGTTTTCGTCTTTGCAGTAGAAGATGGCTATCCAAGAGGTAGGCTTGGCGTTATACTTTTGTATTATGACCCACTTGCTAATGCCGGCATGGCGGCTAACATTGTCGAGCTTAGTAAAAGCTGTTTCCTTATGCTGAACGCCGGAAAGGCACAATCGTCTAGCAGAAATTGAGGTGTGGTTTCCTCGAGTTCTTAGCGAGCGCACAAACAGGGCATCCAGATTATGGCCCTCCTGGTTGACTAGAATACTCACGCGTCTTTTCTGTCGAGCGCCCTCTGCCTCTGATATGCCTTGTTGAGGCGTATATTAGGGCAGATGATGACGATAAAATCGAAGTGGCCCTTAAATGCCGGTTCGAGCAGTTTGCAGGCAAATAAGCTCTAGCCGCAGCCGCAGCGGCCGACTTGCACGGCGCAGTGTGGCTGTAAGTTGTCAAAGAACTCGTGCAGGCTGCCCAAAGGCTGTGGCAAGCGGGGTTGCCCCGAGGCTTGTAGATGGCTGACACAAACTGGTCATTTTTAATGTCAAGCTGGACATCCACGAAGACGTATAAATACATGTTTAACATGTTTTGTAGCGTTACGACTTCGCTTGCATTCCTGACTCATGGAGCGTGTGACTTTCCGTTGACCTCATATCGATGCCAAGGGCAAACCGATTTTGGTAGAATGCACCAACATCGATCTCCGGCAGCTCCACGACCTTTATATATAATCTCGCCATTAGTTTTTGGGCCGCTTCCCATTGCTGGTAACGCACCTGACCATGGGCATAGCTCTGGTTTGGGACACCCTTGATTGTCACCGTCACCTTCTTGATAAGGGGATGGCAGAAATATTCGCTATTGCGTGCCACATCATCGAAGAGCGTAACTATTGCCTTTATGTTTTTGCTGCCTTGTTCAGGTGGACTTTTCACGTGCTGTCGCTCTTGTTCACCACTAACCTGCGATGGCACAGCACTCTGGTGTACAAGATGCTGGATCATGCGTGGTTCACGACGTCAAACTCCATAGAGACACCGCTGATAGTGCAGCTTGCCCCTTTGTTAGTGCTCTGGATAACCCTGGTGTAGTCGTTAAACGTCAGCTCAAATGTGAGGCGGTCTAAGAGGCCGGACTGGTAGTATGGCATGTAGTCATTTAGCAGCTCGAAGTCGAGCCGCACACAGAAGCAGTTTTCGAATGCGGCGGCGATGGAAGCGTCGAGCTTGGTGGCAGCAGCGGCATTGCCAGCGCCGAAACCTATAACCGCAGTGCTGGCGTTTTAAATACAGTGATAGGCAGGCAAAGATTTGTGTAGACGCCCAAGACATCGGCATCGTCAATGCTGGCCAATTTGACTCCTTCAAGCTTTACACTGATGTTTTTCACGATTGTGCGGTTGGAGTCAACCGGCGCTGTTGTACCGCTGGTAAGAGCAATTGTGAATGACAGCCCGGAGGTGCCAGGCACAATAACATTGTTGCTGCAGAGGTTGGGAAATCTGACAGCAAGCAGCTGATGTTCGCCTATGGTGCTTGGGTTTTTAGTAACAACAATTGTGCTCAGGGCTCCCCTTGCACCAAGCGCGCTGCGGAGAGAGCGAAATGGATCGAGTTTGTTTCGATATTGAGACCTGCTTGCGGTGATATTGGAGTTTACGTACCCTCTCTTTAATAAGCGCACATAGATACGCCACCTGCCTAATAGTAAAACACGTCTGAAGGTGGCTTTGACCTTGAAATGCGAGATCTTGACCCTCCTGAGACCTATCAGCCCGACAAAGAGGAAATAACATTTGCCACGGACGTAAATGAAACAGAAGAGCCTTCTTGGGCCAGCGGCAGCTAGGGGCCAGCCGGGTGTAAGCAAAAAGATGTATCACAGGGAGACTAGAACAATGTCTAGCCGAGTTTGATGCATATCGTAAAAGATTGAAGTTGGAAATGCAAAATCAGTTTAAAGTTTACTGCAAAGCAGGATGGCGAACTCGCGGTAAAATGGGTTTCAAATGGTTTCTGCAAACAGGGAAAAGCAATGCAAGTATATTATTAGCCCCAACGGCTCGTGGGAGAGGATGGGGTGGGGTCTGAGTTCGTCTGAGTGTTGGGTATAAAGGAGGAGCGGCTGTAGACCTAAGCGCAAAGAAAGCTCGCGACAGCTCAAGAAGAGATCCCGACCGAAACAAGCAGGCAAGCAGATACTGAGCTTTTCGCTGTTTTCGAGATCGGTGCTCACGGCAGTCAAAGAGGCGGTAGATAACCCCGACCTCCCCACGACGCGAGATCTCCTTGGCCTAAACATATCACTTCAGGTGTACCGTGGCACGGTTGTCAATATCGAGGCTAAGATCGTATAACTTGTCAATGACCTGGACGGTCTTTGAAAAAGTCTAGAAGAGTCGCAAGACGAAGAGGAGAGAAAGCAGTTACAAGCCTAGTAAGGAGAAACAACATGGCTTGCTGCGTAAATCAGCCCATGCATTATGAAGGGGACTTCGCAACTAACTTACCGCAGTTCGAGAGACTGTCAGCAAAATTTTCTTTATCTTTGAGGATACAAGTCTTGCCCAGAGGCTGAGAACACTCTTTTGCAAACAGGATATCACTATAGCCTCGATTCTCACCGCTCTGGGATTCATCATAAACGCAATTGTACTAGCAATCACAGGAGGAGGTGCCACCTACAGTCGTTCCAACACCTAAACCTGACCCTGAATGGGTAAAAAAGCATCTGGAGCGGCTGGACGAAATGCTGAAAACGCTAGTAGATAAAGCGGCGGCGGCTTTGCCCGCTATTATCAGCACTATTGTGTGATTCATCCTACATACCGCAGTGCCATTGGCTGGCTGACCGGGAATCTGGTGGTGCTTGTCATTCCGATAGCGGTCGCGTTCTTTGCCGTTCTCTGCTCTTACATTAGGAAGCGCAGGCAGCAGTCCAAACTCTAACGTTTTATTCGCATCGTGATCTTCAGACTCTTATGCCGCCTGCACTTTTGCTTTCTGTGAGGTCTAAATTACAGACAGTTGGCGGCCCCATCTAAATAATGTTGTCCGTTATAATAAGTTCGTTGTTATAACCCTCATAGCTGCCAACTCTAAGCCCCATGTCAGTTGGGATCATGTAAAATCTGCCTCTAAGGGCGTAATCTAGCTTGTTTCTTTTTCGTATCCGAGCAATGACTGGTACTTAGTTAACAGATTGGGGGCGTTGTCTGCTTGACCGGCCATCTGTTCTAAGTTTGCTAGAAACTGTTTTGCATATTAAAGGCCTTTCCTGCCTCCAGTATCGAGGAAATACACTTCGGTTTGTGATCCCAGGATTGCCCAAATGTACACTAGAATGCTTTCATTGTAACGCTCTATACCGGCTTGGGTTTCCTTGAATGATCAAACACATACACTTTGGGGGCCCAAATACCCTCACGGACTGGCTGGTAGTCGTTGTTGACACTATAGTTGTAAATCGTTCCGTGGCCTTGCTTTTCACCGTGCTGCTGCCGCCAGTCTGAGTTCCCCACATTTACCGCGTTGCAAAAGCACTCGTAGACAACCATTTCAATGTTGTTTTCAAGCGCGTTTCACCCTGTTTTGGTCGGAAACGTACAACGAGAATGCTTCTCACGTGGTAGTATACATGGAAGCGATAAAAGTTGCGTGTCATCTCGAAACGTTTTGGCGTTTCAGATGGCAACAGGTAATCGCGCACACTGATGCCACAACCAGTAGCAGCGCACCAAACAGCAAAGTTCTCTTGATTTTGCCAAAACTTCATCTCACGGTCAGCGGATCTGGAGAACCAATTGACTACGATGCTTTTCCACTCGACGAAAGGTAGCACGTATTTATAGGCTATGTCTGTAAATTTGGCCCGGAACGAAACGCCGTCCGGCACATATACGTCGAGGTTGAGCAACAGTTCCTGGATCAGCGCTCTCGTTGCGTTGCTATAGTTAAAGACGCCGCCGACGCAGTATTTCGCATGGCTATTAATGCGAAGTACTTGTGTCAATACCATCGCCCCGGTGCTGGCTTTGACAATGCATGTTGTGTTGACCAACCCTATAGTTGGGCTCGTGGCTCTAGAACAGGTGATATGCACTGACTCAAGCACGCGCGCCCCGGATGAATTCATGCAGACCAGGATGGTTGAACTTTCGGCTGAGCTTGATAACAATATGTTTCAAATGACCCGTGAATTGCCCTCCATTAGACGTCCCTTCCTTAAAACCATCACTATTCCTGAAAGGTATTACAACATAAATACACTCGAGACAGCAAGTCAGGCTGTCATTGCTGGAATGACTGCAGACTACAACGTGGCGACCGAGCGGGTCAGCATCATAGTTACTGATCAAAAACGCGACGCTCATATCAAACAACCTCGGCTACATCTTTGAGTTGGCCCCAGCTAGCAGCTTTTTCTCAGAAGGCACACACATAGCACCAATCCCCAGCGTTTATCTACAACCCGCTGCTTTATATCCGCATCGTTCGGATAAATACAGGTGAAAATATTGTTGAATGGAAAAACAGTAACCTGCAACAAGTTATTCCTGTGTGTGGTGAGTACTACGAGTACACGCGTACTGTCTCCTATGGAAAACCTCATTGGCGCAGATTATGTGAATGTGTCATCCATGAGCTCTCAGTAGGTATACTTAGATGAAAAACGAGGACCAGTTAATATGCTGGTGTATACTATCACCCTTAAAATTAAACACTAGTGCCCACACGAGTGCAAATGACACACTATAACTATACGTGATCCTGTCTTCCTTAGCATCCGCGCTGCGGTCACCTCGGAGCCATAAACCCCGTTTGCCCCAGAGTCTGAAATCTCCGGCCGCAAGGTTGTCGTAGCTAGCACGGCCAGCGCAGGCACCAGTGCTGACTTAAAGGCCGTGTACTTAGCAGCCGACAGAATCACGTCATTTGGTGGGATTACGGCAATAAATGCGTCTGGTTGCTATCGCTGGGAGTTGATGCAAGATTTTCAAAACGTTGGTGGTTTTACACTCAGCAAAGATAACGACACTATCACCGTCCTGGCGCCAAGTTTAACTTCATTAACCTCCACGGGAGTCGCGGTGACGGAATGTGGGCGTCGATTTCAATCCGTGCAAACGGAGTCTTAATGTACAGAATGGCAGTACTGTCGCTCCGGCTAACGCCTTACACCAAGTTTTGAGTCTATGTTTGCCGCCAGACAAACCATTAGGCACAAGGGTCTCAACGTCAACGCACAGCCGACGGGATTCTCAACCACTGCAACCATCTTTGGCTTTCGCAATTAGAATTCGCGCTATACTTAGTAAAGCCATGGGGGATCAACCAGACAAAGACAAGAAACATGAATCATTGGTGCCGCCTGCCAATCCTTAGATCGACGACGGAATATTGATCAGCTTGCAAAACAAGTACCCAACATCGAAAAGGAATACAAACCACTGGTGCAAGAATATCTACGTCAACTTGGGGTTGACACGTACCTGTTCAGATTGGGATGAAACGATGATGCAAGGTTCGTAGACATTAAGTAATGTGAGCAGGCAGATCACCCTTAGCCAACCCGCGGTCAGCTAGGGCAAGTTGTGCTTTCGCTTTCGGAACAACAGACAAAAGAACTACAATTACAACGTGGTATTTGACGAAACGCCTTCGTTAATAACCTTTCCTTGGAGTTATATAGCGCCATCTATCACTCGTCTCACCAACAGAAATAAATGTGTAATCTTCGAAGAACATATGCTCTGTCGCATTACAGTGATCGGTTAACCCCCCCCCCAAAAAAAAAACAAAAAAAAAAAAAAAACAAAAAAAAACAACAAACATTTTAGGAAATGGTCATACTAAGGCACGTTTAAATAAGCGCCGGCGAAATAGGATGATAAAAGATCAAAATTAAAATATGCAAAAGGTCCTCTGCTAGCCTTTATCTGTAGTCCTTAGAACAGCCCTCATCTGGTTAATGTACTTAGACTGTCCAGGACAGAATTAATTCCGTGTTGGCTGTTGCCTCCACCATTTACATTGACGTGTTTTAATTCAATCCCCACTAGAACGCCTAGGACGAAACAAAATGCTATTAATTCCAGAGATAATTCAAACTATGCATAACATACATACCGACTATGCATAACATACTATGCATAACATGCATACCGACTATGCATAACATACTATGCATAACATGCATACCGACTATGCATAACATACTATGCATAACATGCAAACCGACTATGCATAACATACTATGCATAACATGCATACCGACTATGCATAACATACTATGCATAACATGCATACCGACTATGCATAACAAACTATGCATAACATACATACCGACTATGCATAACATACTATGCATAACATGCATACCGACTATGCATAACATACTATGCATAACATGCATACCGACTATGCATAACATACTATGCATAACATGCATACCGACTATGCATAACATACTATGCATAACATGCATACCGACTATGCATAACATACTATGCATAACATGCATACCGACAGAGAACAAAGTGCACGGCAACTGTTTGTGTGTATGTAATCAGTTTCGACTCATGGCCAGCACAACAATCAACTTTCATACTAGTAGGAAATGAATTAATAGATCTAACAGATGTATCCAATTAAATAAAAAATACTTTAGTCTGGATGTGAGCTCGACCACACAGTAGACTGTATGCCTATGATCGTCTTCGGTTTTCCAACGCTTAAACCAAGATGACAAACAACCACTTAATATTCACCTGTATTACTTTTTAACAAACCCTGTCTGTATCATCCATCAGTTCCGGTGTGGAGGACCCTCTAATTATAAACCTTATGTTCTCCACACCCGAGAGAAGGCCTAATTTCTTTACAGTGAATTTTCATGTACATACAGCCAGATCTCTCTGAGATGTGTACCATTTGACTATAACAAACCACTGTTTTTTTTTACCAGAATTATACAGACAGCGCTAAGGATATATAGTGCTAACCATTGCTTATAAATTAATTATAGTGCAGAGTTGTATGTCAATGGTGTCAGCAGATTTGTATGTGCCCTGTGATTTCATCAAAAATATTTTGTATACCTGCATGTTGTTTTTAAAATGTTAGCACACAGAATTTAAAAAAAAAATAGTTACCGTTTTTTATTACTTAGCAGACATACTAAATTGCACAGTGTTTTAATATTATTCACTGATAGGCGAGCTTACATGTTTAGTCAACGAGTCACTATATATTGTAAACATATTTACTTCTAACAATCAATAGTTTAATTGAATGCGGCGGGCTAGCTGATCCTAAAACAAGAGAGTAAAGAGAGTTTTGGACCAGCCCGGGGTGGGGGGGGGGGCACAAAACAGTAGTTTTAAAGTCCCCTGAGAGTTTGGGACCGGCTTCTCCTGTGTTTACGAGATTTTTCTCCCCTGTCTGCGAGATTTTTTGTGCGACTAATAATGCTCGTCATGTAGAGCTTTTAAGGACGAGAATTGGCACAAGTGGCTGGAAGCTTTGGGGAAGAATATAATCTTTTGGTCGTTTGTCGTCCTGAGGATCCTTTGGGGACTAACATCCCCAGAGACTCCACCAATGAACTCGAAATGTCACTTTGTCCCTCCCCCCTTCCTCCTTCTGAAAATGTTTTCACGCATATGTATTCTTCAATATACATACAAATCGAAGCTTTAGGAAGATATCTTCATTTATATTTCCTCATTATCATAATTTATGTAAGTAATAATATGTGTATATAATATTATATTTAAAACGCCCTAAATATTACTGACATAATCTGCGTTCCGTACCCTTTTGATATCTTTATTGAAAAATTAATGGACAGTATTATAAATATACAAACACCAGATATATCATTCCTACCCTGTCCACCCCCACCCCCGCCTCCATATGCTTGCACCAACAAAAAAGACCCCCCCCCCTCCCAATCAACCAGCATAAAATCCATTCATTCAAGAGCGCGTTTAAAGTATTTAGAGTTCGTTTTTAGAGCTGAAGTTCGATTAATAACAAAACCCCACCCACAGCATAAAAAAACAAATAATAAAAAAAAAACAAAACAACTGAAGTTCGTTTAAAATTGGGAATGTACTTACGGCTAGAGATCCCTTCGACATTCCGAATGTCAGGGTCCCGAGGCAAATGTTGGACACTTTTAATCCAGATTTGCCGAGAAAATTGTAACCAACATTACTACCTGCTGCCATTTTTGCAAGGTGAGGACTCTTATGCTAATCAGAATACTCAGTATCTGGTTGCAACCCTGAATATACGTGTACGAGTACATCACTTATCTACATTTATTGAGGCACACTTAGGGACATCCGTGTTGTTTGGAAACAGAGAACATACTGTTAATAGGAATTGTTAACGAGAAGAGAGCCTTTTGGATTCGAGAGCTGTGGAAGTTTCATGAAGTCATGAATAAAACAATATATCACTGCATATGTCTTTCGTCTATATATATATATATATATATATATATATATGCAGCGACCCTTCAGTGGGTCACAGATCACAAATCAGGACGCACAAATCAGCTATGTGGGTCTATAACCGGAGTAAACACCTTGAATCATGCCTTGCTAGATTGGGTACACGTAGGGTCACGAGAGAGAGAGAGAGAGAGAGAGAGAGAGAGAGAGAGAGAGAGAGAGAGAGAGAGAGAGAGAGAGAGAGAGACAGATGATGCCATGTACATTATTTAGCACGAGAACGAGATCCAGATGGAAAGAGTCAGCAAGTTGACAATCAAAATCTTTTCCAGATCCTTAAACATGCAACCTTGGACAGTTAGATGATGAATACTACTGTTACGTTAGTTCAATAACTCAAACACAGTTTAATGTAACTACTGTAACTGCTAGATAACAACTAAGACAAATGCAGTACAACCAGACACACACACACCAGATTTTAACACTAACTTATTATGGTAATGTTTATGAAGACAGCAGTGAGTTCGATATTCATCAGATCTGTTAAGACTTGCTTCGAGAACACTGCTGCAGAAAGAAAATAGGCAGTTTAGAACTAGCATCAAGAAAAGTTGATTATATTTGTCTCTTAAAATTTTCCCCATACCCAATTTTAGAAACAAATTTTCTCACATGAGAACAAGTTGCTGCCAATAGGTGTGGACCCCACTATAAATTTCCATATGCACGTTCCTGGCACACTAAAACATACTTCCGGTACAGAGCAGACAATTTCTTTTCTTCTTCACATATATATGCTATAAAAGGAATATACACAATATAAGATGGTCTCAGTCTACCATGAGAAAACGAATTTTCCTAAATGAGACAATATAAGCAGTTGTTTGAAGACACAGTCTATGCAGAAGTCCTATACCGATTTTCTTGGCATAGTCAAAACTACTTCCGCTCAGGGTGGGCATAAAAATACTGATTAACTGTATTGATGAGAGAACTTTACGCCTACACAATTGGAGAAAGCGCATTTTCCCACACGATGGATAAGGTGCTGCTAAAAAGTGTGGACTCCCACTGTAAGTTCCCATGTGTACATTCCTGGCACACACAAAGCTATTTCCAGTACAGATGAGACAAAACTTGGTTTTTCATATATATGCTATACAAGTAATATACACAAAAAACACGTTGTACAGGTGTTAGGAGACATAATCGATGAGTAAACTCCATACGGATTTTCTTAGCACAGTGAAAGCTATTTCCGTTGGGGTAGTCAGAGATAAATCAGCACCCAAATCTGCATTAGCATGTTAGTGGGTTGGGATATGATCTCACCTATTTTTAAAATATTGCAAGTATTGCAGATAGATTTGTTCGCAACACATCGCACATATATCGGCTGTTTTTAGACACTTCCCGGTATTTCTCCCGGCTAATGAGTTACGGTCAGTTGAAGGAGCGTTTCGGCGATCTGTACTGCATATTTCTGTATCTAATCCAATGTTTGACAACTTGTCAGTCCAAGTGGAATTACAATACCCTACTGTGCGTCGCCATTTGGAATTACTGGCATTATCGGACTGCCTTGACAGATGATATATAATCGGCTCTTCCATTAATATCGAGCAACCATTCATATATGTACGACTTTTGCTCATTCAAACTATTTTATTTGTTTTGTTCATGTGACTCGAGCGTCCATGGATTTGTAATGTGACTGTCACGTGATTAATATCTTGTCATGTGACTAGTATCACAGTTCAACAACACGCCAAATTACAAAACGAACTGGTTAATTGACATTGTTCTAAGCAATTTGGATTACAATGTAAAATTGTTCCGTCCATCCTCTATTAATTGTAACGATGAAAAACTCTTATTTGACTTTTTACACTCCGTAAAAAGAAAGCATTCAAAATCAAAGTTAGAAAGAAAAAAAAAAATAAAAGACTAAAATGACCAGCAAGACTTATTGATGTTTTGAAAGTCAAAATTGAAAGTCACAAGACCACTCATAGTTTGGTGTATCACTACTATGTTGGAATACGACAAGACAAAAATCTAAATTAAATAGAATAATGGACCACCACGATTGGAGGATATTATTTCACAATTGAAACAATTTACTACACCATATACCGGTAATTTTACAGTGTTAGTAAACGAAGCAGTTAAGCTGCTTAGTCTAGGCACACAGTAGAAATCTGCTACTTCAATCTATTATACATATTGCTAGCCAATACGTTTGAACATAAAGTAAAAAGAAAATTTTCTTGCTACGAGTGAATAACGAATATATTTCCTCTCGTGGGTGAAAGACTCCAGTATTTTCACCCACTCGATAAAATATCCGTTATTCACTTGTTTTAAACAAATATCCTCTCTTAAACGTTTTCTATGCACGGTAAAAATTATCAGAACTCAAAAGACGATGTTGCAACGTAGATAACTCGATAATACAATGCTTGAAGAATGCTCAGTTGTAAAATTTAGAAATTATCAACACCAATTAAATGTTACATATGTTCATTTTTTGGATATTGAAAGTAAAATGGTGCTAGGGGCATAACCTTTTGATCAACAAAATGAGATTACTTAAGAACACCTGATCTATGCTAACAAATATCATGGACAAAAAAAAAAATAAAAAAAAAAAAAAAAAAACAGTCAGATAAATTACATCCGCAAGAGATAGAAACCAATAGCTTACATAGGAACAGATTGCATTCAAGTATTTAATTGTGCATTGGGTAAGATCGCAAAACTAGTGTCTGCAGAATTAGGACTTAAAATGCAAAACCTATTGTTTTCACAGTATAATATGAAATATGTTTTAACCGAATCAATATATGTTTGATCTGTAAGAGAAACATATTCAAAGACCATGTCCACCGTCATGGCATGTTATGCGGTCCATAGCGAATGCGATTTGAATTACAAATTTCCAAGATATATTCTTTGTTCATTATGAACTTCTCCACTTATTACATTCATCTGTTCATCACGAAATTGATTTAAAATTATTCATATGAAGAGGTTAAAATCTTACTGAAGAAAGATGAGTTCAATGCATATCATACAGTAAGGTCGTCGAAGTTGATAGTTTATGAAATCAGGAGAAGAAAAAGATAGCAAAAATGACAATCAAGTTTGTAGGTAGCTTTGAATTCATAAGACAATCTTTAGAACCGGTGGGGAAAAAAAAGTCGACTGATTAAATGTTCACGTAAACACTGAAGCGATTTTATAAATCTGTCACATACATATTTGATGACAGATATTAGCCCATGCGAATTTGCGGATGGTTTCGAGACGTTTTACGAAACAGACATATCATCCATATAAACGATATATTCATGTCTAAATGACACGAACATATTCAATGACTATTATCAATATGTTCTTGATGTCATGTAAAACTTTAACCTGAAACCACTTGGAGATCTTCATACAGTTACGCTAAGAATGATACATTGATGCTATCGACGTACAGTCTTGAGAAATTTAGTCATTGTGAAAAATTACATACTAGATCCTGCAAATAGTACAGTGATCCTGGATTAGCATATGATGCAAGTTTAAATATATCACGTGTTAAAATAGAATTTGTGACATACTATGATATGTTCCTGATGACTGAGAATGGAATAATAGGTGGAATTAGAATGATACCGCATAGATACGTCAATGCAAATAATGAATACTACTGTTATGTATGATGTTTATATAGTATTGTAGATATTTTAGGAAATTGTAAATGTTTCTTCACTTTAATATTTGCTTAAATCTTTATGTTTATCAGGAAAAACATGTTTAACTAGTGTCCTTGAATTAGGTTGTTTTGATCAATATGTTTTCTCAATTTGAAGGTCAAGGTTGAAATTTTGTTTACAAGTAAAATTCCATTAAGATGACACACATTCTAGAACATTCTGTCATGTGACCAATCTTTATATATGCCATGTTTGGTGGACATTTATTCAGTTAGACATTACCATCAGTCTTGTAAAGAGCTATTACAGTTGTGAAAATTCATTCCAAATTCTAAGAGAGGAATTATTTTAAATATTCATTGGATTATAACAGTGCTCACAAACTTTTGGATTTTGGATTTTCAATTGATGATTTTGGAATTCATGTGAACTTATTCAGAGATTTTGGAATACTTCATTTTGACATCAGCACATCAAGATTTCTAGTACATCAGGACTTTGGAGACCATTAGCACATTATAACATTCAAGGACACAGCCGTGAATTCGGAACATTCTATATTTAGGACTTGTGATTAGAACAATCATTCTTATTGGATTATCAGGATTTCAAAACACATTACTGTAAGTGACTTTTTGATTTTTCATTTTAATTATCTAGTAATAAATTGCTTGTTGATTTTTACTTGATTTGTTGGTTTCACATTCTTTCTGTTACATTTTTCTTAGACCATAGAGTCGTAACAGAAATTGGGGGCCGTTCCGGGATCTGAATTTCTTTAAAGCATTTTAGAGATATTAAAGTTATTTTTGAAATTCATATTGATTTTGTCTCGGAGAATTTTTTTTTGTCTTTGGCAAAGATTTTTAATAGAGAAATTTTTTGTGTGTGAAACCAACAAGCATTTACAATGGCATCTAATGTTCAGAATTTCATTTCAAAACCTACCCAGGAGGGGTTAGAGTGCATGAGAAAGGATGAGTTGCTCGAGCTTGCCAGAAAATACAGTCTATCTGAGGCAAAAGTATCATTGACAAAACAGGAGATAAAGATTATTTTAATTCAGTATTTAGTAGGAAAGGGAAATTTTGATAGTAGTGCTTTAAGTTCGAAGAGAAAGCCTGTATCTGGTTCTGACAGGAAATTAAGGGAATTAGAGTTAAAGAACCAGATTGATTTAGAATTGGCAAAGCTTCAGATTCAGAGAGAGAGAGAAAGAAGAGAGGCAGCTACAAATGCAGAAGGAAGAGAGGCAAATACAAATGCAGATGCAGATGCAAAGAGAAGAAAGGGAAATGCAATTTAAGTTAAGAGAATTAGAACTGGCAAACAGAGCACACTCCACTCCTTTAAACACAAGTTCAGGTTTTGATGTTACTAGATATATTAGGTTAGTACCCCCTTTTCAGGAAAAAGAAGTAGATAAATACTTTCTTCATTTCGAGAAAATAGCTGAAAACTTGAAATGGCCCAGAGAGCATTGGACTTTGTTATTACAAAGTGTACTTATTGGCAAAGCTCGTGAAGTCTACACTTCACTGTCAGTACAACAAAGCACTGATTATGATGTGGTTAGGGAGTACATCTTGAAAGCTTATGAGTTGGTACCAGAGGCATATCGACAAAGGTTTAGGAATTGTAGAAAAGAAACTGGACAAACTCATGTCGAATTTGCAAGGGATAAAGAACAACTATTTGATAGGTGGTGCTCAGCCAAGAAAGTTGATCAAGCTTATGATAACCTCAGACAGCTCGTATTAATTGAAGAGTTCGAGAGGTGCATCCATAGTGATGTTAAAACCTATCTTGACGAGCAGAATGTGGAAACTTTGGAAAATGCTGCTCGTATGGCTGATGATTATTCCTTGACTCACAAAATTTCATTGGTAATAAATCGTCCTCTCAGCAGTTTTCTGGTAAAAAACCATTTCAATCTCATTCGAGTACTTCCAAATTTCACAACAGCACAACTGTTAGGAATCAAACATCTGATAAGACTGATCAGAAATCCTTATCTGTTCCTACGTGCACTTATTGTAAAACGAAAGGGCACGTTATTTCTGATTGCTTCAAGTTGAAAAATAAGCAACAGAGAAAAGACAGAGCTTTTCCAAATGCTCTTATTTCTACGAGGTCAAGGTCACGGTCTTGTATTGAAAGCAATACATTTGTTGGGTCAAACAAACCCCAGTCTGATTCTATTTTGGAGGCTTATGAACCATTCATGTCAGAAGGTTCTATATCACTTATTGGTGATTCTGCCAAATCTATCCCAATTAAAATATTAAGGGACACTGGAGCTTCTCAGAGTCTTTTATTGTCAGGTACTTTGCCTTTGTCTGAGGAGTCTTCTTCAAGTGAAAGTGTTCTTGTTCAGGGAGTAGAGTGCGGCTTTGTAAATGTTCCTCTTCATTGTGTAAATTTGGCATCAGACTTAGTTTCTGGACCTGTGACTGTTGGGGCAGTGACTTCTTTACCCATAGAGGGTGTTCATTTATTCCTAGGCAATGACCTAGCTGGAGATAAGGTTGTGGTTAATCCACTTGTAACTGACAAGCCTTGTTTGGATCAGAAAGTTGATCCTGTCGAAACTGAAATCCCTGATTTGTACCCTGCTTGTGCAGTTACTAGAGCTATGGCAAAAAGAGCTCTTGAGAGTGATGTTGATCAGGATATTATTTCTTTAGCTGACACATGTATTGGTCAGTTTTTTGATGAGGTCACTTTTTCCTCAGGTATTGATCAATCAAATGGTATTGATCACAGTGATCCTCTTTTGGCAACTCATTCTCTTTGTCCTACTCAGGGTGACAAACGACAATCCCTTGTCGTTGAACAGGAGCAAGATCCCGAGATATCTTGTTTGTTTCAGAGGGCTATTAGTGAAACTGAAGCCACACAAGTTCCAGTGTGTTACTTTGTGAAAAATGGGGTCCTTATGAGGAAATGGAGACCACCTGAGGTACCCGCTGGTGACGAGTGGTCATTGAGCTATCAAATTGTTGTTCCTAAGTCATATCGACAGGAAATTCTTAATTTAGCCCATGAAACTCCTTTGGCTGGTCATTTAGGAGTCCGTAAGACTTATCACAAGATCTTGAATCATTTTTATTGGCCGAAACTCAAAAGTGATGTTTCTAAATACTGCAGATCTTGTCACACTTGTCAAATGGTAGGAAAACCCAATCAGAAGATACCTAAGGCTCATCTGCAACCTATTCCTGCATTTGATGAACCATTTAGTAGAATAATGGTAGACTGTGTTGGTCCTTTACCTAAAACCAAGTTAGGCAACCAATACTTGTTGACCATCATGTGTACATCTACAAGATTTCCAGAGGCAATTCCTCTGAGAAATATAAAAACTAAAACTATTGTGAAAGCTTTGGTGAAGTTTTTTACACTTGTTGGCCTTCCCAAATCTGTCCAGTCGGATCAAGGGTCAAATTTTATGTCTGGAATTTTCCAACAAGTTATGCATGAATTAGGCATCCAACAGTTTAAATCTTCTGCCTATCACCCTGAAAGTCAAGGTGCTTTGGAAAGATTTCATCAAACTTTGAAGAATATGATTCGATCATATTGCTTTGATACAGAAAAGGATTGGGATGAGGGTGTTCATTTGTTGTTGTTTGCTGTTAGGGAATCAGTTCAAGAGTCGTTGGGTTTTAGTCTCTTTGAACTAGTTTTTGGTCATACTGTCCGTGGACCATTGAAATTATTGAAAGAGAAACTTCTTTCAAATGAAGATTCAAAGATTAATCTTCTTGATTATGTTTCTGATTTCAAATACAAGTTGTCAAAGGCCTGTGAAGTAGCAAGAACTAATCTTCACACTACCCAGTCAAAAATGAAATTAAGGTATGACAGAAATTCACAGGAAAGGAGTTTTAAACCTGGTGACAAAGTTCTGGCTCTCTTGCCCATAACTCAAAATCCTCTTCAGGCTAAATTTTATGGTCCTTATACCGTTGAAAAGAAAGTAAATGACTTAAATTATATCATTAACACTCCTGGGAGACGGAAACAGAAACAACTTTGTCATATAAATATGTTAAAGGAATATTTTGACAGAGATAGCTCAGCTAATTATTCAGTTAATTTAGTTGTACCTGTCCCACACAGTGAAGATATCAACGATGGAATACGATCAGACTATAGTGACTCTGGTATAACCAATCTTCGGAATTCAGAAATATTGAACAACCTAGACCAGAAACTTTCACATCTACGACAACAGGAAAGAAATGAACTAAAACAGCTATTACATGACTATGAGCACTTGTTTCCTGATGTTCCAACACGAACAAGTAAAATTTATCGTGACGTTGACATTGTAGATTCTGCGCCTGTGAAACAGCATCCTTATAGGATGAATCCTCTCAAACAGAACTATCTGAAGAAAGAAATTCAGTATTTACTGGAGAATGATTTCATAGAACCAAGTAAAAGTAACTGGAGTTCACCATGTATTCTTGTTCCCAAGCCAGATAATACATTCCGTATGTGTACTGACTGTAGAAAAGTCAACAGTGTCACCAAAACTGATTCATTTCCAATCCCAAGAATGGACGATTGCATTGATAAAATTGGAAATGCGGAATATGTCACCAAGTTTGACCTTTTAAAAGGATTCTGGCAAATTCCACTGACGGAAAGGGCAAAAGAAATTTCAGCATTTGTAACTCCAGATGGACTTTATCAATATAAAGTCATGCCGTTTGGAATGAAAAATTCGCCTGCAACTTTTCAACGTCTGATGAACATGATAACATTTGGTCTTGATAATTGTGACGCTTATATCGATGACGTCATTATCTACAACAACACCTGGGAAGATCATTTGGAAACCATTCAAAAATTCTTCGATCGACTCAGCGATGCGAATCTGACAATTAATTTGAGCAAAAGTGAGTTTTGCCATGCTTGTGTCACATTTTTAGGACATATTGTGGGACAAGGTCAAGTTAAACCTATAGAAGCTAAGGTCAAAGCTATCTCTGAATTTCAAGTTCCAATTTGTAAAAAGCAACTGATGCGATTTCTAGGTATGGCTGGATATTATCGGAAATTTTGTTCCAATTTTTCCAAAATTGCTGAACCTTTGACAAGTTTATTGAGTAAGAAAGCCAAATTTTATTGGTCTGACAAGTGTCAGGAATCTTTTGACAAGTTAAAGGCCATGCTTAAGAATGCACCAGTTCTTTCTGCACCAAATTTTAGCCAATCATTTAAATTATCTGTTGATGCAAGTGATGTAGGGGTTGGTGGAGTATTGATTCAGGAAGACAAAAGTGGTGTGGATCACCCTGTGTGTTATTTTTCTAAGAAACTAAACAAGCACCAGAAAAATTATTCCACAATTGAGAAGGAATGTTTGGCTTTGATATTGGCTTTACAGCATTTTGAAGTGTATGTTACCTCAGCTCTTTCTCCAATTATTGTGTACAGTGATCACAATCCCCTTACTTTCATCAACAAAATGAAAGATAAAAATCGGAGATTGTTGAGATGGAGTTTGATATTGCTGGAATATAACACTGACATCAAACACATCAGGGGAAAAGACAATGTAATTGCAGATGCACTATCACGTGCCTAGAAATGTAATATTGCTTGATGTAATTAAGTCCAGTATCATAAAACATGTTCTTATGTAATTTTGGTTATTATAGTATTAGATGTATATTCAAAAGAAAGCTTTATTATATAAATCTTTCATTTTCTTTATGAGGGGAGGTGTTATGTATGATGTTTATATAGTATTGTAGATATTTTAGGAAATTGTAAATGTTTCTTCACTTTAATATTTGCTTAAATCTTTATGTTTATCAGGAAAAACATGTTTAACTAGTGTCCTTGAATTAGGTTGTTTTGATCAATATGTTTTCTCAATTTGAAGGTCAAGGTTGAAATTTTGTTTATAAGTAAAATTCCATTAAGATGACACACATTCTAGAACATTCTGTCATGTGACCAATCTTTATATATGCCATGTTTGGTGGACATTTATTCAGTTAGACATTACCATCAGTCTTGTAAAGAGCTATTACAGTTGTGAAAATTCATTCCAAATTCTAAGAGAGGAATTATTTTAAATATTCATTGGATTATAACAGTGCTCACAAACTTTTGGATTTTGGATTTTTAATTGATGATTTTGGAATTCATGTGAACTTATTCAGAGATTTTGGAATACTTCATTTTGACATCAGCACATCAAGATTTCTAGTACATCAGGACTTTGGAGACCATTAGCACATCATAACATTCAAGGACACAGCCGTGAATTCGGAACATTCTATATTTAGGACTTGTGATTAGAACAATCATTCTTATTGGATTATTAGGATTTCAAAACACATTACTGTAAGTGACTTTTTGATTTTTCATTTTAATTATCTAGTAATAAATTGCTTGTTGATTTTTACTTGATTTGTTGGTTTCACATTCTTTCTGTTACATTTTTCTTAGACCATAGAGTCGTAACACTACTTTAACAAAAATGGTAAGATAACAAATGATAGTGAGTATGCAAAATCAAGGTTAAAGTCATCTAGAATATACCTTTATAGAAACAATCTTTATGGATAGGTGGTGTCTCAATATATGTATGTCTCACGACATATCTATAAAAAACTGTATATGAGAAATTAATGAATCAATGAGATTCATAGAAAGCAATTGTTTCGAAATATGAGCTGATTATGATACTGGTAGCATTCAAGAAATGGATTTGGAGATTCCGTTACACTTGCATGACTATTTCAATAGGTACCCATTAATCTCAACGAAGTTAATTCCACATGAAAATGATTTATCTCACTTGCAAATGAAGTTTAAAGATGATTACCAGGGTAAAATAAAACAAGGTAAAAAAATAAATAAATAAATATAAAAAACAGAACCAAAACTATCATGTACATTGAAAAATAAAGATAAATATGTAATTGTCTACGTAAATCTAAAATTTTACATACAGTTCCGCTTAATATTGACAACAAAGTCCACAGTTGTATTGTTTGATAAATAACCGTAGGTTAAATTCTGAATTTAATAGAACACTAATTTAAAAATAAAAAGCAACCAATACTTTCGAGAAAGACTTCCTCAAATTGATGAACAATTATGTGTTCGGTAAACAGACGGTTAAACATAAATTAGGATTTAAAATGTAAAAAGATTGTTTATTTAATCACATGTTAAATACCAACATTGGTTGACAACATAAATAAGTTACGGGCACCTACGTAATCTATAGTCAAAGATTCAGACGTCATTCAAAGTTTGTTCTGTTTATTCTGTTTGAGAGTTTATGCAATTGTTCCTTTCATATTGTCTGAAATAATATGGTTTTCTTCCAACACATTTTCCACTGGGAGTTTTGATTTCTTCACTGTTAAACACTACCATAATTGGTGGATTCTTCTTTATATTTATGATTACAGAGTTGTACTTTTGAACAGACACTCATATAAATATTTGAACTGTCAATCACTAAAAACAAGTTTAGCTAGGTTAGTGTCATCTCTTTCTGACACTGTTAAGATTTAAGATTGCCACAGTCATCTATCATAAATAAAGTATTGGTTCCTTGGTAAACATCAACCATTAACTTTCACCAACTTATGTAATTTATTTCCTTGATTTATCACAATGACATTTTTCATCTCTGAGTAACCGATATCTATTATATGTCTTGTTGAACGGAACAGTTGGACAGATGATAACGATGTAATTGAAAAAGTTTATGCTGTCAGGTTTAGTACAAACATTATTTTACCACAAATAATCTTTCCACAATTTTAATAATCCTTAAAACATAATTGATTTTATTGTTTTGAATGTTTACTTGAGGATCAGAATCAAAATAAATCTCCAATTTCTGAGTTTTATTTTCTGTTGATCTGTATGCGGACAGCTTGACTAACCTTAGCCAATTTAGCACCACTCCTTTGCAATTTTTTATCTTGTGCACTTTGCAAATCAAACCCGGTATAATGGTTGTCAGCGTAAAATCTGTTAACTCATGTGCTACTGAGTTATGTGTGCTTTTGTTGTTCACCAAAGAAATTCTTAGTGGCTTCTGTAAACAGTTCCTTCAATTGGAAACACGGTTAATAAACCATATTTGGGAGATCTTCTAATGTTGCTGTTTTTTCCATCTATTTCTGAGATTAAAAACTTTTCTTGGGTTACTTTCTCACCTATTTTGCACAGTATCAAAAACGCTTCAAACTCATTATAGGAAAATCAAGTGTGAGATCTGTTCAAGTTGTATTGGCTGCTATATCGATTATTCTTTCCCTAGTGGTTTAGTCATACAAGAGAGCAATTCAATTATCTGTATTTAACATTTACCGATTGTCAAATGATTTCGATATAATTATACCGTATTGCAGGCGAAAGTTTTCTGTTCCTAGTTTTTATTTCCACCTTCTATCACTAAAGAGGATTTGGCAAGTGCTATGTTTAAAGTGAAATGCCGAGGAAATGCAAAAAGATACAGTGGACAATGATCTATTGGGGTCTGAAAGTAAAATGGTATTCTAAACTTTCGAGCACATACCGCCAACTGTATAGCTTTAGTGTCAGTATTTTGAACATTGCTTGTTCCTGATCGTAACTTTCTTAATTTAGTATTCAATATACCTAGTTCAATCCTATTTGTCCTAACGGAAACAGTGAACCACTAATATGTTATGTCATGAAAATATTGTATTCATTCAACTTGAAAAGATTGTCGCTTCAGAAACATTCTACCTAAATTATTTATTAATGCATTGTTAGCATCTTCTTTTACCTTCACAAATTTCGTGGTACTATCTGACCTAACTTTTGCATACAAATTTGTAAAGTTTGTTCGGGTTTAATGTTCCTTGATGTGTGTGTGTGTGTGTGTGTGTGTGTGTGTGTGTGTGTGTGCATGTTGGCGTTCGTGTGTTTGTTTGCTTCTGTGTGATGCAAAGATGTGTTTAATTGAGGTATTGAACTCCTGCTTGTGAAGTGTTACGTATTTACTATACGTTGCCAATCATTGTAATAAGAAAAAGGCTATTTATATGCTGTAAAAGCTTGTACGCAACATACATACTAACACCTTTCACGGTATACGTACTAGTACATTGCCTTTTCATCAGACGTTTAGTAGAAATTATGAAATTTAGGATGCATTGGTTTAAAGGTTTTCCATTAGTTTCTTGGTGAGTATATGCATAGAGAGCAAAATCATCATCCAGGTTGTTAAAATACTTAGTAAATAAACCTTGTTCTCTCAATCTTTCATTTAAGTAGTCTAGGGTCTTTGGTCTGTTTTCATTAAACTCTGCAGGTTTCTTTTGTAATTCTAACATTTTCTTATCATCTCTAATTCTGTTATTTTCAGATATATCTGGATCTAATAAATTGAACAAACGGTTACTTCCTGCAAATGATGGACCATTCGCTAATGCTCCTCCAATAATAACTCCTGCTGCAGACATAATTGTGCTGGAAATAGCACGATACAGATTTTCTCTGTAAAACATGCCATCTAAGAATAACAAATTTTATTACTTCTGCCAGGTATGATTGCAGTTGTATAGGTACACGGGAACCTTTTAAATCTATAATTGAAACATTCTTTTCTTTCCAGATAATATGTCCCAGATTCATTCATATTGTGAAGATTACATGAAGATGATAAATATTGCATACAAGATATATTTCTTTATTTGAATGGCATATTACTGTGAAGTATATACTGTGTGAACTTGTATTCAACAAAACGAGACTTTTGTAAAAGTATATCGTGTAAGCAGCATGTTACTTCTTTATCTTTAATCCAATAAAAACGTCAAAGTAATACAAACCTTCAACGTGCAAGTTGATAAATATTGTATACAAGCCATATTTCTTTATTTGAATGACATATTACTGGGAAGTATATTTTGTGTGAACTTGTATTCAACAAAACAAGATAGAGCATAGCTATATCCGTAAAGAGTAGGTAATATTCGAGGTGTTTTCTCGGCTTTAAAACGATCTGACAAGCCTCCATAAGGGTCATTAATTCTGGAATATATTACGTCTTTATGTACTATTATACTAATACCATGGTTACTCTTGACTCTGTACAATGGGAAAATGGTAAAGCAAACTATGTCCACGTATTGGTTTGGTTTTCTCCAAAAATTACTTTTTTTTCGATTTTCTTTTAATTCATCTAGGATAACAACCAAAGGAAGACTCTCGTGGTCAGTTCTGTGTTCAATTCAGTTTTAAATGTCTTTATGTTTTCTGTTATTTTGGTTTTAGCTTTCCTCAGTTCTACTACTTGATGTGAGTCTTTTACTATAATTAAGTTTTTAATGCATCTGTGTCTGGTGTAAATTTTTGTTCCAGATAATTGAAATCTATTACCATTTGCTTCATCCTTTTGTAGAATTTTCAATGTTGCTTTTTACGTCACCAATATTATTAACCACATCCAGGTCAAAATATTGTTCAACATCATCATGCAACTTATAAAAAAGTTCAGTAAATTTAACTTCTTTAATCGTTTTTATCTTCTCAGTCAAATCTTTTATATATAAATGGTAAATTGTTTTTATGCATCTAATTATCCTGCCATTCACATTCATTTTGTTTTTGAATTCTTCTATTTGCTAGTTATCACTGTTTAAAATAATTTGTTATTTGCAACTCTGACAGGGTGCTAGTATTAGCTATGTCAAGTCAGTAAACATTTTGCAAATTTCATTTTTTTAAAAAACGTTTTAATTTTCTGATATTTTTTGGGGTAGTGGTGATGATGGTGGTGGTGGTTTCTCATTCAAATCTCTCCGCAACTATTCCAGTTGAGATTCTAAAGGACGATTGTTTTCCTTTGATTTTTGAACATTTTCTCCATGTCACGTTGTAAAGCATGTATTTTACTGTTTGTCCTCGTTTCAATTGGGTTCACTTTGCTGTTAAATGTTAGGTATCCATCTTATCTTACCCATAGTATTTGCAGGGCTGGTATGGCAGTAAAGAAGGCATTGAATCTGTCTGAACAACTCCTATGCATCTAAAATCTTTTGTTTTCATCAATCTGTTTTTGCAGTTCTATGATTTTGTTAGCTCTGCCATTACCACACTGTTCCATAGCAGTTAATTTATTGTCTACATTTTCTCTTCACAACCTAATATCTTTGAAAATATTATCCTCCAAGGTCTTAAGTATTTGAGTATCAGCACGTCTTTGTACAAACTTTCTAGTAGCTGCATCAGTTGATTTTACTGGATGACTTAAAATTTGTGATATGGTTTTTATTCAAATTCAAGTCTTTGATAATTGTTTGGCCAAGTTTTGGACTTTGCAAGTCTCCTACATTACATATGTCCCCTCTGTTTTTGTCTCAAATTTTAAAGATAAACTAAACTTACTAGAACCTCTCAGTAATATATCTGTCATCATTTGATTATTTACTTAATAAGAAAACATATGATACAATTCCATCTTTATATCTCATACTTATATTAAGTGTGTTTGATCGTACGTCTCTGTAATTAATTTCAATGACCGTTCACGTTGTATGAAAGTATCAGTGAGAAACATTTTTAAAATGTAGAGACTCTTGCAAACACGAACAGTATTCTTTTAAATATTTATCTGTATGGTCCTATCGAGGAAGATATATAAATTGCTAGGTCAAAAAAATCCACAAACTGTATTAAATTTAATAGATGTCAGTGTAGATAATGGGTTAATGAATCTGAACAATTTGTCGTTGTAGTTGATGATATACAATGTGGAATTGTTACTCAGAGTGATTTTAACTTTTGAGGTGTCTTTCAGAAATTCAACAGCAATATTTTCTTCCTGTTATGATTTACTGTCATTGCCTCTCTGACATTTTTCATGTACATTTCATTATTGTAAAACCCATCACTAATTAATACAGTCCTTGTTTAATTCTTGCTAATTCTGTAATAAAAATATTGTTTTGGGTTCATCTGAAATATTGTTATACCCAACAGCCAGATATATTCTTTGCAATGAAATGGATAGTTTACCATGTCTGTTATAAATTCGACTGCTAAAATAGATTTATTTTTCAATGAAACTGCTTTTTGTAACATAGCTCTCTATCTGTATACAAACAATGTTAACAGCTAAGATTTGTGCACAGCTCCCGTCGTTAAAGTTTTACTGTTATACTTAAGCTTTGTTGTAAGCTCTTCCGAATGGAATGGTAAAGCGTATGCTAAGCAGAACATCATTCCAAAGCTTTGCGAAGCTCTTTCTCTTTCAATTTTCTTCTTCCCACCAAACTGGTTTTCTTTATGTCTTCAATCTTTGTATTGTTTATTTTTTCCGATTTGTATTTTTTGTTATCTCCTTGCATATGTGTACTTGTTGATGATTAAAATAAGCTCCTCATGGTTGATGTCATTGTCGCTGATCATCTTGCTTATCATGTCGTGGATACTGTTTAACCTACTAAATGCAGATGTTACTGTTTCATCATGTGATCAAAGTTTCTTGTAGATCGATGTTCCCTTGAAATATATTACAACAAATCCTAAGAATGGTGCAACAAATCCAATAAAAGCCAAAAGAACAACTACACTGGTAAATATTCATGAAACACCCTAATTGAGCTGCTGTTATTGCCATACAGCCTGAATCTGCCATCACGCTAGCCTTCACCCAATTTAAAACAACTTTGTATGCTCCTTTGCATTTCTTTCAAGCACCTCGATAGCGTTTGATGTCTCTGAGAAAAGTTTTAATCTCGTTTTTTTTCTGCAACCTTAAATTAAGACCATTATTGTCTATCGGCGTTGTTTCTTTGGGACAAGCATGTGCGGAGCGCAACGGGAGAGTAGTATTTAACTATGGAGGACTTGATACTTTTTTAACCATTTATCTAATGATAACACTGTAAACCTCACACTATCGACGTATCTATGTATATGTGTCTGTGCCCTGCAGTTATGTGACACGCTCTTATGTACTCTGTAAATGCGTTGCTCCGCACAGACTCCACCGTTTTAGGTTGTACTGTTGTAGTGTACCTCTTGCACAAGCTGTCCTCGACATGATTGATTTATGATTTTAATATTTTTCTTTGGCTTGCTTTTCAAAATAGAAAAATCAGGTAGTGAAAACGGAGCTGACTAAAAGAAACTGGAATGATTAGCTTTACAACTTCAGCATTCATATTTGACTGTGGGCTATTTGTAACCCTCAATAGCTTGTTTACCAGCATGCTGTATAGAACTGTAAGAGCAGAGTTTAATGTTGCATAGTACATTGTGTTGATGATGTTTTTTGTTTCTGTTGACATTTTTAGTAGGTATATACTATTTATTAGCTGAACAAATATTAAATCATGTAATACTATCAGCTTGATTTTATCTTTGCCTCTACAGTAAATGTATATGTGCTACTAGGTAGTCATTTGTGAATTATCAAAATAAAAATCGAATAATTAATTTTGCAATTTCTTCAATATATGTATTTGATATTTTGCAATTTCTTCAATATCAATTTTGATATTTTGCAATTTCTTCAATATCAATATTATATATTATGCAATTTCTTCAATATCTATGTTTGATGTTGGACCTATTGGCATCATCTAAAAAACTGCGATAGCAGATTTAAGTGCTGCATGTTGAACAAAGTTGATAATGTGTTGTTTTCTCTCGACATTTATCTCGAGGTAAAATCTATGCTATATATTACCTGCAAAGCTAAACATGTTTAGTAGTAGTGGTATTACAATGCTACATTTTTACATTATTTAGCACCTGAAAAACTTAAAAGCATTTTAGCAGCAGCAGCAGCAGCAGCAGCAGCAGCAGCAGAAGTAGTAGTAGTAGTAGCAGTAGTAGAATAATACATTATACCCGTCTCTTAAAGTAAATAACCCCTGACTGTAACCTGTTGCAGTATAGCTTGGTCATTCAAAGGAGTTGACCTGGGAGCATTGAATAATATTACATAACCAAACAGGTGTGATACAAGACTAACCCAAGGACTGGGAAGTCTTTACAGAGATATGACTGGTGGAGGTCATGTTTTGATCTGTTTGTTTCTTTGCTGTTATTGTTTTCCTCAATTAGCATAGGTAAGACCTCAAACCATTGTCTAGTTTCATATTGAGTGAACTATATTCACATTTTAGTCTAAAATGTAGTGTTAAACCTTTCCACTTCAAACAATTTATTGTCTGAATAAGTTGAAAAGTATTAAATGTTATTCTTTTTCAGCAAATCCTTAACCATCCTCTTGTAAGAATCTTTTCCTTCATCAAACTGTATCTTTTCAGGTTTTTTATATAAGATTTCTCTGAAACCATTGTGTATATCATCTCCAGTTTTCGTTTCTACCTTTTCAGTCTAAGAGTATCTTGCGAAAATATATCTATAGTTGATTGATATTTGTGTTAGCAACTGGACAGACAGTGTTGTAGAAACGATGCCTAAAATACTATTTTTGTCGGTCATTTAAAACTGTACAAAAACATCCAGATATTACTATATGCCTGATAAATTGGATCCAGATGTAACCAGCGAGCCAAAGTCATATCTAAAACAGGTGCTTTTATTTTCAGCAATCCACAGCGTTTCGTCAAACGTATAAATGATTTCAGATATATGTTCAATTGGCCTTTTAAATGGTTGAATCTAAAACAGCTACTTCATGTACTGAGTTACCATCTGTTTTAAATCAAACTTTATTTTTCATGAATGTTATCTCTCTACTTTTATTGAATCATTGTAGATTGAGCTGGCAAAGTTTACGAGATCTTCACAATATACTACAAATTTAGCCGTATACAAATGTGCTTATTTACCAACAATTACGTACTGCGTTGTTTAATCCATTTTGCTATCAGGGCTGCTTATTTCAATGATATTAGCACTTAACATAGTCTGAAAAATTACACCTTTTCGAAACCATTGGAGTATATCTTTTTATGATGTCTTAAATTAACAAATCCTTATTTTCTTTATTCTTTTGTAATTCCAACGCAGAACGCCTAGACGAAGCGACATAATTTGGTAAGACTGTAAAATTACTTGCATACTAGCATACTAGCAGACGATATCTGGCGTTCACAACATTCAGCACAAAGCAGTTTCACTTATTTTTTTTACTTTGACTATACTATTTTTAAAGGTTTTGTTTTTAGTGATTTCGTAGCCCCATGAGATGGTGACTCACAAAACTATAAGTGGTCTAGTGAATTTTAACTTTGATTTCAAAATTCTTTCCCCAAGTGTAGCTGTTCTAATGATTATTTTTACTTGTTTTTTTAATGTTTTCGTACTTTATACCGGATGTCAGAACAGAAAAGTATGACTGATCCGGGACTTTATGTTGATACTGCAGCGAATTGTTTCTCCTCTGAGAAAATTCGTTTTCTGAAATTCCTTTGAAAGTTGACATATGATTGTGCAAGACGGACTCTTCAACTTTATTTTATTGTTTGTTGTTGTTGTTTTTGTTGTTTGTTGTTGTTTTTTGTTTTATGCTTATCTTTCTTTTCAATATTTTGTGTTTTATATCTTTATAAAATCTAATTTTTGGGACAAAAAAAAAAAAATCAAAAAAATCAAAACAAAAAAAAAAAATCACCACCATTGTAATTAATTCATCACATATAGAAATATTATTTTCATCATATATGATAGGATATAAGGATGTTTGTGTGCATAGTGTGTGTATATTCCTATCCCTTTCTCTCCTTTCACTTCACTGCTAGGGTTGAGGGATTATAAGGGTGGTAGGTGCTGGTGTTTATCAAATAATAGGGTAATAGGAGTAGTAGTGGTATTTACTTTTGTTTATAAGGGGGTTAACTTGTATATCGTCCCACTTCTATTACATCCTACCTTTTGAGTGATAGCATATAAGTGTGTTTGTGTGCATAGTGTGTATTTGTGTATATGTGTATGTGTGTGTGTTTGTGTGTGTGTGTGTGTGTGTGTGTGTGTGTGTGTGTGAGTGTGTGTATGTTCATACCCTTTTCGTTGGTTAATAAGTGGATTTTGTTCACTCAAACAGCGTGTTGGTTAGCTAGTGTGTGTGTTGGTCACTCAAAACAGCGTGTTGGTGGTATAGTGTGTGTATATTCTTACCCTTTTCGTTGGTTAGTAAGTGTGAATGCTGGTCACTTAAAATGGTATTCAATTTTTAACTCCAGGAGGTAGAAATAACCAAGCGGAGCCAGGAATCTTTTGATAGGTTCATATCTGGCGACGCTGTATAATCTCTAATCCAAATTACTCCCATCAATCGTACACCAAAATAAAGAGAATTAAAAGTTCTTTTAATAATACCTTTATATATATATATATATATATATATATATATATATATATATATATATATATATATATATATATATAAATAGCCAGGATTACAAGTGAAGAAAATCTGGAAAATTCTTTTTCTTTAAAAATCAAATCCTATGTCAAAAAAAAAAAAAAATATAGAGCGGAACCAAAGTTCGTGACAGTACTTTTTTAAGTCTCGGCCATTTTGATCTATTTTTCCGGGTTTTTTCCTAGTCTCCGCTAAATTCCGTGACCCTTTTGTAATTAGCATTATTTTTCGTCACGTCCCTTTGAGTGCTATTATGAGTCGGTTCCTTGATTATAGCTATAACATCAGTATAATATATGCAAATTTACTGATAGTACCAAGATAGTCTGAGGTATAGGAATTACTTGATATATAACTCTCAGATATATGCATATAGTCACTAGGCATCAGTCTGTCAATGGGACTTCACTTCATCTGTTTGGTTTTTCAAAGAATGAGTGTTGGACGGTGATAGTGAGTGATTGTCTGGCTAAATTTAGGTGTTAATCCTCATTAGATATACGTGTATACTATAACTTTACATCATACCCTTACACACCTGTTTGTAGGTGTGGATGTTGATCAGTGGGTATGGGTACTGGTCAGTAACACTGTATTGGTTAGTATGCGTAAAAGATGGTCGGCAGGTGTGAATGCTGGTCAGTAAGACTGAGTATTGGATTTGTATGAGTGGGTGCTGCTCATTTGGTGTGGATGCTGGTAATTAGGACTGAATATTGGTTAGTATGAGTGGATGCTGCTCACTTGGTGTGGATGCTGGTAATTAAAACTGAATATTGGTTAGTATGCGTGCGTGCTGGTCAGTTGGTGTGGGTGCTGGTAAGTAAGATTTTGTATTGGTTAGTTGGCGTGGGTGTTGGTCAGTAGATGAGTGGGTGCTGGCCAGTCAGACGGTGTGTTGGTTAGTAGGCGTTGGTGTTGATTAGTAGATGACTAGGTGATGGTCGACCAAACGGCTTATTGGTTAGTAGGTGTGGGTGATGGTCAGTCCAAAGGCGTGCTGGTTAGTAAGTGTATGTGTTGGTTACTTCAACGGCGTTTTTGTTAGTACGTGTGGGTGGTGATTAGTAGATGACTGTATTGGTCAGTAGATGACTGGGTATTCGTCAGTAGATGACTAAATGTTGGTCATTAGATGACTGGGTGTTGGTCAGTCAAAGTGTATGTAAAACCTATGGACGTTTTTAACATTATATTGCTACTGAGGCTATAACGACCTATAATGTTAATCCAATGGATTAATGCTAAATTCCAATTTAGGCTATAGAGCAATTTTTGCGGCATTAGAGTCACACGTCCAAGGTAGCGGCTGAAATGTTAATTCCTACTGATACCATAGACTTTTTTTGAGGCTATACCAGTCCCAACTACTACTAACGAACCGAAAATGGTTCGGAATTACAAATGAATTTAGTGTGTCAAAACATGTAGACTTTAGTTGGAAGAATCGATCTCTTTTATCAGGACTCTATAAATAAGCTTTAAGCAAGAAAAACTACAACTGTGCAAACCCTAAATGACTTGTATGTTCAAGAATGGAATGCAAAAGTAGTTACTTCATCCAAAGGTAAGAATTTTTCCCATTTTAAACACAACCCGAATTTTGAAATTACTTATTAGCTCAACATCGAAACACATATTTACCTTTGCTTAAATGTAGAACGAGTAACTACACACTCGTAGCATATGATAGGGCGTTAGGAAAATATACCGCATCATGACAGAAAATGTTATCTTTGTTTCAGATGAAATCAAAACATCTAAACCTTATTAATACTAAAGGTTACACGTTTTTCTTCTTTTCTCTCTTGTTCTTTGTTGTTGTTGTTGTTGTTATTGTTTGTTTGTTTGTTTGCTAGTTTGGAACATTTGTTAGATGTTTTAGTGCTCTGAATATTAGACGGTGTTTTTTATGATTGCTCTTCCGACGTGTCAAATGAACTCAGAACTTCTTATTTTTCCAAATGCTGTCAAATTGATGTATATTTTTCTAGTTTGTAACATACTTTGCATTAGTACTCCTAGTATTAGTGTCGGTATGATTTTTCTTCAAGTGCGACAAGTAATTAAAAATGTATCTTCTTAAATATATGCATTTTTCTTTATTTACTAAAGGTGTTTTCCAAGATTTGAACAATAGTCACATTGTGTTAGTTCAATCATTCTTTTACAACTTATTTCAGATACTCTCTCTCTCTCTTTCTGGGTGTCTCTGTCTGTCTCTTGCATATTTTATCCCCAGGCAAGTTAAACGCAAAAGAGTGTTCTTGTCAAACTTAAATACCCTTTTTCCAAAATGTAAATAGTTTGAAGGAAACAGTATTCTGCTTTTTTTATAGGATATATTAGAAATATATATTCTTTGATTTTGGTTTCAGTAACGGAACAGTATGTAAATGCTGGGGACCATATGGCTGTTTGTGGTCCGGTCAGTCCCCCCATCCCAGAAAAAGTGTATAGACCGAAGCCAACGATTATGTCTTGTTGGGTGGGGGGAAATTGACCGGTTCATTAACCACCATACTGCCCGTCAGCCCCATGCAATATATATTATATTATACCAAATCAATGCCCAGCCTTTTGTTCAATCTACGGTAACTATGCATAGGAAGGAGCCCAGAAATGGTTCTACATAAAAACGGACCAGGTGCAGCGTATGACCTGTATACAGGAATGGACCAGGAATAACGTGTGACTTGTTTGCAGAAACGGACCATGCGCAGCGTGGAACTTATATACAGAAACGGACCGGAAGGTGCATATAACAATTTATGGACCGATCGCGTTACAAGTGATATAGGAGAAATTAATGTGTATGCCATATAAAAAAAATATTTTTTTTTTTGTTTTATCATATACACTGTATATATGTTGCAATATTACAACCTTAAATCTCAAATACCTTATTTTGTGAAATTAGCAGTCTAACTTATATATATATATATATATATATATATATATATATATATATATATATATATATATATATATATATATATGTGTGTGTGTGTGTGTGTGTGATTGTTTTCTTGAAATGAGCAGAGGACTTACATATTTGTTCTAGATACGTATGAACTTGGACTTTCCGGCACAAAACACGCGCGATGTGGTGCAAGCAAGACAATGAATTCTCTCGAAAGGCACTAGTATAAAGTTGCATTCATTTTGTTTCTTACAAGAAATGATTGTTCCAGTGTCAACTCCAATGTGATGATTCGGAAGCACAGCAGTGTTCTCTCTAGAGTCAAGAATGTGAACCATAAGTGTTTGATGTTGATTGTGTGTGTCACTTTGCAAACATCTGTGAACAGAAATGCATAAAGATGCTACCGCTGCCAGTAGAAGAACTTCTTACTGAAGCGTTCTTTAACTTCTACCGCACGTATTGAACAGTGAAAAAGATTAAAAATTGTAAAATAAATAAGTTGTCATTTAAGATCAGGCTTTTGTAAGCTGTGTATTGTAATCATTTCAACTTGTATTGTCGATACTAGAAAGTAAAAATTTAAAAAGCATAATTTGAATTGGTTATGTTAAGCATTTGACGTTCATAAAGCTGTTTTCTCTCAATTTCATATGTAGTACATATCTAGCAAATTAAAAGTATTGCTTTTCATTTCATTATATGTATCTTCCAGCTCAAACCAAAAAGAGGGGTTGAAAGAGTTTCAGCAGTTTACTGATGTAGAAGCTGTGAAACTTCTTAAACACTGCAGTACCAGATGGCTGTCACTGGAAAGGTGTTAAGCGTATGCTGCAGCAGTGGCCAGCCATAAGAAGTTACTTTGAGAGCCACCCAGAATGTGAACAGCCTGGTCGAGTCCAGAGGTGCTGTAAAAATCTAAACAGTGAAAAGATGTGGTTGTACTTCGCCTTTCTAGAATTCATGCTGCCTATATTTAATCACTTCAATACCATGTTTTAAGTAAAACAAATAGCATTGTTTATTTTGCATATCTGCAAAAATTATATTTGAATGAAACTAATACATTGTTAAATTAAACATCTTTTTAGGACTGGTGAATCAATGATTGGACGTCTACATGCAGAAATGACCAGGCTACTAATAGAGCTTCTAGGAAAGTTTGTTTCAACCAAGGTCATCACCAGTGAACCAGGTATTACAAAAGTGAAGTTCAGACTCCTAAAATACCAGCATAATGTAGTATCCTTGCTGTTGTCTGGAGAGCCAGGGAGTTCTTGAGCAGTAAAGATCTAGCTCCAGAAATTATCAACAACTTCTTTAGTTAGGTCTAATTCTATAAATACAGATTGGATACAATACAAATTAATGTACTGCATGTAAGACACCAATCTCATAATGATAATAACTCTAATGTACCATATGATAATTGTTTTTACATAATATATTTTACTTTTTAATATAAGTTCCTGAATTTCACCATATATATTTCGTTTAAATTTCAGGAGTGTGAGAGAGTTCTACTGTCAAGTGGTCAGGAAAATGATTGACAAGTTTCGATTCGATGATGAAGTTCCATGAGCCATGGCCTATCCTAATCCAGACACAAGTGAGTAGGTCTCCCCAAATAAAGGTATGCATCTTTTGTAATTCATACACTATTTCATGTTTTCATGCACATCAATTAAGTTCAAGTCCTAGATAAAATATATCAGTGACTTAAAAGTATATTACAAGAGAATTAATTTTAAAGTTGTTATAAATTAGTGATATAATGTATTTTTCATTGTTTGTTTCAAGTCTAAATCTCTCTTTTTTGAAATTATTTACAGTGGTGAAACTTGCCAACAGATTTTTGGATCTGGGTCAAGAAGAGAAAGAAGCCCTTGAAAATGAGGCTCAGGAATACATCTTAAGTCCAAGCCAGGAATTTCCTCGTCGGGGTGAACTTAGCTTAAATGAGTATTGGAGAGCAGTCTGCAACCTTCAAACCCCAGCAACAGGAAAACTGAAGTTAGAACTTCTTACAGACTGAGCGTGGTTGTCCAGTCATTGCCGGATTCTAATGCTGATACAGAGAGGACATTCTCCATTCTTCGCAAAATACAAAGTGATTCAGGGGAAAATCTGAACCAGAAAACTATTGACAGCCTGTTAAGTGTGAAGGTAAATAATCACAATGAATGTCATCAGTGGTCACCAGACAGTGATCTTGTGAAGGAAACAAAAAATGCTTGTAGATTTTTAAAAAAAATCTTTGCACTTAACTATGAAATGTACAAACTCTCCCTTTTTCATTTAATTGACAGTATACCGACTCATATTAACTAATTATTATTGTAACAGTTTCCATCAGAATCTGAATCTGATTAATGTTAAAAACTTGCTGTTTTATTATAATTTGAAGAGAATATATATTATGGGATAAAATGCACTTGTTTTGTTTTCAATCCCCTTAAAACGTGTAAAATTTATACCAATAAAAAATCTACTTATTTAGAAGTCAATCTACTGATCAAATTTTTTAATCTATTGGTTTGATATCCTGGTTTTCTCACATGTATGGAAATCGGAAATGAGATTACATAAGGATCCTGGTAAACATTTCTTCGGAAAATAAGAAAAACAACATTTCAGAGCACTACGAGAACAAATGCTTCTTGGTACTATTTATCTGGTCTTTTTCACACCTTTTAAAAATCCTTCTTTTCCAATATTATTATTACTCTTCATTGACTTCTTAAAGATAGCAGGTATTCTTCAGTATATTTTCTATTTAGGTAAACAAAAACACCAGATTTCTTATTCCTCTAGTTAGGCCAATCACCTCATGAAAAGAAAATAGATTAGAGTCTAAATCAGAAGTATTAAAATATATTTTGAACTTGGGGACTCTAAACTATGTATGTATATACATTTTAGGTTCATTCTTTGGCGATAAATTTCTGTTTGTAATCTTACTTAAAATATATGCGACAAAGTTTATTCAGGATGACTATTGCTTTGTCTCAATAAAAGGTCTAGAGTCATAGGAAGTACTAAATCGTCGTTGATAAGATAAAAAAGATTGTTTAGACACTCTCTTATAATTGATTTCAGTACAGACATAATAACTCTTGAGACTCGTTTATAGTTGAGTATACGGAGTGAACATGATCTAGTACCCGTTTATTTTAGCTGCCATGATTTTTAATTTTCTATTCATGTTAAAATTTGTTTTTATATATCAATATGTTTTGGAGGAGATAGTCTGTTTTAGTCACCATATTTTTGGAATCTGAAGTTAACTTAAGAGTTTTCACACACACACACACACACACACACACACACACACACACACACAGTTTCAACCCAAACCATCTTTTTTCATCTCAATTGAAACACTGAACAAACTGTTTGGTTTAATTTGGGGTGAATTTTGGTATTTTACGGCACAGCACGGTTATATCGTAACGAGGCAAGTACAAAGTGCCCAGACCCAGGAAACGCCACGGTAGCTGATCCAGTCTGATCTGACGGTAGCAATCGAACCGTACCCTTCTGAACACACGTCCAAACGCCTTAACCACTGGTCCATTGCAGTACCCCCCATAACCACATACATGTGAACCTCCCGCACGGGAGGGTTTTTCTCCCGAGTTTATGGGCGTCTCCCACTCCTCACTGAAATCTCCCGCGTACGCAAAATTCTCAGTGAAAAATTAAATTTTTTATATTTTTGTCCCCACATTTTGGTTCTAGAATAGTATATTTACAGTAATACTGCCTGTGATCACGTGACTGTGAACTAGGTAAAGTAGGGCAAGACAATGTAGTTGCTAATTTCACCCTTTGATCCTATCGGCATGGTCGACTGGCTAAATTGTTTGAATTTTGTCGAGGTGGATTATACTATGTGTGAGGAGAAGTAATTCTGAAAGGATTAAAGACGTTAATTAAGTATGGTTGGGTTACTAAAGAGCTCAGTCAACATAAAACAATATACATTACTTTGATTTTCTCCGCAAGGTATGTTCTGCTTCGGTGATTAAAGTTGTCGAGATCGATTAGTCTATAATATGTATCAAAAGTAATCTGGATAGTATTAAAGACGTTAATTGATTATGGTTGGATTACTCAAGAGCACAAGTGGCATAAAACTGGGTCGGTTTGACTTTGGTGTTTACAATTTGTCGAGATGTCTAAGCGTGCCAATGCCAAAACACCAAATTCCAAGCAACCAAATTATCACACGAAATTCAATGATGGTTGGAAAAGGGAATTTTACTGGTTGCAAATATGTTTAAAGGGACATGAATTTGCATTATGCTCATTCTGTAAAGCTGATTTTAAAGTCTATTACAGTGGCAAGAATGACATCATGCGTCATGCAGAAACCCGATCTCATAAAAGCACATTAACAGCAACAACAAATATGCCATCACTGAAATCCATGTTCGCGGAATCTGCATCAAATGTGGATAAAGTTACACGTGCCAAGACATTATCTGCCAACTTTATAGCCGAACATAATCTCCCGTTTCTAGTAGCAGATCATTTTTCAGATCTAGTTAAAATAATGTTCCCCGACTTTTCAATCGCACAAAAGTTCTCATGCAAACGGACAAAAAAATACTCACATTATGACTATTTTATTGTTTATAAGAAATCATAATCTTAATTGAATAATAATAAAAATAATAATAATAATAATAATAATAATTTATTACATAAAGTCACTGTTGTGAGTGATCATATGCAGAACGCAACCAGCTACCATGATTTTTAGGCAAGATATGCATTCAACACTACTGTGAACGACCGCATCGCAAAAGCTGATATAAACACCACTGACCTTGATATAATCCTTTGTAAACATGAATGTAAACCAGACAAAAGTACATGTCACTAACTGCCATTTTAATCTGTAATGCCTGGGATGAATGGGGTCTTTGTCTTCGTCTGTAATACTAGTAAGTGATAATCGTTTTCCGGATTCAATTGTCATTATTAAAGAATGGTGATAGTGATGATTATGATGACAACAAAGATGTCTGCAAATTAGGCTTAAAGTCGCAACAGATTTGAAGGTATAATGTATGCATTTGATCTTCATGTGAAGAATCTTACTGACATTAAAACAACATTAGACCCAGACAGTACCAATCTTTAGCAGTTCTGGCAGTCAGTCAGTAATCTGAATCTACCCATAGGCAGGAAACTATTTAAACTTCTTGGTGGACTCAGTAGAGTTGTACTGACATTGCCACATTCCAATGCAGACACTAAAAAGGACATTTTCCATTCTGAGGAAAATTCAGGCTGACTTGAGAGGAAAACTGGATCCAGTAACAGTACATCATCTCTTAAGTGTTAAGATCAACAATGATGAGGACAGCCACCAATATAATCCAGGCAATGATCTCCTAAGAGATGCTAAAAATGCTTGTGGTACATATAAGAATAGTACAAATGGCAACAAGTCACTGTAAAAGGACTGATTTGATGAGATGATGTGCATATTTTAATATTTAAAAAATGTAAATTTGTTCAATAGTTGTACTTTTGTCCATTTGCATGCTAAAAATTGGGTCGATGAAAATCCTCCCTCTTTTGAGGTCAAAACTCCTGACAAATTTTGGAAATCTCCTGATCTGTTCTGACCTGACCTGTCTTTTCTGTCACATGTAAGTTACTACTCACCGCAGCTCTAGATGGACAAATGTATTTCAAATCTGCATATAAAGCAGACAAGTCAAGTGTAAAAAAATGCTGTTTTTTGTCATGACAACAGTAGAAACAGCTGTCATAATCCTAATCCGATAAATACAAATCAAACAGTAGTAGAATTTACATCAGAGGCACAGTGCATGATGGGACAGTGTTGACAAATCAAGCAGATATAGAACTTACTTCAGAGGCACAGTGCATGATGGGACAGTGTTTATAAATCAAATAGAAGTAGAACTTACTTCAGAGGCACAGTGCATGATGGGACAGTATTTATATGATGGGACTTACATGATGGGACAGTGTTTACAAATCAAACAGTAGTAGAATTTACTTCAGAGGTACAGTGCATGATGGGACAGTATTTACATGATGGGACAGTGTTTACATGATGGGACAGTGGTTACAAATCAAACAGTAGTAGAATTTACTTCAGAGGCACAGTGCATGATGGGACAGTGTTTACAAATCAAATAGTAGTAGAACTTACTTCAGAGGCACAGTGAATGACGGGACTGTTTACAAATCAAACAGGAGTAGAACTTACTTCAGAGGCACAGTGCATGATGGTACAGTGTTTACAAATCAAACAGTAGTAGAGCTTACTTCACAGATACACTGTATGTATGATATGATGGAAAAAGTTTTACAAATCAAACAGTAGAACTTACTTCAGAGGTACAATGCCTGTATGATATGATGGGACAGTGTTTACAAATCAACAGTAGCAGAACTTACTTCAGAGGTACATTGCGTTCATGCTATGATGGGACAGTATTTACAAATCAAACAGTAGTAGAATTTACTTCAGAGGTACAATGCCTGTATGATATAACGGGACAGTGTTTACATATAAAGCAGTGTCAATTTGATGAAAACGAGTAGCCAAGATACTTGCATTAAAGCTGGATGGAACTAACACTGTCTCTGATGTAAGATGGTAAATCATTAGAGAGAAAAAGGATTGGGTCAAGCTGAAACCTAATGGCATGCTTACTCCATGTTCTGCTGTCATAACTGTATACCACCATAACTAAACTTAAACACTTTGCACAGACTTATTGTTATTATTTAAAATTTTATGCTGCTGTGTTGTTTTACCAGGAACAGACTGAGAGAATTATCTGTCATTGTCTGATTATGACACTGGAAAGGGGCCCTTTGATAATACAAAAACAAGAAATGTGTACAGAGGGAATGCATGCCTCTGCCAAAGTGATACAATTAAATTAAGTTTGTCCTAAATCAGGCAGGGGCCATAACTCAATCATATTTTGATAGACAATGGTGAAAATCAAACTTGACCTAGGTCTGCATAATATTAAGACTTATAATAAATTTAGTTCAGACTCATCAAGATCTAACTTCAAAAGTTACCAAGCGGAAATATAATTTATAATGAAAAAGTAAACTTGCATCAAATTGGATCCATAAAACAATTTGTTTTAGAAAGGTTAAAATTTGAGCTTGATCAAGGTCTTATGATACAACCATACCAAATAGTTTGAATCAATGAAGTCCTTGAAAAGGTTGTGAAGTTGACACAAAATACTGGCATTCAGAAGAAACGCACTGAACCACTGATATGGACAACAATCCTTACTCATTCATTACAAATCTGGAGGGGGGTAAATTAGGTGGTCATTCACATTGTTGTTTGAGCTGTTAAAATTTGAAAATTTCAGATCTTTTGCTGGTTTTGTCACTGGTGAACAACTTATCAACATACAATTTATTTATAGATATACTGTTGAGCTTGACTCTGTTCTGTTGTTTTGCATTCATATTCACAATTACCTAATGTGCAAATGGCAAAAATTAATGGTCTTGAAAAAAGTTAGTACTTGTTAACTAATTAGTATTTATGCAAAATGAAGAAATGATCAGTACTGATGAATAAAAAACCTAAAAGCCAGGAACACTGGTGACAAAACATGATATCCAACCATCCTAAAGTTAGTTGTATAAAGATAATCTTGAGATTTATTTGCTTACATGTTTTCTTGGAATAAAAAGGTACTATATGAATGAATGAGTAAATTCTACTCCTTTGTCCATCCTCTATGTTTCTATGTCTTGAATTTAACCACAGTGATCCTTAATTATAACACCCCTCAGAATAACACAGCCCATCATATAACATGGGTATGAACATTGATCTCATTTAATTGGGCCCATCATATAACATGGGTGTGAAAATGGATCTCATTTAATTGGGCCCATCATATAACATGGGCATGAACACTGATCTCATTTAATTGGGCCCATCATATAACATGGGTATGAACATTGATCTCATTTAATTGGGCCCATCATATAACATGGGTGTGAAAATGGATCTCATTTAATTGGGCCCATCATATAACATGGGCATGAACATTTATCTCATTTAATTGGGTCCATCATATAACATGGGTGTGAAAATGGATCTCATTTAATTGGGCCCATCATATAACATGGGCATGAACATTTATCTCATTTAATTGGGCCCATCATATAACATGGGCATGAAAATGGATCTCATTTAATTGGCTTAATTTAATTAAATTCTATCATTGTTGCTCATTTTATTTCACTTGATTATATTTCCTAATTGATCTGAATCATTTTTTTTATGTTTTTGTGTACAACATACCCCATTATGCTGGTCATGTACCTCCTTATAACGTGGTCTAAATTATAATGCAGTACAATGTTATGGTTCTTTTGAACAGACTGTTTTAATGGAGCATTGTACTTGTACTAGCATTACACATACCTCCTTATAACGTGGTCTAAATTACAATGAAGTACACAATTATGTCTAAATTACAATGAAGTACACAATTATGGCTAAATTACAATGAAGTACACAATTATGGCTAAATTACAATGAAGTACACAATTATGGCTAAATTACAATGAAGTACACAATTATGGCTCCCTTGAACAGACTGTTTTAATGGAGCATTGTACTTATACTAGCACTACACATACCTCCCTATAATGTGGCCTAAATTAATATGAAGTACACAGTTATGGCTCCCTTGAATAGCGTTATATGGGAACCCTATAAGTAACACTAGTCATGTGACATAATTTTTTCCCCATCTTTGAGTACAAGTGCAGTACCTCTGATTTAAATATTGGGTAACAAATACAAAAGGAAGAGCAAACACAAATGTTTGTGTCAAAAGTGTATAAAATTTATTTTCATTTCATTTAAAAGTCATTATAATAATTCTTGAAATTGTCTATGCATACATTCATAATTCATAATCACTTTATGTATATCAATGATAGAAATGCTCCTATAGGGAATTTCATCCTTTCAATATTGGTATATTTGATTTTATAAGAAAATAGGATATAACAATCTTCAGGGATGTACATATAAGTCAATATCAGACTCTCATTGGAGGATACCATTATATATATAGGTTGATAGGTAGGTAATATGGGTGCATATCAACTGCCTTTTTTTAATACCCAGAGTCATAAGTGAGGGGTATATATAACCCAGGAAGGTGATCTGCACCTATATCACTTGCCTAGCAACCCATATGATGAATATGTCATGCTGCAGGACCTTTTTATTAATATATCAGTGTATTTGTTAACCTCCTCTGTAAATATGCTGATAATCATGCCATATGAGATGCTGACAATCATGATAGATGAGATGCTGACAATCATGCCATATGAGATGCTGACAATCATGCCATATGACATGCACACAAGTATGCCATATGAGTGAAAAGTACAATAATTTTGTCTGGTAATTAAACAGTGACATATATTCAAAAGCTATTTGAAACATTAACAAATCAAGCATCCCTTGAAGGGTCTGATGCTCTACAGGCTGAAAAGAATTTCCAGGAATTCAAGATAGGACCAGTTCTTCTTTTTAACTGCTGAGTGTTGAAACAATCTATGATATTTTTGAGCAATAACAGGATTTTTAAATTAGCTGCTGTGGTGGCCATTCTGGATGTAAGATCAGCACCATTTTCATTTAGAATCAACTAGACATCATGAGACATCTTTTGGTGTAAACCCCATCTCAAATGACCATCCATTTAAGCGGAGTAGCAATAACAAAAGTTTCAAGATGGCCATTGTGGCAGCCATGTTGAATGTAAGATAGGCACCACTTTCGTCTAAGACCAACTAGATATCATAAGAAGTTTTGTGGTGAAAACCCAATGTTAATATGGCCACCCATTCAGGAGGAGTGGCAATAACAAATTTTAAAGATGGCTGTCTATATGGCCATATTTGATGTCAGATCTGCAGAACTTTCATCTTGTACCAACTAGAGACGATATGAAGTCTTCTGGTGAAAACGCCATGTTGATATGACCATCCATTCAAGGATGAGTAGCAAAATGATTTTCAAGATGTTCACTGTGGCAGCCATATTGATGTCCGAGCAGGACCATTTTTATTTAGGACCTACTGATAACTATAAAAAGTCTTTAGGTGAAAACCCCATGTCAATACGGCCAACCATTCATCATGAGTAGCATAGATGCCAGATTGGCAATGTATTCATTTAGGCAAAACTAGACATCATAAGAGGTCTTTGAGTGAAAAGTCAATGTTGATAAGACTATCCATTCTGGGGAAGTAGCGATAAGATTTTCAAGATGGTCACTGTGGTGGCCATATTGGATTTCCAGGTGGCACCATTTTCATGCAGGACCAACTAGACCATGGGATGAATGTGTAACAAACTTGTGCTCACAGATGGTGGGATGATGGACAGACGACTGATGACAGACAACAGTCATTCCATAAGCTCTTCTGGCAGAGTTAATAAATAACTATAAAATGAATAGAATTACTCATGGCATTTACTGACAAAGAGCAAGCAGACACAGGGGACCATGACGCCGACCGCACATGATATCTCTACATGAGAACTGTATTAAAGACTTCAGATCTGTCTGATTAAAGGCATACATGTGATTTATCTTTTATTCTTCATGTTTTTATCACAATTATTGGTGTAACAAGCCTACGTAGCACCATAATAGGACAGACCCACCCCAAGAGTGGAATGGGGGGAGGTGGGGTTGTGAGTAAATCTCAACTTGATAGAGTAACAAATAAAACAGATTTACGATATATATAAACATTTCTACATTTCTTTGTGTATATGACCTGATGTAAGAAAACACTTCAAAATGTGATAGAAAATGTGACAGAATTTCGTTTATTTCAAAAACCCTATTAATCTCTTGAATATAATTATTATATGCCAAAAGTAAAAGAATAAAGAAACAAATTGAATAATGACAGGCTTAGAAAAAAGTCCTTTCTATTCTGACATTTTTCAGACAAGAATAGTGAAAACACGAGTCTCCTAGATGGTGCGGTAAAGTTCACTATATTTTGATGGATTGGTTGAATTCATTGAATCTGTCGGGACCATTCACTCTCCATATCATCTCATACGGGTAGTATGACATTCTGGGACTTGCTGCATCTAGTTCTGCAATCTACAAGGGCAAAAAGTGACTCGTGGCCATGGCAGTAATTCCTAACTGTTCTTATTAGCTTAACAAAAGGCCTTGGAATATTAGAAGAAGTAAAATTAGTTCTTTTTGTCAAATGTAGTCTACTTTAAATCAATTTTATGTCATGATATAGACACACACATATATATATATATAAAATTGAGAGGAAATATTGATCAAAGCAATTCAGAACCTAATGTTTATTTAATTTATACCTGGTCTCAGGAGTCTCAATAGTTTCTTATATTTTTGCTGCCTGAATAATTGCAAAATACGGAACACATGTGAGCCTTAAGAAACTGACATGTTACAACGCTACATTTTAACGCTCCAATATGGAATGGTTCCTTAAAATATATAACAGGTGGCAACCCCAGTTTCTTATGCAATCAAACTATCACAAATTCTTTTACAAAAATAGTGTAGCATAATCTTTTTTTGAACTTATCAAAAACTGTATTGTCTATAATTACATTTTTTTTCTCTAAGAACTGCCTCTCCTGGGCATAAATAAAGACTTTTCTTACCTCCTCTTTGGAGAGTTCCCATCCTGCTGATGCCCCCATGTTGTCCTCCAGCTGTTTCACTGAGGTGGCACCAATTATCACTGAGGCAACAACATCTTGCTGAAGTAGCCATCTGATTGCCACTTGGGGTATCGATTTACCTGGAACATAAGATTTTGTATAAATTTAACTTGATTAGTTTTATTACATGTCAATCATTCAACATATGGGAATTGGGGAGGGTTGTTCACACTAAACAATTTCCACATTAATAACTCTCCTTAACTGGCATTACCTTGGTCATCTTAGATAATTATTATAGTTATTATCATTAGAGTCTGTGTAGCTCAGGGTGGCATTTGCACTGCTCTCACAGCAAGCTCTTTACTATGGAGTTGTTTACTACAGCAGAGTACTTTTTTCCAGATAATGCAAAAAACCAAGAACTAGATCAATCGCATGCCACTGAATTTCTATATGCTTATCAGCTATGCCACCATGGGTATGGTTTGACCCTGACTATACCAGTACTAGTATGGCCTGACCCATGGGCCAAATGTTACAAAATTACATATATGTACAATAAGTGTATATATGATTATAGGCAGGGATCCTGATAATTGCCTAGTTATCACCCATGGATAAGTTCCCTAACCCAGGGGAATGATCAGGACCATTGTAAGGGGTTGGCAAAATGGGCAATCGCCCGGGAGGCCAAGCCTGGGGGGCGCCGTTTCGTGGAGTTTGCGATTTTTTTTCCATAGTGGGGGGGGGGGAGGGGCGCCAAAGGTACCTCTTGCCTGCGGCACCATTTCTACCAGCGCAAACTTGCAAAGGCCCTGGGAATTATCCAAAATCTGTTACATATGTGATGTGTCTTTGTGCTTTGACTGCATACATAAAGTTTGGTCACAAAACACTGCGCCTTTGACCCTGACCTATGACCCCTGTGGAAGGAGCGGAGAATGATATCCCTCCCTGGCACATGTTTAAAATATGGAAAAGACAACCACCAAGTTTTCTTAATTTACAATCGTTTAAAAGATGTGATAACATACAGACAAATTTACAGACAAAGTGTATTACAATATCACAGACACTAAAGCATAATGGTAAAAAGTGTGGGGAAGATTTGTTACTATATTGACTTGTACTGTTATATATATATATATATATATATATATATATATATATATATATATACAGCACTCCCTCATTATAATGCTGTCCATGGGAGCCATAAAGAATACCGCCTTATAGTGAGACTTCCTTACAATGAAGTGCCTATAATTTTGCTACTACCTAATGAAATGGGATCCATGACCATACATGCCTTATAACAGGAACTGTGTTATAATGAAGGGCATTACAACAGGAACTGTGTTTTTAATGATGGGTCTTATAAGAGGAACTGTGTTATAATGATGGGCCTTATATGAGAAACTGTGTTATAATGATGGGTCTTATAAAAGGAACTGTGTTATAATGATGGGCCTTATAAGAGGAACTGTGTTATAATGATGGGCTTTATAAGAGGAACTGTGTTATAATGATGGGTAATATAAAAGGAACTGTGTTATAATAATGGGTCTTATAAAAGGAACTATGTTATAATGATGGGTCTTATAAGAGGAACTGTGTTATAATGATGGGCCTTATAAGAGGAACTGTGTTATAATGATGGGCCTTATAAGAGGAACTGTGTTATAATGATGGGTCTTATAAGAGGAACTGTGTTATAATGATGGGTCTTATAAAAGGAACTATGTTATAATGATGGGTCTTATAGTGAGGTTGTACTGCACCACTAGGCTATGTCAATTTTGACCAGTAAGTATGATGCACAATCACTGTTGTCAAAGGTTTAATGTTTAAATACCAAATGTTTACATGTACAGTGTTTCTTATAGAAGTACATGTATATGGAAAAAATAATATTTAGCTTGAATTTCATTAAAATGGGATATTCTCATTAACACAAACTGGGGGTATTAGATTTAAATAACTTCAACAAATTAGATATAAAAGATTAAATGGAAAGATGAGAAATGACATTTGTTTCTGGAATATCTCCCATTGATCAGTGGCCAAGATTACAGTTAATCCAAATATTATTTGTATTAATCTGTTGGAACTAAGTGTAAATATAATGCCTTGAAATAATATTATAGACAATATTATGGAATTCCATGACAAATTTAATGGACCAAACTTGAAAACGTAGGCGGATTTTAGCAGTGAGAAAATTAAAAGTAGCTAAGACTTGGGCCTAGAAGCTATCAAGAATTTGAAAAAATTAAAATTAATTAATGATGAGTATTTACTTTAAGGAAATGTATCTTAAAAAAAATAATTGTCCATTTGTTCTAAGGCGCTGGTATAAATGAAAGGAGATAAAGGTTCAAAAGTATCAGATTACAGAGATAAAAGTTAAAATGTATCAAATTGCAAGTATTCTATCATCCATCACATTATCAACCAGCCACCAGCTAAATTACTCTCTACTTTTCCAGCTGAACCATCTATTTTTTTCTGTTTTTTTTAAAGACCATTTTTCTGGTGCACAGTGTTTAACCTTTTACTTGTCGGTTTCAGCCTGCTACTGTAAAAGATAATGAGAAGGCTGCTCTGTTGTCTGCAATTTTTATGCCCTCTAATTTTATGTATACCAATAATTCATAACAATTATTTATTATTTGTTTGTCCTATATTTGTTTGTACAAAAAACTTCTGCACTTTGTATGCAAATATTAGCATTTGTTTCCTGTAACTTTTTGTATGCCCAAAAAAAAAAAAAATGAGTAAAATGTATGGAAAACATAACAGTCATTAGACCAGCTTGTTTGGGTTACATACCATTCTGTACATGTTTAATGGGGTAAAATATTAATAGGGCTATACCAATAAATCAAATTGATCAATAATAACAGCTTTTTAAAAATACAATCAACAATCAATTGCTATTTGAAAGGTCAAATATGGGGATTTCAGTTTAAATTTATCTTTGAATCTTCCATATTGGTTGTTATTATAAATTTTCAATCCGACATTTATGAATAACTGCATTATAAAGTGTGATCCTCACGAAAGTTGGCACAGGTATTACCTGCCCCTGATAAGAATGTATTAGTGATGCATCAGTTGAACAAAGAACTCACTAGTGTATAGATTTTAGTGTAGGGAACCTGTGATAGGTTATGAAATGAACAGTGATATTTAAAACCTTGAAACAACTAAAATTACAGTCACAGTCAATATGGTAATCAATAAATCACGAAAAAATGAAGAAAAAAAAGGATCATAATTATTGGATAGAATTACGAAAACACTGTGCATTCAAACACAGAACATGATATCGACAAACTTTCTAACTTTTATAATATATAAGCTGCACTGAAAACATTTTTTTTCAGGGGGGGGGGTAAAAATTATCAACAACATCTGTTGGAAAATAAACTGCAGTTCCTTGAAACTGTGCACAGAGGACCCCACCCCATTTAACTGTTACCCCTTATCTCCTAACATAATATTCCATCATCTTTTACTTGTTATTTGCTGTTCTTGAAAGTAAAGTGTTTAATAAAGATATGTTATTGCAGTTCTAAATTCTGTACTATATGAAAGGGAATTACTTATTTTTTCAGTATTCTTCTTTTTCTCTCTCTATCTCTTTCTCTGTCTATCTTGCTTGATCACCAGCTACATGTATCTCATCTTTTTTTGCCTAAAGGACATGTCCAACTCCTTTTTTCAGTGTTTAGACAGATTTATGATTTGATTGCTTTTAATATGCTTGAAAAAAAAAAAAAAACAATAGAATGAGCAGTAGGACCTACTTGGAAAACACTTCATAATATTTCCCAGTTTGACAAAGTATAATCAGTAAATCCCTATTTTCCTATTTCTGTGTCTTTCTTCATTTAGAAATTCCAAAAAAGAAAACAATAGCCCTTTTCTCATTTCTTTTTCTTCATCACAATTCATGATCGTATACTGCACAAAATCCATAATTTTTACTTGAAATGAACATGCAACCAGTACACTTCTATATTAGTGACTTGTTGGCTTGTTCAAGAATGATATCACAAATAACAGTTAATGCAGTAGGTAATTTTGGACAATCTAACAATTCATTATTTTTATGGCGAATTTCAGGAATTCGGTTCGAGTAAATTTTACTAGAGAAAGAGATTTTTCATCTACACATAATGTTGTACTAAATGCATGAAAAATTTACATCTTGAAGATTTTATCTACAACTGACCTTCATGTTAATCGATTATATGAAACTAGTTGCAGTTCTGTAGAAAAAACTCAGACATTTCTATTGTGTCAAGATGCCAAGTTTGATCATTTAATCTTTCTGATTCTATTTATATGATTGGCATATGTCCTTGAGTTGTCTAGTTTTGGGTTTATTTTGGTAAACTGAACACATAGCTAGGAGATTTTTGTTTCTCATTTTGTTAAGCAGGCATTAATTGCATGATTGGATAGGTTCATTATAATTCATCATTTTAAACATTAAATTTATTATCATAAATATTCCCTGAACCAATAATTCATAACATTTTCAATCAATTCCAGCCCTACATACACATATTTATATGCAGTTTTTGATGTCTGTGTGCAGTTTTTATATATCTTTCAGGTAATTTACCTAAGGACTATGGTCAACAGCTAGGTTTGTTACCATATACAGTTATTAGTTAAGAGAAATGTATGTACATGTAACCAAGAATGTGTTTTAGTAATACAGCTAGGGCCATAGTATGCAACAATTGAACAAACATTCTGTGCTGTTTTATTGTAACAAAGTATGTAACACTGTTTTATTGTAACAAAGTATGTATCACTTTGTCTTCCCTCTGTGGTGTTTTATTGTAACAAAATATGTATCACTTTGTCTTCCATCTGTGCTGTTTTATTGTAACAAAGTATGTATCACTTTGTCTTCCCTCTCAGCAGGCCTATAAATTATGTTTTATACTTTTCAAAACTTTCATCAGAAAATCTTAAAATTGTTGACCACAATGACGGCATAAAATGCAACAGGAATTATGTGTTTCAATATCTGAATTGCAAACAAGACCATAATAGATAATTACCATGTCTTGTGTCTCACTATCTGAAATTGCAAACAAGACCATAATAGATAATTACCATGTCTTGTGTTTCACTATATGAAATTGCAAACAAGACCATAATAAATAATTACCATGTCTTGTGTCTCACTATCTGAAATTGCAAACAAGACCATAATAGATAATTACCATGTCTTGTGTCTCACTATCTGAAATTGCAAACAAGATCATAATAGATAATTACCATGTCTTGTGTTTCATTATCTGAAATTGCAAACAAGACAATAGTAGATAATTACCATGTCTTGTGTCTCACTATCTGAAATTGCAAGCAAGACCATAGTAGATAATTACCATGACTTGTGTCTCAGTATCTGATAATGCAAACAAGACCATAGTAGATAATTACCATGTCTTGCGTCTCACTATCTGAAATTGCAAACAAGACCTTAATAGATAATGACCATGACTTGTGTCTCAGTATCTGATAATGCAAGCAAGACCTTAATAAATAATTAGCATGACTTGTGTCTCAGTATCTGATAATGCAAACAAGACAATAATGAATAATTACCATGACTTGTGTCTCAGTATCTGATAATGTCAGCAGACTACAATGGATTATAACAGTAAAACCTGTCTTGAGAGACTGTCCCTTCTGCCTACAAAAAGCAGTCTCTCAAGATAGGTGGTCTCTCATAACAGGTTTGTACAAAAAGACCAGTTTCCAAGGTCGAAATTCAGCACTTTTTAAGAAGGAAAAATAAGCACTGTTATGTATGATGTTTATATAATATTATAAATATTTTAGGAAATTATAAATGTTTCTTGACTTTAATATTTGCTTAAACCTTAATATTAAGTATAATGTTGACATGTTTAGCTATTGCCATTGAATTAGGTTGCTTAGTTAGTATTTGAGTTCAAGGATGGTTTTGGTAAACAAGTTGTTGATTCAATTTGAGGTCAAGGTTGATTTTTTTTTACAGATAAAACCAGAATTTCCCTCAGAGTTGTGTATTAAGAGCCACATACACCATAATATTCTAAACATTCTGTCATGTGACCTATATTTATATATACCATGTTTAGTGGACAGTTTTTCATTTTGACCTTTCCACCAGTCTTTTAAAGAGTTTTTACAGTTGTGAAAAATCATTCCAAATTCAGTGACAGGAATTATTTAAAATATTCATAGGATTTCAAAAGTGCTCGTAGGCTTTTGGATTTTGGATTTTGAATTGATGATTTTGGGATTTATGTGAACTTATTCAAAGATATTCTGGAGTACTTCATGTTGACACATCACCACATTCAAGGATACAGTAATTCATCTGGAACATTCTATATTTAGGACTTGTGATTAGGACACTTAGGATTATTGGATTAATTGGATTTTAAATCACATTACTGTGTCTTTTGAATTTTCACTTTAATTGTCTAGAAATAAACTGCTCGTTGATTTTTACTTGATTTGTTGGTTTCACTTTATTTCTGTTACATTTTTCTTAGACCATAGAGTCGTAACACCATAATCACTGTACATTTATTGTATTCTTTGTTCATAGTTCTTGTTAAAATATTGCATGCATTCATCTGAAAATAATTTTTTATAGCATTAACGATATACATCTACCATTAAACATGAATCACATTTATATTTGAAGATCATATGTACATGTATTAGCATATGAATTTGTTTTTAATTGACTTCTAGTCTTTTATAAAACAATGAATATGAGTTTACTGATGTTTAAACTGACTATTTTGCAAGTGGTCTCTCCTTTTTCATTTCTTTCAATTACATCAATTCTTTCCTCCAGTGCTAGAATTTGTATTTTTTTCATTGGAGATTCTGCCATTGTTATTAAGGTGCTAGATGTTAACATTATCAGTGATCAATTGTAATAATGACTGTAGCGGTTTTGATCAGGGTTTGGAGAAATATGGAATACATATACAATGTATATGTACCAATGAATGAAATAAAAAGACATAATTATTCATTCTGCCATTGTTATTAAGGTGCTAGATGTAAACATTATCAATGATCAATTGTAATAATGACTGTAGCGGTTTTGATCAGGGTTTGGAGAAATATGGAATACATATACAATGTATATGTACCAATGAATGAAATAAAAAGACATAATTAATTCATCGAGAAACAGAATAAATTTATTTAGAGACAAAAGTCAAAGGCTTAATTCACAGATGACATAAAGGGATTAACTCTATAAACAAAAATGTAACCGACTGCACTACGGTGAACAGATGACGGCTTGGTATGTGGGCTGTAATCACTGTAACATAAAAAAAGCAACAAAAACACAACCCTTTAACAATGACAATTGAATCTGAAAAGTGATTGTCACCTACTGGTATTAAAGACAAAGACAAAGACATCATTCACTCCAGGTATTATGGATTAACTCCAAAGACAAATGATGTATGCGACCGCTACATTGACTTAGTCACTACAATGGCAGTTAATGACATGTACTTTAGTTTGGTTTACAGTCTATAACAATGGACACTACATGCATGACCTGCAAAATTTAGGGAACTGGTAGCCAGTCTAATTTGTTTGTTGTTTTTTTTTTTTTTTGGTTAGAACAGTCTTTACTTTTTAAGCAGTCATTGTTACAATGGATTAAATAAAGGTCAGTGGTATTTCTCCCAGTTCTTGAAATAGCAGTGTTATTTTAGAACAATCTGCCATTCGCAGTGCATTTATATAATAAAATCGATCCATGCATTACGATTATGGTCGTAAATAACAGGTGGTCACTTATAGCAGATGTCGCTCAGGACAGGTTTTACTGTACCATGATTTGTGTCTCAGTATCTGATAATGTAAGCAAAGACTATAATGGATAATTACCATATCTTGTGTCACAGTATCTGATAATTCAAGCAAAGACAATAATGGATAATTACTATGACTTCTGTCACAGTATCTGATAATTCAAGCAAAGACTAAAATGGATAATTACTATGACTTGTGTCTCAGTATCTGATAATTCAAGCAACGACTACAATGGATAATTACCATATCTTGTGCCACAGTATCTGATAATGCAAGCAAAGACTATAATGGATAATTACCATGTCTTGTGTCAAAGTATCTGATAATTCAAGCAAAGACTACAATGGATAATTACTATGACTTGTGTCTCAGTATCTGATAATGCAAGCAACGACTACAATGGATAATTACCATATCTTGTGTCACAGTATCTGATAATGCAAGCAAAGACTATAATGGATAATTACCATATCTTGTGTCACAGTATCTGATAATGCAAGCAAAGACTACAATGGATAATTACCATATCTTGTGTCACAGTATCTGATAATGCAAGCAAAGACTACAATGGATAATTACCATATCTTGTGTCACAGTATCTGATAATGAAAGCAAAGACTACAATGGATTATTACCATATCTTGTGTCACAGTATCTGATAATGCAAGCAAAGACTACAATGGATAATTACTATGACTTGTGTCTCAGTATCTGATAATGCAAGCAAAGACTACAATGGATAATTACCATGTGTAGCAGCTATCTTGCCCATCACATTTAAAAGATTCCAGTAAGCCTTGTTCTCAGAGTAACTACTCCAGGCTGGGGCACTCTGCAAGGCTCGTTTCTCATCAGTGTGTATAAATCCAATTCTGCTCTGAGTTTTGTCAGGTGTTTCCCCATGTTTAAATTTTCCTGTCAAAAGCCCACTGCAATGAAAATGTGAGCATACAGATGCTATGACATTGTAATAATCCAATCACTATCTGCTTACATTGTTTAGCATCTTCAGTAGTCACAAGGCAGTGTGATAAAGGGTCATAACTTGAGATACTGTATATTTGTTATTGACAGATGACAGGAGAAGTGAATCCATGTGAATTTTAGAACAAGTGCATTCATACTTTATTTATACATGTTCTTGATGCTAAAAACAAGGTGTTTACTTGTAAGCACAAATCCCATTGCCAACAGGAATATATTTGGAGTAGCTAACAATATACTGACTGATATCAATGAGAATATCAGTCACTTAAGTCTGAAAATTAGGTCACAGTGACCTTGTTTGGCATGGTTGAGTTATGCTTCTTAAGATGCATCCACATACCAATTTTTTCATGTGTAGGTGAAATTGGGTCTAAGAAACTGAAGGTGTACACATGAATAGATAGAAAAAATACAAAAAAGTCACTCAAGCATGAAAATCAGTTTACAGTAACCTAGTTTTGGTATGGTTGGGATGCCTCCACATGCCAAATTTCATGAGTGTAGGTGAAATTGGGTCCAAGATGTTGAGGGTGTAATAAATTGATATCTAAAAAGGAAAAGTAACTCAAGCATGAAAATTAGGTCACAATAACCTAGTTTTTATATGGTAGGTTCACTCACCTTGGTTTTCATCCATCTCACAATTTTCATGAGTGTAAGTGAAACAGACCCTAAGATACTGAGTATATAATGAACAGATAGCTACTCTCATTAAAATATATCCACATACCAATTTTCATGAGTGTCAGTGAAATATGACTGATGATATTAAGGATGTAATGAATGGATTGCTAAAAATAAAAAGTAACTCAAGTGTCAAAATTAGGTCACATTGACCTAGTTTTGGTATGGTTGAGTTGTTTTCTTTTTTCTTCTTTGAGATGCACCACAGACCAGTTTTCATGAGTGTAGGTGAAATAGAGTCCAAAATATTGACAGTATAACAAACGGACAGCTGAAAATACAAAAGTCACTCAAGCATGAAAGTTGGGTTTCACTGACCTATTTTTGGTATGGTTGAGTTACTTTGGTTGTGATGTATCCACATAAGAATTTTCATGTGTTCTTGAAATTGGGTTGAAGGTATTGGAAGGTATAACAAATTAAGAGCTGAAAATACAAAAGTCACTCAAGCTTGCAAGTTAGGTCACACTGACTTAGTTTTTATTTAGCTGTGTTGCTTTCAATGAGATGTATCTACCAATTTTCATGAATGTAGGTCAAATAGAGTCCACAATATTAAGGGTGTAAAAACACGAACAGCTAAAAATATAAAAGTCACTCAAATATGCCAATTAGGTCACACTGACCTAGTTTTCATATGGTTGAGTAGCTTTTGTCAAGATTGATCAACATACCAATTTCCATGAGTGAATCAAAAATCGAATCCAAGATATTAATGGTGTAAGATACAAATGCCTGAAAATACAAAAAGTCACTTGAGTGCAAATTAGGTCACACTAACTTAATTAACCAGTTTTGGTATGGCTGAGATGCATCCACATACCAGTTTTCATAAGTGTAGGTGAAATAGGATCCAAGATAATGAGGACATAACAAAGAAATGAACAGACACACAAATAAATGAACACAATTTTAAATGCAACTACATTGGTTATGGGATAATAAAACTATAGAGACGTCAAATACACCAAAATTTATTTTATGATCTGTGCGTGTGTAGAAATAGTAAAAAATGAATAAAATATCGTCTAAAGTGATTATATATGAAGAAGCCATCTTGGTATATTTCATGTACTCAGATGCTCCTGTAAAGACACCTATATATGTTTAGGAAGCTAACGATGTTTTTTAAAAAATGTTTAGTAAAACCCATCATGAGAGACCACCCCTTCTGCCAACAAAAAGTGGTCACTCAACAGATCTGTGCAGAAGAGCCAGTTCTCAAGGTAAAAATTCAACTGGGTTGAAGATGGAAAAATACCCGTTATTACTACATATATTTTATTCTTTGTTCATATCATCGTTCTTGTTAAAATATTACATGCATTCATATGTTGATACAAAAATTATATAGCTCTAAAAATACATTAATCACAAACAATATCATTTTTATTTTAAGTTCACATGTAGTCTATTAGCATTATAGCATGTAAATTGTAAAGTTAGCTATGATTAATTTATTTACAGCCAAAATGCAAAACCTGAGTCACCTATAACATAAATAGATCAATTAAAAAAAAAAAAGGATTAACAGATACACTTTACAACTATAGAATTAACTCATCTGGAAAAAAGTGAATAAGCTAATAAGATAAAAAACTTATTCGCCCCAGGCATTATGTATTGTAACTCCACAGACAAACGATTTATGGCAGTAACAGTTGTGCTACAGTGAAAGCAGGGTGAGAAGATCTCTCATTATGACATTTTCAGCAATGTGTGGGTTTTCACAACAGATAAACAAACAATATGAACCTTTGAACTACTATGTGTGTCCATGATTGCTAATCCTTTAAAGACAGAATGGATAATTGTAATAGGAATTTTGAGGACTATGGCACTACAATGGCGGCTTGACAAGTGCATGAGTCTGGTTTGTGGTCTTTTTTTAAGCATATAATTTTACCTTATAAATCTAACAACACCAGTAAACAGTCTCAGCTTTTATCCTCATTTTCTTGCATCTCAGTTCAGGCTCTAGCTACTAAGCAATTACAGCTACAAAGGATTAAATATAGGTCTGCAGTGTTTATTTTTTGTAATGTTGAAACACATATTTTGCCAAAAAATCATTGTCACTGGTTGTGTGTAGCAGGTGGTCACTCACAACAGTACATTTATGTATTAAAATTGATCTGTGCATATTGATTTTGGTCATAAATGACATGTGGTCGCTCAAAGCAGAGGTAGCTGAAATCAGTTTTTACTGTACCAAGTATCTCTTCAAAAAATGCATTTGTTCAAAACCAATACACTTTAATTACATTTTAACCATTTACATGCAGGTATTACATTCCTCTGGCTATAGTCTCTTACAAAATAATATGCTGTATCATCAGATATGATGTTGTTAGGTTCTTTTTAAATTAACGTATTACAGAACCAATATACCTATATATGTGGATCATGTGACCTCACACAACGAAACTCTGGTTTTACTATTTCAAAAAATATGATTATTTATTACTTAAGGATAAACAACATCTTTTCATGTAGGTAAAAAACTCGCATCTAAGAACAGCAAGTGTTATAAATGAAACAATAAGGAGAGTCTATGTATAATCTAAGGAGAGTCTATGTATGGTCTAAGGAGAGTCTATGTATAATCTAAGGAGAGTCTATGTATAATCTAAGGAGAGTCTATGTATGGTCTAAGGAGAGTCTATGTATGGTCTAAGGAGAGTCTATGTATGGTCTAAGGAGAGTCTATGTATGGTCTAAGGAGAGTCTATGTATAATCTAAGGAGAGTCTATGTATAATCTAAGGAGAGTCTATGTATGGTCTAAGGAGAGTCTATGTATGGTCTAAGGAGAGTCTATGTATGGTCTAAGGAGAGTCTATGTATGGTCTAAGGAGAGTCTATGTATAATCTAAGGAGAGTCTATGTATAATCTAAGGAGAGTCTATGTATGGTCTAAGGAGAGTCTATGTATGGTCTAAGGAGAGTCTATGTATAATCTAAGGAGAGTCTATGTATAATCTAAGGAGAGTCTATGTATGGTCTAAGGAGAGTCTATGTATGGTCTAAGGAGAGTCTATGTATGGTCTAAGGAGAGTCTATGTATGGTCTAAGGAGAGTCTATGTATGGTCTAAGGAGAGTCTATGTATAATCTAAGGAGAGTCTATGTATGGTCTAAGGAGAGTCTATGTATGGTCTAAGGAGAGTCTATGTATGGTCTACGGAGAGTCTATGTATAATCTAAGGAGAGTCTATGTATAATCTAAGGAGAGTCTATGTATGGTCATTACATCATTATATGCCTAGCAGTTACCAAATTTTGCATGGTAAAGAACTACACACAACTGGATTGTATCAACAAAAGTTATTGTAAACAATCTACTACAAAAATATCATATCTGATGGTTCTTAACATTAATTCTGACTGAAAAAGTTAATGATACTAATATGTATTTTTGTTCAGTTGTAAACTGGCCATATTAACGGCTACAAACACTGAATGTTGTAGTACATCACTCTCAACAGGTTTTTAATTGGTCTGATTGCTTGTGTGTACACACACGTGATGCTAGGACAAGAAAGCATGATTTCCAAGTAATGTCCCAGTGGTAGTGTCTAACAGAGGTGATTGCCTATCAATGAAACACACTTATAATAGTAGCCATTAAGTGATGTTGTTGTGAACCTAAAGGAGTATCGCAATATTGTCACTTTTTTACAATATCATTGCAATACTATTATGATGTTTATAATATTTTATTAAAAAAAAATTAACAATGCCTTATTCTCTACAAAGTGCACTGAAGACATGTGCAGGCCAAAGTTACAGCTCACAAAAAATATCATTGTGTCTTCCCACTGATCATTTCCTATAGATTGTTGCTATTTATATCTGACATACATGCATAGATTGAAATGTACTTATGCTGAGGACACAGCTGATTACAGTAAACATGCTACTCTGTATTAGTGCTCTGATTTACTTACACTAGGGAATTTCTAATCTATAGAATATTGCCAATATAAACCGCATAAACTCGCGTCCACCCTTGTCCAAATGCAAACAACACAGACCCTGATCTGCTGTCGCATAATACGGCGGCAGATCAGTGTCTATGTTTTTTGTTCTATGGATTAGTCCTTACAAACTGCAAAGACCCAGATCTGCTGGCACATTATGTGATTGCAGATCTGGATCTATGCAGTTTGCAGTTGGTATAGGCTTATACGCAAGTATATATGGTATTTTTTGCCAAATCATTGTTGAGCTGAATTTGATGATGATACATGATGACGATGATATATCATAAAGTCTCTTGTAGCTGTTATTTCAAGGTTACCTGATGAATGATACTCAAACCAGATAAATCTATTTTATAAGATGGAAAATGATGATAGATTCTAAGGCATGTTTTATATGTAATGCTCTAAAAATGTTGGAAAAAATACTCTTAAGTTCATATCAACATTTTAAAGCATTTCCACTTTAAATTTTAGAGAGAATGTGATGTATAATTGATAACTGTTTTATGACTTTATGCCTCATATCTCATTTCATGGAATGACTAACATTTTCTTTTAGGGCTATTCCTGAAATAATGGTATGGGGGTGGGGGTGGGGTTGGACAGCACTTTTTATTTTCATCCACCATGCATAAAATATAATTAATATCAACCCCTACCTTCGATGAAATATATATGTATTCAAGCACCACCATGAATGAAATTTATTTGCAGAAATTTAACCTAGCATGAATGCATATTAAGATAAAAAGCAGTCCCTAAGATGGCTTGTTTTTGTGAAATTTTCAGTATCTAGGGTGCTGTATACAGTGTTTGTTACTCCCCTGAGGCAACAAATTTGTTTGAGCCTCCATAGTCCAGGTTTCCCCTGACCCTCCCCAATCCATTTTAGATAATTGTAAATTTATATTTGAGTGTGGGATCAGAATGCATTGCCTATCGAAAATTTGTTATTCGTGGACACGGTACGGTGTTGGCATAGGGTAGTTGCTAACTAGTGGGCCTAGCAAACTTAAACGACCTTACATCAAGCCATACCTGCATCAGATCGATAGGAGGAGGATTTATTTTCTCAGAAATTGCAAGTATAGTATTCATTATGTGTATAATCCACTGACAAATGAGATGAAACTACAGCGTTCATGAAATTTGACCTGGTACTCGCCATTTGCATTGCCAGTCACGTGACTATCCAACTCTCGCAAACTAGGTGGCACTCTACAGATATTACATACTTCTGAGAGAGTGACAGGTGTAAGGTGGAACTGTCTGCATTTGCAACATGCACAAGAGAGAGAATGTTGGCATACCTCTATGCTACTTTCATGTACTGTGACTGAAATTTCTTTACACATTGTACTTGTAGAAACTGTACATGATCTAAGCACACAGCTGACCAAAATGGCCGCTCTCAAGTGCTAGAAAAATCAGCCTGAATTAGACCAAAGTACACTTACTTGAGCAGTTAATAAAATTGGGAAAACAAATTTTGCCAGAGTAGGCAATATCAGCTTTTGAAAGTGCAATGAATGAATTACAAAATATATAAAAAGTAAAAAAGGTTATTGGCTCGCTTTTTTTACAATTTACCTTTGAAGTCCAGGAAGTGAAAATGACCAAGTGGAGCTAGCATTTTTTTGATAGGTGCACATCTGAAGTAAGGTCAAGCTGTATACTCTATAACCCAAATTGCACCCATCAATCATAAACCAAAATAAAGGGAATTAAAAGTTCTTTTAGCAATACCTGAGATATACAAGGTCTTTTTTTAAATAGCCAGAATAACCAGTGAGGAAAACCTGTGAAATTCTTTTTCTTTAAAAATCTAACCCTATGCAAGGATATTTTTGTTGGTATCATGTGACTACCATGATGACATGTGCTCTCTGCTTGCTGAATCTGGCTTTCTCCAGGTTGCTGTGATATTGATAGGTTTCTGGTAGTTGTTCTCTGAATTAATATGTTGAGAATTATGTGTCCTTTTGATTTTTGTACAAACATTACATGACTTTCATTTAATATTTCAAATATTTTGTAGAACAACATTGGAAAGGGGTTTTTCGTTGGTATATTGTGACTATTGAACCTTTGATGGCATGGACTGGTTGCGAGATTTGGGAAGTCATGTGACTAGCAATGCGAATGGTAAATACCAGATCAAATTTCATCAATGCTGTAGTTTCGTCTCGTCTGTTATCAGATTAAACTCATAACAAATGCTATACACAATATTTCTGAGAAAATAAATACTCCTTCTATCGATCTGATGCAAGTATGGCTCAATGTAAGGTTGTTTAAGTTTGCTAGGCCAGCTAGTAAGTGGCTACCCTATGCTGACATGGTGCAGTTTTGGCAAATTCCAACCTTTCAATAGGCAATTCGTTCTGACCCCACACCCCAACATAAATGTCCAAAATATCTAAAATGGGGTGGGAAGGGTCAGAGGAAACTTAGTCATATGTGCAAGCTTATTTTTCATCATGTTGCCTTTTATACTGATTTCAGTTTGAGATCAATTTGCATCATATGCCAAATTCACCACCAGGCATAAATCAAAAATCCTTTTTGATCCCTTCATGCATATTTTATAAATTTAAAATAATCCACCAGGTATAATATTTTTATTGTAGTGCTGTCCGACCCTCCCACACCATCATTCTAGAATAGCCCTTAGCATAAATGGTACATATTAGTCAGTAAACATGTTATTTCTTGGCCTTTCTTTTAAAGTAGAATTTGTCCATTTCGACACCTCCCATTCACAAATATGAAATGTAGTTTGTCAAAAGTTAGGCTAGAAAAATGATTCCTTTTTTGTTAAATAGACTATTGCCATCTTGGATTCTTGAAAAATTCAGAGTTACCTCCCATGTCACTTTTCTTCTTCAATTCTATGTTGTACTTGCACCTCTTGGATAACATAAGGAGTGAAAATATCCAAAACTTATCTTATAAAAAAATGAAGTGAAAAAAGAAAGCTATTGAAAATTACTATTATTTTTATTGATGTGGTGCAGATATGTAATCCTTTAAAGGAGTTTTTCTTGGCCAACATTGATGCTTGAGAACTTAAGTGTAATGGTACACTGAATGCCTGGCAAAAAATTTGAGATAAATAATGGTAACTGTGTAATATTTGCGATAATGTTAGGGACAGTCAATTCCAATCCCTCACTAATCCTGGACAGAAGAAGTTGAAATAGACTTTGCTGGTCCTCTTACATTGTTTTTCATCATCAGCTTAAGTTATTTGATTGGTTTGATATGATTTTTTGCTTAGTCTGAGAACCACATTTTAAATTTCAAGTTTAGACATATATTTTCAATGAAATCCAGGTACTAAGGACTCCACTGAAGGGCAGAAGAACAAAACCTTTTGAAACAAACACAACAAAAAAGTCCAGGATCAAAACGTTCCAACAGGATTTCCTTAAAAAGCTACAGTGACAATGTTACTTCTTACCCCTTGAGGGGACTCCATGGTAACACACCAATTCCTTCATTCTTGCAGACCATAAATTCCTCCCATTCTGATTGCCGACATAGAAGACTGTACTGTTGCTGTAACAGAGAAATAAAAACATGTTACAACAAGGCTTAAAACTGTTATCTTTGAGCCCATACAACTTCAGACAACAAGCAGTGCATGGAATGCAGAGTTTGACCTGTGAAAATGTTAGCTGTCTAGCTTTCTGCTTACGCAGCTGAAAGAAAGACTAGCATATTTAGGTACAAACTTTAGATATATAGTAATATTTCAAAAATATCTTGGTAGAATACAGCAACTGATATGGATGATAAAATCTCTAGCACAGCACCTTAATATTGTTAATATTTCCAGAATTTAACTACATCTGTAACATTTATGCCTATGTTGTACCATCAGAAGAATGACTCATCCTCCACCCACACCTCTGCCAACAGCTATAATAAACGTAAAATTAACATACTTCTGCAATTTCATATTCAGTGGCCTTAACCTTTGATCTGTTGATCAGAGACTAAATATGAAGCTGCCCTTCCTCAAGTGTAATGCTAGGCTTGAAATTAGGATTTTTTTCACTGATCCACAGAATTAACATAACAAAATTTTACAGATCCTGCCTAAATTTGACTGATCCGCAGAATCACCATAATATTTTTACAGATCCTGCCTAAATTTGACTGATTAAAACCACTTCTGTAGCTTGGTCCTAAGTCAAGGTCTTTCTATTCATCCAGATCACACAGCCAATCAAAATTTGTGTTGGGCCTTCTTTTTTCAGTGAGAGTATGACAAGTTTGGAACATAACTGTATTCACACTTCTTGAAGACACTCTTGTTCAAAGATGTCTGTCTGAGAATTTGCTCTGCTTTTAAAGAACCAACATTTTGTTTGCTTTCACGTATCCATCTGCCCTTTGGTGTAGGGAATTTGCATTCTGCAAGTCCAGGGATGATCTAAACAAATTGTTAAAACCATCAATGAATTACACCAGCCATTTTTGTATTGCTCTGAATACTTGGTGCAGAACATCTTATCCTTTTCTGGGTCATATTTCAGCCATTTGTATTAATTTTCCAGTTTGAAGTTTGATAGGTGCTTAGAGTGCTGATTTCATGGTTGCATTACTGGGACTAGAAATCAACGCTCATTCATGGTTGCATTACTGGGACTAGAAATCAACGCTTAGATGCTAATCCGAGATCAGTAAATTTGTCAATGGAACACTAAAACCCCAGCCCTCACAAATCTGTTGGATCAGTAACAACTGTGTTCTTCCACACATCAAGTAAATAAGGTACTGATTGTCCAGACATTCAGCATACTGAACTAGCATGGTATCCTGGCCCAATGCACTAATTTCAATACTGATAACATAAATTGATGTACGGTATCAAACTAGTGCTAAAAATTGGCCAATTGGAAGGTAGTCTTAGTTCTTGGCTAATAAAAACCCTTTAAAGGATTACATATCTTAGTTTCACATTATTAAATTCTTTCTTTTCTGTTTTTGTGTATACCCCATTATGACACAATCTTACTTGAAAAATATCAAAATACATGTAGTGTTGCCCAAAGAAGAGAAAAGTCTCTTGCCCAATGACACACCAAAGTTGTCAATCTGGGAATACAAAGAGCATCCTTTGGTTATGAATCCAACCTACGCCTTAACAACTGAGCCATTGTGGCTCCACATATTCAACAAAAATCTGCAGTCTTTTTCAGTGAACCATACCGCTCCACTAGTCCCATGAACTACATCCCTAATCACATCTCAAGGTACAGTCTTTTTTCAGGGAACCATACCCCTCCACTAGTCACATGAACTACATCAATGATCACATCTCAAGATATGAAGTCTCGATTTTGAACAGTGCACTCTGTCCATTCCCATACAATACATACCCAACTGCAAACAGTAGAGAACCAGTCTGACATCACACAATGTACTGGCAGATGAAGGTCTACACCACTCATTTCATGCAAATAGTGTACTTTCCATTATAGGATGGAAGATCTTGGTCTACATTGTCCGTAGTTGGATGCTTTTTATACACAGATAAATATGCTAGAACACATTATATGGAATTATGCACACACTAAGATATAAACACACTGGCACATCATAACACATTACACAGAATTTAGCACATGCTAAGATGTAAAACACATATGCATATTCAAAATACATTACATGGAATTATTCACATGCTATAATATAAAACACATATGCACATCCAAAACACATTACACGGAATTATTCACATGCTACAATTTAAACACATCATGTATATCCATAATCCTTATGCTACTTTTCAACACATTACAGGGAATTATGCGCACAATAAGATCCAAACACATACACACATCCATAATCCCAATGCTTCTTTTAAATAGTGAAATGATGTATGACCCTTTAAGTTTACAGCAAAAGCATCTCTGAAAGTCAGTCATACCTGTAAGCTTATTGGTTGATTGAGTCCATTGTATTTTGCAAAATCAACAATTTTCTGCATCTGCCAGCCACATACATTACTAAAACCATAGTATCGGATTTTACCACAGCGCACAAGATCATCATAGGTCCTCACTGTTTCCTCTATTGGTACAGCATTGTCCCATGCATGAGCCTGAAAAGTGATATAAAATTAGAAAATTATTTAAAATACTCCAATTCAGTGCATTCTTTTATAGTTGTTGGGCTTATTGCCTGTTTAGCTGTTAGTTGGCCCAGCTACTTTTTTGCCAAAAATGCTTGCAATAAATTATACAATTGTCATCCTGAACAAACACTCAATAAATCGTGGTAAAATATCACAGTTGCAGCAAGGCAGTGTAGACGAAATTAATGGGTTTATGTATTCATGTATCTACATGATCTTTATAGATGTTTACAACGGTGTCAAGGCTGCTTGGCAGTATTGGTCAGTTAAATGCTTGAACAGCTATGCTGGTGTTACCTCCCTTCATTCTCCATCTGTGACGAGGTCATGTAATGCAAGACTACTGAACAACATGTGTGAGTTAAAGGACCTGAGTTAACCACCTCAATGATTAAGATAAAAATGAATCCAGAAAAGAGAAAAATTACTTTGTCAGACTGGCTAATTCAGAAACAACCAGGTGAATTTATGCATTAATGATGTCTGAAAAATTTAATAAAGTTTGAAGTTTTAATAAACAGGTAATTTCTAAGAATGACAGTCAAGGATTCGATTACAGTAAGATATTTCATAGTTGAAATTTCAACTTGAGCTTTAAGATCTTGATCATGATGATGTGGAGATGAAAAGCGATTATGATTCACCATTCGGATTCATGTAATAAAAGTGACATGGACTTTGTGAAATGATGGAGTTACAGTGTTTGCTATCAAAACAAAGAGTAACGACTTGATAGTATTTTTCATTCAAACTTCTTTGAAAATAATAGTTTGAAACTTTATTGTTTTCACCATTTTGTGGAATATTACAAATAGGAGTTACTCAAGTTATTGCTTTAAAACTTTTTTTTTCCATATTAAATTAAAATGAGAGAACAAATTTTAAAAACAATAACTTCATTTAATAAATATTTCAAGTTGACATAGTCAATATCATAATTTTTCTATTCAGGAGAAACCATCAAAACTTCTCTGATATCTGTAAAACCTTTTCAGAGGTAGGCAGCTTTGCCCTGTGTCACACCCTTCTACTTTGGCCCATTTACCTTCTACTTCAATTCTTATTTAATGCAGTGCAATTGGTTGCTGAATGAGTCAAACCATTAAACTCCAATAACTTGTGACATCATGAAAGGCAAAATAACACAGCAGTCGCATGATAAACAGTAATTAAATGATCTAAAGGAAAAACCGGCCTGCAAAATGTCAATGTAATTTGTCTTGAGCCGAGCTAGACTTTCTTCCACACTTTGCACAATGTGTCGTCTGCTCAGTCCAGCTTTGTTGACATCACTTGCATCCATCTGGAAGCGACACTTGGTGGCCAGAACAATCCTATCACGCTTTTGTCTGAAAATAAAAAGCAAGAAGATAACGTTTTAAATGCCATTCAAACATTCAAGTGAAAAAACCTTATGCCACTGTTGCAACCAGAAAAGTGAATGCTATGATTCTCTTTTTCTCAAATTCAAGCTCAAACAAAAAATCAGTGCACTGGAATAAGAAGTTGTCAATATTGTTTTATTTTCTCTGGATTTGCTTGCCATGCACTAAACTGGATTCAAAAGTTATTAATCATTTTTTATTTTCTTAGGATTTGGTTGCCCCCAAACTTCTTGTTTTGTATCAGTGTACAAACTACTCCTAATTCTGAAGAAAAAAAAAGTGCTCATGGAACATGAATACCCCACCACACTGACCATAAACTGGCCTAAATGAATAGCCCACCACACTGACCATAAACTGGCCTAAATGAATACCCCACCACAGTGACCATAAACTGGCCTAAATGAATACCCCACCACAGTGACCATAAACTGGCCTAAACGAATAACCCACCACAGTGACCATAAACTGGCCTAAATGAATAGCCCACCACAGTGACCATCAACTGGCCTAAATGAATAGCCCACCACACTGACCATAAACTGACCTAAATGAATACCCCACCACACTGACCATAAACTGGCCTAAATGAATAGCCCACCACAGTGACCATAAACTGGCCTAAATGCATACCCCACCACAGTGACCATAAACTGGCCTAAACGAATAACTAACCACAGTGACCATAAACTGGCCTAAATGAATAGCCCACCACAGTGACCATAAACTGGCCTAAATGCATACCCCACCACAGTGACCATAAACTGGCCTAAATGAATACCCCACCACAGTGACCATAAACTGACCTAAATGAATACCCCACCACACTGACCATAAACTGGCCTAAATGAATACCCCACCACAGTGACCATAAACTGACCTAAATGAATACCCCACCACACTGACCATAAACTGGCCTAAATGAATACTCCACCACAGTGACCATAAACTGGCCTAAATGAATACCCCACCACAGTGACCATAAACTGACCTAAATGAATACCCCACCACAGTGACCATAAACTGGCCTAAATGAATAGCCCACCACAGTGACCACAAACTGACCTAAATGAATAGCCCACCACAGTGACCATAAACTGGCCTAAATGAATACCCCACCACAGTGACCATAAACTGACCTAAATGCATACCCCACCACAGTGACCATAAACTGGCCTAAATGCATACCCCACCACAGTGACCATAAACTGGCCTAAATGCATACCCCACCACAGTGACCATAAACTGGCCTAAATGAATACCCCACCACAGTGACCATAAACTGACCTAAATGAATACCCCACCACAGTGACCATAAACTGGCCTAAATGAATACCCCACCACAGTGACCATAAACTGACCTAAATGAATACCCCACCACACTGACCATAAACTGACCTAAATGAATACCCCACCACACTGACCATAAACTGGCCTAAATGAATACCCCACCACAGTGACCATAAACTGACCTAAATGAATACCCCACCACACTGACCATAAACTGGCCTAAATGAATACCCCACCACAGTGACCATAAACTGACCTAAATGAATACCCCACCACAGTGACCATAAACTGGCCTAAATGCAGAATTTAACCAGACGTATTGAAGACAAGGGTAACATTATATGCCTCTACCCACATTTCAATTAACAAAACAAGAGCAATGCTAATGGCATATCATACCCTACCAACAAAACAAGAATAATGCTAATGGCATATCATACCCTACCAACAAAACAAGAATAATGCTAATGGCATATCATACCCTACCAACAAAACAAGAATAATGCTAATGGCATATCATACCCTACCAACAAAACAAGAATAATGCTAATGGCATATCATACCCTACCAACAAAACAAGAATAATGCTAATGGCATATCATACCCTACCAACAAAACAAGAATAATGCTAATGGCATATCATACCCTACCAACAAAACAAGAATAATGCTAATGGCATATCATACCCTACCAACAAAACAAGAATAATGCTAATGGCATATCATACCCTACCAACAAAACAAGAATAATGCTAATGGCATATCATACCCTACCAACAAAACAAGAATAATGCTAATGGCATATCATACCCTACCAACAAAACAAGAATAATGCTAATGGCATATCATACCCTACCAACAAAACAAGAATAATGCTAATGGCATATCATACCCTACCAACAAAACAAGAATAATGCTAATGGCATATCATACCCTACCAACAAAACAAGAATAATGCTAATGGCATATCATACCCTACCAACAAAACAAGAATAATGCTAATGGCATATCATACCCTACAAACAAAACAAGAATAATGCTAATGGCATATCATACCCTACCAACAAAACAAGAATAATGCTAATGGCATATCATACCCTACCAACAAAACAAGAATAATGCTAATGGCATATCATACCCTACAAATAAAACAAGACTAATGCTAATGGCATATCATACCCTACAAACAAAAGGTTAGATGTGAAAATGAATAGCTTTCTAATGAAACTCTTTTCTTTAACCTTGACTGCCAATTAAGTTTATGATCCCTTATAAGTGGTGGAAAATCTGGTTCCAGGCAGCCTGAGACAACTAAATTTTAGCTACAAGCAACAAAGCTTCTCAATGCTTCCACTTGACTGGACAACCTGATTCTGGCTGCTGGTAGTTTATGAGGAACATGTTTACTTTGATACAAGGTCAATAAAAGTGGGCTCCACACTTTTTTTGTCCACAAAAGCTGAGAATAGTTATGCCAGGTGTCAACTTTGCCCAATAATTACACATAGTAGTCCTCAATAAGTGTCATGGCTTGATTAAACAGATAAATGAAGCCAGAGTTCTTTGATCCAAGCAGTGGCACTGTAGCCTAATTTGCATACATGGGCTTGCTTGAATCGGCAAAGCAGAACAAATTGTGATTGGTCCAAGTTTTGACTACAGCCAATACAATTTTCTATTCCTGTTCCTGTTCAGGTGAACAATCCATGATAAGTTTTAAACATAAATAGCACTATCTAATGACCAGCTGATATAAGCAGATGTTATGCTTTTTAATGTAATTCAATGTGATTTAAAAAAAAGATAAATAAATTAGGTGGGATATATTAATCAAAATGGATAAAATATGACTCACATTTGGAATTTACATTGTACCAGGGATGTAACTAAGATGAATTGGAGTTGAAACTAACAAGCCCTGTTTGAATCATCTTCACTACCCAAGGGTTGAGTCACATCATTCCGATCAACCACATCAAGTGAATTGACCTTTAGCTAGTGAAAATGTGTTTGACTACGCTTGCATTATCAGTGTTTGTGTTTTCAAGTAGTAACGGATTGTGTGAAGCTCAGCCAAATATTACAGTGAGTGGCATAATATGTATCCATTGCCCTGTCCTATTATTATAGCCCTAATATATATCCATTGCCATGTCCTATTATTATAGCCCTAATATATATCCATTGACATGTTCTATTATTATAGCCATAATATGTGTCCATTGCCATGTTCTATTGTTATAGCCCTAATATGTATCCATTGACATGTTATATTATTATAGTCCTAACATGTATTCATTGCATGTCCTATTATTATAGCCCTAATATGTATCCATTTACATGTTATTATAGCCCTAACATGTATACATTGCCATGTCCTATTATTATAACCCTAATATGTATCCATTTACATGTTATTATAGCCCTAACATGTATCCATTGCCATGTCCTATTATTATAACCCTAATATATATCCATTTACATGTTCTATTATTTTAGCCCTAATATGTATCCATTTACACATTCTGTTATTATAGCCCTAATATGTATCCGTTTACATGTTCTATTATTAGAGCCCTAACATGTATCCATTGCCATGTCCTATTATTATAACCCTAATATGTATCCATTGACATATTCTATTATTATCGCCATACTTTTCATGAAGGATTACCATTTTATAGATAAATTCATATTGAGCATAAAATTGTGCCTTAAATGAAGTTCAATGATATGAGCACTGTTTCATTCCTGTTACAGGTACTCAGTGATATAATTTCTTTCTTGAGGAATTTACAATACATGATAATTTACATAAAATCTGACTGAGTCTAAACCTTGTGACCTTTGCAATTTGCTACCACCAACATTTTCTTTCTTTCATCATTTTTTTTGTATCATCAACATTTAAACTGTACCATTACTTGTAGATTATACATTATTTACATAAAGTTTTTCATTACTTTTTTTTAAACATTTTCAGTTGCATTTCTTCAATGTGCTTATACTTTCAATGTACCCTTGTAATTATTACTAAAATCATGTTCATGTGCTTATCCATTCAATGTACCCTTGTAATTATTACTAAAGTCATGTTTATCCTTTCAATGTACCTTTGTAATTATTACTAAAATTATGTTTAATGTGCTTATCCTTTCAATGTACCTTTGTAATTATTACTAAAATCATGTTTAATGTGCTTATCCTTTCAATGTACCCTTGTAATTATTACTAAAATCATGTTCAATGTGCTTATCCTTTCAATGTACCCTTGTAATTATTACTAAAATCATGTTTAATGTGCTTATCCTTTCAATGTATCCTTGTAATTATTACTGTACCCTTGTAATTATTACTGTACCCTTGTAATTATTACTAAAATCATGTTTAATGTGCTTATCCTTTCAATGTACCCTTGTAATTATTACTGTACCCTTGTAATTATTACTAAAATCATGTTCAATGTGCTTATCCTTTCAATGTACCCTTGTAAATATTACTAAAGTCATGTGTAACAAATTCACAGTGATCACATATGTAATGCTTACTGTGAATACATTGATTTGTAGCAATCAATTTGTTTGTGTTTTTTTTAAAATCACATTTTTGTTATTTAAATGTGTAGATTTGAGAAGGGATACTACAGTGTCTGAGGAAGGATCCTACTATGCCTGAATAAGACCTTTGTTGTTGGGTCTTTAAATTCATGATCAGCTGCACATCTGAAATAAAGAAAACTGGTACCCCACCAAAAATAGTGAATTAAACCTTTTCCCCTGCAAGTTATCATTTGTTATCACTGTTATTACTATCACAAAGACAAGAGCTTTAAAGAACGATGTTTGCTTCCCTCTCTATCCCCCATGTATCATTTCTTTATTGTACATGCAGGGTCAAGCTAGACTTAAATTTTTGGGAGAAGTGACTTCTCCTTTTGGACAGAACAGAGAGAAGTGGCAGCATAGCAAGAAATGCAATATATATATATATATATATATATATATATATATATATATATATATATATATATATATACAGTATATAGTGTGTGTGTGTGTGCTCTGATTCTCTTATTTGAACTGTGTCCTGTATTTCTCATTATGCATATTTGCATTTAACATTGGTTTTAAGTAATACTTTATCTTAAAGTAGAAAATTCTCTATGTTGTATGTATATTTTAAACACATTTTGTAAGTGTATGAATGTATCATACTCATATGCAGTGTATTCATACTTGAAAGTGTGCATGTTTAGATGGAGAGAAATATGCAATGTATTTTGGCCATATGACTTCAAAAAAGCAAAGCAGAAACTATACATTGTAATTAATTTTAACTGACAGGAGTGCCTAGATTACAGTATTGTAATTACAAATAGGTAAAGAAATACTTAAGCAACTGCCATTTAAAGAACAAATTTTATTTTTTTCTAGTTTCTTCACTAGAAAATAGCAGTCAAAAACATTTCTAAACTAGTTTGAAACAACCCCTATATTTGGCTATAACATGCACGAGAGCACATGTACATGTGTCTTCAAAATCATAGTGTTCATCCATTCAAACCACAGTGGTCACTGATGAGTAATCTCAACTTTACAACTGCATTTTGAGGGAGCTGATTCCGAATTAATTGTTAATCTTTTGACTGTCATTTTTTGGTGAAGTTCTTAAAAGTAGATGCATCTATTTTTAGAAATGGATTTTCTTCATATGACCACTACTTTCTAGCTTCGCTACAACAATCCCTAGATAGGATTGAAAATGTATGGTTTTAATATTTGTCTACGAACTTGTAATAAGGTCGTGTATTGGTTGGATATTTTTTTTCTCTGCTACTTTTTCTCATATTTTCACAAAAATGAGTGATGTAAGAAAACAACCTTGACCTTAAATTACAGCAGTTATTGATTCCACAAGCATTATGTTTCTGACTAACAAATTTTAATTTTTAGGCTTAATCTTTTATCACATAATAATTACACTTTGCTTTTTATGAACTGCATTATTTCCTTAAATTTATGTGCTCAGTGATTTATGAAAAGAGGCAGTCTAATGAAGACATACTTCCAAGACACAATGATGTCTGCCATTATTACCCCTTAGCAGGTTCACTTACAGTTTCGAACTGATTTTATGAAGAAAATAATGCAAACACAGCAGTTAAAATCTTCATAATATACATTTAGAAAGTGCTTTCACCAATTCTATTCTCAAAACACAAATTGTTATATACATATTAGATGATTTTGTTTCTAAACACAAGTTTTCATCATCATATGATAATTTGCGGAAATCAGGCAGCGATATCTTGTGGGGGAAAGAGTTATTTGTCAATGAGCTATTAAAACACATGCCTGTTAATGTACAAGAGTTTGTTTTGTTGACACAATTGATATGAACACCTGTCAAAGTAACATGCAGTCCATTTCACCAGAGGCTTAACAAATACTTGTCTGGGTTGAGGGAGTATCTCAAAAGCCATAAACTATTGTCACTCAGTGTAGATCTATAAAAAAGATGCCAGGGCGAAGTAGTTTTCGCTATCCTAATTGAAGAAGGCAAAGTTTGCATTTTTTTGGCAACATAGTCGCCCACTTCGCTTGGTAGCATGATCCCTGACATGTATACATTTCATGACAATGATTAATAAATATTGTTTAAACAATCATGTTTTTATCCAGGACTGAGAGGAACAAACATGCCACATTGTGTTCAAACCCACTGCTGTGCCAAAGCAAAATTATCAACAATGATATAGGACATGTTTAAGAATGGCGACCTTAGCCTGCAAGCTGCTAACACCAACAAGAGGTCACGTGGACCTAAGATCACTCACCTGGCTGACATCTGACCAGTAGTCACATGCAAGAGCAATTGGCAAAAATAATCTTGAATGGGTAGGATGCTTTCTTCCAATGATGTTGATTGCATATGTTATGAAAACAATTGTTTCAGTGTTTCTCCAGCTTTTTATGCCTTCATCTACATTTTATGGCAGATCAACATCAAATACTGAAAGGCCTCTGTGCCAGGATGCTTTCTCTCATAGTTAGTCAAATTCTGTTACACATTTTTTTGAAGAAAACAAGTTTTGTCTAAATGTTTTTCTGTTTTTCGTAATTACCATCATACTTAATGAGGAATTGGCATAATTTCTATAAATCTGAAAGGACTTCAAGCTAGAACACTTCCTGTCTAACTCTCTCGAGTTATTTTTGAGAAGAAATCATTTAAAGGTTTTTCTATTTTTAGTAATGGTTGGCATATCTAACTGTGGATCAGCAACCTATGAAAAAATTTTAAAGACCTTCATGCCAGGATGCCTTCCATCAAATTTGGTCAAATTCTGTTGAGGGGTTCTTTAGAAGGCACTTAAAAGGTTTTTCTATTTTTCATTATGGCAGACATATTTTATGGCAGTTTGGCATCACTGGAAGAAATATGAAACAACTTCATGCCAGGATGCTTTCTATCAAATTTAGTCAAATTCTCTTAAAGTAAAATCTGAAACCATGATCTACAACATGTTTAGGAATGGTGACCTTGACCTACAAGTTACTATACCAAAAATTAATTGACTTCTGTCTTAATGGGGGGAGGGGGGATCATAGATACCACAATTACCACATTTCGTTCAAATCTGTCCAAAAACTTATATTCTGAAGCCAAAGCTCAAGTCTAGTTTAAGAAGTATAATCATAATAAACAAAATTTAAAATTACAATTTTATTCCAAAAGATAGAAAAGATTGGTGTTACATACTTTTGTAGCCAATTACCAATGATTTCCTCTGACTTTCCTCTAGCATAAACATTGGCTGTATCGAGGAAATTTCCACCGAGTTCCACATATCTGTCCAGGATCTGATGTGACTTTTCTTCATCTAACTGTGTATTGCATTCAAACACCTGAAGAAAAGAATAAATGTTTGGAATTTAACCTCTGAGCTTATTTCTTTTGATCAATAGGAATTTTCCATGTTTCCAGCTGAACATTTGTAGACATAACGATTAACACACACACACACACACACACACATTGAGCAAATATATAGCAACTAGATATGTGTTTGCAAAACACTACATCTTCACTGCAGTCCCAAAAGTGTTGAAGTCTAAAATGTCCATATAACACTGAAACTTGCAACATTTATTTAAATGGTATAAAATTTAGCCAGGTCATCAAAACATCTACATAAACACACCTGCCAAATTTAATTTGCACAGTTCAAGTAGTTTATGAAAATTGTATTAAGATAATGTTTTTAAAAGTTCAAACAAAAAAAAAAAGTTGATAAACTAGAATTCAGTGTTTGTAAAACACATATCCCCATGCCTCCTGTTTTGACCTCCAGACCCGTTTGGGCTTCTTTGGTTGTTATATGAGGGTAATGACTACCCCAGGGCAAATGTCCATTGGACATGTGCATCTGACTTTTCATACCTAGTCAGTGTATATATGGCTATAGGGTGGGGATCTTAAGAGTTTCCATGTTTTGACCCTGGTGCTAAGTTAGGGATGGACCCAGGATCAATAATTAGTTGCATGTATACATTTGTCTTTCCATGTCCAGTAAGTGTATTTATGGTTATAGAGTGGGGATCTTAATAGTTTCTATGTTATGACCCAAGAGCTAAGTTCCTGGGGTAAAGGGAATGACCTCATGGCACCACCCAGGGGTCCAAGTCTAATATGTGTTGACACTTGGGTCAACGATCAAACATGCTGATATTTTGACAAAAAAGACATACAACTTAAGTTTTTTGAAATTTATTTAAATTCACCCCATACACCCCTTGCCCCACCCCCAGGAGCAAGGTCAAAATTCAAACATTGTAGGTGCAATCTACACCCATAGGTCTGTGATTGACCCACATTTCATTTATCTAGCTTTAACAGTGTAAGGGGAGTTCAAAGACATGTGCTAATGAGGTATTTATAATGAAGGGTCATTTATCAGAACATACTAAATTCATGGTTCATCAGAAAACTACCTTAAGATAAAAATGGTTGTATGTTGTAAAAACTCAAATAACAAGATTTTGCAGCTATACAATCATATATCATGAAGTTTTGTTTTACAATTAATTATTACAATGCAAACCTGGAGGTATATTCTGTAAGTACACACTGTATCTAAGGTCAGTATAATTTTGTGTTCCTTTCATTCCCTTTTCATAGCTTTGTTTAATCTGACAGAACGAATATCAATCTTCTGTCAAGATTTTACACATTTGTTTTAAGCTTATAAATTTCAAGTTAGCACAATGATGCATATTCCTTATCTGAGGTCACTTTTACATGATAATAACGACAAACAAGTTTATGAATTCACTGAATAATGGTTTCAAATTGGTTACAAACAACTGGATGAACCAGTGTTTACACATGAGAATAATTTTAATTTTCTCCAGAATCAGAAGGGGGCTAGAAAGCACCCAAAATTGACAAAAAAGGAATGAATTAGATCTCTCTGCATAAATGGACCTTTTAATTCCAATCTGTTTCCTACTGAAATTAACATTTTTCTGCTAATTTCACTTCCTATAAAAGGAATCTGATGCAAAAATAGTCATTATTTTAGATTTAACTTTCAGAATTCTTCATTCAATGATCACATGTCAAAGGATGAGAATTTAAGAGATTGTATGAATTTATTATGCCACAAAGTTGATGATTTCATACAATTAATAAAGCAGAAGGGTAGCTGTTTTCATTTTAAAAGAGACCTTAAGGGGGCATATCAGCAAATACCAATAGAGCCCAGCAAGCAGGTTACATGTGGAGAAATAATCTTTATTTTGATAATGTTCTCTCCATGTCAGCAAATACCAATAAAGCCCAGCAAGTAGGTTACATGTGGAGAAATAATCTTTATTTTGATAATGTTCTCTCCATGTCAGCAAATACCAATAGACCCCAGTGAGTAGGTTACATGTGGAGAAATAATCTTTATTTTGATAATATTCTCTCCATGTCAGCAAATACCAATAAAGCCTAGTGAGTAGGTTACATGTGGAGAAATAATCTTTATTTTGATAATGTTCTCTCCATGTCAGCAAATACCAATAAAGCCCAGCAAGTAGGTTATCTGTGGAGAAATAATCTTTATTTTGATACCCTTCTCTCCATAGGTTTTAGAAGTGCAACATAACATTTGTCAAAGAATAACATTTTATATAACCGATTTATTTGTTTAGGGACGTATTACTATTTTAAATTAGATGGTTGTGCTGGTGCTTAAGAAAGAGAAAAAGACTTATTTACTTATAAAACCATGTATAGGTGGTATTTTGCAGAAATGTGGTATAGAGGAAGCTGTGGAAAAGGTTTGTCCTCCTACAATAATAATGGTTTTTGTTGGTATGTTATTTGATGCAATAACAATGACTGCACAGATTATCTCCTGACAAATTACCGTATATGGTTTTTGTTGGTATGTTATTTGATGCAATAACAATGACTGTAGAGATTATCTCCTGACAAATTAAATGAAATAAGCAGTTGATGATACTTGTTTAGACAAAGAAACATCAAAGTTGAGGGAAATCCAGTCTTTGTTGTTGGCATATCTATAACAGTAACTGAACGATGGTATGAGTCAGATTTAGCACTTTCTTCCAATGTCTGCATGCAAAGGCATGGAACATTCTTCCAGAAAACGTTTTTCACACAAAATTTCCACTATTTATTATCCACTAGAAACTATATATGAATGCCTTGGAACTTTTAGTATAGATGTTTCTCTCAAAGCTTTGACAAAGTATCTAAACACAAAAGGATCATTGTTTGTTCAGTAGAAGAAACAACACAGACCCTGATCTGCCAGCATATTATACAATGGCAGATCAGGGTCTATGTTGTTTGCAGTTGCACCTGCCTTATAAGCAAGTATATACGGTATCTATCAGATTCCACAACTCAGAGGCTTCCAGAAATACATTTTTTTCATACATGCATAAGAGAAAATTGTGTTTTGGCTGCTGTTCATGAATTTTAAATCAAGGCACAATTTTTGGAAATTACAAAAAAATAGATTATCAGATCATTTATCATGGTGGTCAATCAGTAATCAGCACAAAATGAAGTTTTACGAGTCAATCATTAACCCAGAAAATAATATCATACTCCTGAAAACTTATTCAAATTTTCACACATAGATGGAAATTTCCTTTACAGGGATACAACTTAGAACACTTCAGGACGACTTAAAATCTATTAAGAAATCTGCCTTTGTGGAATCTGCAGGAATCTAAAGGTTGAAAGGGAGTCTTACCACCTAATTAGCAATTTCATGTACTTTGCATTCGAGCCAATTCCAACTACAAAACAAACCTGTCTTGAGAAATCAAATTTTCAATGCATATTGATTATAAAATGTTATGATTTATCATGAGATAATCAGTCTTGAGAAACCATAATAGTTTGGCAGAATGGGTGGTCTTTAAAATAAATTGGTTCTACTGTACCACTGAAAGGGTTATAGGTTCAAATTATCTCTTTAAGTTTCAGCTCTGTTGATGCTATATGTGACTATATAGCAGGTGTAAAAGTTTTGCACAACACTTAGGATGTGAACATTTTGATATTAATAACGATAATCTGAACTTATGTCTTAGGGGGTTAGCCAGAGTGAACCCACATTGTCCTAAACAGACAAAACTCATAACTTTTGCAATTTTGAGTCAGATTTACAACAAACCAGATTTAGGGAACCCAGAACATGCTTGTTTTTGGTGTTTGTGTTTGCCATTTGCTTGTCTGCAAGAAAATCAAATCTGGTTCCCAACAATATGAAATCACTAGACTTTCAAAGTTTTATTAAGGAAGGATATATCAGATAAAAAGGAATTTTTTTATTTTTACCTTAAATGGACAAAACAATTCAATTTGGTAAAAAGAATCTTGCTGCTGACTTTGATCAAAATTCCTGATTCAAGTCTGTACCCTGTAACAGTATACAGACACATTGGACAATTTGTTCCTACTGAGCCTGATTCAAGTCTGTGCCCTGTAACAGTATACAGACACATTTGACAATTTGTTCCTACTGAGCCTGATTCAAGTATATGCCCTGTAACAGTATACAGACACATTGGACAATTGTTCCTACTGAGCCTGATTCAAGTCTGTGCCCTGTAACAGTATACAGACACATTTGACAATTTGTTCCTACTGAGCCTGATTCAAGTCTGTACCCTGTAACAGTATACAGACACATTTGACAATTTGTTCCTACTGAGCCAGCCATTATGTTACCCAGTAATAAAGTAATAACCTATTCAAAGTACCAAACATTTCTTTGCGACTGTATTCAGAAAATAGGCTTAGATACACAGGATTATTCCATGTTAGAACAGATGCTACTACTTTATCCTTTATGTGCTACTACTTTATCCTTTCGATGCTACTACTTTATCCTCTAGATGCTACTACTTTATCCTTTAGATGCTACTACTTTATCCTTTAGATGCTACTACTTTATCCTCTAGATGCTACTACTTTATCCTTTAGATGCTACTACTTTATCCTTTAAAAGCTACTACTTTATCCTTTAGATGCTACTACTTTATCCTCTAGATGCTACTACTTTATCCTCTAGATGCTACTACTTTATCCTTTAAAAGCTACTACTTTATCCTTTAGATGCTACTACTTTATCCTCTAGGTGCTACTACTTTATCTTTAGATGCTACTAATTTATCCTCTATGTGCTACTACTTTATCCTCTAGATGCTACTACTTTATCCTTTAAAAGCTACTACTATATCCTTTAGATGCTACTACTTTATCCTTTAGATGCTACTACTTTATCCTTTACATGCTACTACTTTATCCTCTAGATGCTACTACTTTATCCTTTAGATGCTACTACTTTATCCTTTAGATGCTACTACTTTATCCTTTAGGTGCTACTACTTTATCCTCTAGATGCTACTACTTTATCCTTTAGATGCTACTACTTTATCCTTTAGATGCTACTACTTTATCCTCTAGATGCTACTACTTTATCCTTTAGATGCTACTACTTTATCCTTTAAAAGCTACTACTTTATCCTTTAGATGCTACTACTTTATCCTCTAGATGCTACTACTTTATCCTCTAGATGCTACTACTTTATCCTTTAAAAGCTACTACTTTATCCTTTAGATGCTACTACTTTATCCTCTAGGTGCTACTACTTTATCTTTAGATGCTACTAATTTATCCTCTATGTGCTACTACTTTATCCTCTAGATGCTACTACTTTATCCTTTAAAAGCTACTACTATATCCTTTAGATGCTACTACTTTATCCTTTAGATGCTACTACTTTATCCTTTACATGCTACTACTTTATCCTCTAGATGCTACTACTTTATCCTTTAGATGCTACTACTTTATCCTTTAGATGCTACTACTTTATCCTTTAGGTGCTACTACTTTATCCTCTAGATGCTACTACTTTATCCTTTAAAAGCTACTACTATATCCTTTAGATGCTACTACTTTATCCTTTAGATGCTACTACTTTAACCATTAGATGCTACTACTTTATCCTCTAGATGCTACTACTTTATCCTCTAGATGCTACTACTTTATCTTCTAGATGCTACTACTTTATCCTTTAAAAGCTACTACTTTATCCTTTAGATGCTACTACTTTATCCTCTAGATGCTACTACTTTATCCTTTAGGTGCTACTACTTTATTCTTTTGATGCTACTACTTTATCCTCTAGATGCTACTACTTTATCCTTTAGATGCTACTACTTTATCCTTTAGGTGCTGCTACTTTATCATCTAGATGCTACTACTTTATCCTCTAGATGCTACTACTTTATCCTTTAGATGCTACTACTTTATTCTCTAGATGCTACTACTTTATCCTCTAGATGCTACTACTTTATCCTTTAAAAGCTACTACTTTATCCTTTAGGTGCCACTACTTTATCCTTTAGATGCTACTACTTTATCCTTTAGATGCTACTACTTTATCTTCTAGATGCTACTACTTTATCCTTTAGATGCTACTACTTTATCCTCTAGATGCTACTACCTTATCCTTTAGATGCTACTACCTTATCCTTTAGATGCTACTACTTTATCCTCTAGATGCTACTACTTTATCCTTTAAAAGCTACTACTTTATCCTCTAGGTGCTACTACTTTATCCTCTAGATGCTACTACTTTATCCTCTAGATGCTACTACTTTATCCTTTAAAAGCTACTACTTTATTCTCTAGATGCTACTACTTTATCCTCTAGATGCTACTACTTTATCCTTTAAATGCTACTACTTTATCCTCTAGATGCTACTACTTTATCCTTTAAAAGCTACTACTTTATCCTCTAGGTGCTACTACTTTATCCTCTAGATGCTACTACTTTATCCTCTAGATGCTACTACTTTAACCTTTAAAAGCTACTACTTTATCCTCTAGGTGCTACTACTTTATCCTTTAAAAGCTACTACTTTATCCTCTAGGTGCTACTACTTTATCCTGTATGTGCTACTACTTTATCCTTTGTATGCTACTACTTTATCCTCTAGATGCTACTACTTTATTCTCTATGTGCTACTATTTTATCCTTGAGATGCTACTACTTTATCCTTTAGATGCTACTACTTTATCCTTTATGTGCTACTACTTTATCCTCTATGTGCTACTACTTTATCCGTTATGTGCTACTACTTTATCCTCTAGGTGCTACTACTTTATCCTGTATGTGCTACTACTTTATCCTCTAGATGCTACTACTTTATCCTTTATGTGCTACTACTTTATCCTCTATGTGTTACTACTTTATCCTCTAGATGCTACTACTTTTCCTTTATGTGCTACTACTTTATCCTCTAGGTGCTACTACTTTATCCTTTATGTGCTACTACTTTATCCTCTATGTGCTACTACTTTATCCTCTAGGTGCTACTACTTTATCCTTTATGTGCTACTACTTTATCCTCTATGTGCTACTTCTTTATCCTCTAGGTGCTACTACTTTATCCTTTAGATGCTACTACTTTATCCTCTAGGTGCTACTACTTTATCCTCTAGGTGCTACTACTTTATCCTCTAGATGCTACTACTTTATCCTTTAGGTGCTACTACTTTATCCTCTAGATGCTACTACTTTATCCTCTATGTGCTACTAGGTTAGGGAGCGCTCTACAGATAATACATGCTTCTGAGAGAGTGACAGGTGAAAGATGAAGTATTTTGCATTTGCAACATGCACAATGGAGAGAATGTTGGCATACCTCTATGTTACTTTCATGTATTGTGGCTGAAATTTCTTTACATATTGTACTTGTGGAAACTGGACATGATCTAAGCACACAGCAGACAAAATGGCTGCTTCAAAGTACTCCAAAAATCAGCCTGAATTAGTCAAAAGTGCACTATTTTCAGCAGTTATTAAAATAGGGAAACAAATTTTGCCAGTGCAGACAATACCAGCCTCTGAAAGTGCTATGAATTAATTAAAAAATATCCAAAAAGTAAAAAAAGTTATTGGCTATTTTTTTTTATATTTACCTTTGAAGTCCAGGAAGTGAAAATGACCAAGCGGAGCTAGCAGTTTTTTGAGAGGTGCACATCTTAAGTAAGACCAAGCTGTATACTCTATAACCCAAATTTCACCCATCAATCATACACCAAAATAAAGGGAATTCAAAGTTCTTTTAACAATACCTACCTAAGATATACAAGGTCTTTTTTAAATAGCCAGGACAGTCAGTGAGGAAAACCTGGGTAATTCTTTTTCCTTAAAAATCTAACCCTATGCAAAGTACGAAACTGGAGAGAGCCACCTTATCCTCTAGATGCTACTACTTTATCCTTTAGATGCTACTACTTAATCCTTTAGATACTACTACTTTATCCTTTAGGTGCTACTACTTTATCCTTTAGGTGCTACTACTTTATCTTTAGATGCTACTACTTTATCCTTTAGGTGCTACTACTTTATCCTTTAGGTGCTACTACTTTATCTTTATTTGCTACTACCTTAGCCTTTAGGTGCTACTACTTTATCCTTTAGGTGCTACTACTTTATCTTTATTTGCTACTACATCAGCCTTTAGATGCTACTACTTTAGCCCTTATATGCTACTACTCTAGCCTTTAGATGCTACTACTTTAGCCTTTAGATGCTATTACTTTAGCCTTTAGGTGCTACTACTTTATCCTTTAGATGCTACTACTTTATCCTTTAGGTGCTACTACTTTATCCTTTAGATGCTACTACTTTATCCTTTATGTGCTACTACTTTAGCCTTTAGGTGCTATATACTTTATCTTTATTTGCTACTACTTTATCCTTTAGGTGCTACTACTTTATCCTTTAGGTGCTACTACTTTATCTTTATTTGCTACTACTTTTGCCTTTAGGTGCTACTACTTTATCCTTTAGGTGCTACTACTTTATCTTTATTTGCTACTACTTTAGCCTTTAGGTGCTACTACTTTATCCTTTAGGTGCTACTACTTTATCTTTATTTGCTACTACTCTAGCCTTTAGATGCTGCTACTTTAGCCTTGAGGTGCTATTACTTTATCCTTTAGATGCTACTACTTTATCCTTTATGTGCTACTACTTTATCCTCTAGATGCTACTACTTTATCCTCTATGTTCTATGTGCTACTACTTTATCCTCTAGATGCTACTATTTTTATCCTCTATGTGCTACTATTTTATCCTCTAGATGCTACTACTTTACCCTTTAGATGCTACTACTTTATCCTTTAGGTGCTGCTACTTTATCCTTTAGGTGCTACTACTTTATCTTTATTTGCTACTACTTTAGTATTTAGATACTACTACTATAGCCCTTATGTGCTACTACTTTAGCCTTTAAATGCTTCTACTTTAGCCTTTAGGTGCTATTACTTTAGCCTTTAGGTGCTACTACTTTATCCTCTAGATGCTACTGCTTTATCCTTTAGGTGCTACTACTTTATCCTCTAGATGTTACTACTTTATCCTCTATGTGCTACTACTTTATCCTCTAGATGCTACTACTTTATCCTTTAGATGCTACTACTTTATCCTTTATGTGCTACTACTTTAGCCTTTAGGTGCTACTACTTTATCTTTTATGTGCTACTACTTTAGCCTTAAGATGCTACTACTTTATCTTTTTTTGCTACTACTTTAGCCTTAAGATGCTACTACTTTATCCTTTATGTGCTACTACTTTAGCCTTAAGATGCTACTACTTTATCCTTTATGTGCTACTACTTTATCCTTTAGATGCTACTACTTTATCCTTTATGTGCTACTACTTTATCCTTTAGATGCTACTACTTTATCCTTTATGTGCTACTACTTTATCCTTTAGGTGCTACTACTTTAGCCCTTATGTGCTACTACTTTATCCTCTAGATGCTACTACTTTATCCTCTAGATGCTACTACTTTATCCTCTATGTGCTACTACTTTATCCTCTAGATGCTACTACTTTATCCTCTATGTCCTACTAGTTTATCCTCTAGATGCTACTACTTTATCCTTTAGATGCTACTACTTTATCCTTTAGGTGCTACTACTTTATCGTTTTTTGCTACTACTTCAGCCTTTAGATGCTACTACTTTAGCCCTTATGTGCTACTACTTTATCCTTTAAATGCTTCTACTTTAGCCTTTAGGTGCTATTACTTTAGCCTTTAGGTGCTACTACTTTATCCTCTAGATGCTACTGCTTTATCCTTTAGGTGCTACTACTTTATCCTCTAGATGCTACTTCTTTATCCTCTATGTGCTACTAGTTTATCCTTTAGGTGCTACTACTTTATCCTTTAGATGCTACTACTTTATCCTTTAGGTGCTACTACTTTATCCTCTAGATGCTACTACTTTATCCTTTAGATGCTACTACTTTATCCTTTATGTGCTACTACTTTAGCCTTTAGATGCTACTACTTTATCTTTTATGTGCTACTACTTTAGCCTTAAGATGCTACTACTTTATCCTTTATGTGCTACTACTTTAGCCTTAAGATGCTACTACTTTATCCTTTATGTGCTACTACTTTATCCTTTAGATGCTACTACTTTATCCTTTATGTGCTACTACTTTAGCCTTTAGATGCTACTACTTTATCCTATATGTGCTACTACTTTAGCCTTTAGGTGCTACTACTTTAGCCCTTATGTGCTACTAATTTATCCTCTAGATGCTACTACTTTATCCTTTAGGTGCTACTACTTTATCCTCTAGATGCTACTACTTTATCCTTTAGATGCTACTACTTTATCCTCTATGTGCTACTACTTTAGCCTTCAGGTGCTACTACTTTATCCTTTATGTGCTACTACTTTATCCTTTATGTGCTACTACTTTAGCCTTAATGATGCTACTACTTTAGCCTTAAGATGCTACTACTTTAGCCTTTATGTGCTACTACTTTAGCCTTTAGGTGCTACTACTTTAGCCTTTAGGTGCTACTACTTTAGCCTTTAGGTGCTACTACTTTAGCCTTAAGATGCTACTACTTTATCCTTTATGTGCTACTACTTTATCCTTTAGATGCTACTACTTTATCCTTTATGTGCTACTACTTTAGCCTTTAGGTGCTACTACTTTAGCCTTTAGGTTCTACTACTTTAGGCTTTAGGTGCTACAACTTTAGCCCTTATGTGCTACTACTTTAGCCTTTAGATGCTACTACTTTAGTCTTTAGGTGCTACTACTTTAGCCTTTAGGTGCTACTACTTTAGTCTTTAGGTGCTACTACTTTAGCCTTTAGATGGTACTACTTTAGTCTTTAGGTGCTACTACTTTAGCCTTTAGGTGCTACTACTTTAGCCTTTAGGTGCTACTACTTTAGTCTTTAGGTGCTACTACTTTAGCCTTTAGGTGCTACTACTTTAGTCTTTAGGTGCTACTACTTTAGCCTTTAGGTGCTACTACTTTAGTCTTTAGGTGCTAGTACTTTAGCCTTTAGGTGCTACTACTTTAGCCTTGAAAGCAGAAATTATATCAGAATTAATTCAACTTCAAGGAGACTATGTTATTTACCACATGGGTAGCAAAGTGTAGGAGAACTTCTTTTAAAATACACAGATTTGGTCACTGTATCTGGATCAAGGTCACCATGTACAAAAATTATTATATTATCCTCAGGCCAATTGATGATAACATTGGGTACAAGATAAATTCAGGCCAATAGATGATAACATTGGGTACAAGATACATTCTGAAAATAAATACTTATCTTCAGAAAGGTCTTTGTCCAGATGTAGGCAATTCATTCATTGCTATGTATGAGCTATTTATATATGCAGGAGAAATAACAAGAGAATCATTTGCTGTTCAACTTGGTGGGGTGGAGGATTGCAGTTGAATGTGGAAGGAACTACTATACTGAGATCTTTGTTTATGTGTTTTTAATCACTTGAAATAAACATTGAAGGTGTTTGAAATACTTATTTTCTTGTACATATTACATTTTATCACTCCCTATCTGAATCATACTTTGGAATATGCTACTGTTGTGTACTTTATTTTTTTGTTTCAGGGTGATGGCTACTGCTAGGATGAAATCAACCAGTGTAGTCTGTAACCAGCTTCAATGGAGTTATTTCATCCTCTGGGTTACTTTGCTATTACTTACAATGAATTATTTATTGCATATATTTTATACATTGACATGTGTTTGTGTTCTATGGATTATTCCATCATTCACTCGTGGTTATTTGTGTGCATCTTTTCAGATACACAGTCAAAAAACCTTGTTTTGGTTGGGCACAGCCCAATGTAAGTTCTGAAGTTTTTTACACAGAATCCCTAATATATGAGTCCACCTACTTACTGAGATGGACTCAGATATCAAGAACTCTGAGTGACTTCCAGACAGGAATCATCCATCAGGAAGCATCCTGTAAAGTGGACAGCTTCCTGACAAAACTCCTTGTATTGTCCATTCACTCATGGACTGTTCCAAGCAAAACAGAGACTGTAGTCAGTTTAATTCATGAGGATTGTGGACTTTATTGCAAATGGACTTTTTATACGCATGGGACTTTATTGCAAATGGACTATTTATACTCATGGGACTTTGGATTAGCAGATAATTTTAATATATTCATTTATGTTAAATATTAAATTCATTTTGTATTTATGACTGATATGACAGTTTTTGGACTAATTATATATGTATAATAATATTCTAGTATATGCATGCTCATATATCATAAAACATCACATGTTTATCATCTTGTCACCATGTTCTTTTGATTTGCGATTGTATTTATGTACACAAATTAATGGGAGATAATTGAAATAAGCCTACCGTCTCATAAGCATTATTTCAACTGGATACGTATCATATTGAAAAATTTGGAAAATGATGAACACTTGCTAATATTGTAATTGTCATTTGTGTACTTGCCAGGTATGTGATATTATAATTATTCACTTATCTGGAAATAATTTCATATGATTAAATTAAACATGCCACCGATCCATTCATAGGTATGCATGTCCATAAAGCAAACACCAAACTTGTCATGCTATATGTGGACTACATACAGCCAAAGATCCTTTCAAAATTCCAAATGTCATAGTACCGAGGCATATGTTGTACACTTTAAGCCCAGATTTGCCAAGGAAATTGCACGTCATGTTGCCCGTTGCTGACATCTTAAGACTTAACGGTGTTTTGGCAACTCTGCTATCCCTGTGTGCACATCCCGCGATCAAACAAAAGACTAGTCGTGAACAACAGGCGCTAATTTCACAATTCGCGGTTGAGTACAGAAAAGTGGGAAGTTACTATTGTTGTTGTTTTTGTGGGGGTTTTGGTGGAAGGAAGGGAAGGAGACACTGACAATTTTCATTTTCAGAATTTGAGAATAGGGATGTTTGGGTGGGGGTGGGGGAGTCACTACTGTAACAAGTTTTATTTTCAAAATTTGAAAATACCCTAATCACTTTTAAAACAAATAAAAGATATAAGGGGGAGGGGGTGGACATTATCAGTTTTTAGCGATAGGGACTGAAACAGATATCAGAGACAGTTAGATATAAAACAATGAGTATGATTTGATATGACCTTTATTAAATTGACGTCTCGGATATGAGGAGAATGCTCTGCCTACTAACTACCCTAGCTATATATTTAAGATCCGCGTGTTTCTCTTTGCTAAAAAATAATAAATTTAGAAATCTGCTGACATCCAACAATCCTTGGTAAAGCTATAAAAATGCTTCGGAAATTAGGATGACATACGGGCAATCAGGATGCCATAACCTACTCTCTCTCTCTCTCTCTCTCTCTCTCTCTCTCTCTCTATATATATATATATATATATATATATATATATATATATATATATATATATATATATATATATATATATATATGTATATATATATATAAAGTTTTATACTTATTGTGGCCGAAAATGTAAAAATGAACGTTTAGATGGGCGGGACAATCATGGACCATTACTCCACCAAATGAAGATACCGAACGGTGACGGTTCAACTTATGTGAGATATTGTTAATATTGACCCGCATACCAAATCTAAATCCAGCTATCCCTGGTACATCTCAGATATCGAAGATGAAGAAATCCAAGTTGAGAAAGGACGGGCAATCAGGGACCATAACTTCACTAAAGGATGATATCGAATTCCTATCATGAAACTTGTTTTATATCATTAATATAAAGTTTCATATACAATTTAGCCGGCAACCAACAATCCTTGGTGAAGGTATTAATATGTTTCAGAAATCAATGTTGAGGAGGACATACGGGTAATCAAAGTGTCATAAGCTACTATATAATGACATAGGACTATGGAAATATCCTTTATGTGAGGTCTCGTTACTATAAAAATGCATAGCAATTGCCTGGTAAAGTAACCTTACAGAAACGCAATTGCTGACGGACGGACGGACAACGTGGTTACAATACTTCGCTGAATGTAATATTATTACATTATAAGTAGACATTTGAATACTTCATGTTATAAATATTACTTCAAGCGACTTGATTACACTAAACATTGTAACACCAGTATTGTCATGCTAGCATATTTGGAATGTTAAATAGGGAGTGGGGATGTGAATGTCTCAGTATTTGCCAGTGTCATCATTTTATTTATTTATTTATTTATTTATTTATTTGTATCTTTTGGAATTTTTTTTAGTGAAGATTTAAAACCCCTAAAGCAGAAGTCGTCACCAAATATAAGAGAATCCAACTGAAATGTCACCACCGCACGTTAAGTATTACGTGTACTATTCAAGTGTAATCGTCAGAGTTGCTACTCTGCCTAAGCCACCGACAGCATAATCTGTTAGAATGTTTGTTTCATTTTTGGTAATATGTTACACGCCATAGATTAATCTGAACACTCGACTTCTTCGTCTTTTTGAAGCATGCCTTGTTTTAAATTCCACATTCCGTAATTTTAAAGGTTTTATACCTAAAATACCTCCGATTATGTTCATGAAACGTATTGTTTAAATAGAAAGGGTCCATGGAGAGGCTTATAATAAATGTGAACCAAAACAGTAATCATAATTACCAAAAAGAATCTTGCAAAAATCAAATGTTTCTCTTCGGATTAAATCAATTACTCGTGACAGCAAAATAACCATTTTCCAGTTATAAATCTGATTTCAATTGGCTTTCGCAATTCTATAAATCGGAGCCACAGGGAACAAACATATGTAGCTGCCTTATTCTATTTGGGCACTTCTTGCAGATGTAATATTAAAACAAAATATTATGAGGAAACTTTTTAAACAACAACTTTATATGTATAGACCAGCACGCCTTGTAATCTTACGCATGACACCCAGTTCTACCATTAAATAGATGAGAAAAATTTCCAGGTGGGGGATAAAAAGTCCTCTCATCCATTGAATGTCATAACCAGGTGTTATGCGTGAGAAGATCATCCATTGAATGTCATAACCAGGTGTTATGCGTGAGCAGATCATCCATTGAATATCATAACCAGGTGTTATGCGTGAGAAGATTACCAAGTGTGCCAGGCGTGTTGGTCCATCGTAGTAGCAAAGCCGCTCGTTTTACACCTCTGTTATCCCGAGCTTAATCTCTAATCTAAAGCCATGTGGTTTTCATCCGAGTACTCAAGTTTTCTTAATCTCGAAAAGCAAGCACCATCAAAGCTATTCCTTCAATAGTGTGTTTAAGGCAGTTTAGAGTTCGGTCTTAGCTGAAGTTCAGTCAATAACACAATTTAATAAAAAAAATAAAATTGGAATGTATTGTTAAGCATACTTACGACTGCAGATTCCTTCAATATTCCGAATGTCATTGTCCCGAGACAAATTGTTGGTTAGTTTTAGTCTAGATTTGCCAAGAAAATTGTATCCAACACTAGCTGCTGTCATTTTTGCTTGGTGAGGACTCTATGCTGATCTAAGTACTCAATACTTGCGTGTAACCTTTAATTTACGTTTATCAGCCTCTCGTTTACATTTAACTTCATTAGTTGAGGCACAATTAGGGACAACTATGTTGTTTGGAAACAGGGACTATCCTTGTATGAGTATTATTGACCGGGTTAGAAATGTTTGCAATTGAGAACCGTGGAAGTTTTATGAAGTCATGAATTGAAAAGAAAAAAAAATTAAACGTTGCTTCTGTGTGTATATATGTGTCTGTCTGCTATGCAGCGACCCTTCAGTGGAGTGTAGGAAATGAATCCATGGCATCACCCAGGGTTCCCAGTCTAATATGTGTTGACACTTGGGTCACTGATCACACATGCTGATTCTTATAGACAAAGGAGACATACAACTTCAGTTTTTTGACATTTTTATGTAAATTCACAACACACACCCCTTGCCCCACCCTCAGGGGCATGATTAAAATTCAAACAGTGTTGGTGCAATCTACACCCATAGGTCTGTGATTGAAAACACATTTTCATTTTTTTTAAATCTAGCTTTAACAGTGTAAGTGGAGTTCAAAGACATGTGCTACTGTGATATTTATAATGAAGGGTCATTTATCAGAACACACTGAAATCATGGTTCACCGGAAAAGTACATAAAGATAAATAATGGTTGCGTCTGGCAAAAACTCAAATAAGAGTATCAGCCAAGATTTTGCATCAATTAAAGTTTTGTAACAATCATATATCATGAAGTTTTGCTTTACAATTAGGTATTACGATGCAAACTTGGAGGTATATTCTGTAAGTACATACTGTATCTAAGGTCAATATAATTTTGTGTCCCTTAAATTCCCTTTTGATAGCGTTGTTCAATCTGACAGATAACGAATATCAATCTTGGGTCAAGATTTTACTAATTTTTTTAAGCGTATAAATTTCTAGTTAACACAATGATGCATATTCCTTATCTGAGGTCACTTTTACATGACTATAATGACAAACAAGTTTGTGAATTCACGGAATAATGGTTTCAAATTGGTTACAATTGGATGAACCAGTGTTTACACATGAGAATAATTTTAAATTTCTCCAAAATCAGAAGGGGGCTAGAAAGCACCCAAAATTTATTATAAAAAATAACAAAATGAAAGAATTAGATCGCTCTGCTTAAATGGACCTTTTAGTTCCAATCCGTTTCCTACTGAAATTAACATTTCTCTGCAAAATTCAGTTCCTAAGAAGGAATCTGGTTTTATATTATACAACAGCTGTTGTAAAGCAGCATAAGCAAAGTTTTACTATTTTTTAAAATAAACTTCTAATAGTATTTTATCAGTATTCGAATCATCTGACATGAAAATATGCAAAAACAGTAGTTTCAAGTAACTATTTTGAACTGGTACACCAGCTACTCCCTATTTTGGCCAACATCGCCCTAATCTGGCTAGAGAGAGGTAATTTCGCCCAAATAGTGGTGTCCAGCATGGATCCTGACTTATTATGATTAAATGCAGTTAAAAACAATGCCAAGCTTTTGCACCATTAATATGACTTCTGGTAAGGAAAAAGGTAAAATACGATTCCTATCCAGTAATACATGTTAATCATACGATGGGATATTTAAAAACAAAAAATTCTGGGGCAGCCAAAGGAAATTGGGTCTGCTCAGTTGGTATGGCAGAATCATCCTGTATATAGCTGTCTTATTTTAGGTTAAACTTGGATACTTCTTGCAGCTGTAATTTTAAATTAATTTTAGTCGGGAAACCTATTAAACAATAATCCTTTATCATAGTCCAGCAGGCTTGGTAATCATCTTACGAATAACACCCAATTCTGCCATTAAATAGATGAGAAAAACTTCCGGGTATGAAGTGGAGGATCACATTTCCTCTCATCCATTGAATGGCATAACCAGGTGTTATAGGTGAGATGATTATCAGGCGTGTTGGTCCATCGTAGTGGCAAAGTCGCTCGCTTTGTACCGCTGTTAGTCTGAGATTTCTAATCTAAATCTATGTGGTTTTCATCCGAGTATTGAAGCTTTCTCAATGTCGACAATCAATCAGTATCAAAGCTACTCTTTCAAGAGTGTGTTTAAGGCAGTTTAGAGTTCGTTTTTAGCTGAAGTTCAGTTAATAACACAATTCACAATTCAATTTATAAAAAAAAAATTGAATGTATGGTTAAGTATACTTACGGCTGCAGATCCCTTCAATATTCCAAATGTCATTGTCCCGAGGCAAATGTTGGACACTTTTAGTCCGGATTTGCCAAGAAAATTGTAGCCAACACCACCAGCTGCCGTCATTTTTGCAAGGTGAGGACTCTATGCTGGTCTAAGTTCTCTATACTTGTTTGTAACCTTGAATTTACATTTATCTGCCCATCGTTTATCTTTAACTACATTAGCTGAGGCACAATTAGGGACAACTATGTTGTTTGGAAACAGGGACTATCCTTTTATGGGATATTATTGACCAGGTTTGAAATTTTCGCATTTGAGAACAGTGGAAGTTTAATAAATTCATGAATTGAAAAAAAATCCTCGCTGCTTCTGTCTATATATGTGTCTGTCTGCATTGCAGAGACACTTCAATGGGTTTGGTTGGGTTTTGTGGGTTTAACACCATTTTTCAGCATGATAGGCTATACATGGCGGCCAGAATGTCTGGTGGAGCAAAACCCCGGGAAGATCCCAGGAAGAACCACTGACCCACGGAAAGATACTGGCAAGCTTTCTCACATACCCACATTGGCCAAGCCGAGATTTGAACCCGCGCGGACAGAGGTGAGATGTAAGGTATCTGTAAAGGTGAGCGCATTAAACGACTCGGCTACACGGGGCCCCTTAATCAATGGGTCACCAGTCACGACGCTTTAAAATCTAAACCCTGGCCAAGAAATAAACGCCTTTCTAGATAGGTTCATATGGTATTGAGAGAGAGAGAGAGAGAGAGAGAGAGAGAGAGAGAGAGGAACATTTTCTACTAAATGAACTGAACACTGATCTAATAGGCTCGACCCATTCGATATACATACAGGCAATTTTCATATGGTAACTTCGTATTTCGGTAAGCGTGTGTCTGTAAAAGAATTTTCAGCCAACGATTAGCTGGATTTCCTGCATTATCATAATTTTCTTTTATGTTTCTTCTTAATTTTAGAACTTGATTTCGTCCTGTGACAGTAGGTATTGAAAGTGCTGGACTACTCACAAATTTTAAATATTATTATTTTTAAAAAAATGATTACATCAATAAATTATAACTCCTACACTCTAAAGGCAGGCAGGGGTTATGCGATAAGTGATTAACATAGCCGGTATATCGCTCGGCCGAAGGTGTCATCTTTCAATTGATCATCGCATAACAGAGATATCACTGGAACACTAACCAATTCGACCGCCAGTTAGGTATGAATCATTACATAATGGGGAAATAAGTCTACATAACTTCGACATTTTTCCTACAGTTTTCATGAAATTTCACTAAATACGAGTATCAATCACGTTTCCATCATTAAAAGATTTTGTAAAAAGTAAACTGCAGTCTCTAAGGAAATAGATACACACAATCGGGTAATTTTTCAATACTTTTTGGCAAAGTTATGTCACGGAAACAACATTTTGAAAGGATCGGCATTTGAGGGCCATACATGCACTAATTGATGATGTAGAATTATGACACCCATACTCTTTTATTATCCAGTCATTGTAATCCTTTATACTAAATTTTCTTGGAATTCAATATTCCTTGATAATGTTATGATGCACAAACAAAAGTTTAGAAATCTGCTTACATTGGTAAAGTTACTAATATACTTCGAAAACAAATATTGAGGACGAAATACGGTCAATCAGGGTGCCATAATCCACCAAATGTAGTTGAAATCCAACAAGCCCGATAAAGTTATATTATGACAATCAACGTTTAGAAGGGTGGTGGGGGTGGTGTGCAATCATTGACCATTACTCCACCAAATGATGACACAGAGTGGTGACGATCCAAATTATTTGAGATCCTATAAATATCAACCCGCATACCCAATCTGGTTGAAATCCAGCTATTCCTAGTAATGCTAAGATGCCGAGATCCAAGTTGACAAAACACCGGCAATCAGGGAGCATAGCTCCATGACATAGAATTCCTATAATCAAACTTGCTTTATATCTCATTAATATAAAGTTTCATATAAAATTTAGCCGCCATCCAACAGTCCTTGCTAAAGGTACTAATATGCTTCAGAAATCAATGTTTAGTAGGACATATGGGTAATCAGGGTGCCATAAGCTACTTAATTATAACATAGAACTCTGAAAATAGCTTTTATGTGAGGTGTTGTCAATACAAACAAGGAATAGCAACGTTGGTCAAATTCAAATCATTCCTGGTAAAGTAACCTTGCGGAAAATTAATTTCTGACTGAATTTATTAAATTGAACGTAGCGAATCCTGCACTTAATGTACTATTATTACATTAGGAATATAAATTTAAATACTTCATTTAGTAAATATTACTTCGAGAGATTTGATTGCACTTTAGGTTACAACAGTAGTATTGTCATGCTAGTATATTTGGAATGTTAATGTGTGTGTGTGTGTGTCTCAGTATTTGTAGGCGTCATAATTTGTTTTAAACTTTTTGGGGGGCAGGAGGGAGAACGTTTTGGAGTAGACATATTCAAACCTCTCGAGAGAATGTCGTCACAAAATATAAGATAACCCAACTTAAATTTTACCACTACACTTTACCTATTACATGTACTATCCTTGTTTAATAGTCGGAGTTGCTACTCCACCTAAGTACTTGTGAAAAATACATCTGTTAATGCGTTTCTTTCCTTTTGGTAATACATTAACACACCATAGATTAATTTTAACAATGTGCATGTTCATCGTTTGAAAATTGTGTTAAATTCCACATTCCGTAAGTCTATGAAACGTGAAGTCTAGTGGACAGGGTCCATGAAGAGTCTCGCAATAACTGTGAACCAAAAGAGCAGGTAACATAACTACCAGATAGAATCTCACAGAAACGAAAAAGTTCTCGTTGTATCGAATCAATTAATCATGACGACAAAATATTCTTTCTCCTTTTGTAATCCTGATCTCAATAGTCTTTCGATATTCTGTAAATCAGAGTCAAAGGGAACGAGTTATCTAGCTGCTTTATTTTCAACTTGGACACTTCTTGCAGTTGTAATATTAAAGCGAAATTTCATCGGGGAAACTTTTTAAAAAATTTTTTATTTTAAATGTATAGAACTGGCTGTCGTAGTGGTAGAGCCGCTCGCTTTGCACCTCCATTATTACGGGCTGAATCTCTAAAGCCACAAATGTGGTTTTCATCTGAATATTGAGGTTTTCTCAATCTTATTGTATGGGAACGGGTTAATCAATAGAAAATGTTTCTTTTTTGTGGGCAAAGCTATAGTTTTTGGTGGGGTATAAGTTTTATTTAACTAACCTTATAAAAGTAAAAATTTGCTCATCATATTTATTACACCTTAATTTGTAAGAATGCCATTAATTACAGGCATGTAGTATACGTAAAAAATAAGAAAATTGTTTGTTTCAAAATGCTTAAATTAATTTTGTTCCCTTGAAACAAAAATGTTTTATAAGATAGTAAGCAGATATTTCGCATCATTTTTGTGGTATTTACATTAGCTGATAATTAAATATATATAACTATATGACTTATTTATTTATATGATGTCTTTGATTTTAGAAGACTTAAATGTGATTCTGTTATACTATGTTTTTTGGGAGATTGGGCGAGGAGGTCTTGGGTTTCAGTGAGCTCGATTTGTTTTGTGGGCAGGCAAAGGATTTCGTATTGAGTGGCTCCGATTTTTTGTGAAGTTTTAAATGCTTCATCCAGTAACTTTGTGAGGAAAACAATATTTTTATGCGAAATGAATAGCCGTGCTACTTAAATTTAAACAAGGCATGTTACAGAAGCCGAGCTTACTTTAAAACTTACTACAAGTGCACATCAAGGGCATTTACACTTAGAACGTAACTTTTCAAAATGTCTTGAACCATGTTGCAATAAGGAAAAAAGTAAGAGATTTAATCATTTCAGATTTTGGCTGCATGTAAGAGAGTGTTCAAACTGTTGCTTTTTCCACCGCTGTATCCTGTCTTTCTTTGGTAGACTCCAAAATGCCCAAAATATTTGTTTCTGTATAAATAACCATCATATTACAAGGACTAAAAACTCCATTACCTACCGCGATTTTGGAAGTCGTATTTTCTATTAAATTCCTACCATTCGGCAGCCAGAATGTCAGCTTCATGACGATATTGCAATTTGCATTTCAGTCATGAAACTACCTATATTGTGTACCACATATTGCTACATTTGGGATTCTAATTTTGTTTTCCAAATGTCGTGACAGTTTCCAAAAGTATGAATTTGTCGGACTAAATTTTGCAATTTTGAGGTTTATGTCACTGGGTGATGATATACAGGCATCGATAATTTTGGGGTCCTTGGTACTGTAACTAACATTTTGTGATCAAAGAAAGACAAGGGAGAAAAGAACATTTGGATTGCTCTTGTACAAGTTGAAATAGGTTTTGACATTTTGCTTTCATTTTAACCTATACTGTGATTGTCATTATTGAATTTAGTTAGTTACTTAGCTTTTGTAAAATCAATTTAGTTACTATGTTAGTTAGTATACGGCTTAGTTCAAACTTCTTTACATTTCCGGTTGAAACATGATGCTACATAATTTGAAAAGTACGGTAAATAATTTTCATAAACTTTGATATAAAATCGGTCAACACCGATTTAGCAATGGATCAGGCTCCCCAAATATACAAAGCATAGCATGTAGACACGCGAAATCATGTCATTACTTATATAATGACAAATTTGCATTAAAAAAACAATTGAAAACCGACCAAAGAAGCTTCGCTACCCCACAAAAAAAAAACAAACAAAAAAACATAGCTTAAAACATAGCATATTCCTTATCTGAGGTAACTTTTACATGATTATAACGACAAATAAGTTTGCGAATTCACGGAATAATGGTTTCAAATTAGTTACAAACAATTGGATGAACCAGTGTTTACACTTGAGAATAATTTTAAATTTTTCAAAAATCAGAAGGGGGCTAGAAAGCACCCAAAATTTATTATAAAAACAAAATGAAAGAATTAGATCCCTTTGCATAAATGGACCTTTTAGTTCCAATCCGTTTCCTACTGAAATTAACATTTCTCTGCAAAATTCAGTTGCTAAGAAGGAATCTGATGAAAAGAGAAAATTATTTTTGAATAAACTTTCCCTCAAGATTCTCAGTTCAATGATCACATGTCATAGGATAACTTACTAGGATTGTATGAATTTATTATAACTCCAAGTTTGATGATTTGGTACAATTAACAAAGCAGAAGGGTAGCTACTTTCAGTTTAAAAGAGACCTTGAGGGGGCTTATCAGCAAATACCAATAGAGCCCAGCAAGTAGGTTACATGTGGAGAAATAATCTCTATTTTGATACTGTTCTCTCCATGTCAGCAAATACCAATAGAGCCTACTGAGTAGGTTACATGTGGAGAAATAATCTCTATTTTGATACTGTTCTCTCCATACATTTTAGAAGTGCAACATATATTTGTCAAAGAGTAATAACATATATAACCGATATATTTTGTTCAGGTAGGTATAACTGTTTTAAATTAGTTAGATGGTTGTGATGGTGCTTAAGAAAGAGAACAAGATCTATGTGCTTATAAAACCATAGGTAGTTTGTTACAGAAATGTGGTATAGAGAAAGCTGTGGAAAAGGATTCTCCTCTACAATAATAATGGTTTTGGTTGGTATATTACGAGCATTTGATGCAATAACAATGACTCTACAGATTACCTCCTGACAAATTAAATGAAATTAAGCAGTTGATGATGATTGGTTAGACAAAGAAACATCAAACATAAGGGACATCCAGTCTTTGTTAGGGAAATTAAACTTTATTTCTTTCTTTGTAACAACTGGTATAATATCTGTCGCCAAATTGATCTGTTGGTTGAAAATAATCAGTAACTAGGTCTATGCAGTTAGTTAGGACTATCAGTAGAACAAAAATATAGACTATGGTCTGCCAGCACATTATGCAATAGCAGATTTATAAGCGAGTTTGGACGGGATCTATCAGATTCCGCAACTCAGGGGCTTCCAGAAATACATTTGTGCAGGCACGCTTAAGAGAATTTTGTGTTTTGGCTGCTATTTATGAATTTCAAATCGAGGTATAATTTTTGGAAGGTGCAAATAATAGATTAGCACATTACTTATCATGATGGTCGATCAGTAGTCAGCGGATAAAATGATACCATATTCCTGAAAATTGATTCAAAATTTTCACACATAGATGGCAATTTTCTTTACAGGATACAAATTAGAAAACTTCAGGATGACTTATAATCTACTAAGAAATCTGCCTTTGCACGTGGAAACAGCAGATTCAATGGGCGTCTTGCCTCCTAATTTGCAATTACATCTACTTTGCATCCAAGTCCATTCCAATTACAGGAACACCTGTCTTGAGAAACTAAATTTTCAATGCAGATTTATTGATTATAAAATGTTATAACTTGTCATGAGAGATAACAGGTCTTGAGGAACCATAATAGTTTGGCAGAAGCGGTAGTCTTTCAAGATAGTTTCTACTGTACCACTGAAAGGGTTATATGCTCAATTTATCTCTTAAAGTTCCAGATCTGTTGATGCTTATATGTAACTGTATATTAGGACCAAAAGAATTGAACTACACTTAGGATGTGAACATTTTGATATCAATGAAGATGATTTGAATATATGTCTTAGCGGGTTGACCAAAGTGAACCCACACTGTCCTAAACAGAAAAACTCACGATTTAAGCAATTTTGAGTCATATTTACAACAAACTAGATTTAGGGAACCCATAACATGCTTGTTTTTGGTGTTTGTGTATGCCTTTTGCTTGTTTGTAAGAAATTCAAAATCTGGTTCCCGATAATTTGAAATCACGAGACTATTTTATTGAGGAAGCTAGGATACATCAGATAAAAGGGAAATTTTATTGTTACTTAAAATTGGACAAAAACAATTTAAATTGGTGAAAGAATCTTGCTTCGGACATTGATCAAAATTCCAGATTCAAGTCTGTGCCCTGTAACAGTGTACAGACGCAAGTCAACAAACTGGACTTCTGAACACTGTTAAAAACTCTATTCCCTTTAGAATGAAAAAAGCATGAAATAGAATGTCATGAAAAAAAAGAAAAAAAAAAGAAAACATGATTTGGTTCATTAGAAGTAAAGTAGTCGAAAAGGTCTTTTAGGGTTTCACTTTAGACCACTTGACTCCAAGCACATTTTGTCAAACGAAACTAAGGCTATGTGTTGAAATTGTGTAATTCTAAGCACAAAATGTATGTATTGATCATTACCAATATGTAATGTCAACTATCCAAACAGCTAATCAAAACAATGGTTTTAAATAACGAAGGAACACATATCCGTCGCTATGAAAATGTAGGAGCTATATTCTTGCTTGTCAGCTTTTCGACAATGTACATATGTTGGAGAATCCGAATACGTTACAAGGTCCACGCTAGGGGGTTATTCGGGCGAAATAGTCGCATATGAGTCGGTCATTTCACCTAAACAGATCAAAAAAACTAAGTTCACTTCGCGTTATATTGATTTCAGGTCATTCCCCCACCCCCTTTCAAGAAAGTGCATTATTAATCAAAGAAAAAAGTCAACTTTTGCAACTTTTCCTTAAAAAAGGAAGATGGAAATATAGAAAAAGAAGTTTTATAATCTGTAGTTAATTTTGGTGCTAATTTGATGATAATAAATAGCAGAAATTACATTGCCTTGTACGGAATTCCTGCTGAAAATTCGTACATGATCCATAAAAAACCAGTGGAAAATTGAATTTATATAGCCCAATCTGAGGCAAATTATGACTCAATTGGACGTATCCAGGTCCATTACTAATAAAATTAATCATTGTGTCCAATATTTCATCATACAAACGTACGAAAAGAGGCTCTCTGGCTTGGAAACGGTTGCCAATTTTCAACTGTATTTTATTTTCGATGTGCGGTTTTATATTATACAACAGCTGTTGTAAAGCAGCATAAGAAAAGTTTTACTATTTTTTAAAATAAACTTCTAACAGTATTTCATCAGTATTCTAATTATCTGACATGAAAATATGCAAAAACAGTAGTTTCAAGTAACTACTTTGAACTTGTACACCAGCTACTCCCTATTTTGGCCAACTTCGCCCTAATCTGGCTAGAGAGAGGTAATTTCGCCCAAATAGTGGTGTCCAGCATGGATCCTGACTTATTATGATTAAATGCAGTTAAAAACAATGCCAAGCTTTTGCACCATTAATATGACTTCTGGTAAGGAAAAAGGTAAAATACGATTCATATCCAGTAACACATGTTAATCATACGATGGGATATTTAAAAACAAAAAGGTTCTGAATCAGCCAAAGGAAATTGCGTCCGCTTAGTTAGTATGGCAGAATCATCCTGTATATAGCTGTCTTATTTTAGGTTAAACTTGGATACTTCTTGCAGCTGTAATTTTAAATTAATTTTAGTCGGGAAACCTATTAAACAATAATCCTTTATCATAGTCCAGCACTTTTGGTAATCTTTTTACGCATTACACCCAATTCTGCCATTAAATAGATGAGAAAAACTTCCGGGTGTGAAGTGGAGGATCACATTTCCTCTCATCCATTGAATGGCATAACCAGGTGTTATAGGTGAGATGATTATCAGGCGTGTTGGTCCATCGTAGTGGCAAAGTCGCTCACTTTGTACCGCTGTTAGTCAGAGATTAATTTCTAATCTAAATCCATGTGGTTTTCATCCTAGTATTGAAGTTTTCTCAATGTCGACAATCAATCAGTATCAAAGCTACTCTTTCAAGAGTGTGTTTAAGGCAGTTTAGAGTTCGTTTTTAGCTGAAGTTCAGTTAATAACACAATTCAATTTATAAAAAATAAAATTGAATGTATGGTTAAGTATACTTACGGCTGCAGATCCCTTCAATATTCCAAATGTCATTGTCCCGAGGCAAATGTTGGACACTTTTAGTCCGGATTTGCCAAGAAAATTGTAGCCAACACCACCAGCTGCCGTCATTTTTGCAAGGTGAGGACTCTATGCTGGTCTAAGTTCTCTATACTTGCTTGTAACCTTGAATTTACATTTATCAGCCCATCGTTTATCTTTAACTACATTAGCTGAGGCACAATTAGGGACAACTATGTTGTTTGGAAACAGGGACTATCCTTTTATCTGATATTATTGACCAGGTTTGAAATTTTCGCATTTGAGAGCAGTGGAAGTTTAATAAATTCATGAATTGAAAAAAAAATCCTCGCTGCTTCTGTCTATATATGTGTCTGTCTGCATTGCAGAGACACTTCAATGGGTTTGGTTGGGTTTTGTGGGTTTAACGCCATTTTTCAGCACATGATAGGCTATACATGGCGGCCAGTATGTCTGGTGGAGGAAAAACCCGGGAGGATCCCAGGAAGAATAACTGATCCACGGAAAGATACTGGCAAGCTTTCCCACATACCCACATTGGCCAAGCCGAGATTTGAACCCGTGCGGACAGAGGTGAGATGTGAGGTATCTGTAAAGGTGAGCGCATTAAACGACTCGGCTACCCGGGGCCCCTTAATCAATGGGTCACCAGTCACGACGCTTTAAAATCTAAACCCTGGCCAAGAAATAAACGCCTTTCTAGATAGGTTCATATGGTATTGAGAGAGAGAGAGAGAGAGAGAGAGAGAGAGAGAGAGAGAGAGAGAGAGAGAGGAACATTTTCTACTAAATGAACTGAACACTGATCTAATAGGCTCGACCCATTCGGTATACATACAGGCAATTTTCATATGGTAACTTCGTATTTCGGTAAGCGTGTGTCTGTAAACGAATTTTCAGCCAACGATTAGCTGGATTTCCTGCATTATCATAATTTTCTTTTATGTTTCTTCTTAATTTTAGAACTTGATTTCGTCCTGTGACAGTAGGTATTGAAAGTGCTGGACTACTCACAATTTTTAAATATTATTATTTTTAAAAAAATGATTACATCAATAAATTATAACTCCTACACTCAAAAGGCAGGCAGGGGTTATGCGATAAGTGATTAACATAGCCGGTATATCGCTCGGCCGAAGGTGTCATCTTTCAATTGATCATCGCATAACAGAGATATCACTGGAACACTAACCAGTTCGACCGCCAGTTAGGTATGAATCATTACATAATGGGGAAATAAGTCTACATAACTTCGACATTTTTCCTCCAATTTTCATGAAATTTCACTAAATACGAGTATCAATCACGTTTCCATCATTAAAAGATTTTGTAAAAAGTAAACTCCAGTCTCTAAGGAAATAGATACACACAATCGAGTAATTTTTCAATACTTTTTGGCGAAGTTATGTCACAGAAACAACATTTTGAAAGGATCGGAATTTAAAGGCCATAAATGCACTAATTGATAATGTAGAATTATGACACCCATACTCTTTATTATCCAGTCATTGTAATCTTTGATACTAAATTTTCTTGGAATTCAATATTCCTTGATAATGTTATGATGTACAAACAAAAGTTTAGAAATCTGCTTACATTGGTAAAGTTACTAATATACTTCGAAAACAAATATTGAGGACGAAATACGGTCAATCAGGGTGCCATAATCCACCAAATGTAGTTGAAATCCAACAAGCCCGATAAAGTTATATTATGACAATCAACGTTTAGAAGGGTGGTGGGGGTGGTGTGCAATCATGAACCATTACTCCACCAAATGATGACACAGAGTGGCGACGATCCAAATTATTTGAGATCCTATAAATATCAACCCGCATACCCAATCTGGTTGAAATCCAGCTATTCCTAGTAATGCTAAGATGCCGAGATCCAAGTTGACAAAACACGGGCAATCAGGGAGCATAGCATAGCTCCATGACATAGAATTCCTATAATCAAACTTGCTTCATATCTCATTAATATAAAGTTTCATATAAAATTTAGCCGCCATCCAACAGTCCTTGCTAAAGGTACTAATATGCTTCAGAAAACAATGTTTAGTAGGACATATGGGTAATCAGGGTGCCATAAGCTACTTAATTATGACATAGAACTCTGAAAATAGCTTTTATGTGAGGTGTTGTTAATACAAACAAGGAATAGCAACGTTGGTCAAATTCAAATGATTCCTGGTAAAGTAACCTTGCGGAAAATTAATTTCTGACAGACGTACGGACAACATGATTACAATAGGGTTCGGTCCGCTTTGTCTATCGGAGTCCTAATTAACTGAATTTATTAAATTGAACGTAGCGATTGCAGCACTTAATGTACCATTATTACATTAGGAGTAGAAATTTCAATACTTCATATTATTAAATATTACTTCGAGAGATTTGATTGCACTTTAGGTTACAACAGTAGTATTGTCATGCTAGTATATTTGGAATGTTGATGTGTGTGTGTGTGCGTGCGTGTGTGTGTGTGTGTGTGTGTGTGTGTGTGTGTGTGTGTCTCAGTATTTGTAGGCGTCATAATTTGTTTTAAACTTTTTGGGGGGCAGGAGGGGGAACGTTTTGGAGTAGAAAAATTCAAACCTCTCAAGAGAATGTCGTCACAAAATACAAGATAACCCAACTGAAATTTTACCACTACACTTTACCTATTACATGTACTATCCTTGTTTAATAGTCGGAGTTGCTACTCCACCTGAGTACTTGTGAAAAATACATCTGTTAATGCGTTTGTTTCCTTTTGGTAATACATTAACAGACCATAGATTAATTTTAACACTGTGCATGTTCATCGTTTGAAAATTGTGTTAAATTCCACATTCCGTAAGTCTATGAAACGTGAAGTCTAGTGGACAGGGTCCATGAAGAGTCTCGCAATAACTTTGAACCAAAAGAGCAGGTAACATAACTACCAGATAGAGTCTCACAGAAACGAATAGGTTCTCGTTGTATCGAATCAATTAATCATGACGACAAAATATTCTTTCTCCTTTTGTAATCCTGATCTCAATAGTCTTTCGATATTCTGTAAATCAGAGTCAAAGGGAACGAGTTATCTAGTTGCTTTATTTTCAACTTGGACACTTCTTGCAGTTGTAATATTAAAACTAAATTTCATCGGGGAAACTTTAAAAAAACAAAACAATTTTAAATGTATAGAACTGGCTGTCGTAGTGGTAGAGCCGCTCGCTTTGCACCTCCATTATTACGGGCTGAATCTCTAAAGCCACAAATGTGGTTTTCATCTGAATATTGAGGTTTTCTCAATCTTACTGTATGGGAACGGGTTAATCAATAGAAAATGTTTCTTTTTTGTGGGCAAAGCTATAGTTTTTGGTGGGGTATAAGTTTTATTTAACTAACCTTATAAAAGTAAAAATTTGCTCATCATATTTATTACACCTTAATTTGTAAGAATGGCATTAATTACAGGCATGTAGCATACGTAAAAAATAAGAAAATTGTTTGTTTCAAAATGCTTAAATTAATTTTGTTCCCTTGAAACAAAAATGTTTTATAAGATAGTAAGCAGATATTTCGCATCATTTTTGTGGTATTTACATTAGCTGATAATTAAATATATATAACTATATGACTTATTTATTTATATGATGTCTTTGATTTTTTAGAAGACTTAAATGTGATTCTGTTATACTATGTTTTTTGGGAGATTGGGCGAGGAGGTCTTGGGTTTTAGTGAGCTCGATTTGTTTTGTGTGCAGGCAAAGGATTTCGTATTGAGTGGCTCCGATTTTTTGTGAAGTTTTAAATGCTTCATCCAGTAACTTTGTGAGGAAAACAATATTTTTTATGCGAAATGAATAGCCGTGCTACTTAAATTTAAACAAGGCATGTTACAGAAGCCGAGCTTACTTTAAAACTTACTACAAGTGCACATCAAGGGCATTTACACTTAGAACGTAACTTTTCAAAATGTCTTGAACCATGTTGCAATAAGGAAAAAAGTAAGAGATTTAATCATTTCAGATTTTGGCTGCTTGTAAGAGAGTGTTCAAACTGTTGCTTTTTCCACCGCTGTATCCTGTCTTTCTTTGGTAGACTCCAAAATGCCCAAAATATTTGTTTCTGTATAAATGATCATCATATTACAAGGACTAAATACTCCATTACCTACCGCGATTTTGGAAGTCGTATTTTCTATTAAATTCCTACCATTCGGCAGCCAGAATGTCAGCTTCATGACGATATTGCAATTTGCATTTCAGTCATGAAACTACCTATATTGTGTACCGCATATTGCTACATTTGGGATTCTAATTTTGTTTTCCAAATGTCGTGACAGTTTCCAAAAGTATGAATTTGTCGGACTAAATTTTGCAATTTTGAGGTTTATGTCACTGGGTGATGATATACAGGCATCGATAATTTTGGGGTCCTTGGTACTGTAACTAACATTTTGTGATCAAAGAAAGACAAGGGAGAAAAGAACATTTGGATTGCTCTTGATAAGTTGAAATAGGTTTTGACATTTTGCTTTCATTTTAACCTATACTGTGGTTGTCATTATTGAATTTAGTTAGTTACTTAGCTTTTGTAAAATCAATTTAGTTACTATGTTAGTTAGTATACGGATTAGTTCAAACTTCTTTACATTTCCGGTTGAAACATGATGCTACATAATTTGAAAAGTACGGTAAATAATTTTCATAAACTTTGATATAAAATCGGTCAACACCGATTTAGCAATGGATCAGGCCCCCCAGATATACAAAGCATAGCATGTAGACACGCGAAATCATGTCATTACTTATATAATGACAAATTTGCATTAAAAAATCAATTGAAAACTGACCAAGGAAGCTTCGCTACCCCACAAAAAAAAACAAAAAAAAAACAACAAAAAAAACATAGCTTAAAAATTGTGTTCATCACTGTATACCTTTATAAGTTCAATTAATAAAAAAAACTGAATTTCGATAATATCTGGAATGTATGGCTAAGTATACTTACGGCTAAAGATCCCTTCAATATTCCAAATGTCATGGTCCCGAGGCAAATGTTGGACACTTTTAGTCCAGATTTGCCAAGAAAATTGTAGCCAACATTACTACCCGCTGTCATTTTTGCAAGGTGAGGAGTCTTATGGTGATCTGAATTACTTAGTACCTGGTTGCAACCCTAAATATTGGTGCACGAGTCCGTCGCTTATCTGTTAACTGCATTATTTGAGGCACACTTAGGGACTTTGGAAACAGGGAACGTACTATTAATAGGTATTGTTAACCAGGAGAGAGCCTTTGGATTTCAAGAGCTGTGGAAGTTTTATGAAGTCATGAATAAAACAATATCTCGCTGCATCTGTCTGTCTGTTTGTCTGTGTGTATTTGAGCAACCCTTCAGTGGGGCACAGATCACAAATCAGGACGCACAAATCAGCTAAGTGGATCAACAACCGGAGTAAACCTTGGCCCAGAAAATAATATGCCTTGCTAGGTGGGTACATATAAGGTCATAGGAGAGAGAGAGAGAGAGAGAGAGAGAGAGAGAGAGAGAGAGAGAGAGAGAGAGAGAGAGAGAGGGAGGGAGGGAGATGATGGCATGTACATTGTTTAGCATGAGAACGAGATCCAAATGTTAAGAGTCAGCAAGTTGAGAATCAAAATCTTTTCCAGATCCTTGATCATGCAACCTTGGACATCTAGATGACGAATACTACTGTTACGTTAGTTCAATAACTCAAACACAGTTTAATCTAATTACTGTAGCGGCTTGATAACAACTAAGAAAAATTGCACTACAAACACATACACACACTCCTGATTCTCACACTAACTTATTATGATAATGTATCTGAAGATAGCAGTGAGTTTTATATTCGTCAGATCAATTAAAGACTTGCATCGAAAAAACTGCTGCAGAAAGAAAATAGGCGGTCTAGAGCATGCCTCAAGAAAAGTAGATAATATTTGTCGCTTACTATTTTGCCAATATTCAATTGTAGAAAAAGAATTTTTTTCACACGAGAACAAGTTGCTGCCAATAGGTATGGGTCCCCACTATATGTTTTCATATGCACGTTCCTGGCACACTCAGAGATACTTCGGGTACATAGGAGACAATATATATATATATATATATATATGTACACCGTATAAGGAATATAGTGGGTCTCAGTCTAATACGAGAAAACGTATTTTCCGAAATGAGACAATATTGTAAGGAGTTAGGAGAATACAGTTCATAAAGAATTCCCATCTCGATCTTCTTGGCACAGTCTGGGTTTTGGTACAACGACAGTTTAACTGTATTGATGAGAGAACTTTGCCGCTACACAATTTGCGAAAACGCATTTTCTCACACGAGAAACCAGGTGCTGCCAAAAGACGAGAACCCCCACTATAAACTACCATATGTACATTTCCGGCACGCTCAAAAGCTATTTCCGGCAGAGAGGATATAAAACTGGATTTTTCAAATATATGCTATACATGTAATACACACAAGGTTCTTTAGTCTCACGATAACATGAGAAAACGAATGTATCAAAATTAGACAGTGTTACCAGGTATTAGGAGACACAATACATAAAGTCCTTTACCGATCTTCTTGGCACAGTCAAAGCTACTTCAACTGGAGGTGGGGTAAAATACCCTTTAATTGTTTTGAGGACAGAAATTTACTCTTATACAATTTAACATAACGAATTTTCCCACACGATAGACAATTACATCCAAGAGATGTCGAGACCCACTATAAGTTTCCATATGAACTTTCCTGACACTCTCTAAACTACTTGCGTGGGTTCGAATCTAGGCTCGGCCAGCGTGAGTATATAAGAAAGCCTGCCAGTAGCTTCCCGTGGATCGGTTTTTCTTCATGGGGTCTTCCCGGGTTCTTCCTCCACCAAATATACTAGCCGCCAAGTATAGCCTATCATGCGTTAAACCCACAAAACCGATACAAATCAAAACTACTTCTGGTACAAAGGAGACACAACTGTGTTTGTTTTTCAGATATGAAATGCAAGTAATGTACACAAGATAAATTGGTCTCAGTCTAATAGGAGAAAGCGAATTTTTCCAAATGAGACAGTATTAGCAGGTATTGGGAGATATAATATATTAACAAGCCCCATACCGATCTTCTTGACACAGTGGAAGCTACTTCCGCTAGGGGTGGTGTAAAAAAAGTATTGATAAGAGAAATTTGCTCCTTTACAATTTAAGATAACGAATTTTCTCACATAAGAGACAGTTTGCAACCAAGAGATGTGGACCCCCTCTATAAGTTTCCATCTGCACATTCATGGCACACTCAAAGATACTTCCGGTACAGAGCAGACAATTTCTTTTCTTCATCAAATATATATGCTATAAAAGGAATATAAACAATATAAGATGGTCTCAGTCTAGCATGAGGGAACGAATTTTCCTAAATGAGATAACATAAGCAGTTGTTGGGAGACACAGTCTATGCAAAAGTCCTATACCGTTTTTTCAGGCACAGTCAAAAACTACTTCCGCTCTGATGGCATAAAAATGCTGATTACTTGTTTGGATGAGAGAACTTTGTGCTTACACATACGAGAGACAAGGTGCTGCTAAGAGGTGTGAACTCCCACTGCAAGTTCCCATATGTACATTCCTGGCACACACAAAGCTACTTCCGGTACAGACGAGACAAAACTGGGGTTTAAAACATATATGCTATACAAGCAATATACGTAAAAATAAAGTTGGTCTCATTTTAATGCGAGAAAAAAACAATTTTCCAAATGAGCCCCATACCGATCTTCTTGGCACAGTGAAAATTACTTTCGCTGTGGTAGTCCGATAAATCAGCCCCCAATCCTGCATTGGCATGTTAATGGTTTGGGATCTGATCTCACCTATTTATAAAACATTGTAATTGCAGACAGATTTGTTCCCAACACATCAGCACAATCCATCGACTGTTGTTAGACACTTACCGTTATATCTCGCGGCTAATGAGTTACGGTCGGCCGAAGGAGCCTTCGCGATCTGTAAAGCATATTTCTGTATCTAATACAATGTTTGACGACTTGACATTCCACGTGGAATTACAATACCTACCGCCGTCGCCAGTTGAAAGTGCCGGGCTAGATTGGCAGATAATAGATAATTAAATTCTGTTCCATCAATATCGAGCAACCATTCAGATGCGACATTTGCTCATTCAAAATATTTTAGTTGTTTTGGTCATGTGACCCGAGCGTCCATGGATTTGTAATGTTACTGTCGCGTGATTAACATCTTGTCATGTGACTAGTATCACAGTTCAACAACACGCTAAATTACAGAATGGACTGGGTAATTAACAGTGCTCTTAGCAATTTGGGTTACAATGTAAAATTGTTTTGTCCATCAGACCATTAATTGTAATGATGAGAAACCTTTGAGAAAACTCAATTTGAGAAAACGAATTTTCTCACATGAGCGGCTGGCTGACATAGTAGTGTATCAATAGACAGTTATGCACCACTCTTTTTTGACTTTTTACTTTCCGCAATACAAGAGCGTTACAAACCAAGGTTTAAAATAAAAATTGATCAGCAAAACTTGTGGATGTTTTGAAAATCAAAATTTCAAATCAATAGACCACTCATATTTATGTGTATCCCCTATCTCGTAGGGATACGACAAGACAAAAAAAAAAAAAAAAAAAATAAAATAAAATAATGGACCGCCACAATTTGAGGATATTATTTTGCAATTGAAACAATTACTACACCAGTCAAACTAAGATATTTAATGAGCTGCTTTGAGCGGATTGAAACGAACATTAAATATCGTCTGGTATTATGTTACTATACCGGAAAATTTACTACAAGAGGGCTGCTTAGTTTAGGAGTTATAGTGTATACCGTTGAAATTCAAAACAAGAGGTCTGCGCTGTTCGGTTATTTCCAGAGGTGAAATTGTTTTTGTATATAAAATAAGCACATCTCTCTCTCTCTCTCTCTCTCTCTCTCTCTCTCTCTCTCTCTCTCTCTCTCTCTCTCGTCAATTCGTCATCAAGCACGACAATGTTATGGGAACTGAATGATTTGCGTCAAAGAGAATATGACATCACATCGTTGCCAAGGGACTTGAGTTGACATTACTTCAGTTACATAGCATGTGATACTGTTCTCTAGAGATTTAAGGTGCTCCGCAGTTTCATCTGCCAGAACTTTGTCGGCTGTTTTGACCTGAGAAACCTGAAGCGAGAACCATATCAATTTACCGTAAGAAGAGTGACGAATACTGTCCCTGGAGGCCAGAAATAACTACCTCTCCCCCACCTCCTTTCCCCCACCCACTGGCCAGAGAAAGCAGATAAGCTTTTGCTAACATTTATGGCAAAATGTGATATTAATGTTTTTCTTCACATATCCACAAATTATTAGTTAAATAGATTAAAATCTTTCTACTTAAAAAAAATAAAAATAAAAACTTCAATACTTGATGTACCAAAACTAAAACAAGTGAACTAAAAGTTACAAACTCCTTTATTACACCTTCAAACTAGAATATAATTAAGATGGATGATATCACGAGGTACACGAATAGATAATAAATAAATGAAATACAAATATCACTATAAGCCTTTATCATTAATTTTCGTAAATCTTCGAATGAATACACATTTTACGGCGTCAAAAATCAAGATTTCCATTAATTGTTCAATGATGTTGAACCGTATCTAAAGAAGATCATCAGTAGGAAAATTTGGCTTTTTGGCTCAGTGAAATCTCATTTCGACTTACCAATCAGACTTCTGAAACGACCCACAAAAAAAAAAAAAAAAAAACGGAAAAAATCTGAATGCATAAAATGCTACTACAGAACAAGGCCTATTAATATAATAAGCAAGAGTGAGAACCATATCAATTTACCGTAAGTAAGTAGAGTGATGAATACTGTCCCTGGAGGCGGTGAGGTGCACCCATAACGCCAGAAATAACTACCTCTCACCCACCCCCTTTCCCCCAACCCACTGGCCAGAGAAAGCAGATAAGCTTTGCTAACATTTATGGCAAAATGTGATATATTAATGTGTTTCTTCACATATCCACAAATTATTAGTTAAATAAATTAAAATCTTTCTACTTAAAAAAAGTAAAAATAAAAACTTCAATACTTTATGTACTAAAACTAAAACAAGTGAACTATAAGTTACAACCTCCTTTATTATACCTTCAAACTAGAATATAATTAAGATGGACGATATCACGAGGTACACGAATAGATAATATATAAATGAAATACAAATATCACTATACGCCTTTATCATTAATTTTCGTAAATCTTCGAATGAATACACATTTTACGGCGCCAAAAATCAAGATTTGCATTAATTGTTCAATGATGTTGAACCGTATCTAAAGAAGATCATCAGTAGAAAAATTTGACTTTTTGGTTCAGTGAAATCTCATTTAGACTTACCAATCAGACTTCTGAAACGACCCACCAAAGAACGGAAAAAATCTGAATGCATAAAATGTTACTACAGAACAAGGCATATTAATATAATAAGCAAGGGTGAAATGCATAATGTCATTGAACATTTGTTGGAGATTTTACATACCAAATTAGGACAGGAAATAAGAGAAAGTAAAGAAGAATATTCGAGAAGATAGAATAAATTAACATTGCCCATCTGTAAGTATCAACGGCTTAGATGGAAATCAAAATCATACATATCTTTGCCTAAATGGATTAGAAACAAAAAAGCTTGCATCGTTGTAAAATAAAATAAAGCCTGTAACTGTGTATTTCATGCTATGAAATCTGCGTTAAATGCACCAAATGCGTATGAAGATACGCAATCAGAATACAATTTAGATATATACAATCATTGGTTTGATAGATGTCTGGTAAAATAGAAGACATAAGGAAATTTGAAAATGAATTTTACACCTACGTATATGTGTCCAATACATTGAAAGCTGAGACAGCAGACCAATATGTGCCAGAGGTACGGCTGAAAGAAACTACTTCCAGCATGTTAAAATAAGTAAAATAAAGAGAGAAAGGTATGTTGACATGTTGATCATATTTCAATGTGGTGGTCCTAATGACTACAAGGATGGAAAACACCATTTAGTTGCAGTTATATAAACAAAATCATTGTCATTACAAATAAACGAGCATGACGCGAAGCAATATATCTATAAAAAATGCTTGAACTTTTTCTATACACGGGAAAAATTATCAGTACTGAAAAGATGATGTTACAAACTGGATACCTAGATAGATATAATGCCTGAAGAATTCTTAGTTGTAAACGTGAGAAATTATCGACACCAATTAAACGTTGCATATGTTAATTATTGTGATATTGAAAGTAAAATCCTGCCAGAGGTATAACCTTTACATCAAGAAAATAGTATTACTTCAGAACACCTCACCTATAGTGTCGAAATGTCCTGACAATAAAAACAGCCAGACACATTCGATCCGCATGAGATAGAAACTGATAGTTTGCAGAGGAACAGACTGTATTAAAGTATTATATTGTGCATTGAATAAACTCGCAAAACTAGTATATGAAGAATTAGGACCTAAAATGCAAAACCTATGGTTTTCACAGTATAAGATGAAATATATTTTAACTGAATCAATATATGTTTCATATGTAAGAGAAAGATATTTAAAGACCAAGTTAACGGGCAAGTATAGTGGTCCAGCACATAACAAACGCAGTTTGAATTACAAATTTCTAAAATTATATACTTTGTTCATTCATAATTTGTCCACTTATGACATTCATCTGTTTATTTCGTCATTCGTTCAAATTCACATGAATTCACATGATTCACATGAAAAAGTAAAAATCATACATAATAACCATGAAACAATACATATTGTCCAGTAAGGATGTCATAGTTGACAGTTTATGAAAACAGTAAGAGAAAAAGATAGTAAAAATAACAATCAGGTTTGTAGATAGTTTTGTATTTATGGGACAATCTTTAGAACGGCTGGCTGACAATTTGACTGATTAAATGTTCACGGAAACACTGTAGTTGTTTTATTAAAATGTCACATCAATATTTGAGGAAACATTAACCCATAAGAATTTACGGATCTACAACTTGTAGATCTTCGTACTATTTCGCTAAGAACGATACATTGATGCTAGTTTTATGAAAAATTACATTCTAGATCCTGCTAAATATTACAGTGACCCTGGATTGGGATATGATGCTAGTTTAAATATATCACGTGTTAAATTAAAACTTTTGACAGTGTATGATATGTTCCTGATGAATGAGAGTGGAATAAGAGGTGGATCTGGTATGATACCGCATAGGTACGTCAAAGCAAATCATGAATACTACTTTGGCAAAGATGGTAAGATAACAAATGTTCGAAAGTATCAAAGATCAAAGTATCAAAGATCAAGGTCAGGGCCATCTATAATGTACTTCGAGATGGGTGATGTCTCAATACATGTCTGTAAAAAACGTTAGATGGGAAATTATGAACAAATTAGATATATAGAAGAAATTTGTCCGAAATAGCAGCTGACTATGATGCTGGTAGCATTTAGGAAGTGGATTTGGATATTCCATTACACTTGTATAATTATTTCAAAAAGTTCCCATTAGTCCCAGAGAAATTAATTCCACATGAAAATGATTTATCTCCGTTGCAAAAGAAGTTGAAAAATGATTACCAGGGTACAAAACCAACAGGACCAAAGCCATCATGTACATTGAAAAAAAAGATAAATATGCCATTCACGGCATAAATCTAAAGCTTTACATACAGTTGGGTTTAATACTGAAAAAAGTACAGAGTTGCCTTGTTTGATAAATAACAGTGGGTTAAATCCTGAATTGAATAGAACACTAACTTGGAAACAAAAAGCAACCAATACTATCAAGAAAGACTCCTTTAAATTGATGAACAATGATGTGTTGGGTAAACAGTCGGATAATCTCAGGAAAAGAACAACAGTTAAAATATGTGTAGATTAAAATAAATATTTTTAATACCTGTCAGTACCAATACACTCTATCTATGGCGCGTAGAACAATTATTGACGACGATTCAGTGTTAGTCAGTCTGAGAAACAAGAAAATCAAATTATCCAAACCAATTAACGAAAACTTTACAGAGCAGGGGTATCCAAATGGCTCATGCATGAATTTTACTACAACAAGCTCACAAACAAATACAACGACATAATGAGGCTGTTAATTACTGATACTGATTCACTGTATATCCATTTTGAGAGAGAAAATTTGAACAATGATATGAGGAACGGATTCCTTCCAGCACAGTTTCCATTGTGTTCTTTTTTCCTTTTATTTGTTTTGTCTTCACTGTAAAACGCTAACATGAAACGTGTATTCTCTCTTATCTCTTTGATTACACAATTTGTACTTTTGTACAGAAACTCATAAATATTTCAACATGCGAACCATAAAAGCTAGTTACCTCATGTGCTACTGAGTTCTGTGTGATTTTTTTGTTGATCAAAGAAATACTTAGTGGCTTCCGTAAACCGTTACCTCAATTGGAAACACTGTTAATAAACCATATTTGGAAGATCTTCTATAGTCTTTGTTTCTTTCTTTTTTTTCATTTTCTGAGATTAAATACTTTTCTGGGTTAGTTTCTCAACTATGTTTTGCACATATTAAAAACCCTTCAAGCTGACTCTATGTAAATCACGTGTCAGATTTGTTAAAGTTGTATTGGCTGCTATATGGATTATTCTCTCCCTAGTGATATAGTGATACAAGAGAGCAATTCCATTATCTGAATTGGGCACTTATCAATTGTGCAATTGATTCCGAAGTAATTATACCGTACTCCAGGTAAAGGTTTTCTGTTTCTAGTCTTGATTTCCACCTTCTACCACTAATGATGATTTGGCTAGTGTTATGTTTCATTTGAAATACCGAAGAAAAGCAAAAGGATACAGTGGACAATGATCTGTGGGAATATGAAAGTAAAATGGTATTCTAAACTTATTAGCATATACCATCAACCGTATAGCTTTAGTATCAGTATTTTGATCATTGCTCGCTCCTGAACGTAACTTTCTCAATTTATCATTCAATATACTTTGTGCAGTCGTATTTGTCCCAAGGAAAACTGGTAACAACAAATCTTTGTATGCTATGAAAATGTTGTAATCATTCAACTTGAAAAGATCATTGCTTCACAAGCATTCTACAAAAATTATTTACCATTGTTAGCATCTTCATTTACCTTCACAGGAAATGACACGATAAAACGTTCTTGTACAATCAAACTATTTGAACTTAGCTTTAGTGCACAAACTTGTCAAGTTTGTTTGGGTTTAATGTTACTTGATGTGTTTGTGTTCGTGTATGTGTGTGTGTTACAAAGATTTGTTTAATTTAGATATTTAACTCCTTGAGGTATCTTTATCTGCTTGGGAGGAGTTATGTATTTACTATATGTTGCCATTTGTTGTAACAAAAAAGGCTATTTATATGCTGCAAAAACTTGTACGCAACAGACACACAAACAACTATCAAAGTATATGTGCTCGTACTTTGCCTGCTTACCAAAAGTTTGGTAGAAATTATCAAGTCTAGGATGCATTGGTTTTATAAGTTCTACATTAATTTCTGGGTGAGTAGATGCGTAGAGAGCAAAAGAATCATCCACGTTGTTTAAATACTGAGTCACCAAACCTGGTTCTCTCAATCTTTCATTTAAACAATTCAGTGTGTTTGGTCTGCAGTTTTCTTTTGTAATTCTTCCATGCTCTTATCATCGCTTATTCTGTAATTTTTAGCACCCTCTGGATCTAATAAATTGAATAGACGGTTACTTCCTGCAAATGATTGACCATTAGCTAATGCTCCTCCAATAATTACTCCTGCTGCAGACATACTTGTGCTGGAAATAGCACCATAAAGATTTTCTCTGCAAAACGTGTTATTTAAGAGTAACACACTTTTATACTGTTGCTAGGTATAATTGCAGCTACTCTAGGTAAATCGGAACCTTTCAAACCTATAATTGAAACATTGTTGTCTTCCAGATAATATGTCCCGGATTCATTTATATTGTGAAGATTATATTCTTTTTTTTTAGTCTATTGTGTAAGCAGCATGTTGCTTCTTTATCTCTAATCCAATACAAAGTAATACAAACATTCAACGTACCAATTGATACATGTTGTATACAAGCCATATTTCTTTATTTGAATGATATATTACTGTGAAATATATACTGTGTGAAACTTGTATTCAACAAAATTCCGTAAATATTCCAGGTGTTTCCTCAGCTTTAAATAGATATAACAAACCCTCATATGGGTCATTAATTCTTCAATATACTACATCTTTATGTACTACTATACCAACACCATCTGGTTACTCTTGACTCGGTACAATGAGAAAATCGTAAAGCAAACTATGTCCAGGTATTATTTTGGATGTCTCCACAAATTACTGTTTGTTTTTTTTATCGATTTTTTTTTACTTCATCTATAATAACAACCAAAGGAAGACTCTTCATGGTCATTTTCAGTGTTCAATTTACTTTTAAATGTCACTGTGTTTTCATTTATTTCGGTTTTAACTGTGATTGTTACTACCACCTAATTCGAGTCTTTGTATATAATTTAGTTTTGAATGCATCTATATCTGGTGTAAACTTTAGTTCCAGAGAAATGAAATCTGTTAACATTCGTTTGATCCTTTTGTATAATTCTCAATGCTAGTTTGTACCACACCAATATAATTAACCGCTTCCTGATCAAAATATTATTTATTATCTTTTTTTATTCTTCAGCATTAACATGCAACTTATTTTGAACAATTCTGTAAACTTAATATCTTTAATCGTTTTTATCTTCTCACTCAAATCTATTATATATAAATCTTAAGTTGTTTTTATTTATCTAATGATCCTGACATTCGTATTAATTTTGTTTTGGACGTCCTCTCTCTGTTGGTTATCTCTGTTAAAAATCATTTTTTATATTCAAGTCTGACAGGGCATTAGTATTAGCTATAATCTTATTGTTCAATTTAGTCAACTTTGTACAAATAACATTCACTAGCTTTGTAATGCCTGGACTTTTTAAATTACTTTTTGGGGCGGGGGGGGGGGGGGAGGAGCATCATTTTCCTTAGATTTTTAAAAAATTGTCTCCATTTCACTTTGTAAAGCATACATTTCACTGTTTGCAATATGTTCAATTGGGTTAAATGTTGTTGAATGTTAGGTTTCTCGCCCTATCTTTTCCATACTATTTGTAAGGCTGATATGGCAGTAAATAAGGTATTCAATCTCTGTCTGAATAACTCCTGTGCGTCTAAAATCTTCTTTTTGTCTTCTGTTGTCATCAATCTGTTTTTTGCAGTTCTGTGATTTTGTTAGCTCTTTCATTACCACTGTGTTCAATAGCAATTAAGTTATTGTCTACATTTTCTTTCAACGATTGAATATCTTTCGAACTATTATTATCCTCCAAAGCCTCACTTACTTGAATATCAACGCGCCGTTTTACAAACTGTTAAGTAGCTGCGTCATTTAATTTTACCGGATCACCTAAAATTTGGGATATAGTTTTATTCAAATTCATGTCATTGTTAAATTTGTTTTTGGCCTAATATTGTGCTTTGCCAATTGTAAAGGTAAACGAAACTTACTAGGAGCTCTCAGTGATATCTCTGTCATCCTTTTATTATTTACTTAATGTGAAAAATATACAGTACAGGCATATGGTGAAATTTTATTATTTTTCCACATTCATCTTTGATGCTGATATGCATCTGTTTGATTGTACCCTTCTGTAATTGCTTGTAATGACCATTCACATTGTATGAAACAAAGTAACCGTGAAAAACATTTTTAACATGCAGAGACTCTTACAAACACGAACAATAGTCTTTTAAATTTGTTTAATGTTTATGATCCTATCGAGGAAGATATATAAATTGCTAGGTGTCAAACAATCCACAAAAAAGTATTAGATTCAGCAGATTTCAGTGCATGTATCGGGTTGATGAATCTGGACAATTTGTTGTTGTAGTTGGTGATATACAATGTGTTGCTTTTACTCAGAGTAAATTTAACTTTTGAGTCGTGTTTCAGAATTGCAACATCTATACTTTCTTCCTTGTTATGATTTACAGTCATTCCCTCTTTGACTTTTTCATGTACATTTCATTGTTGTAAAATCCATCAGTAATTACTACAGTCCTTGTTTCATTCTTGCTTATTTTGTAGTACAAGGTATTGTTTTGGGTTCATGAAAAATATTGTCATACTAAAACAACCAAATATATTCTTTGCAATGAAATGGACATTTCACCATTTATGTTATAAATTAGATTGCTAAAATGGATTTCTTTCTCAGGGAAACTATAATTGTAATACAGCTATCTATTTGCATAGGAACAATAGCCAAGATTTGAGCCGGAGGCACAGCTCCAGCCGTTACAGTTTTACTATTAAACGTAAGCTTTGTTGTAAGCTCTTCCAAAATGGAACTAAGCAAAACTTCATTCCAAAGCTTCGCGAACCTCATTCTCTTTGAGTTTTTCTTTCTTCTAAATAATTGTTTTCAAATACTTAATGTCTTTGATCTCTGTATTGTTTATTTTTTATGATTGCATTATATCTCTTTGCATCTGTTGTACTTGTTGATGATTAAAATAAACCCCTCATGAATGATTTCATTGTCGCTGATCGTCTTGGTTGTCATGTCGTCGATACTGTTAACTTACTAATGGGAGATGTTACTATTTCATTATGTGGTCAACGTTTCTTGTAGATAGATGTTGCCTTGAAATATTTTACAACAAATCCTAATATTGGTGCATGAAATCTACGAAAATCAAAAGAACAACAACACTGGTAAATAATCATGAAACACCTAATTCGGCTGTTGTTATTCTCATACAGCATGAAACTGCATTTCTTTCAAGCACCTCGGTAGTGTTTGATCTCTCTGACAACACTTCTAATCTCGTTAATTGTCTGCAACCGATTGTGCAGGATACTCAGTGACAGTGCCGTGCACTTCTGTGACACGATTTAATTTATTCTGGAGATACCGTGCTCCGCACAGACTCCACAGTTAAATGTTGTACTTGTGTATTGTACCTCTTGTACACGTTGTATTCGACATGATTTATGATTTTAACGTTTTTCTTTAGCTTGTTTTTCAAAATAGAAACATAGTTATCTTTTGGACCAGAATCACTTATTTACTATGCCTGAAAAGTAAAGGTTGTATAGTGGGTGCAAACGTTTATTAAGTAAATTTTGTCAGGTAAATGTCCGTTTGCTAGCAGGAAGTCAATATGAAAATGAAAAAAACAAACAAACAAAAAAAAAAAAAAACAACAACTGGCTTTGCAACTCCAGCATTCATATTTGACGGCGAACTATTTGTAAACCTTAACAGTGTGCTGTTTACAATCTCAGTAGCATATTTAACAGCATGGTTATAGAACTGTAAGAGCAGAGTTTAATGTTGCATAATACATTGTGTTGATGGTGCTTTTGTTTCAGTAGACGTTTTAGTAGGTATATAATATTTATTAGCTAAACAAATATTAAAGTATTTAACACTATCAGTTTGATATTACTTTTGCCTCCATAGTAAATGTCCATGTGCTGCAAGGAAGTCATTTGTGGACTGGCTAATGAAAATGGAATAATTAATTTTGCAATTTACTCAGTATCAATGTTTTATAGTGGACCTATTGGCATCTGAAATAACTTCTTCAAAAGTATGAGGTAGGAAACTGCGAGAGCAGATTTAAGTGCTGCATATTGAATAAAGTTGGTAATATTTTTGTTTCTCTCGACATTTATCTATAGGTAATACCTATGCTATTTATTACATTAAAAGTTAAACAGTTTTAGTAGTAGTGGTAGTAGTATTAATATTACCAGTAGTAGTAGTAGAATGCTACATTTTACATTATTTAGCAACTGAAATGTTAAGGCATTTTAGCAGCAGCAACAGTGGTAGTATCAGTAGTAGTAGCGGTAGTAGTAAAAGACTACATTATACCTGTCTCTTAAAGAAAATAGCCCGTGCCTGTAACCTGTTTACAGTATAGATGGGTCATTCAAGGGAGTTGTCCTGTCAGCATTGAGTAATATTACATAACCAACATGTTTGACACAAGGTTAACCGTGGAACTGGGAAGAAGGCTTTTCAGAGATATTATATGTACAGTCATGTTATGATCTGTTTGCTTCCTTTCTTGCTTCATTCGGATAAATGTGTCGTTTTATTTGTTTCCATAACTGGTTTATATTTGTATAACCAACCGGACAGTCAGAGTTGTCGTAACGATGAGGAAATACTTTTTGTTGGTCATTTAAAACGGTATAAAACATCTAGATAATAATCTATGCCTGATAAATTGTCTATAGGTGTAATCAGCGAGCTAACGTCATATCTGAAACAGGTATTTTTTCAGCAATCTGCAGCGTTTCTTCAAACATATAAATGATTTTAGATTTATGTCCAATTTGACCCTTGCTATGGTCGAATCTAAAACAGCTACTTCATGTACCGAGTCATCATGTGCTGTTTTAAATCTAGCATTATTTTCCATGAAAATGTTATTTCTGTTTTTCCTGTATCATTGTAGATTGACCTGGTAAAATTTACGAGATCTTCAAGATATACTACAAATTTAGCTTTGTACAAATCTGCTTATTTACCAACATCAAATACATAATTTATTCCTTCCTCATACTGCGCTGCTCAATGTTATCATCATTTAAACCTAGTCTAAAAATTTACATCTTTTCTAAACATTGGAACATCTCTTTTCTGATGTCTTTAATCAAAAAATCAGTATTTTATTCTTTTGTTAAATCAACGCAGAATGCCTAGACGAAGTGACGTCATTTGCTAATAACGTAAAATTACTTGTATACTAGCATAATAGCAGACGATATTTGGTGTTCACAACATTCCGCACAAAGCAGCTTCACTTATGTATTAGTTTGACTGGACTAGTAATTTTTAGTTCTCAAATGATATCCTTGAATCTTGCTGGTCGAGTTATTTTATTAATGAAAAAATGTTTAAGTGATGTCGAAGCCCTACAAGATGATGATGCACAAAATTATAAGTTGTCTAGTGAATTTTAATTTTGATTCCAAAACGCTCTATCCACGTTTAGCTGTTCTAGTGATTTTTTTACTTTGTTTTATTTAAATGTTTCCGCATACTCTATACGGGCTGTCAGAGCACAAAAGTGTGACTGATTCAGGACTTTATGTAGATTCATTACTGCAGTGATTTGTTTCTCTTCTGATAAAATTTGTTTTCTCAAATTTTGTAGAGGCTAAGTTCTCTCATCAATACAATTAAACAGTATTTCTACTCCAAGACCAGCGGAAGCATCTCTTACTGTGCCAAGAATATCGGTATGGGACTCCTTCATAAACTGTCTCCTATCACCTGCTAACAGCATCTCGTTTGGAAAAATTCGTTGTTTCATATTACATTGAGACCAACTTATATAGTGTCTTTTCGGTATATATATATATATATATATATATATATATATATATATATATATATATATATATATATATATATATATATATATACATGTGTGTGTGTGTGTGTGTGTGTGAAAAAACCAGTATTGTCTCCTCTGAACAAGAGGTAGCTTTGCATGTGAATGTATTGTGTACTCCTAGTAACTTCGAATATCGATCATCAAACCCACTACTAACTTCAGTTATATTTTAGAATATGCATGTGGACTGAAATTCGACTAAAGTTTCGAGTTTGAAATCGTATTTGTATGGTTGGGATCTACTCGTAAATTTGAGTGATGTATGGTATTCAGGTAATCGATTTTTAAGCTTTCGAAGGTAATGAATTCAAAAATAGTCAAGATTTAAGTAGGGACCAAGAATGCATTTTAACTAATACCAGCTATTCGAGTGATTGAAGTTATCGTTGTTTTATTCTATATATTAGATTCATATGATTGTACTGAGGAACAAAACATGATTCTGGCTTGTATTATTATTTTGTTTTGAATATCTAAAAAAAACCTGATTATTGAATAGCTATCATTGCTGATTTAATCTTCCTCCGTCATCCTTTCATTCCTAACCAAATACTCTGGAAAGGCTGTGTGCTTGCTTGATTCAGCACGACTTTATGACTATTAAATCCCGTTAAATCATGTCTACCATCATCACTATGAATCGATGCATATATATTAAAGCATTGTCCATATTGTTCAGATCCTGAGCAACCAATCTTTATTCTCACAATCTATCATTCAAGTAGTCAAGTTTCTTTGTCGGTTTTCATTTAACTCTTTCGTTTTTCTACGTTAAACTTCCATTGATTTGTCCATTAGGAACAAATAACTATAGTAGCTTCCTGAAAATACTAGACCTTTCACTATTATTCATCCAATCATAACTGCTGCTGTGGCCAAGGCTATTTTGTTGTATTTATGAAAAACACATTTGGATACTGCTTCCAGTTTTTATGTTAGCTTTTAGAAAGGTGCCCGTTTTTAATTTAAATACAATTATTAAAGCATTGTTCTCCTCTAGACAATATGTACGTGTGTCCATCACACTGAATATATTAGTTTCACATTCTCTTTCAGCTATCTTTTAAGCTCTTGTGAAAAAAAAACATGTTGGTTGTTTATCTCTATCCCATTGTAAAAACCAACATGTTGGCTAGAATAAAATTCGATCTTTAATATTCAAGTTTAAAAAATTTGCGTATAATCTTGATTTTTAAAAACATTTATTTTAATGTCATCTTCCTGTGAACCATGTAGTATGTGTAACGTGTATTCAGCAAAAGTCGCTAGGGCATTGTTAAAACCGTGACTGTTAACACATGCCTGGGGCGTAGCTTCAGAATTTAACTTTTTTAACAACCCTTTCACAATTCGTCTAAATTTAGCAGCTGGTTCTATACAGATTAAATCACATGCAGTAAAATCTATTTCAGTACCATCCGGATGGAGTGAGTCCTGACTTCGTCCTATTTTGAAAATCGTGAAGGAATATGCATCTATGCATTAGATTCGTTTTCCCATGAAACTCCTGCTTGTTTTATGGTTTTCTCGTTCACTGTTCTAATTCTGTCTAATAACTCAATATTATTTACGCCGATTTCCGTGATGAATCGACTTTAAATGTCTATGTGTTATTGCTTATATCAGTTGTAACTGTATCGACTATATCTTTTAATGTGAGATTATGTTTATCCGCTTAAGTTTTGAATGCACGTTTATCTGATTTAATCGTTTGTTCCAGATCAGTTAAATCTTTTCTTAATTCGTTTAATCCTTTTGTCTAGTAGGATTGAGCGAAGCTCACATGCATCGCATTGTCATGTGTAATTGTGACTGAGATAACGTGTGCTGGAAGCACATTAGAATTGGTAGAACTGACTTACAAATATCGTAATCATAATCCTACTCTACATAATTTGTACTCACTTTGTCTTTTTGTTTGTCCTCTACGATTTCTTGTAGTACTTGTCATATATTGCTCATCAGCCTTTGGAATACCACACTTGGTGACCTCAGTATTATTGTTGGGGATTAACGCCAGTTTAAATGAGTCACTGGATTTTGTAAATTATTATTGTGTCTGACAGTACTGTCCATTTTATCACCATGTCGCTCAGTAGCGAAAAGATACATTCAACATCAACAGCTAGTCCAGTTTCACTTAAATATGTTATCAATTGCTGGAATTTCACCATGACGTTTCACCTGTGTAGGAGCATTGCTCTCCTTAAGAAACTCGTATGCTGTTAGAATAATTCTGCTACATTTTTATCTATTATATGCATTAAGAAAATACCACAAGTAAATGTTGTCATCCACACTGACCAGTTTAGTTGATTCTGCCAAAATTGTATGTCAAACTCTGATCTGTATCTTCTCATAGTATCATCAGTGTTGCTATCGAAAATGTTTAATGGCTTGTATCTGAAAAAATTAGTATCTTGTTAAATATTTGTTCCAGTATCACGGTTCACTGTAGAAGTAAACTGAGTTTCAGGAAACGGTACGGTGCTTTACTTGATAGTTTCTTTAATCTGAAGTTCGTTATCAACGATAAAGTTTTAGCTTTTGCTAATTAAAAAATATATCATACTGAGTAATGTTCACCTATACTTCGTATATGAATTTTTTTTTATGTATATACATTTGGTCTGTATTTACTGTTTTTCCACATTCACGTGTAATGTTCTGTTGATTTTACTCAATAATCATGGAATTTACCTCCAATGTAATACCAGTTTAATATCATTTCTTTTGTACAATCTTTGCATCTCTGATATTATGTATTCGTTGTTCCATTTCCTCTATCAGATTTTCTCTGCTGCATTTCTAACATTTTACAACTACTGATTGTTTTTCGCACACATAAATTCTACAAGGTACACCTCACAGTGCCTTTGACACGGGGGTTCCAGCACACCCCTGGCAATTATTGTATCTCCGATACACATTGACTTGGGCACGATTGTACTTCGTCAACAACATCTGATGTTCATTGAACCATTACTTTCGGTAGTTTAATTTCAATTACCACTATATGCAAAATGAAAATTGTGAGAACTAAATGTTCCGAATCTGTATATCCACACACTGCGAAAGGTGCGCTGGTTCTAACTTCATATAGATGGCGTAAACATTCTTCCAATATCAACTAATTCAGGTTAATTTTATGATACATTTCTTTGTTATCGAAGGTTTTATGGATGCGTTAAAATTGTAAATGGTAAACATTTTGTTCTGGAAAACGGCAAAGTTGATTGAGTATTTCTGGAAATCACTGTTATATCTTCTCGGAATGAAATCTGAAAGAAGTTTAAAAACATCAACGTCAATTTTTTAAATTCCTTTGTTATTCAAGATATTGTATACAAGTTTGTAGTTTTATTGTACTCTATTTGTTTTTCAGCGAAATGTAGTGACACTAATTTTCAGTGTTATCTCACTCCATTTCTTCTATGGTGTAATTTATCATCCAGCTAGGACATCTCCTATATTGTAGTCGCATTAACACGTTTTTCATGTGCACCAATATGTTGTTTATCTGTGATATTTTAGGATTTACTTTATTTTTCCCTCTCGTGTTAATTGATCAATACAAATTTGCATGCTGTCCACGTTTTAACTCCTTTATTTCTAATGCTTTTTCCACATCTGTCACATTATGGAAACTCATTATTTTTCAAAAACTCAAAGTTTTTATATGCCTTATTACTGATACTTACGCACTCTTCTTCAGTCGTCTACATATGAAAGGTATGTTTTTGGTACATCGTCGCCAAAGTTGAGGTGCATCTTTTATACATCATATATTATAATGGAATAATGTTTTCGCCTGCATCCCAACTGTTAAATGATTCATCATATGCTATCCATTTCACAAATACATACGTTTTACTGTTCATTAATGTTGTCGTCAAACTCTTTTAAACTTTGTATATGTCTTCTTGTTTGTCTTCTTCATACAATATGTCATCTGTATCCTCTCTCTTTAAATCTTTTAGTTTGAAAACTTCTGGATTACCTATATTTACTTGCCAGATTTATAATATTTCTAGGACTATTACAAACAAGAACATACAAAAATATAATCAAGCTTAACATGATTACATTTACATCTTGTAAAAGCTACGCAAATGCAATTAAAGCACACATAATAATAGAAATGAAGCTTTCGAGTCTCCCCTTTGTGAGTCCTATTGACCCAACTCCAGCAGTATTGACAAGAGGAACACAGATGGCGTAAAACAGCCCCCCCCCCAAAAAAAACAAAAAAAAAACAAACAAACAAAAAAAAAACAAACCCCAAATCACAAAGAAATGAACCAGTAAGTCTGGCCGAAGACCTACAACATAGACAACTGAAAAACACATATTAACTGTAATTTTTGTTGTCAATCATCGTTGTATAATTTTATAATACCAACATCATCATTCAGTTCAATGACCAAATTCAAGCAGTGCATGCTTTTTGTAATACATTTAAAACAGCCCTTAGAGTGCCATTGCAAAATGTCATTACATGGCTTATTACATTTTCTTATACATGGTTTTATACAGGGTCTCATACGGATCTACAAAGCTCTATCTACTTCATAACGTCCCACATAAAGTTTCGCATTAACTCTGGTTTGTTACGATATAGTATGGTCTATTCTCACTTGATTACCTGTAATATTAGTAAGTTATCTGCGCTGAACTGGATTATTGGGTATGTGTACATGATTATCTTTATGGCTTGCTGCCTTTTTTTGTTTGTAGCTCAGTGATTTCTAAATTAACATTAGTCAATTAGGTTTCGTTACATCTAATATTACCGTTATTCCAGTATATCTTGTTGAATCCGATACATCTATAAACTTGTTGGTACCTTCATTTACATATGAAAAGGCTGCCACGCGATACAAAGGCACAGTGGAGGTGTTACGAATTTCAGTGTTATAGATGTCTCTGGTTGAATATATTTGTATTTGCATATATATATATATATATATATATATATATATATATATATATATATATATATATATATATATAAATTATTATTAATTCAAGTATACAGTGTTTTGCAAAATAGTTCATTACTTAGATTCTTGTTCCCTTGTTAGTAACACACAGAGTAGGAAGATTTCCCATTGAGTAAAGATTACATTATTTAACGGTAGAGTTTGCAAAATTATATTTTCGGCAGGTAGTCATGGTACAATTTTGTAAACAAAGACTAGAATGCGATATTGTCGTTACATTAGGGTTTTTTAAAAAAAAGTAAATCCATGTTTTATTCCAATAACTTGTTTTCCAGGGGAAAATCATAGCTACTTTCACAATAGTTATTAACCCCAAATAAGCATAGAAAATGATGTAGATAAAGACAGTCTAAAGATAGTGGATGAATTTACACACGTACAAGCATATAGACATACATACTTTACTACATATATATGTAAGATATAGGTGTTCCATTATATACACAGGTTTTCTAAATGAACTGGTAATATCATATCTTAAACCTTGAGTTGCCCAACATCTAAGAATTATTATGTAAAGCACATATCCTTTACAGTTTTTCTTAGAAATTTACTCAAGGTAAGTCGTGCATGATAGCTTGTGATTGAAAGTAAATATCACTGTGGCCAAGTCTTTACAGAGGACAGTTATCAATGGCCGTTGATGTCATTAACGTAATGGTTTTTCAAGAAGAAAGACTTTCAGGAAAAGTCGCCTTTTTCGCAAAAAAGCACGTTTTTAGTTTTCGGAGAAAAAGTCCACCTTTTCCTGAAGAAACTGTTTTATTTATAAAAAATGTTTCAACTAATACTGTCAGAATCTTCAAGCAAAGTGATCACTCTTTCGCGTAAATAGTTTGCACCCTTGCCGAAGATGTTAAAAATAGATTTTTCATGGGGAAACATGTTTAAATGAGACCAATTTCTTCATTAGAAAAATCACATATTTCATTAATATTGTTACTTTTTAATTGAAAAGAATCACATCTTTTATGATGATTATACTTTTCTCGGGATAATTTTCACCGACTTGTATGGGCACGTTTTTCATTACGAAAGTTACATTCTTCAAGAAAACTGCAGATTTTCCGACGAAAACGATAGAACTTTGTTTGTAAAATATATATATATATTTTTCATAACAACTACAACAACGTGTAAAGGCACTTTTCAGGAAGAAAGTTACATTATTCATGAAAATTGCACAGTTTTTGACGAAAACAATAACCCTTTTCGTAAAAGCCGTAATTTGTTTCGGAAAAAAGTTTGCATCGACATGTAAAGACACTTTTTCGTGAAGAAAGTGGCATTCTTGATGAAAATTGCACTTTTCCACTAAAAAGTCACTTTTCGTGAAAGGAGTAATTTTTGTGAAAGGTTTGCTTAGGTGTAAAAACACTTTTTCGACAAAAAAAGTGTCATTTTTTCATGATTATTACCCATTTATTTCGGAGAAAAGGTAACTTTTTTAATGATGATTTTGCTCACTATTGCTGACACCATGACAATGTTAGCATGCCCTAACTACTTATATAGTATCAAATCTGTCTTGACATTCCTAATTTAATTTGCTGATCTTAGTGGATTCATATTTAACTACATGTACATGAAGACAGTCATTCAATGAACATCAGTAAATGTACGTTAGCTGTCAATAGTGTCGGAGAGATTTGTGGGATGGCGGATATGCTGCAGGGCATTAGACCTTGGAGGCTCCTTTTTTCTTAACTAATTATTGGTTAGGAATCAATCTTTCATTGCCCCCTTATCTTATCAGCCAGTGTTGGTTCCCCTAAGAGTGTTGGAGCGTTTAATAATATGAGCATACACTCTTCATGAAGACTCATTTCTTTGCGAAAACAATGTTTTCTTCTCGTAAATTGTTAAAGTTTCTGCACAAAAAGGTGAAAACTTCATGAAGAATTGTTAATTTATTACATAGAAAGTATATAGTTAAAGCCTTCACAAAAAAGGTATTTCTTTTCTTGAAAAAGTGCAATATTTATGAAGAATTTAACTTTCTTCACGAATAAAAGTTTCCGTATCTTCTGAAGAAGACTATTATTCGCGAGAAAAAGTCACATTTTTCGTGAGATCTTTCCTTTGTGAAAAATCGCTTCGTTAATGACATAAACGGCTATTGATAGACAATGTATGGCCTTTATATTCACGCGAATGTGGTACACTGAACTTTTACTGCAAAGCAAAGCCGCTTGTGGATAATACTCTAGCAAGTCATACAAGAATATGTGCAGTCTGCAAAGTGTGAATTTTGTTTAGTTTAAAGTGACTATAGTATATAATGTATATAAGTTAATACACATTCGTACTTTAAAAGAAGACACGATCTATTGGGAGAGTTAAATGCATTAGTGATGAAGGGAACGAGATGCGGGAAAATTACAGTTTAACAACGGTTAAACCCCTCAAAAGGCCTTTAACTTTACACACACACACACACACACACATATATATATATATATATTATATATATATATATATATATATATATATATATATATATATATATATAATCTGATATTTCCCACTTATTTAACTCTTTTTCTGCAGATTTCCCCTGTCATTCAAGCATGTAAAGTGTTTGGGTTTTCTCTCGTCTTCTGTGTTTCGTGGTTTTCTTTTTGTTTGCTTTTGTCAGTTGTTTCTTCCCTTGACGAAGAGCTTGATTAGCTCGAAAGTTTGGGAAACTTTGGGCATATATATATATATATATATATATATATATATATATATATATATATATATATATATATATATATAGTGAAACCTGTCCAGACTGGTACTTAAAAAAACCCGTCAATGGTACAAATTGCTAAGTTATTTTGGTCCCCAAATTTACGTTTGTATTCAGCAATAGAATGTTTTCCTTGACATACTGGTACACTGACTGCTCCGTTAATCGGTATTAATATTCGACCCTGGTTAATGTATTAAAAACTAATTAGCACAAACTGTCTGTAAAGTTGAGATTGTAAGAGGACCAGCCTCTCTAGGCATTTGTTACGACCGCACACACAAGAAACAGCGATATGCTTGAAGGAAAGACATGTATGATATGTTTAAAGACACATGTAAGTGTAAATTAGAATCCCTTGCTAATAGGTAATAAAAGTGATACAGCAAACACTTGGATACATTTTATGTAAAGTTATGGATTATATTGTTGCATCTAGTTTAATGAAACTCTTTAACAAACATAATATAACTGTATGACTTACAACATGGATTCCGGGAAAAGAGGTTAGGACATCCTACCTGCATGAGGAAAATGTTGAAAAACCACTGCTGCCTAAATCGGATCAACCATTTAAGCCCTCCTTAAGCATTCAGAAGAACCCGACATAGCTGTGTTTTACATATCTAAAATTACTTGGCATGCAGCAGTGGATAGACAACTCTTCCACATGAGATAGGGCTCAAATCCATGGTAGAGCTAGTTTTGTGGAATGATAAGGAAAAAACTATTGTCGTGTAAGGGCACTTATTATAATGCCTAAAGAGCAATAAATAACATTTTGCACACATTTGTTAACTTAATGTGCAGTATTTATCTCTCAATAAACCAATGTGTCAGACATATAAAAATCCTGACCCCTATTTGTTTTATCATGACACACAGATGGGTCAGAAAATCAGGCCACAAACTTGACAGACTTACGCGCAAGAGTCAGACTGGCAAGTTCCCCCATCCGAAACATGCCGTGTTTACTCTGTTCGGACAGGATGGAGTGTAATATGGCATCAAGAATACGGTTGATAAACTTTGAAAGTGCGAACTGAACAGTTGTTCAGCAATGAAGCAAATGTGTATACAAACAAATCTATACAGAAACCCCGGACTCTGTCGAGGCAAACAAGGATCATAATACTTGTAACCGACACTCGTGTTAAGCAATCATAGACACATTTTCATGTAATTGTTAACTCGAAAAGCCAATGTGATGTTTATGTGTACAGTCAATGTTGCAATATCACAAGCAAGAAATAAAAATCGAGTAATTGAAAACTATTAGCATGTATGTCTAACAGAGAAGTCAAGACACTGCAAAAGCAGCAATCATTGAACCAATTACTAACTATCCGTAGTACGATTTTTTTTCAGACTGACAAGAAGATCCAGTACGCTATTCAAGTATTTAACATATCCCCGCCTATGTAAGTTCACTCTGTCTGATAAGAACACCGACGCCTGACTCGCGGGGGACCAGAATCCCCCATGCCTGTAAAAAAAACAACACATTTTCCTTACGTGCACAATAATTATTCAGGAGATGGTTTAGCTCGTTCACACGTGTGTTGAACCAGTTCGCATTCTTCGAGAAGCGGGTCTTCTGTGCAAAAATTGCAACACTACGACCCTACCAACATTAAAATTTTAACAAAGTTGCAAGACTAACTGCAATATTTTTCGCTGCACATCCCGCGGTTCGAGGGAAGCATCACACAGGTCATTAGTGCAAATCTGTATGATGACTATGTCAAGGGAAAAGTCCGGAACGATCGAGGCACACATGTTGTCAACGTCAGCCACTTTTGCACCACCACGCCCAGCAACGCGAATAGAGATTTCCCTTGGTGATAAATTACAATTCCCATTCACTCGTGGGTCGTCCGCCGTCTGCAGAAAATGATCAAGACGTTGAATAAAGGAATGTCCAACAATTAACGCTCTAACAGGCATGGTTGACGTACACAAAGAAAACCCGGAAGAGAAAGAAAGAAAAATAAAAAAAAAAGAATGAAAACAATTCAAAATGGCGACGACCCAGACTAAAAGGGAGAACAAAGAAGGTCACCGACCCAAGGCGACTGCAACTAAAAACTCGTGTAAGTAGTAAACAGCCACCTCGAGGAATGAATCAACGCATGTAGAACAAAAATTAAGGAAGGTATGTACAAATTAAATTGTTTGTCTGAAAGAAGCAAAATTCTGTATCTTTTACAAATAGAACTAAACTTGCGGCTGACTCATGAACGGTGAAGCTGAAGACAAAGCAAAGTCACATCATATATTCTAAGAAAATGGCTGAATTGTAAATAATTAATTGACCAATCGAAACAATTTACTCTGACCCAACCACCCCTTGTTAAGAATTCTACTGACTTAAATCAGCACTTATATCCCCCCAACTGTATATTGTACATGTATATAGATGTCATAATTTATTTATGCTGCGGCATAACTCCACTAATGTGAAACTCAATTAATTAAACTAGTTAAAGCATCAGCTAGAAACCTTTCATGGGGACATTAAACTAAAATCTTATTGCTAGACTTCAGCATAACTTTGGATAAAATCAGTCACGTAAAACTACTTTATGAATTACACCAACATGGCATCAGAAATAAACCAGTAAACTGGATTAAAGCTTTCCTGATAGGACCTAGTCAGTCAGTAATACTGGAAAGTTAGTCCTCTTCTGAAATACCAGTCATATCAGGAGTACCGCAAGATTCTGTTCTTGGTCGCATCCTGTTTCTGCTATACATCAACGACCTACATGAAAACATTCATTCAATGGTAAGACTATTTGCAGATAATACAGCCCTATACTTCACTGTTGGTAATAACTCAGACTATAATAAACTTCCGCAAAACCTAACTATTCTTGAAAAGTGGGATGATGGGACACACGCATCCTCTTTCATTCGTCCAGACTCGGGCAACGCCCATGTTTTATAAATGATGCTTTTCTCATCTGGCCAATATACAGTGGAACAAACTCCCACAAAATATTGCTGTCTTGCCTTAACTATCTTCACTTAAATCAGCAGTTTGCACAGTCCCTCGTTTTATACCCTGAAATCCACTGTTTTACTTGTTTGTATTCTAGTTTCTTATTTATTATCTAAAGTTAACATTTTACACTATCATACTTTCCTTACTCTCTCTTGTTTTACTAATATGCACAGAAGCGCAAATGCACATAATCCTTGAGTGATGGTTTTGCAGGATAATAGATAGATACATACGTAGATAAAAACCCGACATCAAAAGGGGCTTATCTTTACATGCCTTGAAGGACGTGGGCTTCAAGTGGGGGCAATATAACACTACCGTATATGTGCGACTAACACATACTTTAGCTTCAACTGTTATAACCCAATTGACACCTAAGAGAAACAAAAAATACTTCGACCACCCATTTGCATATCTATTTTGTAAACAGATTTTGTTCTGAAATATTGTTCAGTGATTGCAACAGGAATTCTAAATGTATTGGAAAAATTTAATGAAAATTGGATGAAGATAAGTCTAAGTTTTTAGGATTTGAATCTGTACTTGTAATAAATTATTTATCTTTGTTTGCCCTACTCGGTTGCGCAAATTTTATCTCCGGCCACCCGATTATGTACGCGTCGTACCTAGCTGGCAATCGACTGACTGAATGTGCTCTTTTCACAATCTTCAATCGGAGCCTAGTCTCTCGTATTAAGAGTGTTTCGAGAACGAAGCTAAAGGTGCAAAGCGATTGCCAGAAAGCAGTGCGACGCAAAGAGCATAGAACACAGTCAAACGTTGCATGTTGCTCATATATATTTGAGTTAGTAGATGATAGAGAAGTGTTTTTCCGGGTGGAGGGTACCGGCTGGGAGGCCTGTGGTGAGCCGGTGGGAGCCGGTTGGAAGGATGTTTTTCCCCAGGCGGGGGTAAGCCGGTTGTGGCCTGTGGTGAGCCTGGAGGAGTCGGCTGGATGCCCCATCGGAACTACTGTTAGCCGGTTGTATGGCTAGCCGGTTGGAGGGTCAGTGGTTAGCCGGTTGGAAGCCAGCAGTTAGCCTTGTCGGAATGCAAGAGAAAATCAGGGGTTGTTATTCCGGTCAAACCCCCACTTGAAACCGGCTCAAAACCGAGTGTTTTACAATGCACACCTGTCACTCATTTTAAAGTGAAACCAAGAAATAACAACAAGTGCATATTATAAATGTATCAATTTTTCATTTAGATATATTGTTGTACTTTATATTATTTAATAGTTGCAAAAAATACGCGTGTTTGGCTACTGACTGGAAAGACAGTTATGTGCAGCCTCCCGTTTGCTGCAAAAGTTTGTGGTAAACATGCTGCAGCTTTACTGAAAGGTAGCGTGATGCCTGTAGCGTGTCGGGTTTGTGGCAATGGGTGCAGGGTCAGGCCTTTATGCACTCGATGTGGAGGAAATGCTCTCCGCAGTGCACCGCGAGACAATAGAGAGACGTGCGATGAAGCAATTTGGGTGATTGATAGCTGTGCTAAAGGGAACTAAATTTCAATGTAGACATTCCTAAAAACTAAAGTAAAGTTTGGTAGAGCATGGATAAGGCAGTACAGGAGCTTACACTACTACTGCAGTGCGGGGCGATTACCCTATAGACTTATGCAGACTGGCTTGCTACTCTTCGTGTGCCAGCCATGCAACCAGTTTCAGCCCAGCGGCCAGCGACAAGCGCGACACCAAGTCAGTTGAGACGACGGGTCGAGAGGCCTGTTCCCTCTGTTTCGTCGGAACGACTAGATGTCTTTGACGATTTGATAGACGAGCTGCGTAATGAGCAGGCAGTTTGCTTTTCTCACAGAGAGAGAGATAGATAGATAGATAGATAGATAGATAGATAGATAGATAGATAGATAGATAGATAGATAGAGAGAGAGAGAGAGAGAGAGAGAGAGAGAGAGAGAGAGTTATCAATGCGAAGAACAAGGACAACCGTTGCTTTGAGTAGGCACTACTGTCGGCTCTTTACCCAGCAGACGATCGCAATGTTGATCAGTCAAGAAGGTACCGCCGGTATTTGGGCAAGCTTGACTTTGCAGGCATCGACTTTCCTGTGAAGGTTAGTGATATTGACAAGTTTGAGCGTCGCAACAAAACTATTGCAGTTAGTGTTTTTGGTTGGAAAAAAGTTAGCGAGTCGCAATACACAAGGCAACATTCAATAGACCTCTTGCTGCTTTGGGAAACACAAAGTCAAAGAGCCACTATGTCTGGATAAAGAAGCGAAGCCGCCTGGTACGGAATCACAACAAATATAACGAAAAGAAGCACGTCTGCCGCCGGTGCCTCGATGTCTTCAGCCAGGTCGACCTATTGGAAGCCCACACGAAAGACTGCTGACCATTTCCCATGTAGCTTTTGCGTTTTTAAGGAGCCAATGTTTTACCGCGACAGGGATGATGTTGCCACTTTCATCCAGAACCTCGAGTGTGAGATGGAAGATATCCAGGAGGAGCTTTGTTATCCGGCTGAGATTTTAATGAATGGCGACGACTGTAAGACTTTCCAGAAATCCACAGACTGTCACATCTGGCGAGAAACTAGGTAATGATATGGTGCGAGACCACTGCCACATTACCGGCAAGTACCGCGGCGTCGCTCACAAATCATGTAGCCTCAAGCTGCGCATCGACCCAGAAAAAACAAAGGTGCCAATTGTGTTTTATAATCAACGGTGCTACGACGGTCACCTTATCATGGAAGCTATTGGAACACCTACGACTGGAAAAATCAGCGCCACCCCAAACAACATGAAAAGTACATGACGTTGTCACTAGGATAGCTACAGTTTATTGACAGTCTCCAGTTTATGAATAGCACCCTGGAAAAGCTGGTAGCTAACCTGCCAAAGGAGGCATTCCACGCCACAGCAAGGCACACTACGCAGCTGGAAGCGATTGGAAGAAACAGTTTCAACCGATAGAGGCCTTTTATAGCCGACTCAGCTGTGCCGGTATAACTGAAAAAGACTACGAGCATACGCAGAGCGTGTGGAAGACATTTAGCTGCCAGAACACGACCTCTACCTCAGTCCTAGACACCTCGCTAGAGAACTACGCCCTCGACCCGGCCCATTACTAGAGCGCATCCGGAATGAGCTGAGATGCCCTACTAAAAATCTCAGGTACCAAGCTCGAGCTGCTGACAGACATCGACATGTACCTATCTATGGAAAAGGGCATATGTGGCGGCATTTTGATGGTGTACTGGCTTCATACGAAAGCGAACAACCCAATGTGTCCAGATTATAACAGCGAAAAGCCAATCAGCCGGATAACCTACCTTGACACCAGCAACCTTTGCAAAATGACCATGACGCAGAGTCTACTACCTGGTGGGTTTAAGTCTGTCAGCCCTCCCGCACTTGAACCAACTGCGGCGGAAGCACCCAAGGATTACATCTTTGAAGTCGATATCGAGTATTCTGAGGACCTTCATGACGCTCACAGCGACTATCCACTTGCTCTTGAAACCATGCGCGTTTCAGGAGATTGGCTAAGCGACTAACTCTGTCTTTTGGAAGACAATGGAAAACCTAAGAAAGCAGATTCGGGTTGATCTTGTGAGACCTGAAGGTGAGAAAGACATGCTGAGTAGGCGGATTGGAGAAAATCTTTAGCTGACACTTTGTTGCTGTTCATTTCATAAAGGCCAACCTGAAGCTCAATCAAATTTTAGATCTGAGCAAGCACCTTTTGTACGACTTCTACTACATTTAAATAAACGCGTGCTGCGGCGATAAGGCGCACCTGCTGCACACGGATACTGACAGTCTGCTACTGATCATCGAGACCGCTGATGTCTACAGAGATATGGCCAAAGATGCTCACCTCTTTGACACGAGCGACTATTCTACAGAGCATCCGCAAGTAAAAAGGTCGTAGGCAAGTTTAAGGATGAGTGCTCTGGAAAGCCCATCGCCAAGTTTGTCACCTACACCCCAAGATGTACTAGTCCATACTAGTCCATACTAGTCGGAGGCCATGAGGCCAGAACAGAGATACGTAAGGCCAAAGGCATCTCGAGGAGAGTCGTAAAGGCCGACCTTAGGCATAACCTCTACCTCGAAAACCTCCTAGTGGTAAAAGAGGTTCACCCTCCACGACCGCATTTGGCAGCGAGCACCACAAAATGGGGTGTGTACCGCATAAACAAGACAAGACTTAGTCCGCTGAACATCAAAAAGTGGATTACTCCAGACAACATCACCACGTGGGCATATGACCAATGTCTTACCGCACAAGATCTGCACGCCTGGGCGGAGAAATACCTCAACGAGCTCTTTGGCCATGGATACGAATACCCTTAGGTGGTAGTTGAGTACCTTCAGGCACAATCTGTAGATCCTCTCGAACGAAGCTATTACGCGGAGAACCACTATCCGAAAGATGGTATATAGATGGCTGACCTGGGATGTCATACCTGTCAGCCAAGGTGAACACCTTGAGAGACCACTCAGGGTCGGTGGAATGGCGTTGCCCACATTCCAGCTCTCCAGGCACATATAGGCACCGCACCATGGTATTTGAAGTCAGGCGGTGCTCTTCCATACCAACCTCTAACGTCACAGACGCGCAGACGTAGCACAAATGGCATCAATAGGTTTCTTACCTGTGAGTCGCGTTGCCTCATTGTTTAGGGCCGACACAACGACAGTCAGCCACTGAACCCACTGAGTGCTACGCCACGCAGTTTCGCTCCCGGAAAGCATCACCTCCTGGCGTACTGGTGCTCAAAGAGACGCTCAGCCAGAGTACGATTGAACCACTTCACAATGACCTGCGCACGGTGGAGGCTGGCCTTGCCGAGCCTCACACGCACGCCGTGCTTAGCCAAAAGTTGCGACGCTGCGCCCAAAATGTCAACCTACGGCAGATGGGGCCACTTTAGCGGTCCCTGCTTCTAGATACGTGCCAAAGCGTCGGCGACTTTAGAAGCCTCCTTGGTGGTAAAGGGCTCGGCCTCCTTGCAACGACTGGTTACATCAACCATGGTCAGCGCAACATTGGCTTGTGGCAGAAACATGATATCGGCCTAGCCTTTTGCCTGAGGAGGATGCCGGTACTGTGTGAGTACGCTAGGTCGTGTCGGTAGCACGCAAGATCTACACAGTGTATTGGGATCTCGCCAGGGTTGGATCGTTCGTCGGCGTCAGGTCGAATGTCAAGCTTTGTGCCTGGCCCGCAATAGTTGTGGCGCGGTAGATGCTTCTCCCCAGAATACTTACTCCAGGGCAGCATATGGAGCTTTTCAAGGCTGGCAGCGATGTCACCGCCTTGCTTGTGCCCGCGTGCCCTGTTGTACCAGCTAGCAGTGGCACGCGCGACGATGGTAGATATTTTAACCCTGCATACACGCATGTTACTTGGATGGCGTGTTTCCTATTGTCGAGCTGCATATCGTGACTGCTTACAGTTTTAGATTGTTGCCTACAGTGCAGACAAAAGGACGTATGAACCATTTAATAGCATGGTCATCATAGACTTTTCAGCTACAAAAAGCTATAATAAAAGCCGCGACACCACTGAGCCATGCAGCCTGACCGCATTTAGGCGCTGCTTATTGGCCCCTTTGGCTGTGGAAATACGCAGCTTTTTCTGAACTTCTTGAAGCTCTGGATGAAGTGGAACAGGTTTTTGTGCCCAGCGCGGACTACCAGAAATGCTACGACATCCTGTGGCAAATCAACAACGCCGCCGTTTTTGAGCAAGTCAAAATGCTGGTAGCGGCCACGGGTGAAAAGTCGAGCGACGAAACACTCGTCACCACTGAGGACCCCTTGACGTTTATCTCCAACGTCGAAGAGACCGCAGGTCCTGATGACCTAGACCGCTGTCAAGACAACGACATCGTAATGACGACGTGATGTTCACGAGACAAAAGAACCATCTTTAGCTGCGGACGGCACAAACACGCCGACTTGTTGTACTTGGCTCAGTGCTACACCCAGATACCAAAGGTAACTCGCTACAACACAAATATAGTGGTCCGCTTCGGTGAGACTGACGTCCATGACTTGCGAAAAGTGCACACTACATGGTGTGCTGCAGACATAGACTGGCACGAGTTTCGTCGCTTCTTTTACGAGGAAATGTCCATACCCCACAGCTCCACCACCATAGACCTGACCAGGACAGGCCTAGGAAAGTTTCGGGCTGGCCTTAATAAGGCTAGGTTTGTGTCAAATTTAAGTCTTGCAAATACTTTTAAAGACATTCCAAATACTTTCAAAGATTATGCCATTTAAAAGAGTTCGAAAAGAGCTTTTTACCTCTCATGAAACCAGCCAAGGCCACCTCAGAAGCCACTGACCACCCCGCAAAGGCCGCCCAGAAGACCAGCAAGGAGGTTAAAGGCGTAAAGCAGGCCGTTCAAGACAGAGGGGCGGATACCGCATTTGCGTTGGAAAGACTGCCAGAAGGCCTAAGTAATGCTCTGCCAAAGCTGCCCTCACCCAAGTACAGTTCGGGAATGCTCACAGAGCCCCATAAGTTTGCTGAGCAAGGACGCCAGTTTATCGAGGATAAGGGCGTTATAATTGCCGCGGCTGAGATACATACAAAATGGCAAATGCTGCTGTCATTGGATAAAGACAAACAAGCAGCACCAAAGTACTTACAAGACAATAACGCCAACGTGGGTATTTCGAGAGGTATCTGGGAAAAAGCAGGCAAATGGTACTGAATTTGAGCAGTTTATGGAAAAGTTGGCGCCTACAGGAGCATAGTGTCTGAGTGGCAAAGGCCTGTCAGCGAGTGCGGGCACAAAGGACAAACGCCAGCTCAAGCGCAGTGTAAGCACAAGCCGGAAAGGCGGTAAAAGCACTTGCTGCTCGAGGACTGCTAGAGAGCCAGCCGGAAGACATGTAGTTAACAGTGCTAGCACTATCCTTTGCGACAACGGCCCTGACTAGCTGGCCAAACGACTCGAAACACTGATAAGGTCATTCCGCTCCGGCAACACGTCCTTTTCCAACGAGGCTAACGCTATTTGCCAATGCCTGCTAAAGGATGATATCATGGACGATGCTATATTTAAAGCGCTAATTAAAGAGTTTTATTACGAGGTTTATGACTCATACTAGTGTACTGTGGGAAAGTCGATCATAGCGACAAATTAACACAAACGGCACAATGGTAAAAATACTAAAACAGATAGGCGAGGATGTATCGGCCCGCTTTCGGATCATTCCAGAGCATACTGCTCGCAGGACCACACAGATGGTGTCAGCGAGCTAATGAAAAGCCTGCGTTTAACTTTATCTATATGACACCAATTGAGGCCCCAAAGGGGCGCGACATCGAGATTGCACTGGTGTCTCTCCGAGTCTACTACAGCTGGCCCAACATCCGCTCCAGGCCTTTTGGAGGCCTTTCGGCCAATACTACCTTTGTGTTTTCCTCTGACAATGGTGTCACCTGCAAACCGTAAAACTGCCAACGGGTGCCTACGAAATAAACGCCATTAGCCAGGAAATCCAGCGGCAGATTATAGCCCTGGAGGGCGACGGGACCAAAATTAGCGTTGTTGTTAATGAACCAACCCTTTCCGCAGAGATAGATGTCAGTTCCTCCGCCTACCGCGTCGACATCGCAAACTCAAGCCTGCGCCAGCTGTTGGGATGGCCCGCCACGGTTGACCCCGCGAACGCCAATCGTGGCCAGGGCTACAACGTCGCGCTCGGCATAGTGCAGATCACCACCATGATCTCTGTCCAAGATTATGCCGTCCGAAACGCCTGCTCCTATCAATGAGGTAGTCCGCTGAAACGTTGCCGCACTGGTTCACCCTGTCGCTGCAAACTTGACCACGGTCAAAAGTATACCACCCGAAACGCTAGATGCTATCATCGCAAACTTGACCATGAGCGCAGACCTTCGCCTCTCGCCATATTAGAAGATGGTCGCACGAGTGCATTGGCAACATATCTTTTTTGCAATGACACCCTTCCAAGACGTGCAAGACCCCGCCCAGGACACGGGGAGCCCCTGTGCTACCTCACAGCAGCATCCGCGACCTGCAGTACTACTCGTACAAAGCATGCGATCCGAATCAAAAGGTTCGTTTGGAGCTGGAGTTGCCGAACACCTGGCGCTACTTTCTCCCCGCCAAAGCCTTTATCGAGGTTGTCTGCAAACTCACATAGGAAGACGGCACTGATTACGCCACAGTCACAGCGGACAAGGTGGCTGTTGTGAATAACGGTGTGATGGCGCTGTTCGACAGTATGTGCTATCTCATCGATAACAAAGAAATTGAGTCCTGCCTGGAAACCGTCCATGTCGCCACGACCATTCTAGACCTTGTTCGCTATAAAGACGACCACGCCCTCAGCGTCGGACCATCGATTATGTTTATAAAGGACACAACAGACCAGGCCGAATATATATAGTTTGTCTTCAGAAAGGTCACAAACGCCGCGGGAGATGGCCAAGCGGATATATTGAGCGGCAACAGCCCCAGTTTCAACCTAGGTTTTGCACTGCGAAAGGTCCAGATGGATGAAGGTCCAGATGGATGCGTATGGTAATTGTTCCTGTGCTATATCACTAACCCACATCTTTGGCTTATGTCGGGATTTACGTCAAGCACGTCGATAAAAATATTGACGATGACGCCATCTTCCGCGATAATGCCGCGACCGCTAGCAGGGTCACACTCTCAAAGCTCGTACTTTGAATGCCGGCTGTAACGACGTCGCAGATGGCGGAGGTCAACCTGCTCAACTTCATGCGGGATTAGTGGGGGGGGGGGGGGGGAAGGGGCATGAGCATCCTAGCCTTTTAGACCATGACCACAGACGCCCAGCCGTCAGCTGTTAACGACCACTTTTTCTGGAAAATTAACTCCAAGCAGCGTATCACCGCATCTCAGCACATATTCATTGCCTTCCAGGACGTGATACGGCTAAATAACCGTAGAAAACACCATTTAAACGACACAGCCAAACACACATACGCTCGCGAGTCAAACTGACATCACAATGTCACACGACAAACAACTAGTGTCCCTCTCCAAAGGCCAGCTCATAAAGGTTGCCGCATCTATAAAGGCAGGCCACGAAGTCTCCCAGCGACTCTGCACTGGCAACCGATATGGGCGTGTCCCAATCATACTAACGCCCGCCTAGACCAAGCACCTCAAGGCCTACCGCAAGGCAACGTGTACCATCGACCTTGAACTTTTGACCTCTGCCCTGAAAACCATGCACAAAGACGGCGGCATTCTGCCTTTGCTCGCCCTTGCAATTCCATCTCTGGTAGCCGCCGGCAAGGCAGCAGTGCTCAGCGTGGTTGACACAGATGGTGGTCTTGCTCTCAAGGGAGTTGTTGACGCCGCCAAGCCCGGAAGGGCTCAAACAAGGAGAGAGGCCTGCGCCTGCAAGAGCGACGGTAAAGGCTATCTCTAACTTTGAGATGCTGCATATGGCCTTGAAGCACTTCTCCGGCACGATGAATTGGCACACTTATCTGAGCTCAGCGGGCATAAAGCTAGCATAGTCAACCTCTACTTTGCACAAAACCGTGGGACGTTCTGTGTAGCGTTCGGGGGACACCGTCCCACCTTCTCTACTTTGACTCGTACGGCCTTGCGTCGCCTCCAGAACTAATTTTGTATCTTTGCAGAGCAAGAGAACGCGACCCTTAGTCACTGCCGCTGATCTACTCCACGCTTCCGATTAAGAAAAAGACAAATGGGTTGGTTTGCGGCCACCTGTCCATCGCGGTGTTAAAGGCGTTTGAGCGCAAGCCATTGTTGGATGTTGCGCTATATATCGACGGACGTTAACTGAATGCTGATCCCTCTCGGCGGAAACTATAAGCGCGCTCGACCTAACCAACTACGTGACAAGGCCGACCTTGCGGCTTTTAGCAATTGCACTATTAACGCAGACACGAATGTTTTCCGATGCCGCCTGAAACCTTAAAACTCGGGCGTGGACGTCGCTACGCCCCTTACTAAACCAGTAAATGTAGCGGTACACTGAGCGATGGTAGTGTGCCTATTGGCTACTCTCAAGTTGTTGAGATTGGCATGGCTTCTGTTCATAACGTGGCTGATCCCACCCAGCCACCTTGAAAAGGTATGTCGACAGCCACAACGCACGCATGACAGGCATCCTGAATATGAGCTTTAACAAGATCGTATCCGTGGCATACCCCACCGAGCCCTAAGACACGGCGACGAATGGATACGTAAATAGCCTGTGGTCAACAACAACGTTGGAATTGTCCCGAAACAACTGGTCGCAAATCATGACGAAAGCGGCTTTGTTGTTTCAGCAGGTTCTGAGTACGACACCCACTATCCCGCATTTAATTTGCTTAACCCCGCAAAAAAAAAAAAAAAAACGAATGGGCAACTCGCGGTCAAACTAGTAACGGTTGGATACAAGTGCATTTCCCAATCAAAGTGAGGATATGGAAATTCGACGTGAGGAGCCGACTGAACGACTCTTAAGGGATCTCAAAATTTCGATTGTAAGGAAACCCGGTTGATTGTGTGACGCTGGATGACAAACTGTGGAGGACTCTGCTTACGTCCGAAACAGTTCTTGGCGAATACGGTCAGACGTATGAGCTCAAGCCTTTGCCTACTGTGGCCTACAGCATTTATCGCATATTTGTTGAGAGCTCTGAACCGACTAACCCTGGCTTTTTACACTGGCAGTTCTACACATTAGACGATATTGTCTAATCATAAAGACTCATGTTTGATTTGCCCGAGCTTGCGCTGACGGGAAGCGCCAGTACTAATTGGAGACAACAGACCCTTTAAGCTTAGTGTGAACACAAACCATATCTGTAGAAGTGGAATCACCCCACATGGTGATCTCTCACAGTATGCAACCAAGACCGACCTCGTGGCTGTTACCAACCGTGCTATTAACGCAGACCCAAATGACCTGAACGTGTTTTCCTATGCCATGGGAGACCTTAAAAACTCGGGCGCGGATGTCTCTGTGCTCCTCGCAAAATCAGTCGACGTTGTATCCAAGAACGTTGCAGTTTTCAACAACAATGATGCACTAAGCAACGGCGGTGTATCCGTGGAAAATATCAAACGCTAGTGATGCTCTGAGGGTCTCAAAGACCGGCGCTATAATCAGGGGCGCGCTGGTGACGAACAACAACTTAATCAAAAAGGTACGTGACCCCATAGATCTTCAGGATGCCGTAAGACTGAAGTGTGGCACTAACCGGGTGCCAAACGCACCAGTCGATGTTTCAGACAGGCTGTACTTACTAGAACCATCTCTCGGTCCGGCGCATGCCTTTTCGGCTTGAAAACGTGGGTTTTCCATAGCTGACACCTTTAGGTTAATCGGTAACCACCGTTATGTCTATAGGGTGGCACACCTCAGTGGGTACCAGATATAGCGGTCGAGTACTTAACGGTCGATAATATCACGTCGGGCAGAGGGGTTAAATCAATACATGCGTCTGGTTGCTATCGTTGGAAATACAACGCAAACTTTCAAAACGTTGGTGGTTTTACCCTGAGCAACAAAAACTACACTATCACCGTCCCGTGCGCCGGTTTTTACTTCATTAACCTCCACAGAAATCGTGGTGACGGAACGTGGGCATCGCTTTCAATCTGTCTACGGAGTCGTACGTGCACATAACGACAGTAGTGTTCAGTCTGTTGATGTCATCTCACACAAAAGCTTTACAAATAGCTTTGTGTCCATGTTGTGGCTGTGGACACCATCCGGTGTGAGGGCATCAACGTCGACGCACAAGCGTTGGGATTTTCAGCCACTTTGACCATCTTTGGCTTCCGCAATTAGAACCTGCGTTATACTTTTCTTAAAGATAAAAAAAATATATGGGGACCAAAAAGAAATAGAGAAGGAACACCAATCATTGGTGCCGCTTGACGATCCTGCAATCGACGAGAAATACGGAGTATTGGCGCAGCTGGCACAAAAAATGCATGACATCGACAAGGAATACCACTGGTGTCTGCGCCAACTTGGGGTTGACACGTACAGGTTCAGATTGAGGTGGAACGAGGATACAAAGCAGATAGACATCGAGCACTGTGGCTACCCAGAGCATCCTAATCCAGCCTGCGAACGGCTAGGGATAATTGCAGTTTCGCTGTCTGAACCAGAGCAAAAAGTACAACCGCCGGTGCGTTTCGGGCACAATTGTTACTACAATGACAACGTGGTATTTAGGGAAACGTTGTCGGCTATAACCTTGTCTGTGGGGTATGTAGAGCCCTCTATCACTCGTTTCGTCAGGAAAAAAAAATCCCATTATATTCGAAAAAGATGCGCTGTGCCACATCACATTAATCGGCCGAACCACCCCCCCCCCAACCCCCCTCCCTCCAAAAAAAAAACAACAAACAAACATTCGCTGAACCTGCTGACAGAGGGCATGGTATTTGGGATTCTTGGTGAACTTGTTTGTGGGCGTGTTGAAGACCGTCTTAGTTCCAGATCTAGTGATATCAAGGATAATGACGCCTTCTTTGACATTACTGCCGTCTTACCAGAACACCACGGCGACAGGTTAGAGGTACATGTCTGCAGGGGAGCTAACTCGCACGCCCCTATAGACCAAATAAAATATATCACGCAGCTTATAGAGGAATTATAATGCCGCTATACCCATAAATCCAAGATCCACAAGATTTTCGGGTGAAAAGGATCAGCGAGGCTGAAACCTGCCTAAGGGCAGAGGCTGAACAGCGGCGCGCTTTATACAAAAAGTACAAGCCCGTGGTAAACATTGTGGATGGCGTTGACATCACACTAACTGCTGTGTCTCTGAGCACCGGTGTGGCGGGGTTTGGAATATTGTCAACAATCATTGCTGCCCTCATTGCGATTGCCCTTGAGATCACAGCTTTAAGCTGTGGTCTCATTTCTGTAGCTGGAAATTTTATCAGCTGGATACTATCCATGAAAGCGTCTTGGCCAAATCAATGCTCAATACAATCGTAGACCACTTATCTAAGGTGTTAAGCGACAATGCCATCTCCTAAGGACCGTTCAAACTTATCCTTGATGAAGTCGACAAATACACAAGTCACAACCATGAAAAATGAAACACTGGCTGCGACGCACAAGGCGTATACTTTGCTTGTAATCGACGAAGTAGGAAAACACGAATTATTAGCCCGTGGAAGAGCCGAAGCTCGCAAGATCACGAAAAATCTTGATGGAAATTCATAAAAAGCTGCGTATTGTCCGTCGAAGCAACAAAAACTTCGGGGACGATAAAACTTGCTGATAACTCAAGGCCTGTTCCCAGAGCACTTCCAGCATACGATAAGGTTTTTTACAATAACAAGACCGCTCCGCTAAGGCTGCCTTAACTTCAAGTCCCTCGAGGCCGGCCTAACACTCTCTATTTTCCCTCGCGTTTCTTTTAAACTTATATGGATTTTTTTTTTAAACGCAATGGATTTGCCAATGTGGAAAGATAATTACAATGAGTATGATAAAAAAAACTATATGCAGAACTGAATTGGCAAGGGTTTACAGTTGAACCAAGACCAAGCAAAAACTTTTTTTTCTAAAAGTGAATATGAGTATAATCATGACAACGCAGTACTAATGCAAAAGTAAAAAAGTAAGTTAGAACTTTTCAGCAAGTGCCAAAAAAATATGAAAAAAAAAATAATAAAAAAATGCTGAAATCATTGATGAGATTAAGCTCAGTTCGCATTATCTTATACACTACGTTAATTTCATCAAGGAATTGTTTGATATCACATCAACAATAAGTCAGTTCGCATGGTGGATAAATAAACACAATACATTTGTCAAGTCCCTGTATGAAGAAAAAGTTAATAACAGCACATTATACCGGTTAACCGATGCTATCCTGACCAACTAACCATTGATACTACTTTTTACAAATAGGAACTGTGCTTTTAACCATCATTTTATTTACTTGAAAACTCACAGTTTGAGCCGGCCTCCGGGGTGGGGTGTTGTTTGGCGGCTTAACAATGCCTGTTTTTCTCTCGTATTCCGATAAGGCTAACCGCTGGCCCTTCAACCGGCTGGCATTCCAATCTGCTGGCAGTTGCTCAGATGGGGCACTCCAACCAGCTCCCCCAGGCTCACCACAGGCCCCCGAAACCAGCTGACCCCTCTGCTGGGGCAAAACGCGCCTCCAACCGGCTCGCTAAGCTCACCACAGGCCTCCTAAGCGGCTGCCCCCCCCCCTTTTTTTTGCTGGGTGCAAAATACCCCTGTTACATCTAATGATTGTATTAAACTTGAAATGATCACAGATTTAGTTCATTTCATTAGATCATATTGCAATTTTTCATTGTATTGAGATTTCATTTAAATTCAAGATATGCAGTTAGCATATACACAGTGCATTTCACTTTCGCGTTTACTAATATGCGTATGATTATTCTGTACGACTGTCAGTCAAGCTGGAGGGTGCACCGACACCCGGGTCCATACAAAATCTTACCAGTCACAAAGACGATGATCGCTCTGTATTCCTCACGTTTTCTTGAGGCGATCACTTTTCCTTTCGAACATTTTTCTTCCTTATTCCTTCTTTTATTCCACACTAGTTGATGTATATATTCTTCCTTACAGAACTGATATAAAATCTCAGTTCTCGCAGCTACACTACTGATTTTCCTTTAATTGTATTCCCATGTCTTCACTCCAAAAAAGTCAAACAGCTGATGAAAGTTACGTGTGAAGAGGAAATAATTTACGGTCATTATATATATATATATATATATAATTTTACAAATATACACCTAACAGAGCGGAAAGAGCTATCCCTGGATTCTACAGGAGAATGCTTGAAAACATTAAAAGATTTTTTTATACAAATAAATAACAGTATCATCATACAGGTTAGATAATTTTAATTCGCACTCTACGGAGATTCGAACCCGGATCCGCGGGTTACGGCACCAATCGCCTTGCCTGTAAGCACCAACCCATATACCTGTATGATAATATTTTTTATTCGTTTATATATATATATATATATATATATATATATATATATATATATATATATATATATATATATATATATCTATATATTGTTACGACTCTATGGTCTAAGAAAAATGTAACAGAAAGAAAGTGAAACCAACAAATCATGTAAAAAATCAACAAGCAATTTATTACTAGATAATGAAAATGAAAAATCAAAAAGTCACTTACAGTAATGTGTTTTGAAATCCTAATAATCCAATAAGAATGATTGTTCTAATCACAAGTCCTAAATATAGAATGTTCCGAATTCACGGCTGTGTCCTTGAATGTTATGATGTGCTAATGGTCTCCAAAGTCCTGATGTACTAGTAATCTTGATGTGCTGATGTCAAAATGAAGTATTCCAAAATATCTGAATAAGTTCACATAAATTCCAAAATCATCAATTAAAAGTCCAAAATCCAAAAGTTTATGAGCACTGTTATAATCCAATGAATATTTAAAATAATTCCTCTCTTAGAATTTGGAATGAATTTTCACAACTGTAATAGCTCTTTACAAGACTGATGGTAATGTCAAAACTGAAAAAATGTCCACCAAACATGGTATATATAAAGATTGGTCACATGACAGAATGTTCTAGAACATGAGTCATCTTAATGGAATTTTTACTTGTAAACAAAAATCAACCTTGACCTTCAAATTGAGAAAACATATTGATCAAAACAACCTAATTCAAGGACACTAGTTAAACATGTTTTTCCTGATAAACATTAAGATTTAAGCAAATATTAAAGTGAAGAAACATTTATTATTTCCCAAAATATTTATAATATTATATAAACATCATACATAACACCTCCCCTCATAAAGAAAAAGAAAGATTTATATAATAAAGCTTTCTTTTGAATATACATCTAATACTACAATAACCAAAAATACATAAGAACATGTTTTATGATACTGGACTTAATTACATCAAGCAATATTACATTTCTAGGCACGTGAGAGTGCATCTGCAATCACATTGTCTTTTCCCCTGATGTGTTTGATGTCAATGTTATATTCCTGCAATATCAAACTCCATCTCAACAATCTCCGATTTTTATCTTTCATTTTGTTGATGAAAGTAAGGGGATTGTGATCACTGTACACAATAACTGGAGAAAGAGCTGAGGTGACATACACTTCAAAATGCTGTAAAGCAGATATCAAAGCCAAACATTCCTTCTCAAATGTGGAATAATTTTTCTGGTGCTTGTTTAGTTTTTTAGAAAAATAACACACAGGGTGATCCACACCACTTTTGTCTTCCTGAATCAATACTCCACCAACCCCTACATCACTTGCATCAACAGATAATTTAAATGATTGGCTAAAATTTGGTGCAGAAAGAACTGGTGCATTCTTAAGCATGGCCTTTAACTTGTCAAAAGATTCCTGACACTTGTCAGACCAATGAAATTTGGTTTTCTTACTCAATAAACTTGTCAAAGGTTCAGCAATTTTGGAAAAATTGGAACAAAATTTCCGATAATATCCAGCCATACCTAGAAATCGCATCAGTTGCTTTTTACAAATTGGAACTTGAAATTCAGAGATAGCTTTGACCTTAGCTTCTATAGGTTTAACTTGACCTTGTCCCACAATATGTCCTAAAAATGTGACACAAGCATGGCAAAACTCACTTTTGCTCAAATTAATTGTCAGATTCGCATCGCTGAGTCGATCAAAGAATTTTCGAATGGTTTCCAAATGATCTTCCCAGGTGTTGTTGTAGATAATGACGTCATCGATATAAGCGTCACAATTATCAAGACCAAATGTTATCATGTTCATCAGAAATTGAAACGTTGCAGGCGAATTTTTCATTCCAAACGGCATGACTTTATATTGATAAAGTCCATCTGGAGTTACAAATGCTGAAATTTCTTTTGCCCTTTCCGTCAGTGGAATTTGCCAGAATCCTTTAAAAAGGTCAAACTTGGTGACATATTCCGCATTTCCAATTTTATCAATGCAATCGTCCATTCTTGGGATTGGAAATGAATCAGTTTTGGTGACACTGTTGACTTTTCTATAGTCAGTACACATACGGAATGTATTATCTGGCTTGGGAACAAGAATACATGGTGAACTCCAGTTACTTTTACTTGGTTCTATGAAATCATTCTCCAGTAAATACTGAATTTCTTTCTTCAGATAGTTCTGTTTGAGAGGATTCATCCTATAAGGATGCTGTTTCACAGGCGCAGAATCTACAATGTCAACGTCATGATAAATTTTACTTGTTCGTGTAGGAACATCAGGAAACAAGTGCTCATATTCATGTAATAGCTGTTTTAGTACATTTCTTTCCTGTTGTTGTAGATGTGAAAGTTTCTGGTCTAGGTTGTTCAATATTTCTGAATTCCGAAGATTGGTTATACCAGAGTCACTATAGTCTGATCGTACTCCATCGCTGATATCTTCACTGTGTGGGACAGGTACAACTAAATTAACTAAATAATTAGCTGAGCTATCTCTGTCAAAATATTCCTTTAACATATTTATATGACAAAGTTGTTTCTGTTTCCGTCTCCCAGGAGTGTTAATGATATAATTTAAGTCATTTACTTTCTTTTCAACGGTATAAGGACCATAAAATTTAGCCTGAAGAGGATTCTGAGGTATGGGAAAGAGAGCCAGAACTTTGTCACCAGGTTTAAAACTCCTTTCCTGTGAATTTCTGTCATACCTTAATTTCATTTTTGACTGGGTAGTGTGAAGATTAGTTCTTGCTACTTCACAGGCCTTTGACAACTTGTATTTGAAATCAGAAACATAATCAGAAGATTACTCTTTGAGTCTTCATTTGAAAGAAGTTTCTCTTTCAATAATTTCAATGGTCCACGGACAGTATGACCAAAAACTAGTTCAAAGGGACTAAAACCCAACGACTCTTGAACTGATTCCCTAACAGCAAACAACAACAAATGAACACCCTCATCCCAATCCTTTTCTGTATCAAAGCAATAGGATCGAATCATATTCTTCAAAGTTTGATGAAATCTTTCCAAAGCACCTTGACTTTCAGGGTGATAGACAGAAGATTTAAACTGTTGGATGCCTAATTCATGCATAACTTGTTGGAAAATTCCAGACATAAAATTTGACCCTTGATCTGACTGGACAGATTTGGGAAGGCCAACAAGTGTAAAAAACTTCACCAAAGCTTTCACAATAGTTTAAGTTTTTATATTTCTCAGAGGAATTGCCTCTGGAAATCTTGTAGATGCACACATGATGGTCAACAAGTATTGGTTGCCTGACTTGGTTTTGGGTAAAGGACCAACACAGTCTACTATTATTCTACTAAATGGTTCATCAAATGCAGGAATAGGTTGCAGATGAGCCTTAGGTATCTTCTGATTGGGTTTTCCTACCATTTGACAAGTGTGACAAGATCTGCAGTATTTAGAAACATCACTTTTGAGTTTCGGCCAATAAAAATGATTCAAGATCTTGTGATAAGTCTTACGGACTCCTAAATGACCAGCCAAAGGAGTTTCATGGGCTAAATTAAGAATTTCCTGTCGATATGACTTAGGAACAACAATTTGAGAGCTCACTGACCACTCGTCACCAGCGGGTACATCAGGTGGTCTCCATTTCCTCATAAGAACCCCATTTTTCACAAAGTAACACACTGGAACTTGTGTGGCTTCAGTTTCACTAATAGCCCTCTGAAACAAACAAGATATCTCGGGATCTTGCTCCTGTTCAACGACAAGGGATTGTCGTTTGTCACCCGGATTAGGACAAAGAGAATGAGTTGCCAAAAGAGGATCACTGTGATCATTACCATTTGATTGATCAATACCTGAGGAAAAAGTGACCTCATCAAAAAACTGACCAATACATGTGTCAGCTAAAGGAATAATATCCTGATCAACATCACTCTCAAGAGCTCTTTTTGCCATGGCTCTAGTAACTGCACAAGCAGGGTGCAAATCAGGGATTTCAGTTTCGACAGGATCAACTTTCTGATCCAAACAAGGCTTGTCAGTTACAAGTGGATTAACTACAACCTTATCTCCAGCTAGGTCATTGCCTAGTAATAAATGAACACCCTCTATGGGTAAAGAAGTCACTGCCCCAACAGTCACAGGTCCAGAAACCAAGTCTGATGCCAAATTTACACAATGAAGAAGAACATTTACAAAGCCGCACTCTACTCCCTGAACAAGAACACTTTCACTTGAAGAAGAATCCTCAGACAAAGGCAAAGTACCTGATAATAAAAGACTCTGAGAAGCTCCAGTGTCCCTTAATATTTTAATTGGGATAGGTTTGGCAGAATCACCAATAAGTGATATAGAACCTTCTGACATGAATGATTCATAAGCCTCCAAAATAGAATCAGACTGGGGTTTGTTTGACCCAACAAATGTATTGCTTTCAATACAAGACCGTGACCTTGACCTCGTAGAAATAAGAGCATTTGGAAAAGCTCTGTCTTTTCTCTGTTGCTTATTTTTCAACTTGAAGCAATCAGAAATAACGTGCCCTTTCGTTTTACAATAAGTGCACGTAGGAAGAGATAAGGATTTCTGATCAGTCTTATCAGATGTTTGATTCCTAACAGTTGTGCTGTTGTGAAATTTGGAAGTACTCGAATGAGATTGAAATGGTTTTTTTACCAGAAAACTGCTGAGAGGACGACTTATTGCCAAATGAAATTTTGTGAGTCAAGGAATGATCATCAACCATACGAGCAGCATTTTCCAAAGTTTCCACATTCTGCTCGTCAAGATATGTTTTAACATCACTATGGATACACCTCTTGAACTTTTCAATTAATACGAGCTGTCGGAGGTTATCATAACCTTGATCAACTTTCTTGGCTGAGCACCACCTATCAAATAGTTGTTCTTTATCCCTTGCAAATTCGACATGAGTTTGTCCAGTTTCTTTTCTACAATTCCTAAACCTTTGTCGATATGCCTCTGGTACCAACTCATAAGCTTTCAAGATGTACTCCTTAACCACATCATAATCAGTGCTTTGTTGTACTGACAGTGAAATGTAGACTTCACGAGCTTTGCCAATAAGTACACTTTGTAATAACAAAGTCCAATGCTCTCTGGGCCATTTCAAGTTTTCAGCTATTTTCTCGAAATGAAGAAAGTATTTATCTACTTCTTTTTCCTGAAAAGGGGGTACTAACCTAATATATCTAGTAACATCAAAACCTGAACTTGTGATTAAAGGAGTGGAGTGTGCTCTGTTTGCCAGTTCTAACTCTCTTAATTTAAATTGCATTTCCCTTTCTTCTCTTTGCATCTGCATTTGCCTTTCTTCTTTCTGCATTTGTATCTGCCTCTCTTCTTTCTCTCTCTCCATCTGTATCCGCCTATCTTCTTTCTCTCTCTCCATCTGTATCTGCCTCTCTTCTTTCTCTCTCTCCATCTGCCTCTCTTCTTTTTCTCTCTCCATCTGCCTCTCTTCTCTTTTTCTCTCTCTCTCTGAATCTGAAGCTTTGCCAATTCTAAATCCATCTGGTTCTTTAACTCTAATTCCCTTAATTTCCTGTCAGAACCAGATACAGGCTTTCTCTTCAAACTTAAAGCACTATTTTCAAAAATTCCCTTTCCTACTAAATACTGAATGAAATAATCTTTATCTCCTGTTTTGTCAATGATACTTTTGCCTCAGATAGACTGTATTTTCTGGCAAGCTCGAGCAACTCATCCTATCTCATGCACTCTAACCCCTCCTGGGTAGGTTTTGAAATGAAATTCTGAACATTAGATGCCATTGTAAATGCTTGTTGGTTTCACACAAAAAAATTTCTCTATTTAAAAATCTTTGCCAAAGACAAAAAAAAATTCTCCGAGACAAAATCAATATGAATTTCAAAAATAAATTTAATATCTCTAATATGCTTTAAAGAAATTCAATCCCGGATGACGAGCCCCCAATTTCTGTTACGACTCTATGGTCTAAGAAAAATGTAACAGAAAGAAAGTGAAACCAACAAATCAAGTAAAATATCAACAAGCAATTTATTACTAGATAATGAAAATGAAAAATCAAAAAGTCACTTACAGTAATGTGTTTTGAAATCCTAACAATCCAATAAGAATGATTGTTCTAATCACAAGTCCTAAATATAGAATGTTCCGAATTCACGGCTGTGTCCTTGAATGTTATGATGTGCTAATGGTCTCCAAAGTCCTGATGTACTAGTAATCTTGATGTGCTGATGTCAAAATGAAGTATTCCAAAATATCTGAATAAGTTCACATAAATTCCAAAATCATCAATTAAAAGTCCAAAATCCAAAAGTTTATGAGCACTGTTATAATCCAATGAATATTAAATATAATTCCTCTCTTAGAATTTGGAATGAATTTTCACAAATGTAATAGCTCTTTACAAGACTGATGGTAATGTCAAAACTGAAAAAATGTCCACCAAACATGGTATATATAAAGATTGGTCACATGACAGAATGTTCTAGAACATGAGTCATCTTAATGGAACTTTTACTTGTAAACAAAAATCAACCTTGACCTTCAAATTGAGAAAACATATTGATCAAAACAACCCAATTCAAGGACACTAGTTAAACATGTTTTTCCTGATAAACATTAAGATTTAAGCAAATATTAAAGTGAAGAAACATTTATTATTTCCCAAAATATTTATAATATTATATAAACATCATACATAACAATATATATATATATATATATATATATATATATATATATATATATATATATATATATATATATATATATATATATATATAGAGAGAGAGAGAGAGAGAGAGAGAGAGAGAGAGAGAGAGAGAGAGAGAGATAGAGAGAGAGAGAGAGAGAGAGAGAGAAACCTTTAACACACGCCGAAACGAAGACCAATTTCAGTAATTAAGCAGTCTGTTAATCGCGTACTTTCTCATCATTAGAGACCACAACCCTGCTCAGGTATTTGCAAAAAAGCATTACCTGTCCAGGGAATTCTGGGTAATTTACCTCTCCGTGCATTTTGTAGCCGTTGAAGCGTCACGGAATGTCATAGGCATCTCAAGGAATATTAATCGTTGGAGGAAAAGATTTATTCCCCATGTCAGCCAAGTACTAATTTCAAATTACCAAACGGTAAGTTCCTTTTAAATGTCACTGTACCTTTCATATAGTTTCGGAAATACAATTCAAACCATATTTTATAAATGAACACTCTTATATCTAATGACCTTTGTGTGCATGTGTATGTAACAGACACATACTACGAATGCTGCACATTTTCTCCAGGAAATGAAAGGAGAAATTGTTGAAAGCTCGGATTTGTTTTTATTGTCTTGATTGAATGGGTATGAAATATAGACGACATACTGTATATTTCATTAAGCGATTAGACTGAACAGTGACGACAGCATTTCACCTTCTATTTTATCTAGGAGAATTTCGGGCCCATGTCATAGCAAATAAACAAGTTTAAGATGAATGAGAATCAGTTAAAAAAGAGTCATTGATACTAGACGCGAACCTTGGGCATATTTTGCAATTTACTTCCTTGAGTAAGGGTTAGGGCAAGCAAACAATCATTGAAGTAGAGAAGTGTTTATAAACGTTGCCCTTATCAACCAATAAATATGCGCAAAATGAGCTCGCAACATGTATTGTCTGCGCATAAGATCCGCTTGTAATATACTTCCTTTATTTATTTTGCAGGGAAGTGTGGAGTTTACGTTACGAAAAGAAACTGAATGGTACTAGACTCAACATTAGGTAAGGGCATTTTTCTCTAGTTATTTTTGCTATGTTTTCAAGTAAACAAAATAACATTTTCTTTAAATGCACAAGGTCGCCTTTTTCTAGCCCTCTCTTGAGTATTCATGAACTAGACTTTATATTCAGCTGTATTTTACACACACACACACACACACACACACACACACACACACACTGAGTTTGAGAGTCTCGCATGAAGCGAAATAAGATAGTGATTAACATAGGTAAATACATAATAGATAGTATTTGGTCTGCAGCCAATGCAGTAAATTTTATTGAATGCATTATGCATTCCAAGATGTTGATGGTTTAAATATTTGTTCCCACCGAGTTTTCCAAATGCATGTGCATATAGTACGGTTGGCCCTTAAATTTGTAGCTATGCGGTGTAATGGAGCCATTTCAGATATTAATACTGATTGTAAAATTTACGCAATTAGAATTGGATTGATATAGTGTAAATTGTCTTATGCTCGTTGTAGCCGGCATTGGTGTTTCAATTTAAAGGATCTAAGCATTAATTAAACTATATCAAACTATATATGCATTAATATGTGTTAATTATTGAGTATTGAGTCTAGATCTTTCGTGATTGTTTGAATTTTACAATACGTCAACATTGTATTAATTATTTTCTAGATATCTGAAGATCACAATGGTAAGTTTTTACAGAGGCCTTATCTCTTTGTTCATCAATTTCTAAATGTGTGCATACCTGCTGTCATGTATTAAATATGTATGTATGGATGGATGGATAAATGGATGCATATTGGGATTCATGGATGGATGATGGATGGATTGATGCACATGCTTTTAAAATTGGAACAACTGTACATTTTGTATTCATCCAACACTATTTATATTGCTTATGAGCCCCCATGAACCAATATATGTAATAAATCAAGAGTCAACTGACAGTAGTTTTCATTCCCAGGTAGTAAAATTTATATAAGATCATTGCATAGCAAATTTTAAATATATTAAAAGCTTTTATGAGTCTCTCTTTCAATACAATTTCAGATGAAAGGTCTACTGATACTAGTCCTCAAATATGACTAAAGACAGCGTGTTTGTACTTCCTACAAGTTAATGATTTCTTCTAACAATCATCAAACATGTAAATCTTTTATAACTTAAAGATGGATGATGAAATAAATTAACACTCTTGTTTGTGAAAATTATGGTCTAACAGTATAAGACATTTTATTTGGCAAGATCGAATGTTCACAAATTTGCACCATCCCCGGTGCTCAGACTTATTAAGAATCAATCATATTGGAAAATACCATGAAAGAGTTTTCTGTATTCATACATGGTTTGTATGGTATTTGGCCAGGTTTTTTTTCCCTGAGAACGGGTAGCTTCTTGTAGCTTAACATTTAAAGTTCTTCCCTTGGTTTTTTTCTTGCTTCTATAGAAGGGGTGGGGGTGGGGTGGGCTGCATTGTTTAGTAAGTCTTGCTTCAGTATTCAAAGCTTTCTTAGGTTGTAACTGAGTTGTATAATATAACTTCGAGTGCACACACAACGATCTGTGCCATGACTGGTTGCATTCAAGGCTATTGTTCTTGCTACTAATTGTTTTTCCATAGATATCAATACTAACGCGTGGTAAAATAAATATAACTTATACCTTTCTTTTGCGTGCGTGTCACACACTGTCGCAAAGATTAGTCTTAGATTATTGATTTGACGAGGACAAAGTCACGTACTCCACAGCACTTCAGTGAGATAACTCTGCCGGAACTCTATAGAGGTAAGAGTTATCCTTTCACAGGAGATAACATTTTCACAGATGTATATTATATTTTTCAAAAATAATAAAAATACAAAACATGATTTAAATATAAATTAATAGGCTGTCGATTCGGCGAGGACAGAGCCATATACCCCACAGTACTTAAGTGAGTAACTCTGCCGGAACTAGATAGGGGTTAGAGTTATCTATATTTTATCAAGAGATACAGTTTTACCGATGTATGTTACTTAAAAAAAAAAAAAAAATAAAAAACATGATTTAAATATAAATTAACAAAATCTTACATGTATCCAAGAGACTCAACTTTTAATTAAGTCTGACAGAAACTACATCTATGACATGATGCACCAATCACAGCTAGACTTGTTGTTTATTTCTAAAGCTGATTGTTTCCCTACATTTCACATCTCTTTCTTCCCTACCCCACCCCCTCCTCTCCATTGCCCAAAAGGTACCGTTATAACTATATCTTGATTGTCAGCATGACGTTTCTAGTAGCTCGAACGACGAGAGCACGACAAGTACGAGCGCCAATGTCGACAACAAAAAAACAAATAATATAAATATAGCGGATTACGTAGACAAACATGAGTTAGTAACTATTTTCGAAGGGCTACATGACTCGTTTGAAGTTAAAATGTTAGAATTGTCCATAATTTAAAAAAAATAAAAAAATACCCGCTATGTCGAAGGTTGTTAGGACAGGGTGGGTTAGCAGCCTGTTATAAAATTAATCTTGATAGCCAAAAACATGATACCTGCGTAAAACATAAACATTGAAAATAATACAAAATAATATTAAAAACATCACTGTTTTAGTAAAAAATTCAAATGAAGCAAAAATATTTATATGTTGATTCCTCACATATTTTTCGCTCGCCATCATTTTACCCCAAGTTGACACCAGCAAAAAGCAGACGTGTGCTTTCGGTACGAAAGCGTTCTCCGAGTATAATCTTCATGATGTTGAGGAGTCGAGAACGGCGCTAGAACGTGCACCGATGTCAAGAACGGTCTTCTCGATATCACTATTCTATCTCATTTAGTTTCTGGTCTATTTTAGCCCCATGTTCAACACTGAAGTTCTCTCGTGCTTATATGTCCATGCTGTATGCCAGGTTCCACTTCTTGTATACAGAGTTATGTCTGGCTTGCTGTGTTCTACATATTATCAGTTGGGATGATTATCTCCACTATTCTTCTTCTACATCTTCTTCTTCTTCCTCTGTCTCCTTCTCATTCATCTTCTTCTTCTTCTTATTATTATTATTATTATTGTTATTGTTGTTGTTGTTGTTGTTGCTGTTGTTATTATTATTATTATTTTAACATAGTTATTGTTTGTTTGCAGGCTTCGAGTGTTTTGGTGGCTGCCATTGACTTTGGAACAACATATTCTGGGTGGGCATTCAGTTTTATGCATGACTATCAGAGGGACCCTACGTTAATCTCCGCTAAGAACTGGTCAAGCGGAAAATTCCTATCTCAGAAAGCTCCAACAGCCGTACTCATCAAACCTAATGGAAAAACATTTGAAGCCTTTGGTTTTGAGGCCGAAGATAAGTACGTCGAGCTTGCCGAGGAAGGAGAACACAAGAAATGGTATTACTTCAGACGTTTCAAGATGCTCCTTATCGACAAAATTGTGAGTTACAGATGTTTTGAAAACAGTTTGAGATACATCCCTAATTTTAACATACGAGCTATACCAGTCTAGGCCCGTTTCAGGTTAAAGCGTTTGGCATACTTGGGTCTTGTGCTTCATCTTCCGCAATATGATCCAATTCTCTAATCACCGAATTTCTTAAAACAAATTTAAAAAATTTCTAGGGAATAAATGGTTTTATGTCACTTGCAATATTTATTTAGTCTTAGCATAAAGATGTCCGTAAAAAGAGAGGATTTTACTTATCATCGAAGTCAAAGGCCTAAACGTATTTTAAAAAAATCAGTGTCGGTAACCTCATTTTTTAGCGGTCGTTTCAATACTTTCTTTTAGGAAATATGGAATCGGAGTGTCCTTGCATTGTTAAAAATATAGACGTTCACGGAGAATATTGCTATTTTACAAAGGGTATTTTAAAGTTCTAAATATTAGTGCGGCGTACAACTAAGTTCTTTATTAGTGTATTAGTGTACAGTACGTCAGTGCTTCTCCTCGAAGTAATCCCCATGCACCTGTACACATTTTCTCAGTCTGAATATCGAATTGTTAAATGCCATTTTGTATTCACTTTTTGATATGTTTTTCATACACTGGAAAACCGCACTTCCAACCGTGTGGCGGCTTTGAAATTGTTTGCCCCCTCAGGGAGTTGTTGATAACGGAATTCAGTTAAAAATCACTTGGAGCTAAATCAGGGATGTATGTAGGATGTGGCAATGTTTGGATGCTGTGCTCGTTCAGGAATTCTGTCATGACGGAAGATTTATGTGTTGTCATAGAGTAGATGGTTACCTCGGGTAACGGTGCGCAGACGGGTGGTTCGGTAGCGTTCCACAACTTTTGGCAACACTATGGAGGCATGAAAATGTCCAGTGACACTAGCAGATTCAGACACAGATACATGGATGACCAGCCTTGTACATCGAAATATAATGTGTGTAAAACTCTCTTGACAGTCCGACTACCACGAGTTATTTGTGGTCCCTGCTCATTTTCGCTGATCCAAACTATATTATTTTCTCTTGAATCGGGTTCAAGAAAGCTAATACATGTTTCATCACCTGTACCAATCTCATTCAAACGTCTCTGGGCACTCTTCATATTTGGTAATCTTTTGTTTGGGAATTTCAACCCAAGTATGTTTTTGATCAGCAATCAGCAAACGCGGCACCCATCTTGCACAAACTTTCGGAACTTCAAATGATTTTTTAATATATTAAAACAGCTGACAAATTAATGCCCGTGATAATATAAATATCTTCCACTTTGTATCGAGCATCTTCATCTATTGCCTCCTTCAAAGCGTCACGTCCCGATCACCAATCGCAGACAACGGTCTTTCAGAACGTGAGTCATCTTCCACGGATTCGCGACTATCTTTAAAACAATGGAACCACCTCAAAATTGTAGGATATGACAGAGAATTACATCCATAAACTACATCCAAGTGAACCTTGATAGATAGTCAGATAGTACCCAAAGTGCATCCAGATTTTACAGTATGCTCTCTGCTCAGTAGCAGAATTGTTGTCCTTCTAAGAGAGTTTTACGTCACTGCGATTTACCTATGTTACGTTTCACGCCTATATCTGCAGGTGTCCGGCGTGTTGCACTAGCAGCTGCAGATCATTTTATAAACTGTTATTGTGTCTATCGATTGACATTCAATTAATCGACAGGTTAAAAAAAACAAAAAAGTTATAACAAAATATTCAGAATGTTCAAATACCCCTTGTACATAAATGTGGCTCACCACAAAGACATGTAATAAATTGAAGACATCATTTGATTTCAATGTTTTCATTAATACACACACACACACACACACAAACACACACACACACACACACACACACACACATATATATATATATATATATATATATATATATATATATATATATTGTACACTGTGAAGAACACAAAACGTTGTATCGAAGCACACTTTTCTTGAGGAATTAAATACAAATAAAGCTACTCACGTTATCCACACCTGACAAAAATCCAATATTTAAGAGAGAGAGAGAGAGAGAGAGAGAGAGAGAGAGAGAGAGAGAGAGAGAGAGGGTCATTTATTTGCATAACAATGATGTTCCTTTTTTTTAGCGTAAAATGCGTCTCTGCATGTGAATAAACTATTAGCAGATATGCTCCATTTTCATTTTAAGGATCTAAAGCGCAACGTCACCATCGAGGATGAAAGTGGAAAGGAGCTTCCAGCAAAGACGGTCTTCTCCATGGCAATAAAATACCTGAAGGATGATCTTTTGAAAGAAGGTTCAACACGTGTGGCCGGTGGAATTCGTCCTGATGACATAATGTGGGTGCTGACAGTTCCCGCTATCTGGAACGATTCCGCAAAACAATTCATGAGAGAGGCCGCATATGAGGTACATTGTTTTGTTTTTTGTTTGTTTGTTTCTTCATAATAGCTGTACATTTACCATTTGAGGCAGAAGGTATAAAAGGGTGTGAGTCTTACATGTGGAGTGTTATTTAAAAATACGATTTTTTTTAAAAAAATCATTAAACTTACACTGATTTGTCACATGTAAAGTTCGGATGATATAGCTACTAGAGATGTCTAAAATAAATTACTGTTTTGGAAATGTTGCCTTCAAATATATGAAAGGTAAGACTCATATGGAGTTGATACTCTATTTGTTGGTAACTGAAATTATTTTAGAAAGAAAATATTCCATGTAAATTAAGGTACTTTTGATAGTCTTTCGGTTCCATAGTGATTCCCCTAGTGACGCAGAATAGACCAAGCAACATCTCCACTATTTCCAATCTTGTGCTACTTTTTCGGCATCATACGGTCTGTAATCAATCCCCTCCCAGCCTCTTCTTCTCCAGATCGTTGCAAGTCTCTAACCCTTTTTTTTTGGAGCGGGGGTAGCGGCTTACCCTTTTTGTCCATATTGCTGGGCAATCCATGATCGATATATGGATTTTTGTTCTCTGCACATTATACTACCTCTCTACTCAGCGCCGTTTTGGGTCATCACCATTGATGCCTTCATTGTGTACGCTTTCATACGGATCAAAATTTGGTATCTACTCCTGACTAGTGAACTCCATATTTTTTATTGGGTTATGACTCTTACCTATCTATACATGCCACGTTGCTTGAAACTGACACAACTCAAGAAACATTCAACATATTCTGATGTAATCTGGTATGAACATTGCCTCATGGACCTAGATGTTCATTTTATGGGTTTTGTCTCATAAACTACATTGGAGATGGAGTTACAGCCCTTTACAATTAACTTTATATCGTCACATGGGATGGTAATGAACATATTCTGATGCTGTTTGGTATGAACATTGCCTCATAGACTTACACGCTCTTTGTATGGGTTTAGTCGTGCCAACTCCATTTTGGAGAGCCCTATGCCCCTTGTCGAGTATGTTCTTGTCTTCGCATGAAAATTTGGAATGGTGTTTGTAATCAGCATAGTTCAAGGACAATTCAACATATTCTGACGGTATTTGGTAGCAGCATTGCCTATTAAACCTATCAGTTTAGTCTCGTCTTCACCATTTTGGACAGAGTTAGGGCCCTTGTCAATAAACTGCTTATCTTTCCATGGGACGTTGCTTGTAATCAGCATAGTACATGAACCATTCAACATATTCAGATGCAATTAGATGTGAATATTGCTTTATAGACTGTGTGTTTCATCTATGATATGACGCTTCTATATCAACTTCACATCTTCATCGTTAGTTACATGGGATGAGTTCTGTATCGATAAGACCTAGAAGGAATTTGATTTTAAATATCTACGTCATCGTGTAGACGAGTCATAACCCATGAATGCTCATCTTCTCCTAACTTTGGTTTGCCATCAGAAATTCCTCTGTTTAAAGCCGTTACGGAACAAATTGTAGTGAGTGGGGCCCTTTGTAATGTACCCATCGCTAAAAAGAAAACAAAAATTTAAACTAAGAAGTAATCCTGTAAAGCGAGTACAGACAAATAAATACATATATCTCAGGTAAATTCATACACAACTTTGATTTTGAGATTTTGTTTTCGAAGTTTTCAAAATTCGTATAAAGCTATAGATGATTCTTTCTATAAAAATATAGGTCTACATGCATACATCAAGTATAGTGCAGCTTCTATAGTAACAAGCCGAAATAAATAATTTCCATTATCTGATGCCTAACTGAGGGTCATTTATATTGGTCGCAGAACAAGTATACGTTGTTGCTACTTTGTAACAATCCTCAATATTCACCTTTTTCCTATCTTTCGATAAAAGGTGCATTATATATTTCAACAATAGATTTGTTTCACTGGTTTATCTCGTACAGTGTGACGAGACAAAGCAAAAGAGACTACCCTGCAAATTTGTTTATAACTTTCAAGCTTTCATCCTCGATGATGCAGGCGATAATTTCGTACGTACGTCTTGAGACGGTGTCAGTTCGTGAACTCCTTACTGGTAATTTCTACATGAATAAGTGACCTTTAACCTCATAGCTTATAGTTTTTAATTGGGATTTGTACAAGCCACTGTTTGCTGTTATGTATGAAGTCATCTGAAAACGAGCCGACCACCAACTTACGTAAAAGTGTATATGATCATTACAAGTAAACAAATTTGGATTTTTGTGCAGAATATGTCACAAATTGTGATCAAAAACAGGAGAAGGGTTATTGTTTTCCTTTTTCTAATTTCTATATTAAGAAACACAGAGAAAATAGGAATCTACTGATTATACTGTGTCAAACCAGAAAATGTTATAATTGGTTTTGGTGTGGTGTTTTATGTCACAGTAACACATGAAGGTTATATAGTCCTAAAGCAATTTGAATAATGAGTCTTTCCCAGAAACACACAACGGCAGCCGATCCGGGCTGATCCGATTGCAGGATTCGAACCGACACTCGTTCGGCCAAGAGTCTGGCAAGGTAACAGCTGAAGTATTATCAATAGCTTTCCGAGTGGGCTCTACTGCTTATTCTGTTTGTTTCTAAGCATATTACAGTCATCACCAATCCTTCTAAAAGATCAAAAAGGATTGAGACCTAAACATTACGTAATCATCGAGAACAAATGAGAGAACAAATAAACGAGAGAGAGAGAGAGAGAGAGAGAGAGAGAGAGAGAGAGAGAGAGAGAGAAGAAGAAGAAGAACGACAAGAAAGCAAAGAAGAGGAAGAATATAAAAAATAAGTTTCATGAGTACAGAAATTTTAACTGCAAACACATATTTTCATTCAACCTTTGCTTTATAGATTTATGATGGGGAAACAAGAGAAGTAAATATCCAATAGAATATGGTGAAATATTATGTTAGGAGAGGGGTGCACTAGAAGAGCTAGGATCCCACATGCACAATTACAAAAACCTACAGTTCACTTTAGAAGAGCTATTGTCTGTTATTTTGACAAAAAAATTTGGATCTGATGTATTTTTTCTTCTTGATGTGGCCGAAATAATATGAAAGTTTAAAAAATCTTTTAATATCTCACTTCCGCATTTGAAAACCCAGTATTTTCGTAATTCTTTCCAATAAGTTTCATTATTTGTTTTTTTTTTGTTTATACCTATAGATGACCAATTAGTTTTTTCATTATATTAAATTTCCACAGCATCACCGTTTATTTCATAAAATATAACACATTACCTACACTATACTACGTTACGCAAACTGATTAAAATCGAGATCACCGAGCGACCTCAGAAATTTGAAAGCTGTGATTTGATTTGTGAATCGCAAGGTCAACAAAATAGGACCTTGAATCAGATTTACTTATTCATCTACTTATTTAATCAGATTGTACGTTATCGAGTTCATTGTTCTAGTGATATGGAGTCGCAGTAGCTCAGTTGGAGAACGTCGGGCTCGTATTCCAAGGGTAGTGGTTTCGATACCTGCCCACCAGCCCGCTTTGGCTGCCTCAGTGTTTCCTTGTGAAAGACACTTAGCATACATTCCACAGCATAATATAACCAATAATGTATGAAAGTGCCGTTAAAACCAACAAAAACAATTGTTGTAGTGGTATGTCACTTCAGCATGAATTTCTATGTGAAAAAATTGCAAAAACATTTTTTCAGGCCGGGATAAAGAACAATAAACTTAAAATCGCACTTGAACCAGAGACAGCTTCCATGTTTTGCCGCCTTCTGCCAGTAGAGAAAATGATCGGAGGTTTTAGTACCGCTTCAATGCAGGAGGGATGCAAATACATGGTGCTTGATGCAGGAGGTAAGAAGTATAAAATACATTCAAGGATAAATTCCAATATAGTTCATAATCAATATATATACTTTTGGAGGCTTAACAAACAATGACTTACTAGAACTACTATTTTACACTTTTTTGCATGTTTCAATTGTCCACACTCTAATCTCAATTTTGTTTGGAAAATATGTAATTTAAATTCAGTAGAAATGTAACATGTAAACTACTAGGGACAGAAATAGCCCAGAAAGTGCCAAGTGATCTTTGTATAATCAACATGGATGGCACACATATGTATGTGAAACTCTCATTTACCCATAAATGACTTTGTGGGCACTCGAATGAATGTAATATTAATCTTTTTTATGAAAGAAGATATATTTTATTTGAAGAAAAAAAAAGACTTTAGGCAAGACGATACATGCCAGTAAGTAAAATTATGCAAAACTGGTCCCTGTACTTTAAATTTGTATTAATGACCATATCATGTATTGACATGTATATGCCATCGGAATGAATTTATAGTACTGGATTAGAAAAGATGCATTCTTTGAGTGCTTTGTTTATTGTCCAGCCCACGCCAGTGAGAAGCGAGACACAGTAGTCACATTTCCTGCTGCTTCGTCTAAGTCAACAGTTTATTAAGGTTTTGATTAAAGATTTTTTTTTTGCAGCTAGGACAATTCATTTTTACGTCATACTTGCTCACCCCTTTCATCGTAAGGTCAAGGTCACAGTTATAGAAAAATTTGCGTTTAGGTTTTCGTTAAAGTGTTTTCAATTAGCTTATATTTCCAAAACCCCTTGATGGCTTTTCTTCTTACTTGGGATGAATCATTACGAAGCTAAGGAAATTTATTCTGCGACAGGCATGCTTGCACCTTTGACTTTGTGGTGAAGGTCACAGTCATATAAACTTTGCACTGAGGTTTTCGTGAAAAAGTTTTTCATATTGCTTATATTTCCTAAATCCCTTGATTGGATTTCCTCATACTTGAGATGAATCAATATTAAACTAAAACAGTTCATTCTGTAACACGCTCACTCGGTCTTTGATCTTAGGATGAATGTCACAGACACAAGAAATTGGCGTTACGGGTTTGTTTAAAAAATATCTTCATTTGCTTCTATTTCCTAGAGCTCTTGATGGATTTTCTTCATACTTTGGATGAATAATTTTGAAGCTAAGACAATTCATTTTGCGACATGCTCGCTCAACCTGTTGACCTTGGGTCTAGAGTGACACATTTTATAGTTCGACTTGCAAGCCCTTGCCTCCTTGTCTTTGAAACAAATATATTTTAGGAGAATTAAAAACAAAATCTAAATTAACAGTTACATTTAATTACAGGTGGGACTGTGGACATCACGGTACATAAAATTCTCGGTGGAGGGAAACTTCAAGAGGTGCACAAAGCGAGCGGAGGTGCCTGGGGAGGGACAAAGGTAGACGAGGCCTACAGGCAATTTGTTATCAGTATTGTTGGGAACCTCGTGTTTCAAAAGTTTGTAAATGATCACATGGAGGATTACATAGATATGACCAGGGAGTTTGAAATCAAGAAAAGAGACATTGATCCAAACAAAGAGTCAAGAGTTACAATAAGATTTCCATTTTCCTTGACAAAGATCTTTGAGGAAGAAACAGGCGAATCCCTAAAAGAGGCAATACAACAAACCAACTTCGCCACAGATGTCACGGTATTAAATGACAAAATAAGAGTGGAAGCTAGAGTCATGAGGCGCTTTTTTGATGAATCTTTGGAAAGCATCTCAGATCATGTAAAGAAATTATTTGCAATGCCCGCCGTGAAGGATATATCTGGAATTCTGATGGTTGGTGGATTTTCCGAGTCCAAAATGCTACAAGAAACAATTAGCAAAATTTTCCCGGACAAGATAAGTGTTGTTCCCCAGGAAGCTGGGCTTGTTGTATTGAAAGGGGCAGTGGTCTTTGGTCACTGCTCTGGTATGATAACAGATCGCATTGCAAAATACACCTACGGTGTCAAAGCAACAAGAGCATTTATCAAAGGTAAACATGACGAAAGTAAGAAATACATGGACCCGTTTGGGGAGAAGAAATGTCATGATTTATTTTCGAAACTGGTCGAAATAGGACAGACGTTGCATTTGAACTCATTTATTGAAAGATCATATGGTGTTCATCCCAAATTAGATAAGATCACCGTTGGAATATACGCTTCCACACAGAAGGAACCAATGTATGTAACTGATGATGGGTGTTTCTTGCTCGGATATATGAACTTAGAATTAGATAAAAGCATACCAGATCATAAAAAAGAGTTTCATTTTGGTTTGTCATTCGGTGACACGGAAATAAACGTAAGAGCAATCGAAGAGAGTACAGGAAGGGAAACAACTTGCACTTTAGATTTCCTGGACTGATACTAGATGACGAATTCGACAAAACTTTGGCTAATTCTGAATAATCTGATCAATTGCTTGGAGGAATGGAATGTCTGCAGATATATTAGTATGACTATGTATATTTATATGCAAAATGACTGTCTAGAAAGTATTGCATATTCGTCGTTTGTCAGTTATAAGTGAAAGGATAGACAACTCATATATATATATATATATATATATATATATACATAATAGTACGTTGTACATAATATTTAAATATGTATTACCTGTTTGGTGTCATTTGTCAATTATAAACAATTACAAGCCTAAGGTTATGTTCAAAATGTTGGCCGTAGAAAAAATATTTTGCTACATTATTGAATGTAAGCAGATTTGTATATGTTTTTTGTTTTAGCAATATACTGCAAGTAATAGACTTTGAATTTATCCGGGTATGCGAAGATGCAGGCAATATTGTTAGATTATCTTTTGAAGTACAAAAATATCTTTTATATAAAGCGTAAGAATACCTAGAGTTTTAATTATGTGACTATATGAAAGCATATAACTATGTACAGCCTCACTGGATGTCAACACCATTCTTTCTTCCTAGAAGCTGCGGTGGCTCCGTGGTTAGCGCCCAGGACTCGCGACCGAAAGGATGCATGTTCATATCCTACCATCGAATCAGCCCGGGTCGGCTACCATGGAGTAACCTTGGACAAAGCCTTTTACTTCAATTGCCTTGGCGCTAAATAAGTTACTTGTTGTGCTTTGCTGTAAAATACCAAACCAGACCAAATCTTTCTTTCCTAGGTCCAAAGGAACAATTTACGTACATTTTCCCTTAAGATTTTGCATTATCTCAGATTTTTTGCACGATGTATGTATGCACTTTTATACCTGAATCATGAAACTTGATTAGGGGATGCATCTTGACTAGTAGTACACCTCATCACAAATGTCGGTCACTGTGGCCCATATTTCACTCTTCACTGACCTGGGTTACATTTTGTATTTTAAGTTTATTTCTCAAGCTCTGATCATGCTAGAATCATGAAACTAGATGATTGTATATGTCTCTATTAGTACGACACCCTTACAGCAAAATAAAGTCATTGTGACCTACATTTAACATTTAACTGGTTTAGGGTTAGTTTTTGCGTTTAGCTCAAAACCAAATAGATCTTTTGTACCCTGTGTACATACTGTTATACCTATAATCATGAAGCTTGGTGATGGGATTACCCATATTTTCCGCTTCACTGACTTGGGTTCAATCTCAAACACTGTTCCTGTCAGAATCATCAAACTAGATGATTGTATGCATCTCTTTTGAGTACCACACCATCACAATAAAGAAGATTACCGTAATTTACATTTCACATTTTATTGGCTTATGTTAGGTTTTTGCGTCTAGCTCATGACCACATATATATTTTACATCCTGTATGCATAGTTATATCTAGAATCATGAAACTTGGCTAGGGTATGAATCTTGATGAGTAATACACTCTCATCTCAAAAGTAGGTCATATTTCATGCTTCACGGACATTGGTTAAATTTTGGTTAAATTTTGTGCTTTAATCATTAATATGCATCTCTGTTAGTACCACACCCATACACATATTTTATGACCATATGTTTTTGCATGCTATGTACTTACTATCCTATCTAGAATCATGAAACACGGTGAGAGGATGCATCTTGATGAGCTCTACTCTCTTATTTCAGCAGTAGGTCATTATTACCCATATTTCACGCTTCACTTAGTTGGGTTAAATTTTGTGTTTGCTATTCATTTCTCATGGAATGTTTATGCAAGAATGGTATAATTTATGCTGATTTATATCAACACATTTTTGTGTATTACAATCTCGTATAGGGATATGATGTTCCTTCATAATACCTCTGCTTTGGAGGCGAGAACATCAGGAATAACAATGAAAACTCATTAAAATTACATATTAAATAACAAATAGATATAGTGTCACCTTCCTTTAGCTTTTGGTTCCTTGCCAAGACTAGATGGCGAAAACTTTATTGAATGTCACTTATGAATGACATATTAATTGGCTATGGTTGCAGCAAGGCAGTATTCACTAAATAAATATTTCACTTTAGACTCTGGTCTGAACGATTAGCAATACTGTAAACTTGTTTTGGATTATAGGTCAATTCAATAAATGTTGTTACCTCCCCTTTTAAAACTTTTTAGTGGAAAGAAAATTAGATAAGTTGTCAAGAGCACCTTTTGGGTAGCAAAGGTAAATGGATATGTGAAGAAGAACATAACACTATTGATGTTTTATCTACCATAAGTGACTGCTATGATGCTGATGATTAAATAATTGATGACTATTTCATTGCAAGTGGATAATAATAATAATAATAATATATCATGATTATGATAATGATCATCATTATTTATGTGTTATTATAGTAATAACAATAATAATAATAAACATAATGATTATAATAATGAAAAGCATATATATTGTCAGTATTCTTCGCATTTTTAATTTATAAAACAGTAAAAATCAAATCACTATAATAATGATCAATGATTGTGTCATGATCAAGTAAATAATTAATAACAACAATAACAACGGCACAAAATGATGATGACTGTATCATTATTAATAACATAGTTATAAGTATCATAAATTGTAATATATTAGAGTTTCTAATAATAATAATAATACTAATAGTAATAATATTACTATTATTTTTATAGATAATACGAAGATGATATTTGAGCCCATTATAATCATCATTTTAATAATGATGATAATTGATGATCATTATACTTATATTATTAATAATCATTATTATTATTATTATTAATATTATTACTGTTTCTCCTATTGATAATCTGTATTTCATACAATAATTATCATTATTATTATTATTATTATTATTGTTGTTGTTGTTGTTGTTATTTATTAAAATGTAATATAAACAATTAATTTAATTAATTAGTTAATTTTTGAAGTCAAATAAATAAACAATAATCAACTTGTTAATAATTTTACTGAAAATGAATGCTGCATATTGTATTCATGAGTGAATTGTTGAATAAACGGTGAATTTACTTAAACTTTTCCTAAGCTCAATTTTTTGTAAAAGTATTGGTCATAGAGTAATGTTGGATAGTTCTTCAATTAACTTGCCTATAAAATATATGAATTTTGCAAATTCGCCAAGATTATAATTTCCTATAATTTAATGTAATTTTCTTTAAATATCTGAAATTGTTGTTGTAGATACAGTAGTAGTTGCTTTAATGATTTTATACTTGCCCTTGTCAATGCTGACATCTTTGATGTTTCTATATACTGATATTGATTTGAGTAGTGACTGAACGGATACATTAAAAGGGTTTCTTTCAAGGTTTTGGCTTTTTCTTATTCACCACAATATTTCAAACTTCCAAACGCATTGTACTTTGCAGAATGTCCGATCGTCGAAAACCCACTCGTGTTCTATAAAACTGATAAAAAAGTGTGTCCGCTTCGTATGCATAATTTCCGTAAATCTTCGAAAAGCATGTGCGTGTGACAACTGTGCGTAACCATCAGAATTGTAAGAGAAAGATGCGCGAAAGTTTAAGAAGAAAAATAACAAGATACTGTGCTGCATACAACTGCTTAAACAAAAGTGTTATGGGATCAGGAATTAATTTATTCCCGATTCCGTAAGGATGAAAAACTGACGGCAATTTAGATTCTGAACCTGAGGAGAGCTGACTTTATCTGGACTGTACATTCAAGATTGTGCTCGGTTCATTTCGAGCCTTCTTAATTTAAGAAGGACTTGGAGATGATGACAAGACTAGGGTGTAACTATTCCCGACCTAAACTTACAGCGAATGCTAATCCATCTATTTTAATGACATTCCTTAGGAGAAAACACAAGATTATGCGCCTGCAAGAGATACGCACACGAACATAAGGGGTGCATACTGGAAGAAACATAAATTAGAGGTACCAGCTCTATATTGGTATAATTTTTTGCAACAACAAACACAGTTTCTGTTTGCAAGCTGTGGGATTTCGCAACTTGTCAGAAGTATAATGAAAAGTCTATTTTCCTTCATCTCCTTCCACATATGGACGAATCAGCTTGGTTTTTACGAATGAGTGCAGCAAGTCTCGTCTCTCTTCTCGAAGGTTAATTGTACTTATTAGAAGGAAATTTTGAAAACACATGATACCGTCTTGAAATCATTTCATGTGAGTTATTTCAATCTGTTTCAAATAAAATGACAATGTTACCGATAAAAGAGATTTCGAAAGAATATGTTTGCACTAAATTGGCATTTCATTTACAAATTGCGAAAAGAGGCAATACAAGAAAAAAAACAATGTATGAACGACAACGTTTAGCATTGGACTTTTACCTTAGTGCAATGGAAAACATCTCTTTAAGGCCAAACGTTCGAAATAAGATTCACTGAACTGGAAAAAACCTGACAATTTATAGATTGTCTTGCGTGTGTTATACAGTCAATCCTCTTCGGCAAGAATTACATAATCACCCGATAGTCCACTCAACTTAAATATGTTTTTCAAATTGCGTTTAATTTCTGTCATATCTTCAGTATTCATTCCTATGCCATTCTCAGCCACTATGTTGTGCTGTTGCTATGATCCTGATAAAGATGGCGCTGGGACATTTCAACTTGTAATCACATTAATAACTCCTGAACTAATAACTCCAGAGTTCCATAGTCCAACATGCATTTCTCTAATAATCATTGCAGCTTTTCTTCCTTTCTCATGTGAATCAATCGTTTCTTAAATAAGTTTCTTGCTTCACTTAAATAATCCCAGGAATCACATTTTAGTCTTTATCTCTACACACTAGGCCACATTGTAACTCAGAATTACGGACGAAAAACATATTTCCGTACAGTCCTAATTCTTTGTGTCAAGGCCTTTTGTTGTCTCATTAAATCCTTTGCACAGTATTCTGAGATGAAAGCGCTTGGTACGTGTTCAGCGCTGGTGCCTATAACGGATGACTGTCTTGGACATCAAATTCCACAAACTGCTCCACTAGGTCGGGAGATGGCGGACGAAGTCTAAAGCACTCTAGCTGTCGGATTCCGCAACTTGTCAACAGTATATTATAAAGTCCCCTTTCCTTCATCTCCTTCCACATATGGACAAATCAGCTTGGTTTTTACGTATGAGTGCAGCAAGTTTCGTCTATCTTTTTGTCGGTTAATTCTAGTTATTAGAAGGACATTTTGGAAACACATGATACCATCTTGAAAACATGTCATATGAGTTATTTCAATGTGTTTTATATAAAATGATAATGTTAACGATAAAAGAGATTTCGAAAGAATAAGTTTGTACTGAATTAGCATTTCATTTACAAATTGCGAACAGAGGCAATACAAGAAAGAAAACAACGTATGAACGACAACGTTTGGCATTGGACTTTACTTGGAGATGATATGGTGAGTCTGATTGAATTTCACATACATGGTCCGGATGTAGAAAATGTTGAAGATATGTTTCAGAGTTTTTTAAAGCTGGCATGTTGGAAAAAAGCACAAGTTGTTTCTTGTGGATTTTGAAGTGATCGGTGTCACTTTGCTACAACGAACCAAGTTTATGTGAATATGGTCTCTGAAGCAGGATACCCAATTAAAGAATATAATTGATAAGGTTATACGGTTCTATTTTATAATCACTGATGTAAGAATTGATATTGGCATGAAATGTTGTGTGTAGTGAACTTGACAAATTATATTTGACGACACTAGATTTCATTACAAGGTAGACTGTGTGCTTCCTTTCTTTTTCATCAAGAAGCAGAACGATAATGTTCATGCGAACGTTTATTTTTTCTTGAAGTAATGATAGTTGTATCAGCATCAATGGCGCTGCTTGGCTGTATGTAGCAGTGAATGAGAACATTCAAACGGCTAAACGTCTTTACATTTGATGAGGTCAATAGACGTGATTCAGATGTAGGTCTTAGGATCATATATATTGTGGAGGATAGGGCTGTCCCTTAACAGACTCTTGAACTCATTAAACAATGCATCATACTTCCAAGACATTTCGTCCTTAACATTTGGACGAGAGATCTAAAGAAGGAAAAGTAGATATGCAAACTTTCGAAGATGCGAACTTTTTCAGTTTCTTCACGGTAAAAAGTATATTCAAATTAGTTCATCATATGCAGGTGTATACGGACAATGGATTGCTGCATGGATTGTCAGTGAATTTCGTCAGAAATGTAGGTCATACTTCAATGTGACATGAAGGTTTCTCCTTTCTTTTACAAAAGGGTACATATTGTGAACATCAAATATGACATTTACGATAATATAAATGGATATTCTTTACAAGGTAGATGTGCAAATCACGCCCTCGTAGCTCCAAGAACAAATATGTCTGTACTCCTAAAACCTACACAGTTTTCCTCTATTCAGCCTTTAATACTTGCGGATTTTCACTGTATATCCAAATTGGCAAGGGAAGTATCTTTTAACATTTCGTTACTTTCTAATACGACGTAAATTATGTTACTACTGTTCTCTTGTATTTTAGTATTCAGGAGTTCTAGAACTGTTTCGATGGAAAACGTATTACATTATCCAGAGAACGAAAGCAAAACGGCCTATGAAGACCTTCTTCTGGGCAGGATTCCGAAAATTGTGTCGTTGCCTGATGATCCATTAAACTTTGATTTGACTAGAAGAATTTCAACTCCGAAGTTTATCTTCACGAAAGAAACGTCAGGATATACGTCATGGTGGCCATGTTCAATTCCGATCTGGAAAAGTAGAAGTGTGTAAATATAATTTTATATGTGCAGGCCCTCCGAAAGATATAATTTGGATTTAATGTACTATAAATAATTAAGAATACTATTTTCTTCAATTTCCATTCTTATGTATCCATTTACATCTTTCTTGAATGTATCTTCCTAATGATTCATACCTCAATATCTGGTATTTTTTGCGTGTTTTTTGAGGCGTCCTTTAGAAAAAATTCCGAAAATCAATTCTAGGAAAGATTACATAATATTTCCAAGATTGTGAACGTTTATATACATATTGATATACAGTGTTGTGCATGTACGTTTTTGTTTGCTCTTATAGATGCAAACTAATTGCATAATTATGGGATTGCTTGTCTTTTAAGGTATGAATAACCAGAAGTTTCAAAGATAGAAACTTTTACCTTAGTGCAATGGAAAACATCTCTTTAGGGCCAAACGTTTGAAATAAGATTCACTGAACTGGAAAAAAAACTGACAATTTATAGATTGTCTTGCGTGTGTTATACAGTCAATCCTCTTCGGCAAGAATTACATAATCACCCGATAGTCCACTCAACTTAAATATGTTTTTCAAATTGCGTTTAATTTCTGTCATATCTTCAGTATTCATTCCTATGCCATTCTCAGCCACTATGTTGTGCTGTTGATATGATCCTGATAAAGATGGCGCTGGGACATTTCAACTTGTAATCACATTAATAACTCCTGAACTAATAACTCCAGAGTTCCATAGTCCAACATGCATTTCTCTAATAATCATTGCAGCTTTTCTTCCTTTCTCATGTGAATCAATCGTTTCTTAAATAAGTTTCTTGCTTCACTTAAATAATCCCAGGAATCACATTTTAGTCTTTATCTCTACACACTAGGCCACATTGTAACTCAGAATTACGGACGAAAAACACATTTCCGTACAGTCTTAATTCTTTGTGTCAAGGCTTTTGTTGTCTCATTAAATCCTTTGCACAGTATTCTGAGATGAAAGCGCTTGGTACGTGTTCAGCGCTGGTGCCTATAACGGATGACAGTCTTGGACATCAAATTCCACAAACTGCTCCACTAGGTCGGGAGATGGCGGACGAGTTTCTTGCTTCACTGAAATAATCTCAATTACAATGGAAAACATCTCTTTTGGGCCAAACGTTCGAAATAAGATTCATTGAACTGGAAGATCTTGAAAGATGCTTTAGATTATGTCGCGCTAAACCCTAAAGACTTGGAACGAATTATGCTGGAGAGTGAACTACCCCATAAGAAGTCGCGCCCGAGTTACATTCATAATGAATGGCCTAAATTGATTTTTTTTAAGGAGTGGGTGCACATTAGCAAACTAACCTGGGATGAGCCTTAGTGGAGGAATGTATAAAACAGTTTAATGCTTATAACAAAATATGGTAAAGAAGAGGTTGAGGAAGTCTGGCAGGCTTATCGTGAAAATTACCCACCACGCTAGGAAAAACCACCCGAAGACAAATATTTCTCCCCAGCGGAGGAACTACCCACACATGGAAAAGGTATCGGTGGTCGTGCACGCAAATGTGGGACAACCATGGGTTCTATTACAACCAAAGAGTTCAAATGCGTGTCTGTGGATCAACAACAAGTACATGAACTAGTGCATCGGTTGGAACCATTAGTGGGGTTAGTTCGCGTGGGCAATAACGCGCTAGAAGCCTCATCGATTTGTCAGCGGTTATTCACCAATAACATCATGGACTCGGGGACGTTTCGCTCGTAAATGCATCAACTTGTTGGAGACATCAATGATTTATGCGACAAACGCACTGATGATGAGTTCTGAACAACTTTCCGTTGAAACATTTCGTGTTTTATACGAAAACTATGTTGTGTTGCAGCGTGTTGTTGTAAATACAACCGGAATTCGATGTAACTTTTTCTACACCAATTGCCTTGAGGGAATCACGCACACTCGAGCTCGCATTGGCATCGTAAATAAAAAAGATTTTCAGCAGTATTCGTACCCGGTAAAAAATTCTGGTGTGAGGCCTTCTTGTAAATCGATGGAAAACTGACACAAAATGACCATGCTGAATATGTCGCCGGTACCAAGGTTGGATTTGGTAACAACGGTTTCATGGCGTTGTTTAGCTACGCACATTATTTCATCGATGGAAAGGAAATTGAAGGATGTTTGAGCAACGTTGACGTTGTCACAACAATTCTCGGACTCGCCAGATACAGTGACTATTATGCAAAAATTGCTGTCCCGTCTATGATGTTTAAATCGTCGAGTGCGTCTTTGAATTGGTTTCGATGTTACTCATGTTTCAGTCTCGCTTTGTTAAACGGTGCCCTGACGGTCTTCGGAAACTTGCGCTTAATGGGAACAATGCTTACGATAAGAATTTATCTGACCAGTCTATGGTTGGTCCAACACTCAGCACCTCGCATAACGCGCGTGATTCTACCGTCCTGCAGGTCTCTCTGTCTGAGAATGACGTAGTCTATTAGATACCACTGTTTGGATCTTGGATGCATCCAGATTGTTTTGTACTTCTCAGCTTGCCGGAATACAGTATTGGAGATGCACAGCATGTGCTCAAGACATTTGCTCAGGAAGAGCAAACCATTGCTGTTCAGCTTCCCTACGCCATGTGGGCCAAGAACTCCCTCCAGTCGCTGTTAGTTTTCCCAACTCTGGCATTGAAGTCTCCCAACAGAATCAGTTAGCACTGGTGGGTGTAGGCTTAATGAGCTGATCTAACCCCAATAGAACTGTACTTTTCCTTCATCCGGGCGAGATAGGGTAGGAGCGTACACACTAATGTCGGTCACAAGGCGTGACTTGTTCAGAGGAAAGCGCAGCTTCGTGAGGCGCTCGTTGATGCCAACTGGGGTGGGGGTGGGTGGGGTTATCCTTCATCAGACTAGTTCTGATGGCAAGCACCACTCCGTGCAACCTTCTTTTCCCTACCAGAAAAAAGTGTATCCTCCTCCAGCTTATTTCAGCATACCATCATCTGAGAGCCTTGTTTCACCTATTGTATCAATATTGATGCGATAACAAGCCAGTTCCTTTGAGATAAGGGCTGTCCTTCTCTCAATTGTTGTGGTGGTGTCCCTGTCCAACAGTGTTCGGACGTTCAAGGCTCCCAGAGTGAGGAACTGAACTAAAAACTGTGGACAGTTTCAAATACCTAGGCAGTGTCATCTCCAACGATGGTTCGCTTGATAAAGAGATCTCCGCAAGGATCAACAAAGCAAGTCAGTCCCTCTGTAGGCTTCGCAACAGATTACTCGACCATCTCAATGTTACCCTACCTACCAAGATGAACGTGTACAACGCAGTGGTCCTCACCTCCCTGCTCTGTGACTGCGAGACCTGGACTGTATACCGCAGACACATCAAGCAGCTGTAGCAATTCCATATGTGGGCTCTCCACTCTATCTTTGGGATCCGATGGCAAGACAGGGTTACCAACCTTGAAATCATGGATAAAGCCAAGACAACAACTACTGAGGTAATACTGCTCAAGGCCCAACTTCGCTGGTCAGGCCATGTCATCAGAATGGATGGCACCCGCTTACCTTAACCGATCTTCTTTGGGGAACTGGCACACGACCACGCAAGCGCTACAAACATACATTGAGAGACAGCCTAAAGTGCTGCTGCCTTAAACCACCGGAGCTATAAAGAACAGCACAAGACCGAACCCGCTGACGTGCCCTCATCCGCAAAGTGTCTGTTAACTTTGAAAAGGAACGCCGGAGCCAGATGGAGGCAGTCCAGGAGCGTCGCCACGGGTCAGTATCCGTCCCTGCAACTCCTACGGAATTTCAATGTTCCATCTGTCATCGACACTGCAAGTCAAGACTGGGACCGCAGAGCCATCTCCGTGTCCACAGATGATTGCAAAGATTCAGTCTTCTTCGGACTCGAAGAACTAGAATTCATTGACCGGCTAGGAGTGTCTGATGTTTGTTTGCGGTTGATGGTTACCAAGAACCCACAGAAGAAATCTTGCTTGTCTTCACATACATTTATATTGCACGTGCTTATCAGAGGCTGTGGTCGTTCATGGGCCGGGATCAAAACGTTGACACAGGTCAACAGATTTCCCAGTATGACCTTGCTACGTTTTACCCGATTTATTACGTTTCATTGGAACACTTGGATTTGTACAGACAGTCTGTGGTCGATTTACACTTTCATGCACGTGTAACTGAGGTTCCCGTGGGCGATTCTCGCACAGCTCCCCCATCCCAGGTGGTTACAGATGTATTGCTGTAATTCTTTCTGATAAGTTGTTGTTGTTGGAGGGCGCAGATGGTCGAATGAGGGTTATCGACGCGCCTGTGGAAAATCTGTAATTGTAGTTGCTGTAATTGAACAGCATAATATAAAATAATATCTTGCCACGAAGTTAAAGTTGGTCTTAGCGAAAACCAGCTTGCGAAAATCAAAAGCGCAATATGAAACGATTGTGGGATCACATTGAACTTTCGCCTGCAAAGTTAACTGGAAATAACCTCTTGTGCTTGACGCAAACGCAACTCGATCAGCTTAATACGGCCAAACGAATGAACACCTCGGTGACATTAACATTTTCGAAGTCAGAGGTGACACAACTGCAAAAGACCGGTGGAATATTTCCATTCCTTGCGGCAATTCCAGCGTTATTAGCGGCAGCGGCTCCCGCGATTGAAAAAGAGGCGGCGCTACGGGCTGTCTCAACCGCTTATGGGATGGCTCTGAAAAAAGCGGATGGTGGAAACATCTATGGTTGGTCCCGTAAACGAATAAAAAAGGAAAAGGTCTTCGATTACCTGGAACAACTCGCAAAATACCCTCCGCAGAGGTCTTCGACTACCCGTACAACTCGCAGAAGGCCTCGCCGCTAACTAATCGTGATTTACTCACGCTGGTAAAACCAGTTAAGCATTTTCGAGGTGTCTTTATGCTGAATGAACTTGTATTGATGATTCCCCGCACTATAGAAACTGGTATTGTTAACCTTGATTTGACAACAGGATCTGGTACTCATTGGGTCGCATACGTGATAACGCCTCGACAAATTTTGTACTTTGACTCGTACGGGCTTGCGCCACCATTTGAAGTTGCTGATTATTTAACCAAAGGCGGACGACAACCGCTGTTTTATTCAACGCTACCGTTGCAAACTCGGCTGGAAGACAAACTGGAAAACTTAAAACGTCTAACGTGGATATTCAAAATATTGTTTTAAAAGCGGATTTTGCTGAGTTTATCAGCCGGGCGAGCTTGTGATTTTCCAAGACCAAACTGGAAAACTTAAAACGTCTAACGTGGACATCAACGATGTTGTTTTGTGGCAGCGAGGCACTGTCGCGCAAAACCTGACCGTGACCAGTGAAAACGGTACAATCAGAGACTCTGGTACGTCGATTGCGTTTATCAAAGACAATGTTGATACTGCTAATGTCGTGATGAAACAATACATGGATGAACAGATCGTCGAGTCCGGACCATACTTGTATATCATAACTGGAAATATTGGCGGGTGGGGTGAAATAGCGATGTTGAAAATGATCAGCGGCATCATGGTTTGCTACATATATCACGTATTGTCAAAACCACCATTGGTGTTCGTTATGAATTTTTCACATTTGCAGTATCAACATCATTAGCCGCCGGAGATGAAATTCATTTCAAAGGAATCAACATCTATCCGGGCGGGTACTTAACCCTCTTTGGCGTTTGGCGTTTGTGTTTAAAATTAGATTTATCATTATATATAAGCGATGGATTCTGACCGTGGTAATGATGTTGCTGAATGTACCGACGGAATGATGGATCGGCTGACCAGTGATACCAACATTGATAGTGATTTTGCTCCACTTGTCGATGAATATCTGCTTCAAAATGGTGTTGCCATACCCTTGCATACGTTCAAATATAATCTTGCTAAGGGTCAAATAGAAATCAACCATTGGGACCACCCTGATGTGGTCATACCAGCTCGAAGCCAACTTGGAATCATTGAATTAACACGTGAAAGTGCCCTATTTGTGACTTCACCACCAGGTGTGAAAACATCCAGGGATTGTTTCAATAATGATGAAGTAGTATTCAGCGGTGAATCCACGCCGGTTAAATTCCTCAACGAATATATAAAACCGACAATGACTCAACTGAGAAGATTACAATCGCGACTGTTATTTAACAAGGACGCACTTGTCCGTGTAACAATTCTTGGGCGAAGACAAGCACAATTGTTTCCGACACCAAACAAGTGTGTAATCAATATGGTTCTATACAATCGTATCGCCCAGCCTCAGAAACGCACAATTGCCGGAGATTTAAGTATTCCACATAACGATATTTTCTATAATTGTATAGCAGTTGTACCAGTCAAAAAGGGTAATTGGTTAGAAGTGCGTGTGCGTGTTGTACCTGAACAAGGTATTGTTGTCGAGCAATTGTACTACGCAATTACATTATTAACAGAAGAATTATAATGGACCCTCAATGTTACTGTAGTGAAAAGATAATCGAAGCGGAACTGCAACTGCGAGATGAAGTCGTTAAGAGAACCGCTCTGCTCACGAAATACAAACGCGTATGTGTGGTCGTTGATGCTATTTGTGGGTTTACCGCTGCAGCAAATGTTGGTCTGGGTGTTGCTGGAATCACGACGACGTCGACTATTATAGGTGCACCAATCGGAATTGTTGTAGGTTTATATCGATAGTAACCAGTGTCACAGGCGGTGCTAGCAAATTAATTTCGACTGCATTCAGAATACGTGTTTATTCAGAACTTCTCGAGGCAGCAAAATGTAGTCTCAGCACAAATGTGAAGCTGTACTCGTTGGCTATTGAGGATAAAACCATTAATATGACGGAGTTCGAGACTATGTTGGCGAAAATGGAAAACCACCGACAACTCCATGCACAGATACGAAACCGCGCTAGCGACCAAAAGCAGGTATTGGTAAGTAACTCTCGAATACACATCACTGCTCTAGCTGTGAAATTTTGCTGCGTGAAATTCCCGTAGAGCTCTTAATAATATAAATTGTAGTGATTGCTGCGTTAGCTGAGACATTCCCGGAGAGATTTAATAATACAAATCCTAGCCATTACCCGCTGGAAATTATATTTTGTAAACCCAGCCGCGCATGCACTAATATGTGACGATCGAGACACAAAATACTAAAGTCATGGGGTATAGAAGGGCTGTGTATCCAAGCTCTAATGTGATCCCCATTTTGCACTTATTGCCTTTAATTATGTCTTGAACTACATATAGATAATATATATTAATACTAATTAGTATATTGATACCTACATGCACTATATTTCTGATTGCATAGCAACCGCGTTAGGCAAGGATGATACCTTTATTGTAATTTTTGTCAGTTTTTACAAACATTTTTCAGTGGATGTGAATGTTTAGTATGGCACATTGAAACAAAGGTTGTGGGAGAATACACGATTAGATCCAACAAGAGGCTGTTTACTGTGGCAAGGTACACCTTGTGCTAGCAGACATCAAAATTATGAGGTCATAAGTGTTAAGTTTCCAACTTGGCCCAAATCTCATACAGTTTATGTCCACCGTTTAGCCCATACAAGGCATCTATTACATTCAAAGTCTACCGCTCCGTGATCTCCAGCACATTCAGGCATCATAGTAGAGGGGATACAGGTCACGATAAGGACCTATGATATCGACTTGATGGCCATTTTCTTACACGAATAGGCCCAGATCACTCACCCTATTTCCTAATTGGAATCTATCATCGTGGATTCTGACTTGGCTCAACTCGGATAGGTTCGAGCCTTTAGTCAGAACTTCGCTGAAGCTACTATCAAATCAAACATGTTTTGATAGCGCTATCATCGGCATGCAGGATGAGCCATTTGCATGCCCTGACTTCAACTATCTCCAGTTTAAATTGGATGGTTCCGTGATCCTAATGACGAAACTGGGCCTCATACCTAAGATTTGGTTGCCGTCGGCGAGCAACCAAAATGTGGTCATCCGCTCTCTCTCCTCAGTTGATACGTCGAGAGAGACAGCGATACACGATCCTGTTCGTGCTTTCAAGCACTACTTGAAACTCGCGAAGAAGGGTCGTGGTGCCCGACAACGTATCTTTCTTCCGGTGAAGACCGCCAAAGAGGATATAACGTCTCAAGGCATAGTGGATAATACTCTCGTCGTACTCTGCCCGACCAGATATGCCTTAATAAAATTTCAGCTAATTTAATTCGAGTATCTCTCGAGCCTTGCGTTCGAACGCAACTTTTCGATCTGAGACATTATAGAAGCCGTTGGCTGGCATGCACAGTCAACCTTGTCGCGTTTCTATCTGCGAGATCTCGCGTCTCAGAGACGAGAATTGAATCTGGTGGGTTAAGTGGCTGCGGTCCAGACTACCACCAGTCCTATCTGCCGTCAGCACAACCTCTCCACAGGCGTGGGTTTAGCGCTTTCGCTGGATTCGCCGGATTTCTTGTAGGTAAAAAAAAATGTCATTCGTTTCTTTTATCCATGTTCTGACATCGGTTTTGTTGCCTTCATGTTAGAAGAGCGGTTTATCCTTAATACAGGAACTGCAGTCCTCACATACCTCCCCGCAAATGCGAGCATTCTTGACGATGCATCGTTCAGATTAAACTGAGAAACATCTGGTTGATGGAAAGCCAACTAGAGGTGGTAAGGGGAGATAATGGATAAGAGTGTTTTTCCGGGAGGGCTGGATTAAAAGAGCAGCGCAACTTATTTTGCTTGGGTTAATGTGATCGGGTAAGTATTACTGGAGAAACATATTTACTAAACATTTACTTCCTTCATCTTCTTCACACATACATCAAAAGTCATCTTGCTTAATCTTTTGATAGTTGGATTTAACACAAAGTCGCTAAGTTGCTCAAAAATCTGGATTTCTGTAGGTTCTTACGATTCTCCTCTTTGTAAGTTATATAAATTTATGTAACGGGTAATGAGTTTATGCGTTTGTTTAGTTATTTAGATTAAACTCGTGACTTAACCACTTGCAAAAAAGTATTCATCATTGATTAAGGATTAACATTTCACGCAGATTTCTATTTTCATGGGTCAGATTCAGTTTAAATTTCAACATGCTTGATCATTATTATTATTGTTTAGAATCTCGGCTTTTTGTAAAATCAATATTCAATGCGCAGCTCGTAACGAAGTGATTAATACCTGCTTACATCATCTGTATAACGTCACTTGTAACCTAAGTGTATCAGAGCTATAAACTCTTGTAGCAACTGGACATAAGATGACATGAGATGACGTGCCTCCGTCTTCTATTTATAGAATAAAATGTTCATACAATTTGAATAAATGCATGTACAGTGCTGTCAAAGAAAAGAAATTTACAATCTGCCGTAAATCGACCTCGCATGCTTTCTGTGTTGGATTTCTGATGTAAGCTCAATAATTATGTCATGGTGAAACAACATTCAGTCATCGACATACACTTTTCTCGATGTATCTGATAAAACAAAATATATAACCTTGTATCTGTGCAAATTTGATTATTTATTGTTATTATTTTATGGAGCGTTTATTAAATGGCGCTTTTTTCTACTCTTCTATATATAGAGCCCCTTACATTGGGGATAGACATTTAAACAAGTGTAGCTCAGAAAAAAGCACACAAACCTATACATTGCGAGTTGTTTGGATCGCTTGGACCCTGAGCTATGTAAAATAATAAGTTTTAAAAATGTTAAATATTCAAGCATTTCACAAGCGATCATATTTCAGTCTGTTTTTAACGATGCCATAAAGTTACCGGTAAAATAGAAATTCAAAGAGTATATTTGCACTAAACTGACTTTTGATTCAAACATTTTAGCTAGAGGGAAAAAGATAGAAAACAAAAATGTGTGATGGAGAATATTAGGCATTTAAAATTTCTTCGAGATGATGTGGCGTATCTAAATGATTATTATCTACATAGTCCTGATCTAGCCAATTACGAACATGTGTTTCAGATTTTTATTATGGCTGTCATGTTGTAATAATAGCAAAAGTCCTTTCTGGTGCATTTCGTGAGGATTGGTTTCATGTGTGTGCAAACGTCTGCTCTAATTTGGGGTACCCAATTAATACACATTATTTATAGGAGTGAACAGTGTCTTGATCTTTGATGCAAAAGAGGGTAAAGGTTTGACATTTTGGGTATAGTTAACTTTACAAATTATATTTGACGAAAATTACCATTTCAATGCAAGGTAGACTGCATCTTTTTTTCTTTTTTTCAGCAATACGTACAACTTTAATGTTTAAGCGAACGTGTATTGTTTTGTTTTGTTTTGAGTAATGATAGTTTTATCAGGATCAAAAGCATTATCTGGCTGTATTTAGCAATCACTGAGAACATGCAAACACTAGAACGTTTTTACATGTATTGAGGTCAATCAATGTATTGAGGTCAATCAGTGTGATTCAGAGGTGGATCTCACGATCATATCGATTGTTGGAGATCGAGCACAGTCTCTTGACAGACTCTAGAAATCATTAAATAATGCATCACATTTCCAAGACATTGTTGTCTTTGACATTCGGATCAACAGATCCAAAGACGAAAAAGAGGATTTGCAAACGTTCGAGGTCGCGAGCTCTTTTCAGTTTATTCACGGTAAACAGTACAGTCAGATTCAGTCATTACATGTTATGGATAGAGAAAATGTCCAAATATATTGCCCATGTGTACAAAAGCCACAGGCTTCAACAAAAAAGGATTCCAATAGGGGCAATGTCACCACATCCCAAAACTTCCCCACTGTGTACCCTAACCAGGCCGCTTGAGTTCCTTTACATATTCAGGCAGCAGAGCTAATGCATTCCAAATTTTCAATGTTAACATCTTTTTTCTTATTTGGCATACCCTAAATAATAAAACATACCAAAGAGATTGAGTCTATGGTCCGCGGGAAGGGGGGCGGGGCACGGTAGGCCTACCTAACCAAAGGACTAACATGGAAAAGGGATTCATACAGTGTACATATAATATTACTGAGTATTCTCCAGACACTACTGCCATACTTTTAGGTTTCTCCTTTCTTCAACAGATGGATAAATGTACATCAAGTATGAAAGTTACGATTATATAAATGGATATTCTTTATACGGCATATAATTTATGAGAATAATCATGCACTAATAGCGCCAAGAATTACTATCTCGATGTTCTGAAAACAACAGTGTTGCTCTATCCATCCTGCAATACATTTGGATTTTCAGCAAATACAATCATTGACTTCATTTCTTGAATAGGTGTATAGATCAAATATATATATATATATATATATATATATATATATATATATATATATACATATATGTATATATATATATATATATATTGAGCATCAACTATGAATGCAAATATATTTTTAACACTTCGAAATGAAGGTCTATGTAGAATATGAAAGAAATTTCAACAACGATATATAAGCTTTTGACCCAGTGGTTGATTTATTTAAAGAAAATAACTTTGTTATACTCAAATAGAAATAGAAAGGTTTGGGTTAACCACCGTAAAATATCCACGAAATTGCAAGAATGGAGAATTATTAAGTTTTATAGCTGTCGAGCTTTTGCTAAGTGGCGTATATTTTACTGAAAAACCGAAAAAAGAAAGAAAACAACTTGTAGAAATGCTAACTCAGTAATCATTGCATTAATAATGGACGTGTTTTGCATCAATATGATGAACTAGTCCACATTGTGACCCATAAGAAACATGACTCGGTTATTCACACCTCAACTAATTTCATCAATTGGCTACAACCCAGTTATTCACACCTCAACTAATTTCATCAACTGGCTACAACCCAGACCTAAGGCCAATAACAATATATTGGGCACTCATGAAAGACACAGAGAAAAGAAGTGCAATATTGGGACTGCAAAAGCTTGTAGTAATCAAACAAGCTACGGGATTACCTATGGATTACTTGAAATATTCCATGCCTATGTTCTTTTCATTCAAATGATTACTTCGTTGTTTCACAACAACACCAGCAACAACAATAACGAAATTGATCACGATACAACTACAATAACTGCTAATAATATTAATAATAATAATTTTCCTTCATTTATTTATTTATGGGAAATCCCCTTCAAATCCAATCCTGATTTTTACTAGCAAAATCTGAACTTGAAGTAATGTCTCGGAGATTCTACGTAAATATTTAAGAAGCAGCGGGAAGAGGCTATGCATTTCAGAGACTTTGTTTTTCAGTATTTATAATTAGTTTCAGAAAATATATGACAAAATTATATGTTTAAAAAATCATATTCTCGATTACGGATTTTCAATATCGTACATATTTACCCTTTCCTATCATACAAAAGCCAAACTGTTAAACCACAGTACATATACAGTGTAAAACTAATCCGTACACACAATCCAACAGAACAATTAACGCAAAACGAAGTTAATACGTTTATTTCCGAAAGATTTTTATTTTTAAAACTGACTACAAAACCCCAAGGACACAAGCAAACGGGACAAGAAAAACAAAGCGACGAAAAGTGCGTATAAGCCAGAATTAGATTTTTTAAGATCTACTAAAACGAAAGGCATAATTTACTTTAGCTCTAAATAATAATATCATTTAAATATAGTAAATTTAGCATCAACAAGCAAAGAAAACAGTTTAAAAGATATGGGTTAATTAGCGCATTACATGATATAAGAATCAGACCACTAATTATTAACCGAGCAGGGTACAAGTCTAGAAAAGGGAGAACATTGGATACCATAGTTAATAATTGGAGATCAGGTCTTTGGCTATAATATCAGCGTGAATTATGTTCCTTTTTAATTTTCCGAGACTTTTATATGTGCTTTCAACTTCTACATAGATTCTCTCTGTGCACGTACACGATTTGGTTTTCTTACGGAAGGCTAAAATTATATTATGCCTACCCGGTGCAAAATTTATGATTATGATAACTTCTACTGGTATCCTGATTTAGGGACATTTATGTCTAGAAAATGCCGAAAAGCACATACTTTTGATTATTCAAAATGTTTGCGCTAACTTCAATCAAGACGTAAATGTGTTGTGTACTGGGCCCCTTAGTGTACAACATATTTTCCTTTTCTCCAAACGTTAACGTTGATGTCTACAGAAAATGAACTATGGTCTGATTACTAGATTGTTTAAACAAATCTTTGTACATTTTTTCCTAGTGTTCTAAAAATATAATCCTTCTCTTCTTGACAGAAAACCTTTGAACTGTTGCCAGATAAACACTTATGCAGAGGCACACACACAACGTAAAGGGGGTCTGAGCTGATTGTTCAGACTTGTTCTTAGTTGTACGGATACCATGAAATAATCCTGGTTAAATTCTTAGCTGAAGTTCTTGCTTTTCTTTTTAAAAAGTCCAGTCAAATTATGTACACTTTCAGAGACTTTAATGCCAAAAAACAAAATTTCCAAGACAAAAGTACATGTTGCTCAATATTCTCAATATTCTTCAAAATCTCAACATAGAAATACATGCAGATATAGAAAAGTATTTGAAAACGTACGAGCCATAACACAATCAAACAAACATCTTAAGAACAATAGCCAATATGATTTGAATAGATCTTTTCTTAATCAGCGTAAACTGCTTTCTTTATTTATAATTATGTTAAGATACATACATTTATTATTATTATTATTATTATTATTATTAAGGCAGAAAGTATTTAAAAGAAATATGGAACAAATAAGGTGATTTCCTCTTTTCCTAAACCTAAACTAACATGTAAGGACTTTTACCGGAATTATTGCTCGTGTTTATCTCGCCTGAATTAAGTACAGTAGATCTTATCCTATCACCCCTTTCGGAGGCATTGACACCATCGTCTCCGTCGCTCACAGTCATTTAATAGTTTAAAAAAGTTTTGTTCTTCTGTCACTGCTGTCAGCTTTATGCATTCGTTTTTCAGGGGAAATTTTTCGATGTTCCTCAAATTATTATGAACAACAACAGATGAAAAAGTATGTCAATGTGACCTCCTTTTTATACAAATGACTTTTTCGTTATTGTTGGTTAATGCAAACGTAGAAGGTTTGTTTTCCAAGCAAATCTCCAGCTTTTGACTGTGTATGTTGATTTAAAATGGTCATGGTGTTTCTTCACAGTAACCTATTTTACTTACTTTAAATTCCATAATGTTCTCTACAGGTTAACCCAGTGTAAACGTTGTGTCCTTTTATGCCAAATTTCTAGCTGTAAGTATGCCGTATTAGTGGAACATGATCAGAATTACTATTGAATTCATTTGTGAAAAAAACCAGATGAAAGCTGGTCACAGTTATCTTTTTTTCTAACACTTACAGCTTGTTTTGTTCACATATTAACTCCAGTTTAAAAGCTTAGTCCTTCTCGCCAATCTCCAGCTATAGACATGACATCCATATGGAACCAAGCCACTGTGTTTTTGCATCATTCTGAACCACCCCAGTTGTATGTAGGTCACTGTGACCTATTTTTCTTAAACTGGTTATCCCCAGCATAAAAGTCTTATCTTCTCGACCGATGTCCAGCTGTAGGTATGCTCTGTTCATGAAGCGTGGTCATAGTGTTCCTTGCATCAATTTAAAACAACCCCATGTGAAAGTTGGTCACAATGACATACTTCTTTTACGCTGATTGATATGATTGATATGTTAGACTCAATCATAACCTAATAGGTTTAAGGGACTCTTTACTCTTTAACCAAATATATATAAATATATATTTATTTAACATTTTAAATCATCCTTCTCTGTAATCTTATACAGAGTAATTTCTGTTAACTTTATCTATAGCTCCAATCGAAACATAATTATGGGAGAGGAAATTCAAAGATGAGAGATGAGTTATTTAAGGTCATGCTAAACTTTTCATCACAGTTATTTTTCCAAAAGGCGTAAGTAATCTTGACCATTGGTGTCGTCGATTTGTATTTCTATATTTCTGCAATCATAATTTAGCTTTTTATGTCATCAAAATTTAAGGAAAATGTTATGCCTAAAAAGGTGAATTAAGTTGAGTCTAATCGAAATTATACTCTGGTCAGTATCTAATATTACATTCTGTCTTATTCTCAGAAGATTTTGTCTTAGGCTTTCCAGTGTTTATATCGAGCCAAGACAACTTTGAAGATTAATATATGGCATTAGATGCAGATTACAGAGATTTTTAATGCCATATACAGTAAGCGAAAAGGCACCACCATATTGTGATATTAGATTATTTCTATTATGTACCTTAGTTCTGGTAATACTTTTTATTTTGTGATCAAATGGGTCAAGATCTTTTCACTTAATGCAAATATAGGAAGCAAAAACCTGTCTACCACCATGATGAACATGGTCTATTTACTATTGCGTGTGTGTGTGTGTGTGTGTACATATATATTCCAGAAAAGCTTCATTCAGAATTCCTGACGAATTTCACAAATCTGAAGCTATCGCTATAAAGGGATTGCCACAGAATCAAATGAGTTCACAAAAATCTATTACAACCCTCAAAGTTAACTTATGACACATCTTTGTTTAGAATATAAGGTCATCAAGACTATGAATATTTTTACCAGTAACCCCGCGCCTGACCTCTCCCCCCACCCGAAAAAAATATTTCTTTAATAATTATACGGTAAAACGAATTTTATTCTAATTGTCAGATATGCGGACACGGTCTTAAAAGAAACATTTAGAACGTAAATTGCTCTCTATTGGTTTTAAAGAAAATATTGCTGCTTTCTTCCATTTAGGTACAAGAGAAATGACCCCTTCTGTTTTAATGAATGATAATTAACAGAAAATGTGGAAAAATTTATTGATATGACTAAACATTGAGTAATATCCACTCAAAAGTGTTTTACAGATTTAACACATCCCTGACCTTCTTATTTTACCATATTTTAAAAGTTGTTTGGCTGTTCCAAAAAAAGATATAGGCCCCTTTTAGGATCCTCTTTGTTAATTATCCAATGTAGAAATAACTGTGTAATTTTCAAGAGGCTCGAGTTCAGCTGAGTATACTTTTTTTAACGAATGTACACATTATCTGATAATACAAACTGTTTCCTTGCAAAATAGTCTTTGGACTACTGATTAGGCTGCCAGTAGGCATTTCTAAATCATCTTACTGATTTAATATATATATATATATATATATATATATATATATATATATATATATATATATATATATATATATATATATATATATATAGAGAGAGAGAGAGAGAGAGAGAGAGAGAGAGAGGATATTTTCTTTTCCAACGTTAATACCGGATATATTTCACCGTATGGTACTAAAAACGTGATATTTTAACGAGTGGCGAAGCCACGAGTTATAATATATCGTTTTGGGTACCACAAGATGACATATATCCGGTATTTACGCAGGAAAATAAAATTATCTTTTTATTATATACCAAACTTGCTCCAGAATCGAAGCTTAGAAGATTAAACTCACTCTTCAGCACAACACCCCCACCCCCCTTTTCGTGACTTTCATAAGCTGATCATATAAATATCAGTGACTTAAAAGAGCGGATGGATTGGGATGATATAATCTATCGCATTAAATCACATTTTTGACATTTTGTAAACTATTTGATCATATCTGACCACAAAGGGAGTCCAATTCAGCAATGCATCTCAGCGGGTTTATCACTGTTGTCAATGAAGTAAGGGGAAATAACTTCATAGAGACGCGAACGGCGTCGAGTCAAATTTCTTCAGCAAAAATTAATTTCCATGTCTGGAATGTATTGCAGTTTCTATTTATTTGTTCTAGCTCACAAAGTGCTCGTTCTTGTTGCTGCAGATATAAAACTGCTGATGGCACACACAATCAAGCGTCGCATGTCATGATGGGAAATCTTATATTTTCACATGTGAAAATATAAGGATTTATTTTTCACATGTGAAAATATAGAAATAAAAAAAACATGAAAATTATTTCGACATAAGTTTCTATATTTCGCACTTAAGTATATAATACACACACACACACACACACACACATATATATGTATATATATATATATATATATATATATATATATATATATATATATATATATATATATATATATATATATATATACCTATATATTCCAATATTTAGATGCTATTTCTCCATCATTCTTCCATTTTGCATGTGACTTGACCTTATCTTCTTCCATCATTTTCTTCTAATTTCCATTGACTGATTCCTTTTATTTTAAAATATCTGAAACTTCTCACTTCAGTTTCCTTAATAAGCCGTTTTTCCAGTTGATTTCACTTTGTTTCTGCATATATGAAGAATATAAATCGGTAGTACCTCTAAATTCTACAAGTATGGTCTCAAAAATAATTGATAATTGATACAAAATACAAAGTAGAATCTGGTAAATTCAATTGTGCAGAAAGGTAAAAAAAAAAGGGAAAAAACGCATCGTAACTTAAAACAAAGTGGAAGAAAACATAACATAGCAAAATTATATCCATAGAACACAGAAGAAAAGTAAAATACTAAAAGAAATAAAACAAAACAATAAAGTACAAATAGACAAAGGAGGTTCATACCGTTTAAAACTATCAAAAATGAAGTTTTCCTTGTGTTACGACTCTATGGTCTAAGAAAAATGTAACAGAAAGAAAGTGAAACCAACAAATCAAGTAAAAATCAACAAGCAATTTATTACTAGATAATTAAAATGAAAAATCAAAAAGTCACTTACAGTAATGTGTTTTGAAATCCTAATAATCCAACAAGAATGATTGTTCTAATCACAAGTCCTAAATATAGAATGTTCCGAATTCACGGCTGTGTCCTTGAATGTTATGATGTGCTAATGGTCTCCAAAGTCCTGATGTACTAGAAATCTTGATGTGCTGATGTCAAAATGAAGTATTACAAAACATCTGAATAAGTTCAGTTAAATTCCAAAATCATCAATTAAAATCCAAAATCCAAAAGTTTATGAGCACTGTTATAATCCAATGAATATTTAAAATAATTCCTCTCTTAGAATTTGGAATGAATTTTCACAACTGTAATAGCTCTTTACAAGACTGATGGTAATGTCAAAACTGAATAAATGTCCACCAAACATGGCATATATAAAGATTGGTCACATGACAGAATGTTCTAGAATATGAGTCATCTTAATGGAATTCTAACTGTAAACAAAATTCAACCTTGACCTTCAAATTGAGAAAACATATTGATCAAAACAACCTAATTCAAGGACACTAGTTAAACATGTTTTTCCTGATAACATTAAGATTTAAGCAAATATTAAAGTGAAGAAACATTTACAATTTCCTAAAATATTTATAATATTATATAAACATCATACATAACATCTCCCCTCATAAAGAAAAAGAAAGATTTATATAATAAAGCTTTCTTTTGAATATACATCTAATACTACAATAACCAAAAATACATAAGAACATGTTTTATGATACTGGACTTAATTACATCAAGCAATATTACATTTCTAGGCACGTGAGAGTGCATCTGCAATCACATTGTCTTTTCCCCTGATGTGTCTGATGTCAATGTTATATTCTTGCAATATCAAACTCCATCTCAACAATCTCCGATTTTTATCTTTCATTTTGTTGATGAAAGTAAGGGGATTGTGATCACTGTACACAATAATTGCAGAAAGAGCTGAGGTAACATACACTTCAAAATGCTGTAAAGCCAATATCAAAGCCAAACATTCCTTCTCAATTGTGGAATAATTTTTCTGGTGCTTGTTTAGTTTTTTAGAAAAATAACACACAGGGTGATCCACACCACTTTTGTCTTCCTGAATCAATACTCCACCAACCCCTACATCACTTGCATCAACAGATAATTTAAATGATTGGCTGAAATTTGGTGCAGAAAGAACTGGTGCATTCTTAAGCATGGCCTTTAACTTGTCAAAAGATTCCTGACACTTTTCAGACCAATAAAATTTGGCTTTCTTACTTAATAAACTTGTCAAAGGTTCAGCAATTTTGGAAAAATTGGAACAAAATTTCCGATAATATCCAGCCATACCTAGAAATCGCATCAGTTGCTTTTTACAAATTGGAACTTGAAATTCAGAGATAGCTTTGACCTTAGCTTCTATAAGTTTAACTTGACCTTGTCCCACAATATGTCCTAAAAATGTGACACAAGCATGGCAAAACTCACTTTTGCTCAAATTAATTGTCAGATTCGCATCGCTGAGTCGATCAAAGAATTTTCGAATGGTTTCCAAATGATCTTCCCAGGTGTTGTTGTAGATAATGACGTCATCGATATAAGCGTCACAATTATCAAGACCAAATGTTATCATGTTCATCAGACGTTGAAACGTTGCAGGCGAATTTTTCATTCCAAACGGCATGACTTTATATTGATAAAGTCCATCTGGAGTTACAAATGCTGAAATTTCTTTTGCCCTTTCCGTCAGTGGAATTTGCCAGAATCCTTTAAAAAGGTCAAACTTGGTGACATATTCCGCATTTCCAATTTTATCAATGCAATCGTCCATTCTTGGGATTGGAAATGAATCAGTTTTGGTGACACTGTTGACTTTTCTATAGTCAGTACACATACGGAATGTATTATCTGGCTTGGGAACAAGAATACATGGTGAACTCCAGTTACTTTTACTTGGTTCTATGAAATCATTCTCCAGTAGATACTGGATTTCTTTCTTCAGATAGTTCTGTTTGAGAGGATTCATCCTATAAGGATGCTGTTTCACAGGCGCAGAATCTACAATGTCAACGTCATGATAAATTTTACTTGTTCGTGTTGGAACATCAGGAAACAAGTGCTCATAGTCATGTAATAGATGTTTTAGTTCATTTCTGTGAAAGTTTCTGGTCTAGGTGTTCAATATTTCTGAATTCCGAAGATTGGTTATACCAGAGTCACTATAGTCTGATCGTACTCCATCGTTGATATCTTCACTGTGTGGGACAGGTACAACTATATTAACAGAATAATTAGCTGGGCTATCTCTGTCAAAATATTCCTTTAACATATTTATATGACAAAGTTGTTTCTGTTTCCGTCTCCCAGGAGTGTTAATGATATAATTTAAGTCATTTACTTTCTTTTCAACGGTATAAGGACCATAAAATTTAGCCTGAAGAGGATTCTGAGGTATGGGAAAGAGAGCCAGAACTTTGTCACCAGGTTTAAAACTCCTTTCCTGTGAATTTCTGTCATACCTTAATTTCATTTTTGACTGGGTAGTGTGAAGATTAGTTCTTGCTACTTCACAGGTCTTTGACAACTTGTATTTGAAATCAGAGACATAATCAAGAAGATTAATCTTTGAATCTTCATTTGAAAGAAGTTTCTCTTTCAATAATTTCAATGGTCCACGGACAGTATGACCAAAAACTAGTTCAAAGGGACTAAAACCCAACGACTCTTGAACTGATTCCCTAACAGCAAACAACAACAAATGAACACCCTCATCCCAATCCTTTTCTGTATCAAAGCAATATGATCGAATCATATTCTATAAAGTTTGATAAAATCTTTCCAAAGCACCTTGACTTTCAGGGTGATAGGCAGAAGATTTAAACTGTTGGATGCCTAATTCGTGCATAACTTGTTGGAAAATTCCAGACATAAAATTTGACCCTTGATCTGACTGGACAGATTTGGGAAGGCCAACAAGTGTAAAAAACTTCACCAAAGCTTTCACAATAGTTTAAGTTTTTATATTTCTCAGAGGAATTGCCTATTAGATGTACACATGATGGTCAACAAGTATTGGTTGCCTAACTTGGTTTTAGGTAAAGGACCAACACAGTCTACCATTATTCTACTAAATGGTTCATCAAATGCAGGAATAGGTTGCAGATGAGCCTTAGGTATCTTCTGATTGGGATTTCCTACTATTTGACAAGTGTGACAAGATCTGCAGTATTTAGAAACATCACTTTTGAGTTTCGGCCAATAAAAATGATTCAAGATCTTGTGATAAGTCTTACGGACTCCTAAATGACCAGCCAAAGGAGTTTCATGGGCTAACTTAAGAATTTCCTGTCGATATGACTTAGGAACAACAATTTGATAGCTCACTGACCACTCGTCACCAGCGGGTACATCAGGTGGTCTCCATTTCCTCATAAGGACCCCATTTTTCACAAAGTAACACGCTGGAACTTGTGTGGCTTCAGTTTCACTAATAGCCCTCTGAAACAAACAAGATATCTCGGGATCTTGCTCCTGTTCAACGACAAGGGATTGTCGTTTGTCATCCTGATTAGAACAAAGAGAATGAGTTGCCAAAAGAGGATCACTGTGATCAATACCATTTGATTGATCAATACCTGAGGAAAAAGTGACCTCATCAAAAGACTGACCAATACATGTGTCAGCTAAAGGAATAATATCCTGATCAACATCAATCTCAAGAGCTCTTTTTGCCATAGCTCTAGTAACTGCACAAGCAGGGTACAAATCAGGGATTTCAGTTTCGACAGGATCAACTTTCTGATCCAAACAAGGCTTGTCAGTTACAAGTGGATTAACCACAACCTTATCTCCAGCTAGGTCATTGCCTAGTAATAAATGAACACCCTCTATGGGTAAAGAAGTCACTGCCCCAACAGTCACAGGTCCAGAAACTAAGTCTGATGCCAAATTTACACAATGGAGAGGAACATTTACAAAGCCGCACTCTACTCCCTGAACAAGAACACTTTCACTTGAAGAAGACTCCTCAGACAAAGGCAAAGTACCTGATAATAAAAGACTCTGAGAAGCTCCAGTGTCCCTTAATATTTTAATTGGGATAGGTTTGGCAGAATCACCAATAAGTGATATAGAACCTTCTGACATGAATGGTTCATAAGCCTCCAAAATAGAATCAGACTGGGGTTTGTTTGACCCAACAAATGTATTGCTTTCAATACAAGACCGTGACCTTGACCTCGTAGAAATAAGAGCATTTGGAAAAGCTCTGTCTTTTCTCTGTTGCTTATTTTTCAACTTGAAGCAATCAGAAATAACGTGCCCTTTCGTTTTACAATAAGTGCACGTAGGAAGAGATAAGGATTTCTGATCAGTCTTATCAGATGTTTGATTCCTAACAGTTGTGCTGTTGTGAAATTTGGAAGTACTCGAATGAGATTGAAATGGTTTTTTACCAGAAAACTGCTGAGAGGACGACTTATTGCCAAATGAAATTTTGTGAGTCAAGGAATAATCATCAGCCATACGAGCAGCATTTTCCAAAGTTTCCGCATTCTGCTCGTCAAGATAGGTTTTAACATCACTATGGATGCACCTCTTGAACTCTTCAATTAATACGAGCTGTCTGAGGTTATCATAAGCTTGATCAACTTTCTTGGCTGAGCACCACCTATCAAATAGTTGTTCTTTATCCCTTGCAAATTCGACATGAGTTTGTCCAGTTTCTTTTCTACAATTCCTAAACCTTTGTCGATATGCCTCTGGTACCAACTCATAAGCTTTCAAGATGTACTCCTTAACCACATCATAATCAGTGCTTTGTTGTACTGACAGTGAAGTGTAGACTTCACGAGCTTTGCCAATAAGTACACTTTGTAATAACAAAGTCCAATGCTCTCTGGGCCATTTCAAGTTTGAAGCTATTTTCTCGAAATGAAGAAAGTATTTATCTACTTCTTTTTCCTGAAAAGGGGGTACTAACCTAATATATCTAGTAACATCAAAACCTGGACTTGTGTTTAAAGGAGTGGAGTGTGCTCTGTTTGCCAGTTCTAATTCTCTTAATTTAAATTGCATTTCCCTTTCTTCTCTTTGCATCTGCATCTTCATTTGTATTTGTCTATCTTCTTTCTCTCTCTCTCTCTCTCCATCTGCATTTGCCTCTCTTCTTTCTCTCTCTCCATCTGCCTCTCTTCTTTTTGCGTTTGTATCTGCCTCTCTTCTTTCTGCATTTGTATCTGCCTCTCTTCCTTCTCTCTCTCCATCTGTATCTGCCTCTCTTCTTTCTCTCTCTGTCTCTCTGAATCTGAAGCTTTGCCAATTCTAAATCAATCTGGTTCTTTAACTCTAATTCCCTTAATTTCCTGTCAGAACCAGATACAGGCTTTCTCTTCAAACTTAAAGCACTGCTATCAAAAATTCCCTTTCCTACTAAATACTGAATCAAAATAATCTTTATCTCCTGTTTTGTCAATGATACTTTTGCCTCAGATAGACTGTATTTTCTGGCAAGCTCGAGCAACTCATCCTTTCTCATGCACTCTAACCCCTCCTGGGTAGATTTTGAAATGAAATTCTGAACATTAGATGCCATTGTAAATGCTTGTTGGTTTCACACAAAAAAATTTCTCTATTTAAAAATCTTTGCCAAAGACAAAAAAAATTCCACGACAAAATCAATATGAATTTCAAAGATAAATTTAATATCTCTAATATGCTTTAAAGAAATTCAGATCCCAGAAGACGAGCCCCCAATTTCTGTTACGACTCTATGGTCTAAGAAAAATGTAACAGAAAGAAAGTGAAACCAACAATAAAGTAAAAATCAACAAGCAATTTATTACTAGATAATTAAAATGAAAAATCAAAAAGTCACTTACAGTAATGTGTTTTGAAATCCTAATAATCCAATAAGAATGATTGTTCTAATCACAAGTCCTAAATATAGAATGTTCCGAATTCACGGCTGTGTCCTTGAATGTTATGATGTGCTAATGGTCTCCAAAGTCCTGATGTACTAGAAATCTTGATGTGCTGATGTCAAAATGAAGTATTACAAAACATCTGAATAAGTTCAGTTAAATTCCAAAATCATCAATTAAAATCCAAAATCCAAAAGTTTATGAGCACTGTTATAATCCAATGAATATTTACAATAATTCCTCTCTTAGAATTTGGAATGACTTTTCACAACTGTAATAGCTCTTTACAAGACTGATGGTAATGTCAAAACTGAATAAATGTCCACCAAACATGGTATATATAAAGATTGGTCACATGACAGAATGTTCTAGAATATGAGTCATCTTAATGGAATTCTAACTGTAAACAAAATTCAACCTTGACCTTCAAATTGAGAAAACATATTGATCAAAACAACCTAATTCAAGGACACTAGTTAAACATGTTTTTCCTGATAACATTAAGATTTAAGCAAATATTAAAGTGAAGAAACATTTACAATTTCCTAAAATATTTATAATATTATATAAACATCATACATAACACGTGGCTTATATGATATTCTAGATTATCCATTTTATGGTTTACCACTTTGTTGCGTCTGATGTTGATTCTATGGAGTCAATGGGCCTCGTAATGTAGAAACATTTTCAAATAACAATCAATGTAACATCATGCGTAACCAACTTTTTATATCATCATGTTTATGACAGTGGAGTACGCTCTCTGCATTCACTTTAAATCTGCAAACGATGTAACAGTCATTTAAAAAAAATCCAAGGAAATTGTCACGACCCATTCCATCTAGGTCATCAGGGTCAAGTGATTTAATTTTCATTTCTCTCATTTTCTCGATAAACAGTTCTATATCATACAGGAAATATGAAGTTAAACATGGCAGAAGATTGGAATACGTGTCTTGACAATGCAGTTAATAATTGTACATGAACCAAATCGATTTGACGTTCTTGCCCAGGTTTCAATAAAATTCTCCAAAGTTCTCCTCAGATTGATATTTTACATTACTTTGATTATGATACTTTAGACAATATCAATATTTGTGTCAGAGTCTGAGATAATGGAAAAGATGCAAAGTCACTTTCTAATTTGACTATTTAACACATGGAAACCTTTTATTATTGAAAAAATGTTGATAAATTACTAAAAATGGAGATAAGAAAGGACTCCTTGAAATATACTTCAAGATGTTATGATTGTATATTATTTCCTGATACCTGTTGAAAGTTCTGCAAAAAATAATTATTATCATCCAAGTAATAAGAATTATATTTAAAAAATATTAATTTGAGAAAGACGTTCTGAGATGTTTAGTGAAATCGGGACCTTGGCATGCATCTTTCATCGATGCTTGAATAGCCTTTGACAGATAGTACATTTGTTAGATTAGTAATGGCGTTTATATACAGCAGGAGGCATTTATGCAGAAAATTATTTCTGTTTTAATTTATAACATCTAATTAAAATTCCAAAATAATTTATAACTCCATTGTCTTTGGCTCGTGTTTATTTGACTGTCAGTGTACTTCATCCAACCAATCTCTATATTTTTTTTATAAACCAAGCTCAAAGTTATTTGTAGATACTAGCCTTGGGAAACTCCATTTATTCTACCAGCTGAACACACCAATAAAAGTTATTTCCTTTACATGAAAAGTGAACAAGAGATACAGTTTAAAGTTTACAGCTTCAGAAAACCTGTACAATTACCCACATAAAAAAATCTGAGGAAAATCTTTGCAATATATAAAAAATATACATTACATTATTTGCCACACAAACTGTTCTATTTGTGATTTCATATCCATTTAACTCCAAAAGATTTTTGCAATTATTCATTGATGTACATTTATTGTATTTTTCCTATTTAATTTTACAAACCTTATAACAAACAAACCCCAAAAAGAAAATGATAAAATATAAGGCAGAGATCAATAAAGAAAATCTAAAAAATATTTTTTTTTGTCTTGTCTTTATGAGTTTTCCTCTTTCTCAAGATATCTTACTTCTTTATCGGAGATGCGAATCTACAAATGATGAGCCTGTTGATTCTTTATCAAATGTCCCCATGGATGAAGAGATGTCAACTATTGTAACCACAATCTGTTTGGTGTTTAAGAAGCCGGTGACTTTCTCCACACACTATTCAGTTATCTCCTTCTTATCTCTATCATCAATGCCTTAATTTGTGATGTTCTTCACTGATGTCTATTGACCAAGGTCATATACATTTTTCCTCAGATTTTCATTTGCTACGCTACAATCGTGCATTCAAGGAATTCTCTTGTTTTGCATTATGTTCTTGCAGTTTTTATTTGTATTAGTTTATGATGGTCTACTTGTAAGCTGAATTAGTGATCTCTCAGCTGATTAACTTCAAATTTGATCTTCTCCCGTTCTTGTGTAACTTCTTTCAAAGTAATTTTAGTCTTTTCGAGAGTTTTGTGTCTATGTACCTCGACAGGTCCTGTCGGAGTGACAACATCCCCAGACACTTTTCCCTTGTTGTATCTCCAAGGCCTGAACTTTCGATTGACAGGGGCTTTTTATATCGCGTTGGACTCATCATTTACTTATTTTTACGAATTGTCAAAATATGTACAATATGCATCCACGAACAAATTCTTATCTCGTATATATATAAAAGTTAAGAAGATATTGTATGCAATGTGCAGCTATCTTTAACTTTTAGTCCCATTTGTCTTGTTTGTGGCATTTTGCTGTTCAAGCATACTGAAATATTGAAAAACATCACCTCTCCAGGGTTCAACAAAACCTTTGGGAAACATAACAACATCATATCTTCCATATAATCGCCAGAGTATTATGCTAAGTACCGCCTGTTCATAGCGTTGACACGCTCCAAGTGCCCAGTTTTTCGGAGCTGGACAGTGTAACATCTGCTGTGATCTATTATTAACCATACATCCGAAGGTTAAAGCGCAAGATACCCAAGGACGCATAATGTACTCCAAAGTAAAATTGCTTCTCTTGACCAAAATTCCACCAGTTCCAGCCGACGGTTTGTTCACAAACAAACAGGGGTCTTCTCCAAGAAAGCGATATGTGTCGGGGTCAATTGTTACTGCTAGAGAGTATCCGAAATCCCAAGAAGCGAGTCCGTATTTTTCAACTTTTATCTCTAGTTCAGCAAATAAATTCATGTTTATGAATCTCATCGATGCATCCAACCAAAATACATAGCCATACTCATTTAAAAGGATCTGAAAAAAATAGTAATACTAATGATGATCATGATGATGAAAATCATAATCGTCATCATCATGATAAAAACAATACAGTGGTAGTATCCTATAATAATAATAATAATAATAATAATAATAATAATAATAATTGGGCAGGATCTGCGACTCTCGCGGCTGCATGGATATCATTGATTCAATTACCGTATAGAACAAATCAACAACATGAAATCTCAAACTCCAGACAACTAAAATATTAGCCCTACAGTAAAATGACGTTACCAATGTAAACACGGGTCGAAGGATGAGAACAATGTCCGTTCTCAAAATGACCTAATTAACCAAAGAACTATCTTGAGTATTGTTTGAGATATATTATATTTAACATTTTTATTTTCAATGGGCCCAGTAGGGTAATAAAAGGTTGTAAACAATTTAAATGAACAGCTTTATTGCAAGAAGCCAGTTGACCCTTGAGCAAACATGCAATAATTACATTATAACATTGATGGCAGGCATACGTATGTGCATATACCTGTATTAAAGTTAATTCAGTATTTTATCCCCTACGTCTGAATATATAGCATGTGGTTCAAAATTATTTTATATGTGATGAACAACGTTATGCACATAACCTTTCCAGTAGATCTGGAAAGACATCTTTTTATAGCCGATTGCGAACTTGTGTGCTTCTATACATTGCTTTGTCTCTTACTCTCGGGTTCAAAGTAGTGTATCCAAGTTTCATCACATGTATTGATCTTATTTAAGAAATTTTAACCTGTTACTTTGTACCTGTATCATAATTCCCTGCATATCTTTACCCTTAAACCCATTTGTTCTTTATCAACGGGCCACCCAACAGGTACAAACCCGGTGCATTCCTAATTCCTTGGTCAGAATTTCCTATGCACTTCTGTATAAAATATCAAAATTGTCTGCTGCCTCTCTGGCAGTAACACGTCTAATTTCCTTCACATATCCAGAGGAGTCGCGCACGGCGCATGCAATCTACAGTTGTGAATTTGTAAAACAAAACAATTCCGGTTGTCCTTCATAACTTTCGCGGGTATAATGGCTACTTAATAATGCACGGGGTCACAGGAGCATCGAGTGCAACAATAAGCGTTATCCCAAACAACAAGGAAAAATACACGACGTTTTGGTTGGGCCAGCTGCAGTCAATTGATTCGTTGCAGTTGTCAATTCCGCCCTTGATAAACTATTGAGCAACCTTGCAGCGAATGGTAACGATCGTTTTACGATTACACGTCATTACGGCGGTGCCGCTGATGAAAGTTCCAAGTTCGCCTTGCTCACTCGCAAAGGAATCTATCCCTACGAGTACATGAGCTACTCGGAGAAGTTTTCTGAAGCTCATTTGCCACCCATCTAGGCATTCCATTCATTGCTGACTCACGAAGGCATTTCCAACAACGACTACAATGTGGTTGTCAAAATCTCGGTGACTATCACGATCTGTATCTGCGCACGGATGTGTTACTGCTCACAGATGTCTTCGAGACATTCCGCGATACGATCATGCGTGTATACAAGTATAATCCCGCTCATTACTTCTCATCACCGGGAATGGCTTGTGATGCACATCTGTTGAAACCCCGCATCGAGTTGGAGCTGTTAACAGACATAAACCAACAATTATTCGTCGAATGTGGTATCCGCGGCGGAATTTCCATCGCGTGTCATCGCTACGCTCTCGCGAACAATCCGCTCGTGGATGGATATGACCCCACTGTCTCAAACAGTTACATTATGTATCTTTACGCCAACAACTTGTATGAATGGGCGATGATGCAACCAATGCCCGTGGGCGAGTTTCAGTGGATCGAGCCTACGCACATGGACATACACAAACACGTACACAAGTACGATAGCAACAGCTACTATGGATACTTCTCTGAAGTTGATCTGGAGTATCCAGACGAGCTGCACGACACCCACAATAATTATCCGCTAGCTCCGGAAGCTCTGTTTATGCCCCTCGAGTGGCTATCCCCGTATCAGTGTGCGATAGTGGATGATTCCGGACGAAAGCTTACAGAATGCGTCAAGCCTGTCCAGAATCTACGTCGCAAGCTCAGCTGTGTAGTCCACGCACGAAACCTGCAGTTGTATCTACGGTTGGGGATGTGTGTGTTGCGAGTCGACCGGGTGCCTGGATTTCGCCAGTGCATAGCATTAGTTCACGAAAACGCCCGGCGAAAAGATACATCGCCGTCGGGAGTGAAATCAACCAAAGACTGTTTCTACAACGATGAAGTGAAATTCACCGCCGAATCCACCCCGATTACATTCCCCAGGGATTATATTAAACCAACATTGACTCAACTAAGAAGAGAAATATATCGACTGTTATTCAGCAAAGACACACTTGTCCGCATAACAGTTCTTGGACGACAACGACAGTTAAAGGCACAAAGCAAAGGTGTAATGAGTATGTTTCTAAATGAATGTGGTGCCAAACCCCAATAACGCACAATCACCGGAGACTTAAATATTCCCCCAGAAGATATTTTCTATGATTGTATGGCAGTTAAGAAAAGTGCTTGATTGGAAGTGCGTGCGCGTGTTGCAACTGAACAAGGCCAGCCGGTCAGGCAATTAATCTCCACAATGACAATATTAATAGAAGATTTATGATAGACCCTCAAAGTTACCGACGCAAGAAATTAATCGAAGCGGAACAACAGCTGCGAGATGAAATCGACAAGAAAATCGTTTTACTCGCGAAATACAAAGGCTTGTGCGTGGTTGTAAATGCTATTTGCGGAATCATCGCCGCGACCAGCGTTGACCTTGGTGTTGCTGAAATTGCTGTCGGGGCTATATCGATAGTAACCGATGTCGCGGGTGGCCCTTGTAAAATAATTTCTTTACGGTTACATTGACGAATACGTCTCTATTTGGAACTTCTCTATTAGTAAACTGTACTTGATGAATATTTAAGATAAAACGATTAGCATGGCTGAGTTCGAAATGGTGATGGTCGAAATAGAAAACCACCGACGTCTCCGACCACAGATACTGAACCGGGGCGTTAGCGACCCGAAACAAGTAGCTGATTTACAGGCAGTGAAAATCGAGTAAATATTTATCAGTGTATATTGATCTGTCTGCCAGCTCACAGCAGTGTATTGGGGCTCCTCGTGGTAACTTCGCTTAGAGGAGCCCTCGGGTTACAATTGCGCGAGACTCACCGCGGGCTCGCGCACGTAAATAATACACTCACGTGTGATGCAAGGGAAACTCATGGGGTATAGAAGGCTTTGACCCAGATCAGTAACCGAAATCTAAAAGTCAAGTTATGATACTACTACTACTTATTATTGTTGTTGTTGTTGTTGTTGTTGTTATTATCGTTATTATTATTATTATTATTATTATTATTATTGATGATAATATTAATGCTGATGGTTTTGTTATAATAGGTGTAGCTGCCTTTTGGCTCAAATATCTGCCTGTAAATAATTGTAATAACTTTTTTTTCCTTTCTTCCATTTGTTATATCTTCTCCTTTTTGGACTAAACACCACACAACTCCAATATAACTCACTGAAAGCTGTCCAAATGTTTTTGTTTTTGTTTTTGCTAATAATTGAATCCTAATAGTAAAGTGTAACGTACCCCCCCCCCCCCCGCGTATTAGTAAGGTACATAATTTGTTACCTTTTTGCTGATATTGATTATCTCTGCGATATCGTTACTCCTCTACATATTTTATTACATTGTATATATGTAAAATAAAGTCGTATGTTTCCGTTTGTGTTCAGAATCGCCATTATGTACATATAGATCGGATTCACAGTTCTAAAGTTATACTATCTGTTTGCAAGAGAGATAGTGAAATCTAACGTTTCTTCTCTTGAGCAGGCTTTCTGGACTAAAAAATAACAAGAATTTGTGGAAAATTAAATATTTTCAAAACATTACTTTGATCAACCCGATTTAATTCGGGTTTTTGTTTTTGTTGTTGGATGTTTTGTGATAAACAAAACTTCTTGATATATAATTGAGGTTTTGAATCCTCAAAAACAATGTGTATTCTGAAAATGCATATCAAAGATGTACACAAAGAAACTTTACCATGTCTATAAGTGAAACACTATCCACGAGTCGTTGTGGGCATTTATGCTTAAATTGTTTGCGATGAAAATAGAAATGGAAGATGTGATGGTAGTGTGAACGAAAATAAAACAACTTTTACTCTGCAAATATGTAAATACCAGTCTTATCGAATATGAACATTGATTAAATGAAATCATTGATCCATCACATAGATGTAAGTACCAAAAATGACCAACATACCATTAGTTCCTTTAGTTTCATTCGAGTTTGATATGCACCTCTTCTCTCCAATTTTCCCGCGAAAAATAATGGTATTCTGTTTATGCCTCACGGGATTTATGGGCTTAAGTGAAATCCTACTGCCATAAAGATCGTTTACATGGCTCATTGCCGCTATTGTGGCGAAGGGACATGGAAGGGATACTGTCTTATTGCTGCCCGACAGAAAATGAAGACTATTAGATAGATATAAAAACATATGTATGGGCACATCTTTCGTACACACCTCATGCTCATGTAACTTGTTATACGCTTTAATTGGTGCCAGATCGTTTCAAAGTTGAATATTTCATATGTCCTCACAGACCGTAAAATTATTTCAAGCGCATCGTGATCACTCGATACCAACCTCAAAGTTTAGTATTTATATAATTTTATCGTTGATCTCATCCCAGATATTGACCAATCAGAAGTCTTTATTCATTCATTTGAATGTGTTATTTACTCGGTACTTATCGCAATGGTTCCTTTAACTTTGGTAATCAATAAGATTCTGAGACATCGCTACTGTTTGCCTTAGGAGAAAGGTGTATTATAAAAAGAAGCATAACCTTTATTCCTGCTCTTGCAAGCTTAATATAACCATTCATAAATTCTTTAGAAATAAAAATGTTCACACACAACTATAGAAAAGATAAACCAAAACCTGCCGCAAACCGGGCCCTATCTTATCTTTACCTCGCTGTACCCTCCCGAGGGGATATTTTCCTACTACACATCTTAGCATATTAGTGTGAAAAAAAGGAAAAACAACAACATAAAAACAGTTGATAGTGTAGGGGAAAACAAAGTCAAAGGATCATTAACATTTAAACTTAAAAAAGATAAAAGCAGATTCAAAAAAAATTGAAGTTATGAATAGAGACAATGTAATGGTTTTTCATCTGTCTTGTAAGCTTTATCACTTTATTACCTGAATTATCAGAACCTTCCATGTGTAACCCGTTAAATGCCGTACATGAACGGGGTATTTGTCAAATGAAAAAATACGAACCTCACATCGGCAGTAGCGTTTAACCTGAGAAAGAAATAAAGAAAAGAAGAAAAAAAAGGTAAGTACTTTTAATGATGGCCTTTACGCTGATTATCACCTTAATTATTCCCTACTTTTTGTCCTATTTTCGCTTTTCAACCCCCTCTCTATCACCATCATCATTAACATCATCATTAGCATCATTATCATCATCATTAGCATTACGATATTGATGCACGATTCGAAAAGTAACATTTATCGATGATCATTCTGCTGCCTGATATTAAAGATCTGGCCCCATATTGTCCAACGTTTTGTGCAGGAAACTCAAGATCAAGCTCAAAGTCTGAAAACTTTGACTTTCTGTAACCGATTATACTGAATATATGGAATCAGGGTCTTCTCAAATTTGCTGTCTATGCTGAATTTCAAATATATAGGCATATTGTATGCATCACATTTTTTTTGGTTGTGAGCCGGAGCTCTTGCTCAAAACATCTCTGGCATAGGGTGCCCAGTCTGTTATTGGAAATACAGCAACAATGGATCGTTGAAAAACAACGAATTTACTCCGTATTGAATATCCAATGGATTTCATATGTTATTTTACCCAGAATGAACTCTAACATCCTAGATTACATTTAAGGATGATCCAACTGCACTCTGCTATTAAGGATCTCACCCCATATTCTCAAAATGTTTTAAGGATGAATCTCAACACCATGTTCAAAGTCTGAAAACGTTGGATTTTTGTAACTGATTAAACTGACGATACTATCAGAATCCGCGTAAGACTTATTACTTTTCAATTTATTTTTGATTAGATTTGTTTAAAATTTGGTCAAAAATCTAAATCTTTAAATTTTCAACCTTTTACATATTTGGTCTATAATCTAAATTACAACTATTAGATTTTCGTTCAAAATCTAAATTTCCAAATTTTAGAAAATTGTATATTTTAACTTATTTCTAAAAATCTTTAGACTTTTAGATATTTAGAAGTTTTACTATCTCAAACTTTCACTTTTCCGATTTTTAATTTTAAAGAAAATATTTTTATAAAAAATTCATTGGTGACGTATTTTGTATCGTTTCTATTGGGACCTAACGTGTCAATTTGATAATTCCTCTTTCCGATTTTATGTCCCCAGCTAATATTTCAGCATTTTAAAAATGTTCTATTTTGGCGTTAGTTCCAATTATGGTGTTTGAATGGAATTGGCAAATATATACATAAATAACTAGATAGGAAAAGCTTACAATGATCTTTAAAGATGTATCAGCTGCATTTTTAGATTTTATGCAAGTTATGATTAAAATCATTTTCTTATTCTTTTAAATTTGTTAGGCTGATCACGTGCCACATGTGTAAGAAATTCTTACCATGAAAAAGAAACAGCGAGGTGATTATCGCGTCCTTTTCGTTAAATTAATTTGCATTCGCCCTTAATTATAATGCAGACGGAAAAAACAGATGTTATATATTGACCAGAATGATATGTTGGTTTGTCCTTTCAGTGGAATGAAGGGCCAAGTCCACTCGATGCGGAGCCGCTGTAGCTCAGTTGGAAGAGCGTCAAACTCGTCATCCAACGGTCGCGGGTTCGATACTCGTCAAGGCTAGCCAGGATCAGCTGCCTCGGTGTTTCCTTGTAGAAGGCGCATGATCTAGCCAATAATTTGTTAAAGTGCAATTAAAACCAACCAATAACAACATTCACTCTATACAAATATATGCATCAAACATGGACTGTATGGCAGAATGATCTCGTACATGTATACCGTGCACAGTTCATGCATACCTCCATACATATTTATCGGGACCAAGCCCTAATACAATTCAATGAAACTGTCACACGGACGGGCCATGTTGGCCGATCTATCACACTATATTCATTGGGGATAACCATAACGTCACGATTACAATTGGCTCCGAACACACGATTAATTCTCTTCAAAGGTTTGTTTTGTCTTTTCTCCTTTTAGGTTTGTACTTTCTAGAAAAGTTGTAGTCCACGGAAAAATAAATACTCCCTGGTCTCCGGTAAGTTCATTGCTTGTGATAAATACGTTTTGGATTTCAAAATTACTTCGACACTCTGTGGTTGGCGTTATGCAATAATTCGAATTAAACTCCATATTTCAACAAATTGCTATATTTATATACACAAATGTCTAACTGTCATAACTTTTAATAGGTATGACATATCTTTAAACAGTATTTTCGAAGTATTTTTTTTTTCTTTCTTTCTTTCTTTCTTTGTTTTTAAGTTATACTGTTGTTTACTAACGATTGGGACACACTATGCTCACACTATACTCCAGCTAACGATATTGTCCCATTTTTAAATTATGCTGGATAATACGTTCCATTGGATAAGGTCAAATAGTGATTTCTTGGTTTTATTGTATTTCAGAATATCTGGGGGTTTTCCGAAATCCTGAAGAACCTTGATCAAATATACTCTTTTTGTTTTTGACTATAGACTCCTAAAAGTTTTTTAACAACATTTACCGGTATATGCCAACAATAATCACCTCCCATAAAAGTACTATATGGACCAATATATACCAAGTAGACGATCTGTGTTGTCTTCGTTACACATTATTCATTGCATTAACCGAATTTAGGCAACATCCTTTTTTACGGGAATATCGTAAATGAAATATTACATGCCGTACGACGTATTTCTATATTGATTCCGGAGACGAGTGTAGCTTGAAATGTCAACCCACTCCTCTTCCCATTTATCTTGTTATCGGAAAATTCGTTAGGCGAGATCACACTTTCTGACTTAATTCCTAATTCCGCCGTTTTCTTAGATTATGCCCCCCCCCCCCCTTCGTTAGTTCTTTATGTATATCATGCAAGTAATTAGATCAAGTAAGGAATTCTAGTTAAAGTCTTATATACCCCAGGTACAAAATGTTGGACTGATTGTAATAAAAAAACAAAAACACAACGTGTCTGTCACAAGCAATGGACTTTTCGGAGACCAAAGTGTCTGTAGTGTTCCGTGGACAAAGTATAAAACTAAGAGGAGAAAATAAACCAAACATCTCTTTGATGAGCATTAAGTCAGGTGATTGGAGCCTATTCTGCGTGCAATTTGGAAGTATTCCTTGCGTAGTTATTGTATCCTAAATATGTTTATTACCACGGTGACATTAAGAAATACGTGTGCTTAATCTGACATGTAGCATAATTTATTAAAATCGTCGACATAAATCCTAATTAATAAAAACTGTGCATTTCGACCCAATTAGCAATAGACTGTTTATCATTTTATAATCGACCCAATTAGCAATAGACGGTTTATCATTTTATAATGTTTATTGCTTTTAAATCATTTTAGTTATTCAAACTAATGTGTAAATAAAATCACGTGGTTATGTAAACTAGTAAACACCTACACGTAGAGCAAGTATTTAATCACTCAATTGTTATATTCGATTGTGATCTTCTATTTTAGAACATTTCAACGATCCATGTGATGGCTCAACTATATTCTGTACATTGCTTATTCTCTGTATTATTCTTATTTCACTTTTTTTCTCTCAGACAGAGTGTAGTTATCAGGTCTACACATCACTAACTCAGCACATGTTTCTATAATGGCAATGCTTAGAGAATTTTCATTAACTTCTTTCTTCTTTAACGTTAACTTTCTTTTTCCAAAAGCATTACAAGTTTATTACTTTGGATCAGTGATTGAATAATCCAATTGAAAATATAATTTATGCTGTGTCAAAATATGCAGCTAATGTCTGTTTAGTAATGCCAAATATATATTCCCTTAGACGAATAGTACCGGATACCGTCAGCAAAATCGGATGCAAGTAGAAGCATCAAAATTTGGAAAGCGCATCTAACGATATTGAAAGCTTCACCTCAAATTCCTATGTCCGGCTTGCTACAGATTTTATGATTATGGTAAGCTGAGGTAAAAGGACATACAAGTCTTGCCTAGAATGAATTAAGTGCTAGCTCTCGGTACTTCTTAAGGTGTCATTAGGTCATATCTATTAAATTAATTATTTAGATAATCAAGTCATGCCGTCACCTTTAAATCAATCAAGGGCAGATCCAAGGGGGATGAAGGAGAGGATGCCCCATACGTATGATACTTTCAGAATACCAGACTGTGAGATTTGATAAATACTGTGTGAAGTATGAGTACAGTCTGGGAGGTCTCATCTTGGTCAAGGTCTTGCACATGCATTGATGTCCAATGCAAAAAAATTTGTCCTTTAAAATAACGGTAGACATACGTTAATAAATTTAAGATCACAGGTATGGCGGCACCCTTATGATCTGCTCCTGATGTATCCTAAACGTAGATATTGCCTCCATCCAACTCGCATCCAAGACACTGCAACTAATCGACAATTGTTTGCTATTCTTGAAAAGGATAAAGGTTTTGCGATTACAGGCAGATCTTCATAGTCCTCCATCTTGTTTAGATGCGCGTTGCAAACGTTCCAACTTGTACTGGTATCCAGTTTTGCAAATTGTATCAGGTACTTTTCATCAAGGACATTTTTTTTATTCGGTCATATTAAAGAGTATTGGAAATTTTTTTATTTATCTTTATTTATTTATCTATTCATTTATGTCATACACCATAATCGGAGCTAATGCCAAAATACAGCATTTTCAAAATGCATTAAACATTAACCGAGGGATATAAAATAGGAGAGAAGAAATATCCTATTCTCACGCTAGGTCTAAATTAAAACGAGAAAATATACTTGACACGTTTGAATGTTTGGCTGTTTTGTTGTTAAAAATCTAAAATGTTACACTTTAGAAAAAGTTAAATTTCCAAATATTTAAACCTTCTTAGATTATTAGTAATATCTAAACTTCTCAAATTTGGAACATAGATTTTTGAACAAAAATCTAAGCGATCTTTAGGTCGAAAGTTTTGAATTTTGATTAAATATCTCAAAGAAGGAACTTTAGAAATTTCGCTTTTTGACCAAAAGTATAAAATCTAAAAGTCACATCATAACTTATTTTGAGTTTTGAGCTTGAATTTGAGTTTATGCTCTAAACGTTTCGAGAATACGGTGCCCAGTATGTTATTGGAAATATGGCAAAAATTTATTAGAAAAAAAGCAGTGAATTTACTATATATTGATTACCAGATGCGTTTACAGGATTTAGCTTACCGGCGCTTTAAAATTATTCGACATGAATATTTTACAGATTTTACAGACATGATCTTTGAAATCAATATAAACATTATTCGCATGAAACATTACTCCTTGCAATGGATACCTCATGAACAATGAGAATCGAGTGACTAGATCAACAAAGCTAAAATTGACAGTAAATAATTAAGAAATTTCAGCTAAGGAAGCAAATTGATACAGCAGATACCTACAGCTTACCCATGAGCTTTGAACTATTATACTTTTGTCGGAAGCAGGTCACTAAATTGAGCATGGAAAATATATTGAAAAGATTGATCCAACACAGCAACCTTTTAACAAGGAAATTTTGTTACAGAGAAATCTAGAGAAATTGCAATCCGTACAAATTTTTGCCTTGGGTCAATTTTCTTGGGTCGCTTGTCTCGGTCTCCTTGTTAGAAACACTTGCTCACAAGTTTCGGCACTGTTCTATGCATGTAACTGACAACTCTCAGACTTAGAGCTTGATGATGTCAGCAGCAGGGGGATGAACAGACTAGATTACTGAGGACCGAGCCTTCTACCGCTTTTTACGACACTCAAAACCGACCAACAAACAGACATCCTCCATTTGTTAAAGATGGCCCGCCACGGCTCCTAGCAGGAAATCAAAAACTAGGTATGTTCCGAAAAGATGCTTATATCTTGGTAGCCCATTTGGAATCATAAGGGCCACCCCACCACCCTTCCCGCCGGCTCGGGTCTCTAGAGAGGCTGCCTAGATGCCTAGACTCTAACCCTAGGAGTTGAGTGTCTCTGGAAAAGATCCCGGAGCAACTCGATCAGCAAAGGCGCTTGAGCGTAGTACTGCAAGAGACGAAACACCTGGCGGCCATTGATATTAGACCCAACGTCAGCCCCCGCACAAAAAAAAAAAAAAAAAAACACAGGCTACTCAAAATGGAAATGGTTGATGATAAAAAAAGGAACTGAAGCGGAATATTTACTTAGAGAAAATTAAGTATAACAGGCTGGACAGTAAACACCATAATGTCGATTTTTTCACACTGGGCAAATGCAGTAGAGCCTCGTGCTCTTATGGTACTCAAAGAGGCAGAAAAAGAGATTTCCGACTTTAAGACACACGTGGAAGACTTGGAGACTAAACTAAAGGCCGCACAATGTGCCGCGGTCGAGGCGAAACGGTAAGCCCCAGAAGCTCGCTAAAAGGTGATCATGCTTTTGTCCAGCAGTCTTGGGCCAGGAGGTTCGGCGCTATAAAATCTGTGCAAGATCTTTAATATTTGTATTTAAATATAATTGTGACGAATAATATATCAACAATTATGAGGGGACACAACAAGTGCCAGAGGCTTTCGGTTAGCGCATATGTAATATGTGGCAGAGCTGCATTTACGGGAATTGTAGACTCCCTAGGCAAAACCAAAGACAAGGCCGTGGCCTTATTGTTCTTTGTCACCATTGCGGGATAGGGACACAGTCACAAACCGACCTATGTAGGTCTTACGGGGCTCATAGGGTGGTACGAAAACTTGCCTACACCGAAAATCTTGTGCAAAATTATCTGGTCTTGTGTTGCAAGAACTGTCCTCGTGTATCCCTATCAGAGATTAATCTTCTGTAGTAATATTCATTAAGATGTCACATGCACAACAAGCCGAGTTGGAAGCATTGACGAGGGTTCTACCTCCTTATCCCAGGAGTCCTACAGTACTGCAGCAGTTCCTCGGGCGACTCGACATTATGTCGGGATACCAAGTTCGAGGCAATCGCCTGATCTTGAATAGCCAAATGACCAACGCACATGCAGTCGCTATTCTTCCGGCCCTCCCTATCGTTCTGAAAAGTTTGTTTTTCGCATTAAGTTTCTTTTACTACGATGAGAAGAAGGGTGAGTTGACGGTAGTAGACAAGCATGACACATTGAAGACAGAACACCGCAAGGGAAGAAAGGTGGTTGAGATTTCGCGAGATACGAAGCCTCTACTTCTTACTGGTATTGATAAGCCTTAGTTTGAAAATGGTTACCCAGTGATGGTAATATTGTTCGGCCTGTACCCTGTTCGAGAGCCCGATCCAGAAAAAAACCGGTCCCTTTGAGGGACCGTGACATGAAATTTTTTCCACAGCGTACGGTAGAATACTTTGAAAACGCCATTAGGAGACAAGGCCAAACAGAGGTTTGCCGTCAAAAGCTAGTGATGTGGGAGAAGTACATTGCTACTGGTGACATCTATAACGGCGGAAACTACTGCTCGAGGGGGCAGGTATTCGAGTTTCTCGTCCACAACTGTCACGCCTGGCCGAAATCTCCACTTTGCGGCGGTGCGCAGTGTTAAGTACTACAAGGGCTATATCTGGGACGCCATTCAGAGAATTACGGAAGGCGATTTAAAAGAAGTGTGGGTTCTTGGCGGTGGAGACGACAAAAAACTCGACCCCAAGCTTGTGGAGTAATTTGTGTTGGCCCACGGTCGATGCTTTAGAACCCGCAATAAACACCTACATATAATTGCGGCCTGCAGCAAGTGCACAGACAACTCTGACGAGCTGGCTACTAAAATCTTTAGCGAAGACTCCTCTGCTGCTAGTGTTACCCGAAAGAGAAACGGCCGAAAGCCAACTCCGCAGTTATGTTGGAGCATATCCAGCGGGCGGGCGTCGAGTTTGGACATGGAGGTCTCTGGAACAGCAACGGTGACTACAATGTGTCTGAAATTGTGAGTCTATCCAGGCAGCTTCTTGCGAGTGGGAGAGTTTGCCCCATACTGTGAACGGCTTGGTTACCGCTGCAACGGGATGACCTGGGTGGCTATTAACGAACCACTCACTCAACACATTACGGGATTTGCTTAGTTTGGCGGTCACATTACCAAGCCTAAGCAAAACGAGGCTGCCCGCAATGACCGCGGCTGAGCTCCCATCGCGCTATTGCTTTCTATGGTCGAGATAGGCATGCTCACGCACCTTAAAGTGACCGTGGCCATAATTTCTTACAAGAAAAAGACCTAGCTGCCGGAGGACAAGGAAATGGGTCACGTTATCATTGTCAAATTTACAGCCGGTAGTGCAAAACGACTGCAAGCGCATGACGCACTAGTTGGTTGCCGACCGTTTGGAGCTAGACTTAGTCATGCACAACTGCCGCGAGACCATGTCGCTAGTTGGTTATGACAAGGCGCCCCTCGGGAACGTCAATACACTACGACGGCGTGCAGCCTCAGTACACGCGCCGAACTTCCATACTTGGCTGCGAGATTAATAATCTTATCAACACGCTGCAAATGTTTCCTACTTAGACTGTATTGGTTGCAAATGACTCTATTTACATCAAGCCGGAGCACCTGGCCCGATGGATACGCTTCGCGAGCCCATGCAAAGGAAGATCCAATTCGCTACGAATGCGCCGCCCTTATATGCAAGAAAAAATGTCATGTTCTGTCCGAGAGCAACAGTTTGCTCCTGGGGACTGTGGCGTATTTAGGATAAAAAAAGCTACTGACCCCCAATGATAGCGTAGCCTACATGCTCAAGCCTGAGTTTTGGATGTCGCTCCCCGTGGTTTTCTCAGTGCCGGACTCAAACGCTCCCAGGGTCGATGATCTGCTAGCAGCGCACCGCCTTTCCTATGTCAACGGCGGAGAAAGCTCTAGCAAGACGACACGCGCATTTGCCGTATTTTGCAACCATAACCCGCTCGTTCTTACCCCGACCCACCGACTCGCAAAAGAGATGGGGTGTCGGTACCGTGGTGATATGCACGCACAAATCTAGCACAGCTTATTTAGCTAGAACGGATAAAAGGAATGTAGAACAGAATGTATGGGTCAGAAATACATTCCGCGGGTTTTTATTTGGGACGAGATTTGCACAGTCCCCCACAACATTTTCGAGACCTTTATCGAGTGCTTAGAACTGCGGGGCGTTCAAGTTGTCCGCTGTGGTAACCAAGGCAAACCACTGCACACAACTGAAGATTTGCAGCATGACTGGCTGCGCGAGTACGTCGAGCACAACAAAGAGGTCGAGGAAGACTACCATGCCACAGACGAGGCCCTTCAAAACCTAAAAAAGAGGATGGATCTAAAATCTGATAGTGTCCAGTGTCAGGAGAAGCGTATGATCCTCACCGCATGTCGCGCCTTAAGTTTCTTTCTTTAAAATTGGAAGCCCGCTGACACGCCCGTAGTCTCCCGCACATCGGTGTATGATAGCGCCCATAAACTCTTATTTGAGCGACACAAAAAGAACTTTTCAGACACGCCGGTCACTCTCTTGTACCACCCACAGAACAGTCGGCGCCAAACTATCTTTGTTACCGTTCCAGGGACAAACAAGAAGCAGGAGCATGCACTAAACGACATCATCGAGGTAACTGTTGCAGCAATTATGCATTTACAGTGCACAGCTCCCAGGGGCTTACCATCACAAACCCGCGCATGGTCTGGATTGTCAAGAAATAACTACAATTGTTCCGCGTGGAGTGCCTGTCTCAACTCGACCGTGTTGCTGCGCCATCGGCTATGGGATTAAGCGGGCGCCTACCGAGCAGGAAATCCGCAAGGTCATCCAGAAAAAGCATATCGCATATTAGTACCAAGGCCGCCTTAAGCAGCAGCAAAATAACCGTTGTGCCGCCTGCAACATCGAAATGCTCTGGGTCAACGAGCCGAACGGCATGCAGCAGTTCAGTGAAGACCGCCTTCACAACGCCCAGTGACATTCGAAGGGCAGTATGAGGTCGACCTGCTTGGGGTGCAACCGCAAAAGATGGGCTGCGTCTCTCTGTCTTTCGGAACGACAGGAACAGCAGAAACGACAAAGAGTGCAAAGTCAGCGGAAACCGTAGGACGAATCGGAAAGATATACGGTGGGATTTGACTTCAGCGACATGTATATTGACCGAGGACCCGGCTGGTGGTAGTTGTCTGTCAGGGGACACGACCTGCAGCTCTTCACGCACAAATGAGAACTTAGGCCCTGCGCCGTCGGCACTAAGCAAATAATATAGGACACTCTAGTCTGTGGACCTTTAAGGACCACACAGGGTCGGTTGCGCCGCCTTTTCCGCCTTCTAGCTATGCAGGTGCATATAGGTACCGCACCAAGGTACTTGAGGCAGACTTTTCTCTTCCAGACCGACCGGGCGCGTCACTGATGTTGCACGTGTAGCCCATACCACCGTTTCACGAATGGTATCAATAGGTCTCTTGACACTAAGTCATGTTACCTCGCCATTTAGGGGTGCCACAACGGCCGGCAGCCGCCAAACCTACTCAGTGCTACGCATTGGTATTAATTTTGACGGCGGAAAGCAGTATCTCCTGAGCGTTCTAATGCCTAAAGAGCCGCTCGACCAGAGTATGGTCGAACTGCTCATCATTGCCCTGCGCGCGCTGGTTGCCGGCCTCACCTTGCTTCACCTGCACGCCGTGCTTGACCAAGAGTTGCGACGCGGCTCCCATAAACTCCTGGCTGGTATCAACTTGCAGCAATTTGGGCCACCTTAGCGGCCCCCACTTATAAATACGTGCCAAGCGTCCACGACTTTGGAAGCCTGCTATGTGGCCAAGGCATACTTGTACGTGTGTCGCCCAATCTTGTGCGGCAGAAACAAGAGGTTGGCCTGGTGCACCTCGTTAGGGGTTGGAACATCAAACTGCGGTCGGGGAATTTTGTGCGGTACTGGCAGGTAAATCTCCCTCATGGCCTGCTTTTTAAGCCATGCTCTGACTGTATATTGTGAGACTTTATAGGTTTCACCAGGTAGTACTCGCCTGAAGATTCACTGACATCTTGGTAAGTCCTTTCAGCATGCAGTTAGTCCCGTAACCTTTCACTGAGGTTATCGAGACGTTAATTGTGCTCACGTTCGTATTCAGCCTGCGCAGCTTGGTATTCTTTCAGCGCCTTGTCGTGGCGAACGCGTTCGTCGTCGGAATCGTTTGGGCTTAGCATAGAGAAGAGGAAGTTTGAGCCAGTGATCCAGCATCAACTCTATCTGGGTATTTAACTTTGGTGACCTGTGTCACTTCCAGAGATTGTTTAGCAGACGCATCCGTCTTCGGTTTTGCTGACGCATCCTTTTGTCGTTTGTGTTGATGCATCCATCGTCAGTTGTGTTTGTAATTTGTTGTTTCTTTTCACAATTTACATGTCTATATGTAATCATGTCAGCTGTAATGAATGCAAGTACCGCACCGTACCTAAAGAAAAGATGGCTACCAATGTTTGACAAAGAGGCCTGAATGACTGGATCATTTTGCTAAATCACTAGCAAGTTGTTTGCGATCATCTATAGGCAGAAAGTGGCGTATAATTGCTGTGTAAAGTCTGAGCAGAGACGATCGCAGCTAAGCGGTCATAATGTCCCCCAATGTAGCGTTATATATGGCATAGGTCTTTGCTACCCCTTCGTCTCACATCACCATAAGGCCCGCAAAGGTAAGAGGTCGGCCTATGTATTTTGTTGCTATTCCAAAAGCCACCAGCTCGGACAGACGATCACACTACTGTACTAGTGTTGGTTAGTCAGGTGTGGAAATTGCAGCGTGAGTGGCGTCGTTACGATTGTCGCTACTGCGGGTTTGCCCGTTTCTCGCTCTTAACCGATATAGTTTCTCGATAATATCCATGCCACATAAGCACCCGTCATTTTTCTTATTAAGTTCTTGATATGGATGGTTAAGCGCTTAACTCTAAATAGCTTATAGATAATATAGGTTAAGGTCCCAAGTATTATAGCCTGGTTGGTGGCGTACAAAATATGAAGCCACCACATTACCTGCGATCCGCGAACTAGCACAAGTGTGGAGCGGGGCCGTAAACAAACTGGTAGTACACAGGTGGGTCGGTATGCGGAAGTAGCTTACCAAAACTCTCCTTCCTGAGAAACTCATTCCTCGACGCACCGCTTCAGTGATATTGCTTCTCTTAGCGTGTCACTAAATGAGTCTTTGTCTTTGCAGTAAAAGAGGGCTATCCACGAGGTCCACTCACGAAAGTTACGGGCAACGACGTTGTACTTTTGTGTTATGACCCATACACTAATGCTGGCATGGCGGTTGACGTAGTGCAGCTTAGTAAGGGCCGTTGCCTTATGCAGGACGCCACAAAAAAGGCGCATTCGTCGGGTAGAAAACGTGTGGTGGTTTCGTCAAAGTTTTGAGGTTCATCTAGATCATAGCTCTCAGGATTGACGAGAAATATTGCCTTGTCGTTTTTGCCGCGGGCCCTGCCTTGTCCATTTTGCCGCGGGCCCACGGCCTGTCGTATGTCTTGTTCTGGCGTACAGTAGGGCAGATGATGATGATAAAATCAAAGTGTTCTTCTATGTCTATTCCAACACCTTGCAGGCAAACACGCTCTTGAGGCAACCGAAGCGACCGACAATCATGACGCAGTGTGACTGTAAGTTGTCAAGGATCGCTTGCCGGAACGGCAGACTAGTAGATGACCGACACAAATTGGCCATTTTGTATGTTGATCTGTGCGTCAGTGATAATGTATAAGTACATATTTAACACACTGCCGCCTGGGCCGTGTTTTCAATCTGCAGAACTATGCCTTCGCTTGCGTTTTAGATGCGTCATCCTGACTCTTGGAGTGTGTGGTCTCCCGTTTCCATCATATCAATTACAAGGGCAAACCCAGTTTAGTAAAAGGCACCAACATCAATCGACGGTAATTTAGTGTCTTTGATAGACTCCCTCGCCATTATTTTTCGGGCATCTTCCAACACCTTGTTCATAAAGGGATTGTTGAAATACCCAGTATCGAACACAGAACAATTTCTTATTACCTCGAAAAGCAAAACTATTGCCTTCATCCTTTTTGTCAGCGTGTTCAGGCTGATGTTTCACGTATCTTCTTTCTTATTCACCAACATCTTGATATGGCACAGCACTTGGGTGTACAATGTACTACTGCCTGATCATGCGTGCGAGTTCTGCGTGGGTCACAATGTCGTACTCTAGAGAGATACGGATGATAGTGAAACTTTGCCCCTTATTAGTACTCTGGATCACCCCGTGGTTATCGGTAAACGTCAGCTCAATGGTGAGATGGTCTGAAAGGCCAGACGGGTAGTATGGCATGTGGTCATTTAGTAGCTCGAAGTCGAGCGGCACAAAGAAGCGGTTCCCAAACGCAACAACGATAGACACATAGAGCTAGGTGGCAGTGACGGCATTGCCAGCGACGACACTTATAGCGGGAGTGTTGGCGTTCGTTTTGTATGTCTGATAGGCAGCGTTAGTCCACTCTTTTTCCGTCAGCCAGATATACTTGTAGACCCCCCAAACATGGGCATCATTAATGCAGGCCAATTCGTTTCCTTCAAGGTATACACTAATCTCTTGGATGATGGTGCGGCCCAGGATTTATACAATTGTACTGTTGGCTTCTGATCGCCGCTCAAAGCAATTGTGAATGTCAGCCTAGCAATGCCGGACACAATGGTATTGTTTCTAGTGAGGTTTGGAAATCTGCCAATAAGCTGCTCGTTTTGGTATATGGTGCTCGAGTTATTAATCTCAACGACGGTGCTCTGGACTATCTTTACACCAAGCATGCGGCGGAGGGAGCTGAATGGATTGAGTTTGCTTTCTTATTGGGACATTAAACATACAAAAGTTCGTTTGTCATCTCTTTACTACAGAGCTGATCTGTTACCGCTTTATTTTTACAATGACTCATGGAGGATATGATGTTGAAATGGAATATTTTGGTAGAGAGGGAGATGATATTAAAGAAACATTTACCAACGATTATTATCAAGAGACACACGATTTAGAAAGCCTGGCGACGACCTGATAATAGCTAAAAATGAAATTCGCAATGAAAGAGTCGATGAATTTTAAGGCAAACGGTATAAAAGACAGACCTATGCTGACTATACTGTAGAAACGGTGTATTAAAACTTTGGAGATATAATATAGATCTTGAATACGTAAAGGGAGGGTTTACTAAACCAGAGACTTTCCACGCTAGATGGTAGGCGTAGCAGAGGCACATATAGAAAACTAGGTCTAGAGGGGTCGCCAGAGAGGATAAGCAAACCGATAGCATAAAAACTATTGTCAGTACGAGATGAGATCCCGTCTGTTACAAGTGGACTCACAGTACACTGCTTAAAGAAGTGGCTGCACAGAAACCAAGGCGAGCAATTCTTGCGCTTTCGATTACTTTTGCTAAGACTGTAGAACTCGATAAAAAAACTATATGCGGAGAGATAAAAGCTGACTGAAACTAAAAATGAAATAGTGCGCCAGCATATACGAGACCGCATTGCAGATCTGGAGATGGTACGCGAGGATCAACTAAAGATAGCCAACCATTACTGCTATTCAGGAGACCATCAACACAATTATCCACGGGATATAACCCTCGCCATGCGGCTGCGAGCCCTCTTTCGTGAGCAGTTCATCACGATCAACTCGATTCTCACGGCGCTGGGGTTTATAAGTACAATTGTACTCGCGATCACAGGCGCCACAGGCGAACTGACAACTAAACCTTACCACAGCAACACAAAATAATGCGTAAAAAAGAAATTGGAGCGGCTGGCTGGGATGCTGAAAACGCTTGCAGAAAAGCCTTTAGCGGCGCTGCCCGGTATTATTGGGATTATTGTGTCATTCCTCCTAAAACAGCTGGTAATGCCATTGACTGGCTGGCCGGATATTTTGGTGGCGTTTGTCATTATGATAGCAGTCTCATTCTTTGCCGTTCTCCGCTCTCACATTAGCACGCACAGGCATCAGAGCGAACACTCAGGCAGCGCTGGACAGTATGCTCGTTGTTTAAGAGCGGAGAAACCAAATGGAGGCAAGTTCCACCATAATACTACCCACGACTAGTGCTGTTTAGTCGGAATGGAGCTGATTTGTGCCATTGTTCGAACAGACACGTCTTGCGTGGGCAGGTCAAAATCATCCTCTTCATGCTTCGTTGGCTGTGGTTGTTGTGGTATGTTCTGCACTTTTGCGAAGATCCTTATTGAATTAATATTGCCGCTAGTTCCTATCGTCATGTTGTCGTTCGCCATAAGAAGTTTGTTGTTATGCACCTCATTGGTGCCAACTTTAAGCTCCGGGTCAGTTGGAATCATGTAAAGGCCGCCCCTAAGGGCTTAATCTAGCTTGTGTCTGGCGTATCCAAGCATTTCCTTGTACTAATTCAACAACTATGGAACGTTCTTTGTGTGGGCGGCCATGTCTTCTACGTCTACATTAAAGGTCTTTCCTGATACCACTATTGAGCTAAGCATTTGGGTTTGTACTCCAGGATTACCCAAACATACTTTACAACGCTATCCTTGTGAAGCTCTACCACGGCTCCACTAAAGCCTGTTGACTTATACGGCATAAAATACACAAAGCCGTTGTTAACTCCATCGTTATGTGCGATATGTTCAACGAACAAACGAATAATGAACGGAGTCCCATGTAGCGTGGTTAAGTCCATAGTAGCACATATTGCTGGAAGTCCGTGTTTTTATCGACATTAGGCTCGTTACAGAAAACCTCGTAGGCAACTGTGTTAATGCTGTTTTCAAACACGCTCCACCCTGTTTGGCCTGGAAGAGGACACGGCATCTGAGCGAGAGTATTTCTTACTTGCTAGTAAACATTGAACAGATAAAAGCTGTGCGCCATCTCTGGCAGCCCTGCCTCTGCTGTTCCAGCAGACAACAGGCGGTTGAGAGCGCTAACACTACAAACAACTGGTGGTCGCGCACCGGACAGCAATGTTTACTTGATTTTGCCAAAATATCATTTTGACATGCTCGATTTATGGTCCCATAACGTCCGGGCAACCATCGCCGTTCCTGATGTGTATTACAACAGAAGTAGGCTGAAAAATGTAATTCAGGCTACCATTTCTGAAATATATGTGGCCTATAACGTTGCGGTCATACTTACTGAACCAAACTGCACGCTCCATCTCTGACCCCTCGACCCGTCTTTGGATTTGCCCCAAAAGGAGGGTTTCGTAGCAGGCAAGCATACAACACCAACTCCTCATGCGTTTGTCAGCGTCCAACAGGTTTATGTCCACCTCGAACAAATAAGCTCAACTGGGAATATTGTTAATGGAAAAATAGCACCCTGCTACAAGTTATTCATGTGGGTGCTGAGTCCTATTGGGAGTCGCGTAATGTCTCCTATGAAATGTCCTTGGCGATAACCTTTCCTTTGGGGTGTGTAAAACCCTCTACCACTCGTTTCACCGGCGTGAAACAGTTATAATCCAAAAAGATGCGCACTGCCGCATCACAGAAATCGGCTACAAAAACAAACAGTCGGTAAGCCTGCAAACAGTGGGCATAGTACTCTTGGTAAGCGTATTGAAGACCGTGTTTTTGCCAGATCTAGTGATATCAAACAAACTAACGCCTTCTTTGACATCACCGCCGTCTTGACATTACACCACATCAACAGGTTAGAGGCGAGGGTCCACAGGGGCGCAAAATCTCCCACCTCTCCAGATCAATTAAACTTTCATATCACGCTGCTTACAGAGGAATTATAATCTCGCTATACCCAAATCTCCAAGACCCACAAGATTTTCGCCTGAAAAAGATCTGTTTGGTTGAAACCTCCTTACACGAAGAGGCTGAGCAGCTGCGCACTCTGTACAAAAGGTACAAGCGCGCAGTAAACGCGATGGATGATGTTGACACTGCATTGACGGTTGTGTCTCTGGGCTCCGGTGAGGCGGGAATCATTGCTGCCCCCATTGCGATTGTCCTTGAGATTACATCTTTCAGTTGTGGTCTGATTTATGTGGCTGGAAATTGTATCAGGCGGCGACTATCCATGAAAGCCAAAAAGCACGATGAAAGCTGCGTCTTGGCATAGTCAAAGCTCAACACAATATCAAACTACATATCTTAGGCGTTACACAAATAGGCCATCTCTGAGAAAGAGTTCAAGTTTATCATTAATGAAGTCGACAAATACACAACCACGAAAAATGAAATACAGGCTGCATTGCTCAAGGTGCAATCAACAAAGTGGCATGAACGAACTAACAGCCCGCGGAAGATACCAAGTTCCCGAGGAGATCATGAAAAATCCCACTGGAAATTCATTATACGCTGTGTTTTGTCTGTCGGAACGATAAAAACGACAGAACCGTCAGAATGACAGTTGTCTGACTCGATGACTATTCCCAGCGCACCTCCAGCATGAGATGTGGTTTTCAATAACAGGCGAACAAAATTTGTTGTTGTCAAAGTGGTCTATTTTTGCGTTTCTTTTTTTGTGTGCATATTTAAAAGAATGATAGCCACTTCACGCGCAGTCGCCCTCTTCCGATATGGTCTGCTGATCCACAGTAGAAAGTCGTGGGCTACTGTTAACATTTGTGGAAACAACTACGTGCTTTGATGCATAAATTCCAAAACCAACTACAAGAAAGGCTGCCACAATGAAAGTCGCCTAAGGTACCACGACATTAAAAAGAAATCATCCGGTGCATATTTTAACTAGAATACTATGAAATTTCTAAATTAAAAAAAACAAAAACTTAACGTAAACATTCAATGCTGGGTCTATACACTCAGTACAATGGAACCACATGAGGACGTTGACAGGGTGCATTGGATGGATAACTACAACGAACATAATACAATATTATACGCAGAGCTGATTCGGTGAAGGTTTACGGTTGAACCAAGGCCAAACATTATTAAATATGCGCGTGCCAATGCAACGCAATACTAAATCGAAGGCAATAACTTAAGTTAAGGCTTGCACACAGATGCCGGAAAGACAATGGCACGCTCTCTGAAACAATTAAACTCGATGACCTTTATATTCACAACCTTGTTACTCTTTGTGATGCACTAATTGACAGCACCATCAGCGAAACAGAGTTCGCATGTGCCTTAAATAAACACAAAAAGTTTGTCAAGTGGATGTCGGAACAAAAAGTCAATGACCCGCTCTCCGAGCAAACGAACCAATAATCTAGTGTCTCCACAGTCTGCACGCGGCTGGAGTGTGCTCGGCCGAACTCTCACTTTACTACTACTTCATTTCATCTGGAAGAAATACACGCGTAGGCGATTAAACCTTCTTTTCACGCACAGGTTAGAAAACATCCGACTGATGCAATCAATAAATTTTAACATTCTGCGTGTGTATATATAGTAGTGTATTTTTTTCACTTCCGTGACCAAGTTCTGTTTGCGTCTTTCTGCAACTAAAGTACCGTTTTATGACTGAAATGATCGAAAAAAAGAGCGAAAGGCTAATCACTACGAGGTAAACTCCCCCTGCTCCGCAGCCCCCTCCCCCACCCCCACACATAGATCTATCCTTCCATTCATTAACCATACACATGTATTTTTTTGCAACAAAATCTTTTCATCATTGCTATTAAAGCGGTATATTTAAATGCAGTTGTTCCTCAGTTTCACTTTGTTTACAAGAGAGTGAGTGGCAGGACTGCATAGTAAAACCACAGTTTTTAGCCGGCCTCATAGGGCAATATTTAAAACAAACAACAATGGAACGTCACCAGAGATCCGAGCCGGGCGAAGGGGCGGGCCGGTCCTTGTGGCTCCAGAGGGGCTACCCAAGAGATAAGCATCTTTTTCGAACATACCTAGTTTTTGTTTTTCAGCTGGCAGCCGCGGCGGGCCTTTTTTAAAAAATGGAGGATATCTGTTTGTTGGTCGTTTTAGGAGGTCGGAAAGTGCGGTGGGAGGCGCGGCGACGGCTGGATCTGCCCCAGTAATCTAGTCTGTTCACCACCACTCCCCCTCCCCCACTACTATGTCAATTCGTGATGTTGATGATGTCGATTACATGTCAACAAGCTAAAGCACTAAACAGTGAAATGATAAGCGTATCGCTGAGACAAATTATCAATATTGTGGTTGACACTGAGAGAAGGAAATTCCAGTGTAGGGATTACATGATATGAGTTATGCTCGGCACAATCTCTCAGAATGTAAATTTTTTGTAATCAACATATTTTGATTTCTGTGACACATTGTTAGTTACAACATATATCCTAACAGCGCTCTCAATATGATATATAATTTCTGAACCAAGTAAAAGCGTTCATCAAACATTCTGTATTAACTAGCTGAACGCAAATGATTAATAAGAGTTATCTCTCTTTGCTAATGAGAAGAGAGCAAATACAATGCAGTTTCTCTTCGACCAAATAAATTTCTTACCCAGTTTTTCACAAAAAGCCTTCATTTGCATGAGCACATATCTGAATGTTATTATGAAGGTCTGCTCTGAAATGTTTCTGAGTTTTACCAATGTCACGTAAAGGTGAATTCATTTATTTCAACAACATTTTTTTACCACTGAAAAGGAAACCGTTCGTCATAAAGTGTTCACAAGAAGAACAACGTTTGAAATTGGAAAATTTTATATTTATGCCTTGATATAAACAACACAGAGATACTTAAATCTAAAAAGAAGTCGGAATTCTCTACAGATCTTTTCATTGCCAAAGCTGTTTCTTTGGCATATACTACTCTTATGTAAAATTTGCTCCCATCGTGATATTGATGAGATTGGAAATATATATTTAAATGTTTTATTTCCTTACTTCCCAATTAGCACACGTAATGTATGTATGGAGACCATGGTGCTTATACATCTTTGTTGGTACAATGTTAAAATATATTTTGCAAAATATCTGAGCAATTAAAGGTTTAGTAGTAGTACAAGTAATAGTAGTAGTAGTTGTTGGTTGTTCTTGTTTTTTTCTTGCTTTTGTGATAGTAGATGCAGCATAATAAGTGGTAAAAGAAGTATCAGAAGCTGTATTTGTTGCTTCTGTAGTTGTAGTAGTTGTAGTAGTAGTAGTAGCTGTAGTAGTAGTAGTCGTAATGTAGTTGATGGTGTTATGGTGGTGACTGCAGTGGAAGAGATAGCATTTAAGTAAATGAGTTGGCATACCTGGTTTCTTTCTATTTCAGTCAAACCAATGTCGTAATATATTAGTTTTACATCGTTATATTTTGCCAAGACTTTATTGTGAAAGTCACGCAACATTGCTTGAGATTCAAGGTAATGGTTTGAAGATGCTCCAGTGACGAAAACCGGAAGTTTCGGTATTGCCATGGATTTATATGGCTGCAAAAGCCCAAAGTCCGCCATATATGGAACCGATGTTCCGTTGGGATACTGTTGAACTATTTTCTTGTTTTCTTCAAAAGTGGGTGAAAATTTACTTTCACTCCAACAAGTCAGGTTGCTGGTAACGTTGTAACTTTGGTACGTCCATGCTACAGGCAACTCGGATATGAGCTTTATATCTTTTCTCTTTAAATGCCTCTGGAGTGATGCTTCGAACAGATTTATTTCTTCAGTTCCTACTTCTGAAATGTAAAAATTATCAAAAGATGGATATGAAATCAAAGTCTCAGGGGAGGCGGGGTGAGGATGGGGGCTAAAGTTCGAGGAAAATATAACATACTAATGTTCAAGGTGTTAACAGGTAAGTCTAAGAAACACTGCTCTATATATCCCAAAGATCGGAGAATCCTGAATCTGGCATCATATGTTAAACTCTGGTAGCACGTTGGGCTACTACAGATTAATATGCCTTGCTCAACATTATACTTTTCAAATAATAACATAAAATGTTGTTAATAACTTATAACATGGGAAAATGTAGGTCTTTAAGCTCACAGATTATCACTAATGTGTCTAGTCTGGGCTTGATCACCAGGTTCTTTTCCAGTAGTCTGCTGGACTACAACCTGATTTTAAAACTTGTAGGACCATTCGGGGTTCTAATTATTTATAGATACAATTGTGCTGATCGTTAACTATGTTGAATAAATATCCGTATAGTTGTATCGAGAATATAGATGGAGCCAGGCTTGGAACTGACAAACATTGCCTAAAGTCACACTGTATTTGCATATCGCAAATTAGAGATTACCTTCTCTCATAATCTTCCAGATTCATTTTAAGAAATCAAGGTGCATAGGAATCGTTCTTGAAGGGTACATGTATATACCTAATGGAGAATAGACTCGCCATGCAAGAATTCTACAGGAAGATACGTGATATTTCTATACAAGAATACATTTTCTGTTTGATATTAGAGCCTTTTTCCATGAAAAAGATGTAGTGGTATACATACACGTTGTATATACTGGATGTACATAGAGTACCGTTAAATATGTGAATTCTGCGAAAAGCAAAAATTCTTTACACGTGAAAAGAATTTAGGCACATAAATAAAAGGCAACTACAAATGTGAAAAATTCTTGTTACGTTTAAAAAAAAACAGTTTCTAAAAGTGTGCAAAATATTATTTCCAATGTGCAAAATTACCAAAGAAATGGCACAAAATGCTACAAATGTAAAAAAGAAGTTTATAACAAAGACAGTGCTGTATAGTTTTTATTACCCCTTACACCTAAAACGAATTAGGTTTCGTGAGAAAAAGTTAACTATGAATGTAAAAAGGTTTATGTACGTACAAGACTAGAAGCCCACAAATGCACAAGTGATGGTTACAGAGGTAAAAACAATTACTTCATATGTGAAAAGATGATTCTATAAATATGAAAGTAGAGTTTTCTTTAAATCAGTAAATTATCCTCCTAAGTCAATTAATTTCTGTCATTAAAATACATTATTGGCTATGTTTAACGTACTGTACAAAATCCGCCAGATAATTAAGGGGGCTTAATATATTTTTTAATTAATGAAATGCTTAATAAAAAGCTTGACTGTTCTACCTGATCTGTTTTAAAATGGAATGAAGAAATTAGTTTGTTTCTTCCCAGTCAGTGTTGGGGAATATCAATTTTCGTCAATTTATTTCAGTTCAACCCTAGTGCAATTGCGGTTCAGTTATTCTCCATTTGATGTCTAGTGGTTGTCCATGATCGGAAGTCTTTATTGACAAACAACTGAGACATACTAGGTTGGGTGTAATTAGGGACAGATCGAAAACAAAAGTTCTTGTGGCACGATAACGTTCTAAACCTGATTACGTTTACTGTAGCATGAATATTGTATATTTAAAAATGGTAATGTATACTTCATCCAAAAAAGCAACAACTGGGTAAAGCTTCAGCGTAAAAATTACTTTTCTTGCGCTTCAAGTTCCAATTTGTTTTAAATCCCCTTAAACCTAAGCCACTGTTCAACATTGGACTGAAAAAGATTTAATGGAAGGCCACGTGTACCGTACCGATTTATCTTACTTTTGTAGGGATTATCATATTATACATTTTTAATATTGTAATCTTCTAAAAGTATTGAATTTGTAATGGTACGAACTTTACAAATCTTCCTGCTTTTCATATTTTACCTGATAAGAACCAACTTGAATTATTACATTTTGAGGGGTTAGAATACTAATGCTTTTTGTTCAGTGTTCCATAAATAGAAATGTGTATCTAGTCTCCTCAACTGTCATGTGGATTTTGTCAAGTAATCGAGAAAATACCAAAACTATGCTATAATTAAAGAATTAGAATGTACCTTACTGGATAATTTATGTTTTCATTGAAACTAGGTTTTCTCTCTGTGACCCAGACATATGATAGGCTTTAACGTACTAACGGGAGGGGGGAGACGGGACGGTTGCCACGGCCGCCAGAGGTCTTGGGGCGCCAAAACAGCTGATAATAATTCGGGCCTCGTATTCTGGCCCTTTGGTCATTATCGTCGCCCCGGCGCCATTTACCCTTAGTACGCCACTGCATGGTGGCCAGTATATTTGGTGGAGGAAGAACCAGGGAAGAACCATCGACCCACCGAAAGCTACTGGCAAGCCTTCTCACATATACACGCTGGTCGAGCCGAGGCTCGAACCCACGCGGACCGAGGTGATCTGTGAATGATCTGTAAAGGCGAGTGCCTTAGACCACTAGGCCCTCTCCAGCCCCCGGTTTTACGTATATAACAACAAATTTCTTACAGTCGTAGGTAATTTACAGCTGCAACAAAATTATTTTCAAAAATATACAGGAGACTGGGGGTTAAGGACTGATTTGTTATACAAAGCGTTCTACAATTATAGCATTTTCTTTTCACTAATATGGTTATTTATGTCACATTTCATATACCATTTCTTTAATTTGTAAGCGCTAAGATTTAACCAACGTAAGAAAAAGTTGTCAACTTTTTGTTAATGAATTTTTTCTCTGTGGTCAAGTTCTTTTTACCTATAATGGAACTGAACATATAAAAGATATTTCACATTCAACGGTGCTACATGCGCACGAGATAATTCCTACAGACAACGCAGACTAAATCCCTTTTTCGCGCGTGAAATTGACCTTCGTCAACATTGCGCTGAAGGTTCAAACGGACAGGTCATTATTGCAACACAAAGAAACCTTACTGATGGGAAAGCGTTCTCGATCTAAGCGGTAGAGAAATTGGTATTTGCAGATTAGGCTTGACATACCGTAACGTGGGGATGTAGAAGTTTCGATTTTACGCTTGAGGTGAGTTTTGACTCTAAAGATCGGTTTGTATTAAATTGTTAATTAGAAAACAAAAATCTATGAATTATTCATACCCTCTTGATTTAGAACGCATTCTATAAAATTATGGAATACAAACAGAGAAAGAAGCCTTCAGGTTTCAGAAACCACTTCCTCCACATATATTGAATATTAACTGGGTCTTGATAGATCCGGAAATTTAATGCTATTTTCAATCACAAATGAAATATGTCAATACAGGTTACTTGCTGAGTTATCTCTATAGAATATAATTGCATGGGATGTGCTCCGGAAATCATCTCTATGCACACTATTGGCAAGTTGCAAGCTAAATGTTGACACTATTATTTTATGCAAATTAAATGAGTGCAAAATACAATCAATCCTTTAACGTGGGTACAGCTGTTGTAAGGAGCTTATTTGAAAAGTTATGTATTTTAAAATAATTTACCACGAAGGTTGCAAAATGTCAAACCCATGGTCGAACATGGGTAAGTTGGATATTGTAATATGGACTTAAAGGGAAACCTTCACCGAAAACTGAATTGAAAACCCCGAACTAATACACACATATAGCCTAGACTGCAGGCACTACCCACTCTACTAATATGACGTAATATTCATTCTGAAAAGGTAAAGACTGACCCTAACAAAGACAGATAGAGCATATGAGTGAAGACCCACCCGCTTGCCATATCGTTGACTGACTCCAATCTTCTCTCACAGGTCCTTTAGATTCATATTACGAATACTTAATAATATGTTAATTTTATCGTAAGGAACAATTATATGCAGCATACATTTGAAAGTGCCAATCACTGTATTCGACAGATGGATAAAGGCAAACATAAAGGAAAATATATATTATTAAACTGGTTTATAAATTCTTATTTTGTTGCTTGCAGAAACAAATTTGAATGGACGAAAGGGTTGACAGAAAAATAAAAAGCAATTTCAAAAGGAAAATCTATACTGTCAAACATGTTTATAAAGTTTTATGAGTAAAGATCCAACACTTTCGCATATCAGAAATTAAAACTAATCGCAATGGCAAGCCATTTTAGCATTTATTCTTTCATTCACATATTCGAAAAATAATTGTACATATGTGAAATAATTTTATCTTTATTTCACGTAAGTAGAACATAATGTTATATATCTAAGAATAATTTCACAAAAGTGAAAAAGAATTTTACATAGATTTTTAAAAATTCACATATGTAAACATTACCTTTTCATGTATATAAATTATTTTCCACATATGTGGAGGGGAGCCGCGGTAACTCAATTGGATTGCGTCAGACTCGTAATCCAAGGGTCGCGGGTTCGATACACGCCCAGGCCAGCCCGTGTCGGCTGCCTCGATGTGTCATTGGTAAAGGCACTTAGCTCCCATTTCCTCGGCATGATATAGCGAAAAGTGTATCAGTTACATATACTGAGAATGAATACAAGTGTATGGGTCTGATATATAATTACGCGATGAATACAGTGACCAAACACCGTTTTTTAAGCGTATCACATACCTTGAAAAACTACTAGGCAACTTCAGCTTCAATTGATCAATCTGTGTACGAGAATTTGCTGGACTTAGACATAGTGTGTTCTCTGGCATCAGATCTTAGTGACATGCCCCAGACTAATGGGAAAACCTTTACAATTAATCTAAATGTAGACATATGAATCTATAAAGCCACTTACGTCAATGTCAACCATACAAGCTATGTCCTAAAAGGAAGGTCAAAAACTGATAGCTGTGCTGCTTCAATCTTTTGTAACCTCTCAGACGTGACGAAAGTGAAACAAAAAGTAGAAGCTAAAATGAGTTCAATATAATGTCATTATTTAAGAAGAATGAATCGGATCAAGAAAGCACATGCAAAGCCTTGCGGCACTGATCTGAAACTTAAGAACCAAAAAGGACATCTGACAGATTCCAATTAGTCTAAACACACTTTCTTCAGTGTGACTTTGCAAGAACCTGTCCAAGTGGCAGAAGTTCTGAGGAGGAGAATCTTTCTAAACTTAACAGCTACATCAGATTAAGCAATACAGCTAGGATGGTGTTCTGGTGCCCGTACATTTGCTTGGTTTGATCAATTATAAGCTTTGGACTGGGAAGCAGGCTGGTTGATAATTGTCTAATCCATGCATGTGTTCTGTAAAGCCATTAGTGTATGTTTAAGGTTGAATTGGACTGTGTTGATTTAAAATACTTTGCTGTCAAGTGAAATTCTATGAGTCGCCTCAAACATCTCGCGTAAAGAATGTTGAGACCATCATTGGAAAATATGTATTATTTTGGAAAGGACGGATACTTTGATCGATGAAACTGTCTTTCCTGTATCAACCGAAATCCGTTAACCCTCAAATTTATAATTAGTCTAAAAAATGCGTACTTTCAACACAATTTTTGTCTTGAATTTAAAGGATAAACTAATGTTCAGCGATAATGTATCATACGTGAATCTTCCTAATAATAGATTTGTGGTAAAATGTTAAAACTATGTCCCTTTGGTACTAGAAGTTGATACACTGACAGTATTGGACCACTCACATTTTTTAATTTTGTACGTCCCATCAAAGGATTCAGAAAAATTAAAAATCAATTTAAAAAATAATACTATAATACCAGAAAGAATTGGGGTGTTTTGAAAACAACTAAAAGTTACTAGACCACTTATACTTTTGTGCATAACAACTAAAAAACAAAACTAAAATTCACCAGTGCATTCACACTATGACGACAATAAGTGAACACTAATTTGAAGTTGCTTTACAGATCATAAATAAAGGCGCAAAGCTCTATTGTATTGAATTTAACAGTTTTCAGAGAAGTGATAACAATTTAATATTTCATGAGTTTAACATAAATGCAACAATGTATGTTTCAAGATAAAATGCCTATTTATTTACAAGTTTGGACAAGATAAAACTTTGGTCAGATCTAGCTGTGCTACAAAATGTCATACAAGAGAATAAACGTATTGATTTGTTAAGTTTAAACTTAAAAAATAAATGTTGCAATTCTTTAGGAAAGATGCAGATTTACAGATCACTTTAAATGATGATACCATTGAAATTCGCAGCAATATTCCTGATACCATGAGGTTAAAATACTACAGTATGAGGAACGAATAAATTACCTATTTCAGGTAAGTAAATACTTAAAAATATATACTGCTAAAATTACAGAACAAATTGAAGATTTCGTACACTTTACAATATTAGTCTACAATGATTCAACAAAAACAGATGTAGAATTTATGGCGAACAATGTTAGATTGAAACAGAATGCCAATATTGTTTACATAAATCTCAAATAATTCATAAATTTGAAAGAATTGAAGAAATGTTTTAAAAGTTTCTAAACTAAAGATCGTTGATAACACATAAGAAAATTTATTGCGAATAAAGTATTCTCTGGATGTTTTTATATGTGTTTTAAATGACCGAGAAAAAAAAAAGTATTTAATGGCAAAAACCTGAATAGATACTGTTTGGTGAACTTTTTGCTGGAAAATTAAAACATCGAAAACTGTTATACTTACTCAGTAAAAATAGGCATGTCTAGTAAAATAAAAGGTTTAATCTAACCCTAAAGACTGGAATGTGAAATCATTTCACTTAAAACGAAAGGCTGAAAAAGGTGACGTTTTTTCAAAATTAATTGAGGAATATAATAACATTAATTACAGATCAATAGAAATGCATCCGGTTGAAGCAAGCAAAAAAGAATTAAGACCAAAAATAGAAATAAACTTTTCCGTTACCTGGAAACTAATACATTAGGAACGCCTAATTTAAACTAGTTGCAACAGTTAGTATTTCTAAAGAGGTTCCTTCCTAACTCTACCGAGGAAATATTGAAAATAGAGCAGGTAATTTTCGGTAATCCAGTCGTTTAAAAATAGGAAGACTTGAAGGCAGAGGATATATAGGACACGTTTTACTAATAAGAGTTATCTCTATACCACACTGAAGATGGTATATACATTATATTGACAAGATTTTAAAGACAAAATGGATGAACAGCAAAAAAGTATATACTCGTTAAATGAAAAGGATATGATGAATCGTTTAACAGTTGGCAAGCAGCTGGAAATATTAAATTGTTCGAAAGACACACCTCTTCCCGAGAGACGATATAACAAAGCTCATCTCTTCCCGAGAGACGATGTACCAAAGACACACCTCTTCCCGAGAGACGATGTACCAAAGACACACCTCTTCCCGAGAGACTATGTACCAAAGACACACCTCTTCCCTAGAGACGATGTAACAAAGCACAATTCTCGATTGGAGACGACAACACATTCAGAGGCAGAGAAAGCACAATACACAAAAAACAGTCAATAGCAGTAATAACGATCATGATTTTTTGAAAAATAATGAGTTTTTAGAATGTGATAGATGTGAAAAATGGCTTATTAGAACACAAAGGAATAAAAACATGGCTGGTATATGACCGATCAGAGGGAAAATAAATGCAAAGTAAAAGCCTACAAGCTAGACCGAGAATTTGAACAAAATAAGGGTTAATACAAATTACATAAATGTCGGTGCAATCATGCGGAAACTTAAACTTTTAAATTTCACTCAAAGAAGGTACAGAAATTGTTCCAAAGGCACACGCACTTTACCGATTCAACCATTCATCTTTCCAGGCCAAAATGTGTATCATGCACAATTTTAACACGTTTATAAATCCTTCAATCACAAAGAATTACCACAAAATTAACCAAATTGTCTAATTGATAGTTTCTACAGCATATAGCCCATTAATGGTCGTTCTTCTTATGTAGACAATAATCTTTTGACTAGATATGGAGGTCCTCTGCTTTTAATTCTTCCGTGGTGATCCACGGGTACTTTTATTGTTTGTCTTTGTAAAGCAGCATTTTTTTAGGATACTTACATGGTAATTTCCATTGGTCACCTTGGTTTAATTCAGACTATTGTATCCAACAACTTATTTCCAGGCTGGCCTGTTACAGTGGTATGTGATAGCATTGATTCTGTTGCGCTTTTCTTTGAGATCTTAACTGTCTTAATATCTGAATTTACATAACAGAGTAGGATTTTTTGTTTGTTTGTTTGTATTTTACAGTGTTTAGTCTCCAATTTGTTTTTTCATTGCTGTCAAGGGCTTCCTTTATGTTCTCCATTTATTAGTTGATAACTTAGAGTGAAGGTTCCCGATGGGTGTAACATCATCAAAACGTCCAATATTTTGCTCTGTAAAACCACTAGCAAGATTTACATTTTCTTTCTAGTTCATGGTTAGATAAATAATGAAGGCATGTGGAAATTACATGATCAGTGTCTAAATCACCTTCACTCAGGCATTCAGGTTTTGCAATGGATGGCCATCTTCGATAAAAGTCAATAGATGGAACACCGAATATTTTAAATGTCATGATTGACTTTTAGTTTTTGATTTAGTGCTTGTACAATTCTAGTTTTTATCATTTGAATCATTCTGAAGTTTTCATCATTGTTGTATCTTTGCCTAAAATATTAATTGTAGTGCTCCCTGTTTTCTTCTCTCTGTTTTCTCTTTGTTGTATTCGCCATTTCTTTTTCTGTGCTATTCAATTCGGCAAGGTTTAAAATAGCTACTAGTTTTGTAAAGTCGGATTTGTCTTTTTCTATTTCGCATCTGCGACAAAAGCTTTTTATCCATTGCTTTCCTTTAAGCATTTAAATTTTCAAAATATTTTTCACTACTCAAAGTAAACTTGTAAGTCACCTTACAACTAACCCTTTGAACACCTTGAAATAGTGTCAGAGACAACGTGTACCAGAGGGACAATCATCTTGATTTAACTTTCCAAATGCCCTTGCAAATAATGTAAAGATGAACAAGACTAAAATGAAAACAAGATTAGCAAAGAATATCAAAAGGTAACTTTTCGAAAATCAAAATATCCACGTAGGGTTGAACTTGGCATACAATCTGGCAAACGTTTGCAAGAATTCAAAAAGATAAAAAATCTAAATCTGAACTGTTAAAGAAAAAACAAGAAGTCTCTAAACTATTACAAGTTGCAAGTTAGTCTTATTCTTTAAATGAGTTAAAACTCGTGTATATTTTTAATTTGAGTCTGACTCTGTGTGTGTGTATGTGTGTGTGTGTGCGAGACAGACAGAGAGTTTGCTTGAGATATTATTTGCATTTATATATTTATATTTATTAACTGTGCAAATGTAGAGTCATGACTGCTCAACAATTATACATAACTCCCTTAACACTGTGTCAGGTGGTGCTAAAAGGAATTAGTATAATTCTGACAGTCAAGTTTTAATTAGAAGAAGAAAAAAATACACCGTTGGAACTGCACTAAAGGTGGACATAACAAAATTTAAAGCACAAATGGAGAAAAGAAAGAAATTGAACGAAATAAATTTTTGAGAAGCTTAGAAAGTCTCTTATTGTTGCAACAAAGTATACAACATAATAAATATCAGCTCATGTTTGTTTAAGTTTTGGCTGCATTAATTGTTCCTATACAAATGGAAAGTTATATTACAATGAACGATTTCCCTGACAAAAAAAATTATATTTCAACAATCCAATTGATAATAGAAGTAGTGTCCATTTCATTCAGAGAATAGATTATGTTTATGTATATTAAGATATTTCTGATAAACTCAAAAAACAATATCCTCTATTGCAGAAATGAAAAAAAATGAAACAAAGACTGTTTGAATTACTGATCAGTCATACAACCTAACATAAATTAAAAGAGGGAATGACTGCAAATGATGAGAACAAAGAAAGTATAGTGTCAAATGTTTGAAGAAAAATAATAATAATAAAAAAAACAATCAGAAGTTGAAATCACTCAGAGCAATAATTACAGAGTGAATATCACCAGCTACAATGCCAAATTTTTAGGATTTAATAGACAGAAAACTATATAGATATCTACTGAATGGGATGCAGTTTTTGGGTTAACTAAACCTAACAATGTATACGTTTACCTTAATCAAATAAATAGCATGCACAAACTATTTCACAGGTAACGGCACGACCCACGTACACCTGAACTATTCAACATTGTTAAACTCTTTTCCAGTTAAGAATGTTCTTCACGGAAACTTTGTTTCATAAAGTGTTAGTGGTCATTCCAAGATTCCAAGCAATTACAGAGGGATACAGCTAATAGATTGAATATCAACATAAAACATTAAGCTGAACACTTGATAGAATTTCGCAGTTTGCCTGTAACATATTGTTCATGGAAAGTAAAGAATCAAATGATGACAGAGATACCTCTGAGATGTCCAAATGAGCTCATTTTACCTCAAACATTGCGAGAAAAACAGAAAAAGTGACTGCATTTATTAGCAATTCAACAAACAGTGACTTAAACCTCAACAATAACCGTATAAAAATGTACGTGATCGTGTTAAATTAATTGTTGCTGCTAATAGTCAATTTTTACAAAGAAGTGTTGACACTTATATGGAGGATACTAATTTAAAAGATATCACAGCTCTGCCGTTGTCAGTTTCTCTTTTAAACATTGTCTCTGGCACGATTATACTTTCAAAAAAACAATAACATATGGAGATTTTAACTGGTGTGAATACCGTTCACTTTTACAACCGATCCTTCTTCATGCATTATATCTTTTGAATTATCAACAATGTAATAGAGTATTTTGTGTTCTGATCATTTTTGGGAGTATAGAAAAAATTAAAGCCTTTTTACACACACACACACACACACACACATATATATATATATATATATATATATATATATATATATATATAGATAGATAGATAGATAGATAGATAGATAGATAGATAGATAGATAGATAGATAGATAGATAGATAGATTGATTGATAGATAGATAGATAGATAGATAGATAGATAGATAGATAGATAGATAGATAGATAGTTAGATAGATAGATAGATAGACAGATAGATAGATAGATAGATAGATAGATAGATAGATAGATAGATAGATAGATAGATAGATAGATAGATAGATAGATAGATAGATAGATATGCGTCATGTTTGTGTATTTATGATGATACTAATCTAGAAACAATTTGTATTCCAACATGATACCTTTTTGTGTAGTCAATAAGACCACCATACTGAAATATAATTAATATCTCAACATGTCTTTGTCTTCCTATTTCAGTAAGTCTAACAGGTTTGATGTAGTGTCTCTCAATTTCCCATGATGCAGATCTGCCGTCTCCCATTTCCAATATTTCATACACATTTATGGATATATTTTTACAATTTTTATATCCTCTATTTGTACCGGATATCGTTTAAACTAATGACTATATCTATCCATATTTTATCTGAATAGTCTATGTTTATGATCACTTGCTGTATTTAACAGATTCCACAGCTTACAAGAAACACTAAATTGTCTTTATGTTTCACAATAATATAAGCCTTTTTGTTCTCAAACCATCCAGGTCATATTATATATGAGCTTACTCTAAGCAGTTGATGTCTATATATGTGCAATGTCAAAAACTCAGTCTTGTCCAACATTCAGCTCGCACCTTTTGCTTATTTTCTGTCCAAATTTGGTATTTAAAATGTCAGATAAACGTTCAATGACATTATACGTTATATCTCTGTTTAATATATTTCAAAATCTTGTTATTTAGTAAAAACAAATTATATACTCAGCTTATTCACCTTCTTCAATGTGTAGTATCTTAAATCTGATTTTTAAGTCCAATTGAGCTTTCACAGAGGCACATTACCGAATTTTTCGAATGGTGGTTTTCTTCAAATATGGTTCATCGTCATTGAAATATACATACAAATTTTGATTGTAGCCGCGGTAACATGTATACTCATTTAAATTTCTTTTAAATCAATCTCCAAGACTTTCAGTGATACTTCTGTTAACATTTTGATTAGTCGTATGTTTAACGTCTTTTCTAGTTGTAAGACATATTAATGGACGTTGCAACGTTGTACCTCTTGGTTTAGTATTGATGCATCGAGTATAGAAGTCCTCATTTAGATTTATTTAAGTGAGAAATATTTCAGTATTTTTGGTAAATATTTTTCATGTGTATTTAACTAGTTAACCTTTGACCTTTATTATAAATCTTTAAAACGCCCATCTGCACTCTCTGGTCTGCTAATCTCCTGAGTTCGGGTGCACCGGTCTGCCTCCAGGCAAAGGATTCATCGCCTTTCTTACAGTGAATTGGTAAGGTTGTCGCCTAAGTTTATGACGTCAAATCACCCGAGATGTCATTGAATCACTGCAATTGCACGGTTGAATTTAACCTCAATTGGATCCCCTAAGTCAAATTAAAAGGCTAGGAACTCTGGAAGTAATTGAACCTGTAGGCATAGTAAAAATGTTATCCAGAGGTTTAAGGTACATCGCGGTTTCACATACCCTGTAATCTTAAATAATGTAAACTCAGGTCCCTTTGCACCATTTCGACTCTTCCTGTGCTGAAACCATTCAGCCCAATTACACCGTCATACATGTACGGATGAATAGGCTGGAGACAGCGGGTGTGCTCAATTTATATAGAACTTTTCCACCTCCCAATAACCGAACCACATACATTAAATGCAAAATGCCGACGCTATACGCCTAGATGAACGAGCTCAGTTACCAACACACTGTACAAATTGATTATTTAAGCTTTACTTATATATTAGCAGGCAAAATTCAAATAGGACGATCTCGTTCGATTCGTTTTCACGAATGTTGAGAAAACTGTCCGATTCCTTTCTAAAGTCAAAACTTTCCTCTCTACTGAACTCGAAATTCAAGAATCGAGGAATTTCTACTAAGGTTGTAATTGTTACTTCATCGCAAATGCTATTTGCCCTAAACAACATTAGGACTGGCCCTGGGTCAGCTATTCCGAAATGATGAACAATCATGCTGTAACTAACAGTAGTCCAAAGCTGTCAATGTATCAACTGCTGGTAACCCTTCCTAAAGTTTTATGTCAGTTGTTTACTCTAATTGTCGAAAATAACTAACGTAGTGTAAAGAAACCTACGTGGGGCTATTTTATGAGATGGGGCTATTTTATGTTGACACATTAGTCCTCGTAGTAACTCCTTACGAGCCCCAGAAATCTTGTAACCCACGTACAGATGTTCCTTTCAGTTAAAATGCTCTCTTATCACTTCGGATTATATCTTGCATAGATCTCGTGTTTCTCTTTAATTGTAATGAAACATTGTCATTAGTTCCCTAACAGGAGCCTCTAAAGCATTATTTCGGTGCTTCGATAATTTATCTATTTAGTAATCAAATAAATAATAGATACATTTCTACGATAATCTCAGACAAAAAGTTTATTAATTTATACAGGTTCTCAAAAATGCACTCAAATAATGTTTTAGTTGCCATAATGTGGGGCCCTAGAAAACGCTCAAAAGCAAAGAGCCGAAGTGGCATCCATCATAGGAGTGTTGCGCTATGACTAAAAAAAATCATTTTTGTCGCGGATACCATACCGTACTATAACATGCCGTTCGGGGACCAGGGAATTGGGTAACAGGGGTAGCAATGGACAGTTCACATTTAGCCACCACACTATGTCTCTTACGTTGTATTACACTTTTATGCCATGCGCATTTTGAGTCTACTCTGTTCACAGGTAGATGCGTGTTATGCACGGATTAATACAACAAACTCGGTAAATTAAATACTCACCTTCTTCGTATGGGTCTGGCTGTACTCTATTCATCGGCTTAGGTGAGTAATACCTGACCAAATTCTCATTGAACGTGACTGAAATGTGGAAGGTAAAATGTTAACAACAAACAAAAAAGACAATTATTATAAGTCAACTATGGGAGAATGAAATATATAAAGTTTCGTTTATTCCACCACTAAAAATATGACTTGCTAAAATATTATAGATATGCATTCTTGCGGGTTCTTAAGTAGAACTTCAATATATATTTTAGACAAAAGGGCGCATCTTTCTTCATCATGTTGCAAATTTAATAATGGTAAATATAAACTGAATGCATTTATAACAACTGTACAATATTTTAATCTGGGGTGATGAACTATATTACTCACCAATCATTTCATATTGCTCGTCAAAGAAATTATACAAAAATGTCACCTCCTTCTACAAACTTAACTTATAAAAATTAGTCTGCGATTAATCATTAGTATTTTCATCTTTCCAGGTTTTGTGAAATCTTAAAGAAGTCTGTTTTTTTAATGTCATAAATTATGTCAATGCTAAAGATACATCTCTCCAAAACGATTTGTTTTTGTATTTGTGGATAATTCAGATATTTTCAAATCATTTAATTGAATAAAATGTGTAATATAGTGACTAATATTTGTTGCAAAAGTAATTAATTATATTCTGCCATTCAGGATGATTATTCAGCAGACGCTTACCCAAAATGTTTTTAAGATTTTATAAACGATGATAGATTATTATTATTATTATTATTATTATTATTATTATTATTATTATTATTATTATTATTATTACTACTACTACTACTATTATTATTATTATTATTATTATTATTATTATTATTATTATTATTATTATTATTATTCAGTAATTGTTAGTTCTTTAAGTGTTTTTCTTGACCTTGTCTACTACATATGCTTGGTCTTTTAAGAACGAATTATTGAATTTCCATAAGCCTGGTTCTTTTTAAATTTTGTATATTGAAAGGTGAGTATTATCAGTGAAATGTCAGACCTATAGCTGGGATATATATGAATATTTTTACTATCAATAAAATTAAAACTTTCTTCATTTATCAAGACAAAATCTAAAAGCACCATTTTAATTTTTGGTCTGAATCAAAGTATACTCTTGTTATCTTACAATTATAAATTCTCCACGGATCGCTGAGATGCAATTCTTTTTTCAGATCCATTATTCTGTCCCTTGATTTCGGGTTATTTATTGTTCCATAATTAAATACATCTATACAACAATCTTGAGTAAGTTCTAGTCTTCACTGCCAGTGGTAGAATTTTTTTACTGTTTGATAACAGACTCAATTGCATCGAAAAAATTAGAGAATCTTCATTTGGACAATACATATTAATGGCGTCGTTTGTTGACTCTCAATTTCCATATCAATTGCAATTATATTCCTTTACTATTCTTGAAGCTTCTTGAAACTTTAAAATCTATATTATTTGCGAACATTATCATTACACCACGATATCTCCTTGTATCAGAGCTAAACTAATATGTATATGCCCACTCAGTTTCAATATATGTTTTCTTTGCTTCTGTGAAATGAGTACAAATTCAAACACATCATCTCGTTTTAACCTATATTCCAGTCCCGTTGTATTTAATGACAACGTACTAACAATTTTTAATTATGATTATCAAAATAATACTTCTTACAGGTATACCCACAATACAATTGTAAGTATGATCAACAAAAGAATAATTCTTACAAGTATACCCACAACAAAATTGCAAGTATGATCAACAAAAGAATAATCATCACAAGTATACCCATAACAAAATTGCAAGTATGATCAACAATAGAATAATTCTCACAAGTATACCAACAACAAAATTACTAGTATGATCAACAAAAGAATAATCCTCACAAGTATACCTATAACAAAATTGCAAGTATGATCAACAAAAGAATAATTCTCACAAGTATACCCACAACAAAATTGCAAGTATGATCAACAAAAGAGTAATTCTCACAAGTATACCCATAACAAAATTGCAAGTATGGTTAACAAAAGAATAATTCTTAAAAGTATACCCATAACAAAATTGCAAGTATGATCAACAAAAGAATAATTCTTACAAGTATACCCATAACAAAATTGCAAGTATGATCAACAAAAGAATAATCCTCACAAGTATACCCATAACCAAATTGCAAGTATGATCAACAAAAGAATAATCCTCACAAGTATACCCATAACAAAATTGCAAGTATGATCAACAAATTAATAATTCTTACAAGTATACCCACAACAAAATTGCAAGTATGATCAACAAAAGTATAATTCTCAAAAGTACACCCATAACCAAATTGCAAGTATGATCAACAAAAGAATAATTCGTACATGTATATCCATAATAAAATTGCAAGTATGATCAGCAAAAGAATAATTCTTAAAAGAATACCCATAACCAAATTGCAAGTATGATCAGCAAAAGTATAATTCTTACGAGTATACCTATAACAAAATTGGAACTATGGAGGTAAAGAGTTAGACACTGTGAAGGATGCACTTAATGACCAGGCAAGAAGAGTTCTTACAATGTCAGCAAAAGAATAGGGAGAAAATTCAAGGCATGAAAATAGAAAATAAACAAAACAAAATTGATTGTTAAGATCAAAGTAGGCCTCATATTAAAAGGTTGTTGTAAAGATAATAATTCCAATTTCTTTTAGGTAGTTCTCGACTACCTGATAGAAAATAGATTTTTACCTGACAAAAATATTACTCAAAAATTTCTTTTGCAAAGGAAACCTTTAACGACAGATCATTAGAGTAGTTTGCAATTTTAGGTAAGTGAGGGAAATGGGATAAAGTGTAATACAGCTAAGTCCTTAACTTCCTGCTCCGAAACAAAGTCTGCACAAAAAGGTGAAGAGACCAAACACTATAACGGTGTGGGAAAAAATATAATAAAGTTTTAAATTGGTTGGAGGCGGCTATGGAAGCTGGTGTATGTGGTTCTGCAGCTGGATTGTTGTTGGCGGGACAATTTACGGACATAGTTGTTCTTTAAGCTTTTCTGGTCTTAGTCCAACACTGGTAAGTTATTCAGGAAAAACTGATTTACAATAAAGTTTAAAAATACGATGAAATACTAACACTACTGTCATTAACATCTTAAAGAGTATCGATGACATGATAAGCAAAGCGATCAGAAACAATTAAGTAAAGTATTATGAATTTACTTTGATCATCAACGAGCATAACAGATGAAAGAGATAAATGGCACAACCAGGAAGAAAGGATACAGAAACAAAGGTCATAGAGGAAGGGAAGAAACTAAAAGAAGAGATCTTGCAGAAACTTACCAACTATAAGAACACAAGTAGGAAAATTTAAACTTCAACTTCCGGCTGTTAAGTTTTTTGGCTGCTCTAATTTCGCTTATACAAATGAAATGTAAAGCCTTTGCGAAGCAAGAGCTACATTAGAATCGACTGTTTCCTTCAAAAAGAAATATATTTCACGAATCCAATTGATAACAGAAATGAAAAGCTATCCATTTCATTACAGAGAATAGAATCTGTCGTTGGGTATTACAATATAGCCGATAAACTCAAAACAACATATTAACTTGTAGCAAGGACTGATTTAATTCCACATCGTTTTAATAGCCTTGAAATATACATCGACAAAGTTAAGATTTACTGACTGAAAATGGTGAACACGAGGAAAGTATTGATGCTGAACATTTGAACACAATTCAAAAGCTAAAGTCACTCATAGTAACAGTTGCACAGTGTATATCACGAAATACAACAATACATTATTAGGATTCCCTAGCAACTGACTGGCATTCATACATTAATATACTGAATCTGATATAATTTGAGGTTTTTTTTAAACCAGAAAATCTTTCATATATCTCGATCAAGTCAATAATACCAAAAATAAATATTGCAAATGACTTGTATTCATCTTTTCTAGACTTTGTTTCTCACAATGTTAATGGTCATTGCCAGTAATTACAGATGGATACAAATAATGGATTGAATATCAGGATCACAGATGAAGATTGAAAAGCCATAGATTTTCCATGTATGCCTGTAACATGTGTTCAGCGTGGCTCAAGCAACTTAAGTTGTTTTACATGTTAAGTATATTGATATGATGACATACACCGCAGGAGTAGGCTTTATCTCTCGCTAAATGGGAGAGATATCTCTTAGAGGTCCCCGTGACTCCGTTTTACCATTTAAAATCAAAACAAAAGCAGATAAAAACAATGTTTTACTAGGTAAAACATTTAACACTGGCTTAAACCTCAGCTATAACCGTATTACCAATCTAGCAGGTCGGGTACAAACATTTGATGCAGCTAATATAAATTTTCAACAAAAAAGAACTTATACTCAAATACGTACAACTCTTGAGGGTAACCATTTTAACGATATCAAAACATGCAAAGAAAACGTAGGCAATAAATGAACCGCTATTGAACATCGTGTCAATGAAAAAGATAAGATAATTAAGAAATACCCGAGTTATATTGATTTCGGTGTGAATTGAGGTAATATAGCTACAGTTTGTACAACGATAATACAGAATACTTCATTAAGAGCCATAACAGGGTTTTGGGATGTTTTAGTGCTTTAACTGAAATTGTTTCCAATGAATTATTTAACATTTATGGATTGAACTATGCTCCGTCACGTTTATTTTGGAAAATTAGAACAGTGTGCAATTCAAATAAATAAACCATGCTTATAAATAATTTATATCAGCCTTATATTTTACCTTTAAAAAAATTAGAGTAAATTTAATCATTTGATTTTTACATTGAAACGGTGGTGGACAACCGACGTTCTGCTTACTCATTAGAGGACAAAACGAATTCACCATAGGTGACGATCTTTACAGAGTAAATGAATCACGTACATATTACCTGAAAGACAGCAAACGAACTGGAAAATATTTTCCTCTAGTACCATTACCTCTGAATCAATTGCGCAATCGATACATAGTAAGAACATGAATGGAGTTGCTTTCCTCTACGACTGCATAACAATATACCGAAGCATCATAATAGCAGACAATAAAATGTTAGCAAATTACATACTTAATTATCCCAGGATGAGTTCAAATAGTGTTTTGATACTGTGCATAAAGAGTGGAGAAAGCGATGCTGAAAAGTTTTTAAACTCGGAGGTAGAAACATTTCGGTGACCATAGGAGGTGTTCCAAATATGTTTAATTACCAAGGTTTTCAATTGATTCATCAATTTCAAGAAGCCACTAAGTATTGCCTTTTTTGAACAACTAAAGCACTCAGAAATTAGTAATACTAGTGTTAATATTTTTTACAATGTCAATCATTGCAGTTGGCTTGATTTGAGAAATACACAAGATAACTGTTTAAATGAAAGTGGTCTTAAACTAGCTAACGTATAACACGGTATCCATGGAAAAATCAATTAAAACGTATAACACGGTATCCATTTAAAAATCAATAGAAAAGAAATGTAGATGCTCACAAAATGTATATTTATTTTGTTCCAGATATTAAGGTTAACATTCAAAACAAGCAACTCAAATAAATTATGTTTTTAAAAAATGTATCTAAAGAACCGTGATTATTTGTGGAGTGACTAATTATCGTTAATAATGTTTACAATAAATCTGACTGAGACTAAATACAAAGACTTTTTCGATTACATCAGCATCAACTTTTATGTACAGCAAGACTTCCAATAGAAAATGGTTACGCAGAGCACATCAAAGTAATTGAAGAATATAGAGAAAATACACGTTAATTTGTTGCATCTTCCAATAAGGACATAAAAAGCAACGGAGCAGTGTTGGAAGAGAACTATGTTATTATGGACAAAATGAAAGGGGAAATTCAAGGTATTTTGAAACAGAACAGAAGGAACAAACATTTAATGCGAACAGTGTTTCCTAGTCATGATAAGGTCCTTACGAGTTCGTAAGGTAAAGTATTTATGTTGTCAACCAGTAAACGCTTATCGTCATACATAGACAACGCTACATTGTTCATAATGATGCCTAACATCTCGTGATTGTACGATTTTAGTAAATTCGCCTCTTCATAATTTTCGTTATTATCAATTAAGTAATTTTTTTTAGAAACACATTTACTTATTCCTTAGCAAACGTTCGTTTCATCTTTATCTGTCATGAAAGAATAAAGCATGGATCTTAACCCTCAAATCTCTCTAATTAGTATGCCTATTAGTTGATCTTTTAAAATGTTCTCTTTTATATCAATGATCATTTGTTCTGTCCTAACTTCAATGCATGATCAATATGTATCAGTCTGGAATAGTCTCATTTGATCATCGTATTTCTTTTTGAGCTTGTTGTAGTAAAAATCATACATCAACCACTTGCTTAGTTTAATACAGTAAATCCACCATAGATCGGTTTGGCTAATTTCATCTATATTTTGTTTTAAGAATGGCTATCGCCAAGGCATCGTCAATAATTTTTCTCCTGACCAATGATATAACCTTTTGGCATTCGAAAAATGTATTTTCATCTGTACATATTATTTACTGTATCCTCAACTTTCCATATGATTACCGAATATATCGTTATTCACAAATGCTTTCCCGAAATCAATATTAGCTTTTTTCTCAGACTAGCATTGAAAGGTTTAAGCTAAGGTGGCTGTTCAAACAAGACAACTCTGTGCATTTTATTTAAGTATTGAAACTAATTGTACGTAAAAGCTTAAAATTTTTCCATTGTAGTACATACTTATTGTTGTTTGAAGATGTACACAATAGTTTTGATACAGTCGTGTTTGTACCCTTGGAATAATCGATACATTTATCTTGCTTGAGGATAAATCATTTTCGCCTGGTAGAAACTGTTCTGGTGCTAGATGGTAGTCCTTAGAATAGTCATGGTAATGTAATGGAATCTCCAAATCAACATCTGATATGCAACCAGTATCACATTCATCAGGTATTTCAAACAGATTTTAATATATCCATCTAATGTGTTCATCATATGCTAATGTACAATAAAAATTATTTACAGGGATATATTGGTCATTCCAAACTCATAAAGATTTGTGGTATCCATGTATTGGTATGGAAACATGTCTTTCCTCATTTATTTGTTAATTTCATGTCAATTAAATTTATAGATGTTTCTGCGATTTTTTAATCGCCTAAAACTTTCATATATCCTCTGCCTGCGTAAAGACTTGTAAAATTGCAACACTTCCATTGTCAGCTGCTTTAATGACTTTTACATGAACCAAAAGCTATCAGCAAATATAATCGTTCTTGACACAGTTATTTCATTTTCATCCGTCATAGGTTTTGCATTTCTCGCCGTTAATTCTAGTGCACTAGTTCTGCTATCCTACGCAACCAGTTGTAAAGTACCTGAATGCAGTCAGTTCCTCTGTAACTGATGGTCTGTGGCATTTATAAATTAACTTGAGGTGTCACGGAATGGTGTATACTTTATATCAATGTATATGGGTGAAAGAAAATGTACTCGAGTTTTGTTGCCGCGTACAGCGTTACCCGAGGGTGGTTTATTTTTTCGGCTCTAGTTATTTCGAAATACTGAGCGCGATTCATCCCATGCAGCAAGTGCAAATTGCCTGCTGCGAAAACCCAAGTACCTCGAGTTCTCTAGCTGCGCATATTCATCACAGCTAGGGTACTTATAGGGCGAATTCTCTATGTACAATTACATAACGACGAGTCTTGTCAGGAAGCTTGCCACTTTACAGGAGCAATCTTCAGCTGTAGAGGTACGTAAAATTTAAAATTGCATTCTTTGTTACTATCCGTTTTATATGACAGAATTGTTTTACATATTAGACGTTTTGGAATTTATTCTTAATTTCACTGAGAGTCAAAACCTAGGTCATATAAAGCCATCCTGTTAGACAGACTATAGTCTGGTTCAAGTTAGCCATTTGTTATAACTGAACAGACAGATTGAAATTAATTATACGATGCATGCATTTAAAAATGAAATGTAACGTGTGACGAAACGAATTCATGTGTTCGCATGCGCAACATATGTCAATGCATTCGCACTTAACCGTGCCATATGTACTACACGGCTCAGTTGTTATACTTTTAGCTGTTTTTATGGTTTGGTGATGTGGAGTCGTAGAACTCTGTGGGGTTCCTTATGACCTGTACGCTGCTGTCTAGTGACGTTGGCTCGGAAGAGAGTACCAGTGTTCTCGATGTGAGGGACCAAGGCTTCGCGTCCAGAGGATATGTGTTGAACGAGAAGGCTCTCGAGGAATCCTCCAACAGACTGGGAGGGGCGGACCATGCGTGGTGGCTCCTTGACCATTGACTAGACCGGGTGGAACCGGAAATACATCTTGGTCGTCAACTGGACGCCTTGATATATATATATGTATATATATATATATATATATATATATATATATATATATATATATACACATATATAATATGTATATATGTATGTGTGTATGTATATATGTGTATGTATATATATGTGTATATATATGTATATATATGAATATATATATATATGTATATATATGTATGTGTGTATATATATATGTATATGTATTCCATGTTGTCATTGGTATATTTCAATATTGCTGAATGAGTGACAAATTCATATTTCCATATAGCTAAAATTAGTGATAAATTCATGGATTCATATTACCATATCGCTAAATGAGTGATAACTTCATGAATTCATATTTCAAATATCGTTAAATGAGTGATATATTGATAAATTCTAAATACATGCATCCTACTTGTGGATAAATGATTAATGATACATTATTCGTAGTTGTATATAAATCTCATGCTTTGGTCACCCTTGTTGCTGAATAAGACATTGCTTGTATTAGGGTGTAAATCATATACTTCTATTCGTTGATTGGTGATAGAACATTATTAACGTTTGTTTAAGTTCCATTAGTTGATTCGTCTTTGATTTTTCTCGTTGAGTTACTTGTTGTTGATTAGTTCCATGTCAGGAACTATATTATTTTCCTTATATCTTTTTGTTACAATGGTGTCAGATTCATTCATCGTTAAATTGCATTTATAAATAAACATCTCATTAACACAATTGCTGTCGGTGTCTTCGCTAAATCCAATCCAAAACCTGGCTTCATCCTGTTACATGAGGTACAAGTAAAACCCCTGTTGGAATGTGTTCAGCGGTTTGCATAACACATTTATATCTGATTGTTGCACCCCACTATTACAATTTTGTGTCTGTCGTAGCGTAACATAGACACTTCGCGAAAAGTAACTCACATTCGCATATATAATCGTATTTGATAACAAGTCCTCAAAAGTAAGCCAGCCTCTGTAATAAGCCTAATATGATTGACGGGTATGCAAGATAAACCGTAGACTTGCTCTCGACCTTATGGCAATATATTTATTAAAATATCCTTTGATTCTACTAGGCAAAGCTGTCCTAACACAAATGTTCCCATATCCTCTACCTGCGTAAAGACTTGTAAAATTGCAACACTTTCATTGTCAGAGGGCGTGGTTAAAGACAGATAGGTGGCTCAACCTCAGACATATGTGTAAACACCGACGTGATTAAATCTAGATCACATAACCATTGTCCCTTGGGGATGATATCGCCTACGTTGTCATAGTTGACTCTTTCGAACGTGTAAGGTAACACTTGTAAGTCCAAGGTTCATAATACGTCTTTTTGGATATCAATGTAAAAACATTTATTTTCTCTTCAATGGATATTTTATTTTTCAAGTGAAAAAACATTATCATCTCTGTCGATAAGTCTGTGTTTTTTAAAAAAAGCAAAAACAATCATTAAGAAATAGGTTTCTTCCTGCACGTTCCGCTGGGGAATAATGCGAAATATTGCGTCTTGTGTGCAACCAAAGTAAAAAAAAAAAAAAATTACTCAGATTGTTAGGAGTTAGGATTTATAGAAAAGGGAATTGCTTATTGGTAGAAATAAATACAAGAGTAATGGCTGATAAGATCCATAGCCACGACGATATTGTATAGTTTCATAAAATAAAGCGGGCTGTTATGCCAACAGTTACTCGACTTTTACTGTTTGCAAATCCACTACTGCATCAACGCTAGCGTGGTAAAGAAACCGACCACTATTATTGGAAATGCCACACACACACACACACACACACACACACACACACACACACACACACACACACACACACGCACACATATATACGCATACACACAACTGAAGAATTCAGTCAGGCCTATATTATTAATTGTTGCTATACCACAACGTGGAGATTCCCTTTCTGTGAGACTAAAAATACTACTGTGGAAAGTAGGATTATTGATCAACAGTATACTGTATAACATATTTTGCTTATATTGTTTTCTTTGTGTAGCTACATTCTTCACCGACTATGGCTCATATTTTATATCAACTGTGGCACTGTAGGATTATTGATCGCCAGTATACTGTATACAAAAATTTTGCTACAGCTATATTTTACACTGACTGTATCAAAGTTTATGCGAAAATATTATATTAAACAATTACTGAGGTGTATATATAATGGCGCAAAATTTGCAAATCGACACGCATAGTATTTTAAAACAATTTATGGTTATAAACGATTATGGCATCATTTTACCAGACCAAAGGAGTGTTTTAAACATTACAAAAAAGTTTAAGTCGTTGTTTCGCTTAAATGAATTATACATATCTATCAAAGGGGCTCAAAAGCTGTTGTATGATTTTTTAAATACGTATCCGGAGCATCTTGATAAATTAATCAAATTGGGAATTATCTTAGAATTGCAACGACGCAGACGTCGAGAACAAAACAACAAAAAAAAACCCTGAAATGTCATTATACCACATTGTGCAAGAAAAGTTTAAGTCGCTAACGTTGACTAGACCACCTAGTGCAGATAGCAAAAGGAGCGAATAATATCATGACGATGACGATGACACTGAAACATCAAGCGAATATCCTAGCAGTTGCGAAGATCACCAAGAACAAATCAATTAGAGAAATGTTTGTTTGTTTGTTTGTTTGTTTGGCTTTTTTATATTTTTTGCGTATAATATATGAAATCACCAACGGCACATTTTCGTAATTCGGTGAGAATTTAAGAAAAGGAAGAGCCTAAGTGGGATATGCATTGTTATGAGTGTCGCAAAAAAGACACAGCAACAACGGCATCAATATACATAAAATAGTACACGACATTTTGTTATCGGGTGTCATTGTACAAGCGGCGGTCATTTACGAGTTGGTGTAGTATATCCGTGTACTGATGAGTAGGCGGTTATTTAGTCAAATACCGAATTGAAGAAAATTATAAATGAACACAAATATCTATTTGACTTTGGTCCTCGGTTGCCGCGGCCTGGTGACCGAGTTTATTTACAACGCACTGCCAGGAGTTTGGAAATTACAATGACAGATGAAAAGTCTTTTACAGCAAAGAGTCGAAACAATCAAATACTATCCACTGCAAGCAACTACACTAACTATTGTACTCGGTGCAGAGAACACACGCCTAAAGTTACGTACGCCATCTATCGAAAACATAGATGATTATATCTATAAAAACATAGATGATTATGTCTGTTGGAGAATAAAATCTGAAAATATATACGAAGTTCATTGGCATTGGGACAAAATCAATGCAAATGTGAATGACTTGAAAAACGTTAGCTCTGCGGCAGAACATGTCATTACGAATACTGTAAATCACATTTGTGTTGATCCGGGTGTTCGATTATGTCTCAAATGTGGTATCGGAGTAAAGTCTCGTAATCAACCTTGCCGACCATGCGGATCTATTCACGAGTATTATCGTGCACGCCGTCAAAGATCCGCCTCCGCAATAGCAGGGGAACCTAACCCAACGTTCACCCAACGTTACGATCCCCGACGACGTTGATGAAAACGATACAGAAGTAAATAAAATAATCGCCAGGATTGAGGCAATTGCCATTTCCAAGCCAGGTAAAGTAAATGTTTGTGATCCCTTTATTGACAGAATTCACAATTAGATAAAGATTTGTCCTTATATAACAGTATACCGACTGTGAATCAACTAAGACCATTCACGCAATAGCGTTGGATACGAATACCAAGCCGTATGCGAAAAACTGACATATTTGCGTTATTAGGACCTGTAAATGAATCAAAACCGCAACAACCTGTTACACCGGCAACAGCAGCTTATGATCGCGAACATGAAGCCCCCGAGTTTGTTACACAACCTTAAGGACAATTATGCCAGAGCCGATTGCGGAAATCAAAGAGGACACGGAGAAATTGGAGAAATCATTGGTGTGATTGCAAAGGTCACAGAGGCACTTGATCGAGACGTTAGAGATGCAGTTTTTAAAATGCCTCCAGTACCGCCCGAGTACAAGTCGCAGATGCAAATACCGGCTCAATACTTTAACGAAGCAGCTTGTCAGCACATCTTTGTAAATCCTAGTATGTCTCTCTTAATAGGCCCCCCAACTTAAAAGATTTCATGTTGAAAATACCATCAAAGACAGGATAAATACATGGACGGTGAATGGCCTAGAATGGTATTCAGAGAGCTTACAAGAAAGAAACAGGCTACCGATGAAAGGTGGAATAATTTCGTAAAAACATTTAATGCATTTCACAGAAGAAAAATTGAAGAAGGTCTGGAATTCTGGTGAGAATATCTGAGCAAGTATGAGCCCTCGTACCAAGTCCAACACACACACAAGAAGAAAGACGTACATATGAGCCAGAACAAATGCTTACAAAGGAAATACCGGCAGCGCGGAGAGAACAACTGGAACAGATTAAATAATTAGCAAGCAGATAGAAACACCCGCACGGGAAAATCAACCGCCTGCACCCCCCAAGAGAAGCTGAATCCGCAATGGCACAAATTGCTAAATTCCAAGCTCGAAGAACAGAAGAGCAAAAAGAAAAGGAAGGAGAAGGCCTTGGTGGGCCGTGTGACCCTCACGACCTTGTGGATCGGCTGGAAACACTTATGGGGTCGGTTTGCGTGGGCAACAACGCACCCAAAGTCGTTAATGAAGCCGCATCGATTTGTCAGCGGTTTCTCACCAATGACATCATGGACCCGGTGACGTCTCGCTTGTTAATGCATAAACTTGTTGAAGATATCGATGATTTATACAACACCGATGATGAGTTCTGAGGCAATTCTCAGCGAAATCAATGCTGCATTGCAGCGTGTTGTAGTAAATACAACCCCGAGCGTTACCTCTATGTTCACGATCGCGTTAACGAAACCGGAATTCGATGTGACTTTTTCTACACCAATTACCGCAGGGGAATCACGCACTCTCGAGATAGCATTGGCCTTGTTGCGAGTTTATTACAGTTGGCCTAATATTCGATCACGACCATTTGGTGGTCTTGGTGCAAATAACTCATTTTTGTTTTCGGCAGATAGTGGGTCCACCTGGAATAATATTGAACTTTCCCTGGGCGCGTGCGACATAGAATGGATAGAATCTGCACCGTACGTGGTTGACATCGCACCGTCATCAATAAGAACAATTCTCGGTTGGCCTGAAGATATTTCCGATGCCACACGAATCTTACGCGTTGGAGACCATATTGCGCCTGACATTGTTAATATTCCCGCAACGATTCAAATTATTTTAACCTGTGACGCCATCAGTGGCAGTTATGAAAGCGGAACTGGGACGACAAAGTCGTCCGCGGAAAGCATAGCTGTTCAAGGTTACATACTATTTGGATTCTCCCCAACTGTGGAACCGGGTGATTTAATATCAATTATTCCCGCGGCACCGGTGTATCTTCCATGTTACAATCCTCGGTCGACACATATTCGTTTTACGCTTGTGGTCCAGGACGGACACCTGTTGGACCTGCGCGGGGAGACCTTGAAATACAACTGTACATTAGAGAAGCACCTGACATTTAATATAATGACTGCCGTACGTGAACGTGTGATACCAGTGCGTTTTGCTAACGCGAGTAAACCCGTTTACGTGACATATTACGGAACTGGTCTTGGTGATGTTGTCCAGAGATTCTTCACAGGCGCGCCAAAGGTACTTGAGGCCCTGACCTCGCACGCTGCACCAATTACTAAACAAGTTTCAATGCGAGTCGTTGATAGCATCAAAAACATTGCGGCGGACCGGTTAAAATATTCTGGTTACTCGAGCACCGCGGGTAGAACCAAAACCATTTACACTTCCATCGACAGAAACAATGCCTGCACCAGTCAGTAAAATCATCAATGAAGCTGCTCAACAACGTATCGCCGAATCAGAGACTGCAAATCTGGCGATGGGAAGCGGATTACGGATGTGGGCGGAAGCTGGACGCGAGTGGTCAAGCCACCAACGCCATCTCACAAAAAGGTATTAGACGAACTAGATAATGTATCAATGTAAACAATGGCCCGATTCAAAGATATATACGATCCCGCGTTTGACATGGACGTGCCTGTCTTGTGGATCGAAGTAAAAAAGAAAAAGATTTTCAGTATTATTCGTACCCGGATAGGCTCCCTAATGAACAAAAAATAGAATTGCAAGTGCATGACACAACTAGGTTTTTTCTTTCGTTTGAGGCTTTCTTGAAAATACCCGATCGCTGACTGCACCACCAGGTGTGAAAACATCCAGGGATTGTGTTTACAACGAAGAAGTGGAATTCACCGATAAGGCCACTCCGGTTGCATTTCCAGTTAATTATGTTGCGCCAAGATTGACTCAACTGAGAAAAGAAAGATCTTGACTGCTATTTAACAAGGCCGCACTTGTCCGTGTAACAGTTCTTGTGCGAAGACGAGTAAAATCGTTTCAGACACCAACCAAGAGTGTAATCAATATGAACAGGGTGTAGTACCCCCAGAACTCACAATTGCTGGAGATTTAAGTATTCCACAGAAATATATTTTATATGATTGTATGGCAGTTGTACCAGTAAAAAAGGGTAATTTGTTAGAAGTGCGTGTGCATGTTATACCCGAAAATGCATAGTTGTCGAGCAATTGTACTACACAATTGTATTGTTAATAGAAGAATTATAATGGAATCTCAGCGTTACTGGTGTGAAACAATAATCGAAGCGGAACTACAACTCCGAGATGAAGTCGTTAAGAGAACCGTGGGGCTAACGAAATACAAACGTGTGTATGTAATTGTTGATACTATTTGTGGAATCGCCGCTGCAGCAACTGTTGGTCGGGTTTTGCTTAAATCACAGTCACGACAATTATTATTGGTACATCAATGGGATTGTTGTTGGAGCCATATCGATATTAACCGGTGTCGCAGGCGGTTCCAGTAAAATACTTTCGTTACGGTTGCATTCGCAAATACGTATCTATTCGGAACTTCTCGCGGCAGCACAAAGTTGTCTTAATACGATTAGTAAATTATACTCGAATGCTATCGGAGATAAAATCATTAGCGCGGCCGAGTTCGAGACCGTGTTGGAGGAAATGCAAAACCACAGGCATCTCCGAGAACAGATACGCAATCGCGTAGTGGATTTGCACACAGTAAAAGTCGAGTAACTGTTTGTATAACAGCCCGCACACACACGCGTGCACATGTGTGATTATATTTTACAGACTCAACAACGCATGTGCTAATAGGTGACGATCGTGATACAACTACTACTAGCCATAGAGGTTGGTATAAAAGGCGCTGACGGATGTCAGTAAAATAAATCGAAAACGCACAATATACCTCTGCTGATATACTGTGTTAAGTCAGTCCTAAATATACCATTTTAACACTTAAGAAAATAATACGCTGAAGGTCGTCAGTTTCAATAGATTTGTTGCTTTATATCTTCTTTGTTTATTATATAACAGACACTGAGTGAAATGCATTCCATTATACTCGGTTGCATAAAATTTCTAATTTCTCATTTCATCTAGTACTAAATCCATTCTGATATACAGACTATGTAAGCCAACGGCATCCTACAACCCCACCATACTCTGGATGGACAAGCCTAAAACCAGCCACACCAACCAACTAACCAAAGCTCATCATCTCTGCAATGATTACAGCATGGAAACTTGTTCTTATCTGTGTTTTAAACTTTTGGTCACGAATGTTTCAAACTCTGTTTCAAATGAACAAAACAAGTTTGATCTGAAGGAAGAGTTTCATTTGGTTCCCCGTTCAACAATATCCATGAACGATATCTTCAATTGACCAGACTACCTCATTGTTCCCATTAATGTCACAAGAGGTGTGTTTGACGTTTTGGAATAGAATGTACACTTTACAAAAACTGCAAATAAATTAAATTGTGAAACTTTGTGTAATTTCAAGACAATTGCTACCCTTGATGTAATAAATTGAGGTTATGATATTGAAAATGACATTTGCGACGCCTAATGTAATATTATCAAATCTGGAGTAGCAGGTGCATTGCTCAAAGTATTTTTTTTATATTTTAAGCAAAGTGATTACACTAATAGTTGGAACAGAGACTATTCGTCTCAACCAAGGAAGACTCTTAGAAACATCTTTGTCCCCCTGGAACAGTTTTCCGCGCATCATCGCTCAGCATTTTGCTCGTATGATAAATCGAATTTTATACTTTAAGTTTGTCTTTACCTTTTTGTCTCATTAACTTGATACGCGTTGATTTGATATTATTGCTTTAATCCCTTTTTATTAGAGATTTTAGGACGGCAATTTGCCCTTTTCCTTCTTGCTAATGTTGTTTACTATCTAAAACTGTCACGTGTAATAGCCGTGCCTATTCCTGTTTGCCTGTTTAAGTTTTCATCCGTAACGTTCATTGTTTGCCTTTTATGTCTCTACTGTCTTGGTGTTTTTTGATAGTGTATATAGTATAATTTTGATAGGATAATTGAATTATAACAACAACAACAAAAACAAAATAAAGAACATACACCTGACACAATAAACGACTCAAGAAATAACTAAAAGAAACGATCGACGATTAAAGAAGGAGCAAAAAATAAACATGTATTGGTATTCTTCGATAACAATGATTCAATAACAATATTGTTAAACACGTTCCTCTTCTAAAGATATCGACGAATGTAAATGACATTTCTACAATTCATACCGCTACACAGAGGTATCGAGATGTCAATTAGGTTAAATATCAATTAGTCAAAATAAATTTTAACTATAAAAAGGCAAGGGAGACATTGATAGGATAACTGAATTATAACAACAACAACAAAAAAGAACATACACCTGACACAAAAAACGACTCAAGAAATAACTAAAAGAAACGATCGACGATTAAAGAAGGAGCAAAAAATAAACATGTATTGGTATTCTTCGATAACAATGATTCAATAACAAAAGATATCGACGAATGTAAATGACATTTCTACAATTCATACCGCTACACAGAGGTATCGAGATGTCAATTAGGTTAAATTTCAATTAGTCAAAATATATTTAAACTATAAAAAGGCAAGGGAGACATTGTAGTGCACTGTTTGCAGACAGACACATTTCACACTAAACTATCATTCGATATGTCGGCAAATCAGAATTTGCTCATGTTTTTGGTTAGAAATACAAAGAAGTTCTTTCTCTTATTTCCAGATCAATATACACTGTAGCTTCATTATCCGATATCAGATTTCTACCTGTCTATGAGTGGATTGGGACTGAAAATAATCGCATTGTGTTTAAAGTCCTAATATCGAAATTCACATGATAATTATTACATCCAGCTGAAATTATAATTAACTAAAGGAATAATTCAAAACAAGGATCGATGAAGTGTAAAGTGACTAGAAAAACTAAGTTCTATGACCAGTCGACACGTAAAAAAGGAATAAAATGTAATTTAACATTAATCTTAATCGTTTGATAAAAGATTATTTTAAAATATAATAATTGTTAGTTTTGCTAGCACGCTCAATTATTATGTTTTTACTCTAATGTTATAATCTAAGAATATTTTATATGTGCAATCTGATGAACACATAATTAGTCTAACAATTTTGCAGCAAAGACTGTTTAATAGCTAAGTTACTATTCAAATTTATTCTATTCCGTGGAAGTCAATTTTGCAGAGTGCGGATTCTTTGAAACTAATGTCGAATGGTATCCATGACAGTTTACATACAACCTAATGCGGGTTCAGTTTGGTTCACATTGACTTGGAGCTATCATATAACAAACAATCAATATTCTATGCAAATGTATTGCACTTGAAAAACATCATATACACGTAGGATGGTCGATCAACAATATTGCCTTTTTTATTGTTAATAACATAGATTTCTTCCGCAAATTGCACTTTCCCCGTTTTAAAAGGCGAGTATAATCTTGATCTGTGTTTGTGTGTTTGTTTATATATACATATACAAATATATATATATATATATATATATATATATATATATATATATATATATATATATATATAAATTAAAAATAACATTATACACAAATGTCTTTATCTATCTATGAATCTATATATATATAATCCTAAGTCATATCTAAAAGCGACAAATAAGAGAATAAATTGGATAAATTAAAACATGGTATAACAGTGAGTTCGGGTCCACATTCTCCTCGCTCTCTCATGTAAAAACCTTTCCTGGCAACGTTCCTTAGTGTGTCATCATCATGTATACATAAGATATCTTGTCTAGAATATTGATCTCTAATTGCTGCAATCAAATATAATTTATCCGTAACACCGTCTATCTCATTTCCCAAGGCTGATCATTTTCTTATGTAAGCAAAACACAAATAGCCAAAGACATATTCAGGTTCACACTTAATCAGAAATAAAATGAAGAGACATCGATCTGTTATTACTGCAAACACATATAGTTCATTTGTAACACACTAGCTCCACTTTCAAGGATTGGTTGTCTTCTTGGGACATTATTTAAGTAAGCAAAAAACTATATTTAGATAAAGGAATAGTCAAGTTCACACTTAATCTGAAACAAAATGTAGAGACATTAATTTTGATTTTCAGTAAATATTTATCATGAGAAAAGAGGTAGGTTTCTTTTAACGTCACGCGTAATGTCCATTTTCCCTCTAATTATGAATTATGAAATTATTTTGAACATATGTTTCAATTAAATAAATTAAACATGTAATCATGATCCTTTTGCTACAGTATGTTTCTATGATTTAAAAGATATATTTTATTAGTCAGACACTTACCTTTTCAAAAGGTATCTATGAATATTAACAGCATATCTACAATTAATACTGCTACAGGGAGTTATTGACTGGCGCTATCGTGTAACAAAGCATTGAAATTAGCTGCTAAAATACAGCAGTTAATCAATCATGTAATGAGATGTCAGGATCCGCAATAGCTCTCTCTCTCTCTCTCATATGCAACGCCTCGTGCTTCCGTCCATAAGGTTGAATGTATCTTCTTGAGAAGTTTCATGAAAACAAAATAAATTTTCAAATGTATAGTCAACTCCACACTTAAATTAGAAACAAAATGCAAAGGTATTCCTCTTGATCGTTCAGTAAAAATGCCTCATCTTTTTCTTCAGAAATAATGTCCATGTTGTCACTCTAATTTTGCCTGGAGTATTTTATTTTCTTTCAAACGTCATTTTGATCAAATAGATCAAACATTATTCAAGCAAAACTGCATTTTACTCTTTCACGGCAGATGTTGAAATGGTCAATAGTAATATGCAATAGATAAAGAGGTAACGACAACTTACAAAAAGGCATTACGGTAAACAACAATACATTTCGCGAAAATCCACAGGTACTGGGTTTTACATATAGATCTTTCACCGAATCACGAGGAAAATACTACCTGTATCTTAATTTCGGACCACTTTGACCTTGCCCTATCGTGTAACAAATCTTCACTGTTAGCAAACAGGCCTTATGCAAAATATTCCCGGATACTGTGTTTATATGATTTAGGGTTAAATTTATTGGTCATTTGTCAATAGATCCTCTTCACATCAGGCAACTGTGGAAACGAATGCACTCGCACAAAAACAGCAATCGATTGTAAAATGTCACACAAAAAATCCTAGGCTGTGTCCCGTCTATCAAGATAAGCAGCACCCATATTTGGCACAAAATCTTTCCTTCAAGGGACTATTTACGTATTTTTACAGACTTTTAACACAGAATGTTCCATGAAAAACATGTTCTTTTATGAACCTTTTGTTAATTAGTTAAGTGCATCATGGCGTAGATTTGGTCTTAAGAAGATGAAACATCTACTCGTTCGTACCGAATAAGTAGCTTACATTTCGCTCGATGAGGGTGAATATAAATGATGGTACATACGTACTAGCTCCGGAAGCTCTCGAAAAGAAATGAAATAGACCGATATGCAGTACGTGCAGCCTTGAGCACAACTGGGTTGAATATTTACCTAATGGTAAATCGGAGCACAAATTGTTAATTAAGCAGGGTACAAGTCTCAAAGCAGGGAAAACATTGGATACAGTACATTTGTAGAGTGCTGTATAAATGTGTTCAACTTCTACATAGATTGTCTGTGCACTTACACTGTTCCGATTCTTTATACCAGTACAAAATTCTCCTGTGCCTAAATCCGGTGCAAGACTGTATATTAAGGTAGTTTTTACCAGTACCCAGCTTTGGGGACCTTATTCTTGAAAAGAAAATTGATCGTTTTAAAATGTTTCTGCTAATTTCAGTCAAGAACTACATATCTTATGAATTCGGCCACCTAGTACACAAACGATAATATTGACGCCTACGAAAATGAATTAGTTGCCAGAACCCTAAGGGAAACGTATCTGTCGTATATTACATCCCGAATAACGCATGTACATCTGCTGTAACACACATTGAAACTACTTCATATGGTTTATTTAGGTACAAATATTACAAAATAAGTCGATATTTTTGTTGTTGCTATTTTACGAAAATATGATTTTTTAAAATGAAAATCTAGCTATCATCGGCATACAACACAGATATATTAATACCGTCGTGTAATACATATCAAAAGATGTATTACTGGTAAAGCTTTAAAATAAGAATTCGATATCATAAATTTAAAATAAACATGAATATATGAAAGCCTATAAGAGATGGGTTAGACAATAACACATTCTACACCTAAATGTCTACTCGAAACACCGCAGTTTCAACTGTTTGTGGAAAACTGGTGGATATACCCGGAAGTCACAATAATATGAATAATAGTCATCGATATTTATCTATTCTAAATGCACAATAGATGCTATTACTTATCGTATAATTTAAATAGAATTTTAGGAATATATTCCTCATTTTCCATTAAGCTTTCTCCATAGTATCCATTTTATTACGGGTTGTTCGGTATCCGGGATGTTTTCAGTGCTTCTGTATATAAGTGAGCAATTGCTCGCTTGAAAATAATAAAAATATATAGATTTATTTATTTAGGTAAAAAAATCTACATGATTTTGAAATGGGGTAGTATTTGACCTATTGAAAGACAGTGATGTTGGGCTCCAAGAGTGATCTTCCTCTTCTAAACAATTCATTCCACGGGAGTATATCTGACACTCAAGCAAGCCAGGTATACACCTCGTTGTGCCTTGCGCTGAACTTTACCGATAGGAAATACATTATCTCGATGGAATTGAATATATGCTAAAATCGTCCTAAAATTTCCGACGGTGCCGACAGGTCAATGTAAAGATACCTGATTACCTCCTTTTCTAATGGCACGAGTTTTGTAGCCCTATATTCTAAGTAATGCAATAAATGACCACTATTTCATGTCGGGAACAAACTCATCGGTTTCATATATTTCGTGAAAATTGTGGTCAAAAAGGTTTTTTTTTGGAAACAGATTAAAAATGTGGCGACTACAGAAAACTTTCTTTAATACTTTGAGATCTTGCCACTGGCTATGATATATGCGTTGAATTTTATTTTTTATATTTTCTGAGACTTGTGTAGGTACATTCAGCTTCTACATAGATTATATCTGCGCGCTTACACAATTTCAATTATTTGTTTGTTTTCTTCTGGCAGTCAAAAATTATCCTGTGATTATCCGGTGGGAGACCGCTGATTATGGCAGTTTTAACACGTACCTAGTTTGGGCTATATTAATATCGAAGCAAAGGCTGCACAACATCCCATTTTTATCACTCAGAAAGTTTTGGTTGTAACTCAGTTTAAGAAGTAGATATGGTGTGAAATGGGAAATTATTATTTTTTTTCTTTCTTTCTAACGTTAATACTGGTGTCTACAAACATGAATTGGTCGTTTGAGATCTATAGGGAAAGTGTCTGTCACATATTACATCACGCAAAAATAGGTACAACTGCTGTAATACCCATTCAAACTAACTGTAATTGTTTATTTATGGACACATACAACAAATTAAGCCAATATGCTGCGATGTTATGAAAACAGGACTTTTTTAAATGAAAATCTATCCATCTTGGACCTGCAACACAGATATTTCCAGACTGTTCTGTAATACATATTGGAAGAGGTATTATTGTTAAAAAGATTTCACGACACCTCCCGCTTATAAAAATAAAAAGAACAAGTATGTAATAAAACTCTTTATAAAATGTTTGCTCATGTATACCTTTCAAAATACAATTTCACATAAGATTTTTAAAATAGCACATTTTGCACCGAAAGTTCTACTCGAAAAATCGCATTTCGATATACCAGGAATTCGCAACAATCTGAAACAGTGGTTAACGATAATTATCTGCTCGAAATACACAATTTAAGTAGAATTTTATATCGTGTTATGTCTTATTGTTCATTACTATTTCTGCATATTTTCTCTCTTATTACGGGTGGATAGTTATCCGGGATGTCTTCGGTGATTCTTCATATTATAGAACAATTGCTCACTTGGGATATAATGACAAGATACACAAAAGTCTTTATTTAGGTGGAAAACCTGCATGATTATGCAAATCGAGTGCAATTTGACTTCTTAAAAGATAGGAATGGTGAGCTCCAAACGTAATCTCCCCATTCTAAACTGGTCATTGCATGGATTAGTTGCCAAAATCATACTTACATTTGCAATAATAATTGATGGTGTCCACGGATCAACGTGATTTCGGTGTGGAAGTTTTCGTTTTTCATTTTTCGAGATATTTTTAGAGTATTCACCTTTTACATAGATTATGTATGTGCACGTACATGATTTCAATTGGTTTTTCTTTTTTCCCTGTGCGAAACCATAGATTAAAGTAACTTTTATCTGTATCTAAATTTGAGGACATTATTCTCGAAATAAATGCTGCAAAGCACCTGATTTTGATCTGTCAGAAGTACATGTGTTGTGGAGTGGGCCATCTAGTGCACCAACATGTTTTATTTTTCAAACGTTAACATTGCTGCCTACGGAAAACGAATTAGTCTTCTAAGCCCTATAGGGAAAGTGTCTGTCATATATTACATCAATAATAAAGAAGTGCATGTATTATGGAGTGGGCCATCTAGGGCACCAACAAGTTTTATTTTTCAAACGTCAACATTGCTGTCTACGGAAAATGAATTAGTCTTCTAAGCCCTATAAGGAAAGTGCCTGTCATATATTACATCAATAATAAAGCAGGTACAACTCCTCTAATACTCATTCAAACTGCCTGTAATGTTTTTATTTGTGTATAAATATTTCAGAATAAGTCTATTTTTGTGATTTTACGAAAATAGGATATTTTATATAAAACATTTAACCAGTATGGGCCTACAGAGGATATACGTTAAGAATCTCCTGTGATGCATATTTGAATAGGTACTTTTGATAAAGCTTTTCCACGAGAACTCGATCTCATAAATGTAAAATGAACAAGAATATGTGAATGTTATGTTTACACAGTGCTTGTTCGTACATACCTTTCAAACAAAATTTCAGACCATGGTTGAAAAAATACATTATCCATCTATAATTCTACTCAAAAGAAAAAAAACATTGGCAGTTGTTCATCGGAAACGGGTGGTTATACCCGGAACCAAAACAATATGTAATTGGAAGTTATCTGTTTCTAGTACAACATCGCTGGTATAACTCATCGTGTAATTTAATACTTCAAAATTTTTTATCGGTCGGATTGGTATCCCAGATGTCTTTGGTGTTTCTATATATTAGAGAACAATTCCTTACAAAGGAAATAATAAAAATATACGCAACTCTCCTTATTTATGCGAAAATATCTGCACGATTTTGCAAATGGGGTGGTAATCAACCTGTTGAAGGATAGGAATTGTGGGCTGAAAGGGTTATATCATCTTAAACAGATCTTTTCGCACACGTATATCCGAAGCTAATATTAGCCAGATATATATCTTGATATACTGTGCGCTGAACTTGATAGCATAAATAGTATACTAAAATCATGATAAAATGTTCAATAGTTCACAGGTCAAAGTTCCTCTTCTTCTCCCCTCCCCATCCCCCCGCCGTTGTCGCTGGCATACGCTTTCTAGCTCTTTAACCTAGATGTTACAAGACATGACCAACATATTTATGTCGGGATCAAAATTCTCGGGTTTATGTATTTCTAACAAATTGTGGACAGAAAAGGTGTGTTATTTTCAAAGTAGAATTTTAAACCTGACGCCTGCAGATGGGGTCAAGAGTTGCACAAATTCCAAAATTTCCAGAAATCAGTGACAATGAGAGAAAATCGATTTGTACAGAGCTTGCAAGTGAAATGTTTTTTAATATGATTGATTATTGAAAAATTTCATATTTGGTATAGGGTTCGGACCACTAATTGCTAAATGAGCAAGGTAACACTTTGGTATAGGGTTCGGACCCCTAATTGCCAAATGAGCAAGGTAACACTTTCGAAGAGGGGCAAAATTGAATACTTTACTTCATTCTGCAAGATCTGGCCATTGGCTATAATAGCGGCTTAGAATGTTTCTTTTTGTTTTATTTTTGGAGTACTTATATTAGTACATTCAACTTCTACATAGATTTTTTTTGTGCACTTACACTTTTTCCATTTTTCTGACTGTCTACAAACATCTTTTGAACGAGTGCATAAGATGCTCTCAGTGTGGTGCCAGACCCTGCCGAGATAAAGCTGTCAATGAATGATGCTAAATGTAATAAGTCTTTCAAAAGGAATAGTCCTAAAAATATGCCTGAAGAACTCCAAATGGCAAATATAGACTTGCTTTTCTAAAATTGTAATGTTATCACCACAATCAGCACCAACACAATAAAACAATATCAACAAAATAAAAGAAGTTACATAAGAAGCTCAACATCTACTACCACCAACATCAATAATAATAATAATAATAATAATAATAATAATAATAATAATAATTTACTTGACATAACCAATTTTATGACAGTGCACTTGTTAACTTCTGACTTTCCTATGCACAGTAAGAAATCAATCATTATGTGAACAATATCAAATAAACTTCTTTATAAATGTGAATTAAAAATTCTCATATATCTTGTCATTTCATTTACATGAAGTACTAACTTGAGGGCGGGGCAAATAGCAATCACGTTTGATAAAGACTTGTTTGCAACGAACTTGAGCAACAAGCTTCCACCTTATGTCTCTTCAGTTACAGATCAGAGTGCATGGAATGTGGATGCCTTCAGTCTGAAGTGAGAACAAATGCAAGATAAGCCTTCCCACCTTTCAGGATAATTGAACCAGTTATGCACACAGTCAGGACTTCTCTATCACGCCTCATCCTGATACCCACTCGGTTCCAATGGTCTTGGTTCAACGATCTCCTGTATCTCTTGGTGGACATTCCAAAGGAGTTAGCGCTGAGGAGGGATCTACTGTCACAGCACAGAGGGTCCCTCCTCCACAACAATCCCCAAATTCTCCATCATTACGCCTGGCTCATATCAAACGATATATCCGCCAAAATCAGGTTTCGGAAAAACGCATTGATCCTAACTGCAGTTGCTGATTTTCTTCTTTATCTTTTCGAAGAGAAACTCTGTTCAGTCTCCACCATTATGGTCTATATGGCAGCCCACGCCAATACCCATCAGTGCTTTAACCAGATACCTTGTATGTTAAAAACCTTTCAGGCATGCAAAAAGAGTAAAGAGAGACCGAGAATTTATAATGACGACCTTTTCGTCCTCATTATGATCCTTACATAATGTATTATTAATGGATATTAATAATCTAACTGTTTCTCATTTGTATTTGAACAAACATCACTGGTAAACAGTTGATTAGTATTTATATCTAGGGTGGCTTTTTAAACAAATTGGTTCATTTCATTGGGCAAAATTGGATCGCTGAACAAGATAAAATAGAATTATTGGTCCAACACAAAAAAAATAAATAAAAACATTTGTCTTGATCATTGGATTTGCAATTGAAACGTAATTCTGTTTCGCCGTTATTGTTATATGGATGCGAGATCTGGAGTTTTAGTGAAACTTCTGTTATAGAACATGTACACACTGATTTCTTAGGAAAATGTAAATGTACCGCACTCTCTCTCTCTCTCTCTCTCTCTCTCTCTCTCTCTCTATATATATATATATATATATATATATATATATATATATATATATATATATATATGAATACAGTTCTGCACTGCAATCAGTTCCGTCATCAGGTGGGATCCCCTATCCTAGAGTGTTTCGGCGCTGACCCACAACACTCTCCAGGGGTGACGCCGACTGAGTTGATCAGACTCAGCCCGGAAACGATTAGCTTTTCCATCGCTCCTCTCTCTTCCGCCAATTCCAATGTGAGGCTTCCTCCGCCTGTTTGCCAACCTTGGTTACTAAATTCCTGCGGCTAGGTCCTGTAATCCCGATGACTCCCAAGGCACGCCAAAAGGTCTGTGCTGCAAAGCCAAGGCATCCTATTTCCACTGGTAGATTCAAGGCCTTCCATCCATTCTGCTGGCATTCATGGATGAGTGGCTGATACTTAGCCACTTTCCTCTCATGGGCCTCCTCCATCTAACTTCCCATGACACTGTCAGTTCCAGCAAAATCACCTGTTTGGTACCTCCTGACCACAGTACAATACCGGGCCTGAAGTCGGTGTTACAGATGTCTCTTGGGAACTTCAGCTGTCCTTTTACATCTGCCTGTATTTCCCAATCTTGCACTGTTGTCAAGATGCCTCTTGCTTCAGTGTTTTGCCTTATATATATATATATATATATATATATATATATATATATATATATATATATATATATATATATATATATATATATATATATATATCCGGTATTTTCGTCATAACATGTTTATCAGAATTAAATCTGTTATACCTTGGCATAGACTTGTTACTGCAAATATGAGTCAAATTTCAAAATATATTGCATTCTATTATACTATATTATATTGTATTATACTATATTATATTGTATTATGCTATGTTATATTATATTATATTATATTATATTATATTATATTATATTATGATTTACATATTAAATTACACTATGCTTCTACAATTTTAAACGGCTTTCCTTTATCAAACAAATTTGATATGATAAAGGACTGAATAAATTATCTCTCTTGATTTAATGAACTTAGGATTAAAGTGTATACCTCTCATCAAATCTAGACAAGCCATTCAAATTTTCGAACAAGTGAAAACTTATGTGGGACAAATGAATTTCGTGAAAATACTTGCCTGGACAAATGGATGAAAACAATTTCATCAGCCCTATTAATGTCTGAGTTTTTACATCGATTTCATCCTTTTTTTAGTTGCTTTTTTTTTGTTGTCTTTTTTTATATTCATAAATATGTATAAACAGAAATACGAGGTCAACGAGTAAATAAAACAAGCTCTTATACACCAACGGAAGGGAAATCTTATCGTTCGATAGGTGATTCTGTTTAGAAGATAAAATATGATCTCCTCACTCAGTCAGCATAAACGTTCATGGTGGATCAACATACCGAGAATATTTTACTCCGGCTCACAATGACTGGTCAAGCAGGTTTATGCATATTCATGAAAAATGAAGAAATCTTATCGCATGAAGCTTCGGGTGACAAGAGAGCGTAATGGGTTTTCACTCTACTTAAGAACTGTGAAAGTATTTCGACAATATGTTTCATTAAATAACTATGCAATAAATATGTAAGCAAAACCGCATGATATTTTTGGTACATTCTTTTTTGTCTGAATGCACCCATATACTCTGCTCAATTTCAGTTTTAAACTCTTCACATCATTCAATCCTAATGTGCTATACATAATGGAGTAACTGCCACGTGTTGTACATCATTTGGACCACATTCACCTCGCCAGTTTATATTTAACATCACGGTTATCAGACCTGTTCCGAACATCACTGGGTACTGTGTTTCTATGGCATAAAGCTAAATTTATAAATCCATTATTCACTTACGCCAACTTTATAGAGGGTATGTTGCCATCTAACATGACGGTGAACGGGGCGCATAGAAATAAACCTGACGCTGTCATAATTCGTGCCAAAAGCAATCGCTTGCAAAATCACACAAGAAAGAATCTGAGGCAAAGCCGTGTTTATTAGAATGAATGACTCACAAGTATTTACAATGTGTTTCTTTAACTTAACTGCCATACTGCATCTGCCCGATACTTACGTTTTCAACAGCTAGCGACGCATGCTAGGTGCATTTAACAATTCATACTGCTTGAAGGAGATATCGACAGGGAAAACACAATGACAAATATTAATAATTTAAGATAATTTAAGTTACAAACTGAGAATTATAGAGTATAAGAAAGTAAGTTCATAGTTACTTGTTTGAATTCGTTATCGTTCAATATTTTGTAAAACCAATCGTTGTTGTATGCAAAATATAAAATCGATGCTTTTCCAATTTCAGGATCAATATAGTGCCATGATCAAACAGAGGATATATAACAGTCTGTAGATCGATTTAAAGTGATGATTCATCGTACTGTGTGAGAGGAAACAATCTTCATCTGATAACTCAGATTAAAAAATAAATACGCATGTCACAATAAATGAACTAAAGAAATAATTCAAAGAAAGATCAGTCAACGATGTCCTGACCAGTAAAACTATTTTATCGATAAGTCAGCGCTTAAAGAAGGAACAACATTTATACTTCCATCGTAATTGCTAGGTTAAAATGATGCATCAACAAAAGTGTTGAACTTTAATCTTTCACGTTTAATAATTATATTTCTGGTGATATTTTTTGTGTGAATTTTTCATACTTAGCGCTTAGTTTGATGATACCCCTGTGGGATATAGAATAGACCCGAAGCTCCCTCCATATATCATAAGAGGCGACTAATGTAGACAAGAGCTGCGGAGGCCCACTTGTTAGCATGCGGAACTTGCAACTGAAAGTGTGCAGGTTCGAATCCTACCATCGGATCAGCCCGGGTCGGGTTCCGTGTTGTGTCCTTGGTCAAGGTATTTTACTTCAATTGCCTCAATAAAAAGCCTACATGTATTGCTGTTTCGTAAAACACCAATCCAAACCAGTTTAATGAATTAAAAAGTAATAGAACTATATTTCATCGAATGATTCCTGATAGTATAGGTTCCATTGAATTATATCCTAATCATTTCTTCCATGCGAGTCAGTTCTCTAATTGTACATACCTTTTCAGACAATTGGCGGACGCTACATAAATTCAATATTAAGATGCTATATTTAAGTAGACACATACGACGTTGTATAGATGTGATCATGTGAAACCTCGACCGACATGTACCACAGCACTGAAATTTGCTGCTGACTAACAGTTGTTCATCATCGAATACAGTTTTAGGTCTTCTCTCTCTCTCACTCTCTGTTTTCTTCCACTAGACCATTATTCTTTAAATAACATAGACTATGTGTGCAATGCCCCTTGCCGCCGTTCCCAAAACTGAATATAGTCTTCTCTGGACGTTTACTAAAAACAAATATACATCGCCTATACACTTAAAAATATAAAGGAATTCCTCTCGATTGTTCAGTAAATATGCCTAGTAGTTTACCATGACACATTATGTCCGTGCTATTAACTTCTATTTTTTGCATCAAGACATCACTTCTAACATACTACGTATGTTTTGATCGAATAAATTAAAATACATTCAAGCACAATCACATTATAATTGTATTGCATTTACTTTTGCTTGAGAAGATTCCTATATACTAGTAGTTTTCAACTTTATTCTTTCAGAGAAAGATTTCAGATCACATTCACCGTTCTTGGAACAAAGCCTCTTGGTTACCTGTTATGTATGATGTTTACATAATATTATAAATATTTTAGGAAATAATAAATGGTTCTTGACTTTAATATTCGCTTAAACCTTAATGTTAAGTATAATGTTGACATGTTTAGCTATTGTCCTTGAATTAGGATGTTTACTTAATATTTGGGTTCAAGGACGGTTTTGGTAAACAAGTTGTTGATTCAATTTGAGGTCAAGGTTGATTTTGATTACAGATGAAACCAGAATGTCAGTTAGAGTTATTGTCTAATATCGCATATACCATAATATTCTAGAACATTCTGTCATGTGACCTATCTTTATATATACCATGTTTAGTGGACAGTTTTTCAGTTTTCGACCTTAACATCAGTCTTTAAAGAGCCATTACAATTGTGAAAAATCATTCCAAATTCAGAGAGAGGAATTATTTAAAATATTCATTGGATTATAAAAATGCTCATTGACTTTTGGATTTTGGATTTTTAACTGATGATTTTCGGATTTATGCGAAAGATAGTCTGGAGTACTTCATTTTGGCACATCAGGACATTAAAGACTATTGGCACATCAACACATTCAAGGATACAGTCATTCATTCGGAACATTATATATTTAGGACTTGTGATTAGGACACTTAGGACTATTGGATTATTTGGATTTTAATTCAACTTACTGTAAGTGTCTTTTGAATTTGCAATTATCTTTAAATTAAATTGCTTGTTGATTTTTACTTGATTTGTTGGTTTCACTTTCTTTCTGTTACACTTTTTCTTGGAACATAGAGTCGTAACATACCAAAAAGAGCTGGTAGTGATAATGTAAAAAAACGTCAAAGTTACAAGAAACTACTTTGCGCCAACCCCTGGATACTCTTTATCCGTCTTTGGGCGACATCTTTGAGATTCTCGCCCAAACGCCAAGAACAAATTTTCACAGATTCATGAGTGTGCTCGACCTAACAACTCGACTTGATTTCGGAACAAACAAAAAAAAAACATGGCGCATCAACGTTCGGAATGTTCTGCCATCTTTGTAATTGTCTACTCCCACTTCAGAGGTGGTGTGAGTTATCAAACCTAGAACGAGTTTCTTGACGGTTGTCGTACAAGGTTCTTGACGTTTGGGCGAGAAGAACCACAAGAACCTTGTTTTCGAGTCAAGATCTTTGTTTTTGTGTCTCGCTCAATGACACCCTAATTATTTATTAAAAGACTCTGTGTCAGTTTACGGCCGACCAACACAATGACGAGTATGATGATTCTTAAAAAAAAATCTATGATAATTCAAGCAAAAGAGCAATCTCTTCTAAATGTAAACAGTTGTATTTCGAAATAATCATGGGTATTTTCGTATCTATATGATGAACTATATCCTTTCATGCATTATTTGTTTCTGCGATTCACTCTAAAATTCAAATTTAGTTTTATTACTTTTATATTTGTCGTTTTATTATTCTTTAACACTTATCTGGGGGGGGGGGGAGATACTAGTGTATAGTGAATCTAATTTCTTACCACATCTGTAATAAATCAACACGGTGACCACGGTTATTTTATTATCCGTTAACACTCATCAGGGGGTTACTGTTGTATAGTGAACCTAATTTCTTACCACGTTGACCTTCCTGTAATAAATCAACACGGTTACCAGACAGACATTTAGCAATGACACCCAGGTATCTTATTGTGTTTCTAACGTTTAGATCTAAATTTGAACATACTTTGTCTGTTGTAATTCATGCAAAGGAGCAAGAACTTCTAAATTTAACACTAACGTTTCCTAAGCAGGCTAGTATCTGCCAATATGAAGGGCATCCTTCTCATAAACAAATTTATATACCAAACTTGCTCTATATGATTAATGGGATTGAACTAATTCTTTCAAAAGGAACGAACAGATTGTACTTGCAATTCTACAGTTGCAAAGAGCTTTGGACACATAAAACTATGACGTTTCTAATTTATCTTTAGTTTTGTCGGCTTCTTAAAATGATAGATTCGGCAGATATTTCAAAATAATATTATATATTTTGTGAAAGCAAATACTGTGTGTGGCAGAGAGTTGAAGGAGGGGGGGGGGATGTAACAATTTCGTGTGAGAAAAATGAAAAACTTCCTGTTTCTCAAACAAAATTTCAGGATCAATATAAGTTTATGATGCGATTAGGAAGAAAAGTGGCTTGTGACTTGATAGAGGGTTATCAACACCACATTGTTGGGACCATTTTAATTTCGACAATATAGCAGGTAACAGAGTCATCTAATATTTTTTTTTCAGATTGAAACAATTCAGAATTGCGAATTTCATTGAAAGAAAGACTCTAGAAAGGGCAAGAAGTCAGTAAAGTTATAATACGAAATAGGCCGTGTGAAGGTGGAATTTCATGTTAAAGACACACACACACACACACACACACATCACTTGAGCTATTCAAAATATACTTCCAGCAATATCAGAGATAATTTGCCAGACATATCATGCGATACAGCCTATCCAGATAACACACAACGTTTCTGCAACGCTGCTGTAAGGTTGTGATTTGATTTAATTGTTCTATAAGCTAAAAAGTATGCATCATTTATAAACAACACGTATATGCAATGAATATAAAAGTTTACACATCAAATGGTGTTATTTTTACATCGGTAATATGTTACGTATTAACAACGTTTTACCAACTCCAAATGGCAAATGTAGGTTGGGGTTTATAAAATTGCAATGTCATCACCACGATCAGCACCAACGCAATAAAACAATATGAACAGAATTAAAGAACTGATATAATAAGCACAACAACTACTACCACCGACATCAATAATAATAATAATAATAATAATAATAATTTACTTGACATATCCAATTTAATTTTCCCGACAGTGCACTTGTTAGCTTTTGACTTCCCTATGCAAAGTAACAAATCAATCGTTATGTGAGCAATATCAAATAAACTTCGGTATCAATGTGCATTAAAAAGTGTCAAATTTCATGTCATTATAGTTATATGAAGTTTGTAGGATGTTTTAAATAAAAAAGTAATAACTCGAGGGCGGGGCAAATAGCAATCACGTTTAATAAAGACTTGTTTGCAACGAACTTGAACAATAAGCTTCCACTTTATGTCTATCCTCTTACAGATCAGAGTGCATGGACTGTGGATGCCCTAAGTCTGAAGGAGGAACGACTGCAAGATAAGCCTTCCCACCTTTCAGGATAATTGCTCCAGTTCTGCACACAGTCAGAACTTCTCTATCACGTCTCATCCTGAAACCCCACCCATCTCGGCTCCAATGGTCTTGGTTCAATGATCTCCTGTACCTATCACAGCACAGAGCGTCACTCCTCCACAACAATCCCCAAATTCTCCATCTTTACGCCTGGATCATATCAAACGATATATCCACTAAGCTCAGGTTTCGAGGAAAGTTGCCAACTACATTGCCCAGGCTAGAAGGCATTCGGCCCCCAAGGTTTACGACACCAAGTCACGAATTTTCTGTAATTGGTACAGTAGGAAACGCATTGATCCTTTTTGCTCCTCTTTAACTGCAGTTTATGATTTCCTTCTTTATCCTTTCGAATAAAAAGACTGTTCAGTCTGCACCATTAAGGGCTATAGGGCAGCCCTAGCCAATATCCATCAGTGTTGTAACCAGATACCTTGTATTTTAAAAATTTTCAGGCATACAGAAACAGAAAAGAGAGACAGAAAATTTGTAATGACGAAGCTATTGTAGTTCTCATAATAATCCTTACATCATTTATTATTAATTGCTATTTGATTTGATGGTCTAACTGTTTCTCGTTTGTATTTGAACACACATCACTGGTGAACAGTTGATTAGTATATTTATTAGGGGTTGCTTTTTTAAAACAATGGTTCATTTTATTGCTCAAAAATGGGTCACTGAACAAGATAAGAAAAACATTGTTCGTCCAACATCAAAAGAAATAAGAAATTTGTCTTTATTTTTGTATTTTCAACTGAAACGTTTCGATAATACTGTTTTACCGTTATTGTTATATGGATGTAAGATCTGGAGTTTTAGTGATAATTCTATTATTTAACATGTACCCACTGATTTCTTAGGAACATTTACCCCATTATATATATAGGTAGTTTTCTACGAACATTTTTTTTTTATCAAAATTAGATCTATTATGCTTGGGGCTAGACTTGTTACTGCCAAAATGAGTACAATTTCAACAAATATTATATTATATTATGTTATATTATATTATATTATATTATATTATATTATATTATATTATATTATATTATATTACACTATGCTGTTGTAATTTTAAATGGCTTTCCTTTATCAAACAAATTTTGGTCTGATTAAGAACTGAATAAATTATGGTTATCTCAGTCATTCCGCTCTCTTGATTGGCTGAACTATGAAGTTAAGTGTATACATCTCATCTAATCTAGGCAAGCGATTGAAATTTTGAAACAAGTGAAAGGTATGTGGGACAAATGAATTTTGTGATACTACTCGTCCTGGACAAGTGGGTAAAACAAATTGATCAACCCTGTTAGTGTCTGAGTTTTTACATCGATTTCATAATTTTTCTTTTTTTATTTACCTCATGAATATGCATAAACGAAAATACTACGTCAATGAGTGAATGAAATAAGCTCTTATACATCAATGGAAGAGAACTCTTATCGATCGATAAGTGACTGTGTTTAGAAGATAAAATCTGATCTCTTCACTCAATCAGCATAACAGATCATGGTAGATCAACATTCCGAGAACATTTTACTCAAGCAATGACTGGTTAAGTAGGTTTATGCATATTCATGAAAAAGGATGAAATCTTATTGTAGAAAGCTACGGGTGACAAGAGAGCCTAATGGGTCTTCGCTCTACTTAAGACATGTGAAATTATTTTGACAATATGTTTTATTAAATAACATAAACAATATGTAAGCAATATGTAAGCAATACCCGCATGATATTTTTGGTACATTCAATTTTGTCTAACTTTCAGTTTTATACTCCTCACAGAATTCAGTCCTAATGTACTATATGTGCTGTACCTCAGTTTGGACCACATTCCCCTGCCATTTGATGTTTAATATCATGGTAATCACACTTGTTCCGAAAATACTTGGGTACTGTGTTTCTATGGCATACACCTAAATTTATTGATTCATTATCCACTTAAATCCTCGTCATACCGGCCATGTTATAGCCATTCAACATGACGGTGAACGAGAAGCATAGAAATAAACCTGACACTGTCATAATTCATGCAAAAAAGCAATCGTTTGCAAAATTATACAAGAAAGAATCTGAAGCAAAACCGTGTTAATCAGAGTGAATGACTCACAAGTATTCACAATGTGTTTCTTTAATTAAACTGCCATACAGCAGCTGCTAGACACTTATGTTTTCAAAAGGTAAGGACGCGTGTTAGGTGCATTTAACAATTTATACTGCTTGAAAGAGATATCGACACGTAAAACAAAATGATAATTATTAATAATTCAAAATAATTTAAATTAAAAACTGAGCATTTTAGAGTGTAAGAAAATAAGTTCACAGTGACTTATTTGAATTCTTTATCATTCAATATTTTGTAAAACCAAGCATTTTTGTGTGCAAAATATCAAATCGATATTTTTCCAATTTCAGGATCAATATAGTGCCATGATGGAACAGGGGATATATAACAGTATATAGATCAATTGAACGTGATGATTCATCGTATTGTGTGAGAGGAAACAAGCTACATCTGTTCATCTGAAAACTGAGATAAATACACCTGTCACAATTATTCAAAGAAACAATCAATCCACGATGTCCTGACCAGTAAAACTATGTTTTCGACAAGTCAGCGCATAAAGAAGGAGAACAAATTTTACTTCCCTCGTGATTGTTACGTTAAAATGAATCATCAATACAAGTGTTGAGCTTTAGCTTTCGCGTTTAATAATTATATTTCCGGGGATTTTCTAACTTGTGTATGTTCATACATAGCTCTCAATTTAATGATGAATACATACCTTTTCAAACAGTTGGCGGACGCTACATAAATTCAGTATTAATATGCTATATTTAAGTAGACACATACGTCGTTGTATGGATGTGATCATGTGAAACCTTGACCGACCCGCCGCTATCATGTTGCACAGTATTGAAATTTGCTGCTGACGAACAGTTGTTCATTATGAAATGAAGTGATATGTCTTCTCTCTCTCTCTCTCTCTCTCTCTCTCTCTCTCTGTGTATGTGCTTTTTTTTTCTCACTCGACCATTACTACTTAAATAACATAAAATCTGTGTGGAATACCCCTTGCCCCCGTTCCCAAAACTGAATATAGTCTTCTCTGGACGTTTACTAAAATAAATATACATTGTGAAAGGTATACTTGCCTACACACTTGAATCAGAAACAAAATATAAAATAATTCATCTTGATCGATCATTAAATATGCCTTATATTTGCCTTGGCACATTATGTCCGTGCTTTGTAACTCCAATTTTGCATCGAGACTGCAAATGTTGCATCGAGACATTACTTCTAACATACTACGTATGTTTTGATCGAATAAATTAAAATGTATTCAAGCACAACCGCATTATAATTGTTTTGCATTTAGTTTTGCCTCAGAACATTCCTATATACTAGTAGTTTTCAACTTTTCTCTTTCAGAGAAAACAAACAAAAGTCAAATTTATTGACTTATACATTAAGAGGTAACTACGATTTCCAAGAAAGCATACATTTACCAGACGTTTCAAATATTCAATTATAAGATGCTACAAATAACAGGATGCATATAACGTTGTGCAACAGTAACGTTTGGTCCACATTGTCCTGGCCCTATCATGTAAAAGAGCATTAACAATGCCTGCCAAATTACTGCTACTGCTGATCATCATCTAAATATAAGATGTCCTGTATAGAATACTGACATTTTACAACCGTAATAGCACACAATTCCTTGGTAGTTTCCCGTTCCTCCGTACCAAAGTTTGATTATCTTCTTGGGACATTTATAACAAGATGACAAAAAATCCGGAAATATACATGGTCAAGGCATAAACAAGTCCACACTAAATCAGAAACAAAATATTGAATGATAAAGAATTCAAATAAGTCAATGTGAACTTACTTTCTTACACTCTATGATTGCTCAGTTTTTAATTTAAATTATTTTAAAGTATTAATATTTATCATTTTGTTTTACGTGTCGATATCTCCTTCAAGCAGTATACATTGTTAAATGCACCTAACATGCGTCTATACCTTATGAAAACGTAAGTGTCTGGCATATGCGTATGTATAACAGTTTACACAGTAAATGGTGTTAATTATACATGGATAATATGTTACGTTACAACCACGTTATACCGATGTTGTCTTAAACGTACACGCCTAAGAGGGGACATTCATTATTTCGTACTTGTTTTCCGTGTTTTAACCAGAGTAAATAACTGATTGAAAATTGTATCTTGTGTGGGAAAAAATTTTATTCGTCAGCTTGTATGTTCACAAACATGAGATATAATCTTTGACGTTTCAAAGGGGTAGACACTGTAAGAGTTAATTTCGACCCCTAATCAGATCCAGACCAAACTTATTCAGATGAAAGATGCTCCTCTCTCTCTCTCTCTCTCTCTCTCTCTCTCTCTCTCTCTCTTAAATATGTATTTCATTTTTATCCAGCACCGCTTTTAATAAATGAAAGCAATCATTAAAAAGCAAATGGCTGTCTCCGCTAATGTGGCACCTATATTTGTGGATTATAGATACGTTGTCTAAAAAGCTCCTATCACGCCCACTGGGGAAAAATACATATCCTAAATTATTTATTTGCACACAATATGCATAATAGTCAATGATAAATCTTATAAAACGTCGCTTTTCGTTTCCAACATTGTTGAAGTGATGTGTATATTTTCATTATGTTCGGTTGATTACCTCTTACACCTATTTTCGTTTTCATATGAAATGTGTCGCTCATGTTTATGTTTAGCACTGACTTGCTGTCAAAATCTTACCAGAATTGCTCCAGAAAAGACAATTTATGTATTTCTTAATCATATTCTTCTCAAAAATACCGTGCAAACATTTTGTACATTAATAATAACCGAATGTTACTACTGTATGTAGAGAAGAATTAAAATTGTTCAAAACGCCAGCGACCAAAGCTGTTTTGCATATGTATCGTTCGGGGGAAAAGCTTACTTTCTGTTATTAAAAATTCGATAAAAGTATTCCTTATGATGATGAATGATTCTAATATTTGATAATTTTATATGAATTGTATGAGAGAGAGTGCAATAAATGTAAAGCATATGGCATGTGAGAGGCGCTTGTGCAACATATATATCATGGTTTTATTACTGCACCGACTGAGGATATCAGTTGTGATACATTTATTGTCAGTACAACCAATGAACAGGCACCTTTTTCTGATTTTATATCAAATGGGTCACCAGAATGGATGGAATGAAGGAACAAAAATACAGTAAGACAGATTAATACAAATGAATGTGTTCTAATACGCACTGCAACCCCTCCGCGTGATTTTATCATCAACATCATTACTGTGACATCACCAATTAGAAGTCAACATTATCTCATTATTTTTTTCTAAATATATTAAGTACGGGATATTTATCCCTTAAAGTTCCTGTATATTCAGTGGTCAATATAATCAAGTAACGGCGGCAGATTTCATTTCTTTGAGAAATTGATGCCATATTTATGCACTGATTTCCCCGAGTTTTTAAATTTTATATTAAATGACTTGGAAATTAAAGACAGTCCATTATGAATATCCAGATATACACCATACCAACTTCTTTTTATAGCATGTTGTTTATATCCCCAAATCCTTGTACTTCAAATAAACAAGGTCAAATGGCATTGCATTTTAAATTGACATGGTAACATTTGTCTTCTTGTAAGCATGTAAACATAGAACAAAACCTTGAAAAGATGAACACCACTTTTTAATAATGTTAAATTAAACCATTAAACAGGGAAATCATCAAAATTTCAGGTGTTAAAATAGTCTAAAATGTTTTACATGTGTATCAATATGAAGTCCATACATAACAAGAATTTATATACATTCACGCGATAGGCCCATTTGGCGACAGACATAACTGGTAAGCTAAGAACAGAGTTTGTCTTCAGTTCTCTTTTCGTTAGGGATGAGCACGAACGAGAACACGTATGAAATTTGCATATGTGTTAGATGGTTTAAAAAAAATAGTGTCTTCTGTCAAAAAATAAAACATGTTGTCGATTACGCTGGTAGTTGTTGCGGACTTTGAAGAGGCAGACATATTACACAATTTTAGGTTTCTGATATACGCCAATTTAGGAACAAAATTAAATGTTTATTTAATTGTTCCATTATATCATAAGTATATATGTTACAGTGGACATATAGTGATTGTGGTATAACCATAACACATGCTCTTACAATCGTTTAAATTTATCCCTGATTTGGGGGCTAAAATCGGCCCTTATCCAGCGTTGTCCTTTGTCTCCATGCAATCTTTAAACATGTCGGGAAAAATTCTTGTCTATAAGAAATTATTCATCTATCACGCTGGTTATTTCATAAGAATACCTGTTTATGTCAAAATCACTGTATGTGTTCATTGTAGCAGCAATGTCAGTTTAGATGTAGTTAATACTTGATCATTATAGAGATGCAAGGTACCAATGAACGCTGGCAGACTTAAAAGTTTCTCGTTTTTCATATGGTCCACATGCGACAACAAAAACGATATTCTAGTAATATGTTATTCACGCATACCTTTATATTCTGTAAAAATATTAAATTAGTTGTCGCATGTGGAGCACCTGAAGTTTTTAAAAAAGCTCAAATTTTTGCACAAAACGACTATTTTACTTCCAAAAGTGACGTCATGAACACGCGCGTATGATGTCATATCTAAATAATTTTGAAACATCCAATTACAATTTTAAGTTATTCACTTGCTGATAAATTTTTTACCATGGTATTCTCAGAGCAACTACTTTAATGAGCATTTTTAAATTGTTGGGCCAAAAAAAGGCTGTCAACTAAAGTTTGTAGCTCTTCTTTTACCTGCTGGAATGGAAGGTGGCTGAAAAATATTTGTTGTTTTCAATTGTTTTTAAGAGTCAATGTACTTACATTGATCAATTAACCTATAATTAGCATCTAGAGTTATAGAAAATAGCGTTTCATTATTATAGTAGGGTTATTTTCGGTTGATAGCGCTACGGAAGCTGTCTTGCACATGTAAACACCTTGCGAGGTGGCGCCATTAAAAAAAAAAATTATGTGCCAAATTTCAGTGTACACAGAACAATATAAATTCTTGGTGTAATTATGTGGCCTTTATCTGTCTCGTATATGTATATATATATATATGTGTGTGTGTGTGTGTGTGTGTGTGTAAATATAAATAATTTATATCAAGGAGCTGCCGTGGACAATGCCTTGATTGAAAGAGTTATGAAATGCGCATGCGCTTATATCAAGGACGTAAGCTTTATTGTTCTTGACCAGTATGAAACAAATTTAGTGCAATAAATTAAAACGAAATAAAAACAAAAAGAGAAATAGAGTGGAAAAATATATTTTATGATTTAGACATGTATACGTGCCTATATGTATAAATGTAAAAGAAAAATGCACACACTAAACGATAATTCAAATTTGTTAATGTCAAATATTAATAATACATATTAACCTAAATTGAAAAAAAAATAGATCTAAACAATAATTATGATATGGTAAATGAATCTTACTGGATATAATTAGATATTCAAAACTGAGGGAAAGAACATTATAAGTCAATATTCAGTAACTATGTCTAGAATAAAATTAATAGATTATTTTAGGCATTGTCAATTTGTTTCAAAATGCCGAGGCTGTTAAATAATAATAGTGGGAGTCATCAAGTTAAGCGAGCCATGGATAGTAGACTTCCATGAACCCCTTGAAAAAAAAGATTCAGCAAGTAAGGAGTTACAGAGAAATGAAATAAGTATGTATTGGAACTTTCAATTAGTTTATATAAATCAACCGATGCTACAATCTTTACAACTTCCAAAATCTACTTTTGCATCATTACTTAATTTGCACATGCTCAAAATGTTAGCGCCGGAATTTTTTAAAATTTTTTTTATTTATTTATTTAATTATTTTTAAATTTGAAAATTTGAAATAATAGTAAGATGCATGCTACATTCATGAATGTAAGTACGACAGTATTTAGGGATTAAGGAATTACCACATAACAACAAGTTAGTGTAGTATTCATGATTAGATAATAATTCAATAGGTATATTGTTACACATAGTGCATATAATATACATGAGACTACATGTATCCAAACAAAGATTTTTGATGACATGTTTTATGATAAGCTTCGAGACAATAATTACTATAGTCATTTTTGTCCACTGTTATAAGTGATTTCTAAAAATGATACTTATGGTATCCTAAATATTTTACAGCTTTCCGGCTCAGTGTACTTATGAAACTGGATAACGGTATAGATAATCAACAGGAGCAGTTAGTCCTTTTAAGGAAAATACCATAGGCCAAACAGGAGATGATAAGGAAGAAATACCAAGGCAAAGCGAAACAGGACAAGAATCAGAGGATCTTTGCCGGAGGGAGGAGGAGAATCCAGAACTTTTTTCAGATATAAAATAGTTCAACTGTTTGCAAACATTATTTACAGTTTTGAACCGTAATATTTGCCATACAGATGTCTTTCAATATATTCAGTATTATATGTATTTTGCCACTCCAATATTGTTGCCATTCAGGGTTTACAAATATTTTTCCCAACCACTTGTCCGGAACAGGTGACTTTGGAAAGTCACTTCTCATGGCCACATTTTTTATGCTGTTTTTCTAGTTCATATTTTCTTCATTTTCTAGTGTCTAATGTCTGTAATGTTATTCAAGGGCAGCATATGTAATTATATGGCTATGACTGGATTGTATTCTTTATTAGCAGGTACTTGATTATAAACTGGAATGTAAGGGACAGAATGGACTGGACATTTCATTTCCGGAGGCCTGGGAATTTGTAGGTCCTGAGCAGAACAGGAAGAATACTCAGATCGACCTTGCTGTCCAAGATACAGAATCTTATTAAATTTCAGAAAATAAAGAGAAGAAAAGAAAGTCGTAGCAAAAAATACGCTGTTTTTCAATTAATTTTTTTATTTTTATCATACCCCCTTATCTCGTCTTAAATACAAATGTCTATATCTTCGGCCTGTAATGTTTGTTAGCAAAAGTACATGAAAAAAGTGTTATTGACAAAATGACCTTCTACAAGTAAATTCCTTTGCTTATGTAGGGTACTTCAGCAGGTTTTCATGCCATCAACAGTAAACAATGTTTGTGTGCAAACCATGTTAAAACAACTACACATAAACTGTGTGATCGTGGCAAACAAGTTCACAAGGCATGTTCCCCTTGAAAATGACCTGATCGTAACAATTTATGCAGTTTAGAAAATTTCATTATTTTACCGCTCAATGCTTGCATCAAGACAATTTAAATATCCTCCTGTCCACTATATTTGTATGACCATCCACTTTTAGAGGATAATTAAATGTTTTTGAACAAAACAATCTAAAGCAGACAAATATTTTCATGCACGTATCAGTGATCCTTTTACGTTTTCACTTTTTAAACTTAACCATTTTGAAGAATATTTTTCAGTACAGTTATGAACAAACCACTTTAGGTAGACCAGTTAAACTTAATAGGCATGCTGTTATGCATTTATATAAGGTTTAATTTTACAGGTTCTGGTAACACTTTTTGAAACGTTTATTTGTTTTAGAACCTTTTAGACTAAGATTTGTGTGTGGTGAGGTTATACATACTTTGCAAAGTTATTTTTTTATAATGTTTAATTTGGGACGCGGTGGCTCAATGGTTTGCGTACCGGACTAATGACCGAAAGGATCCGGGTTCGAATCCTACCATCGGACCAGCCTGTGTCAGCCACCGTGTTGTGTCACTGGGCAAGGCATTTTACTCCAATTGCCTCGGCACTAAATAAGCTACTTGTGTTGCTGTGTCGTAAAGCACCAAACCAAACCAACAACGTTTAAGAGATGCATATGTATTTCATAAACACAAAGTAGCTTTCAGTCTTCACTGTTTCCAATAGTTTTTGAACGTTTCCAGGAGGTTGTAGGAATGTTATATCGTGACATTAAACAACAACGTTGTAGCAAAATTCCATCAAATTCACCAAATCATGTTGCCACAACGTAATATAACAACGTTGCCATAACTTGGAAACAACATTGCTGCAAAGTTGTTGCAACGTTTAATTGTTAGCTGGGTATGACCATAAACATTTGCTATAACATTCACGGAATTGAACATTTCAGTCGAATTTAGATTAAATTTAATCACCATTATCTACTTTACTTACATTCTTAACCTACCATATTATGATCTCCATTTTAGTTCAAAGACGAAACATGGAGGGATTTGTTTTATGATATGAAATTATTGAAACTAGGAAAATCAATTGTCTGGTAGTGGATTTCTCAAATTTAAATCTACGCTACCTTTTTCAAGATTTAAAAGTTTTAAAGGTTTACTAAAAGATCAGTCGTCCGTCTGTAAGGCTTAGATTTTAACTGAGATTCAGGACACGACGCAGTATGCTTATCCCTATCAAATAACAGTGCAAAGCAATTAAGTTAATGTTCTTATCTCCATCATGTGCCAGTGCAGAGCAATAAGTTAATGACGCAGATAGATAGATAGATAGATAGTTAGTTAGTTAGATAGATAGATAGAGATAGAAAGAGAGAGAGAGAGAGAGAGAAAAAGATAGGTATGGAGATAGATTTGTATAAATATACACCCGACAGAGCGGAAAGTGCTCTCCCTGGATACCACACGAGGATGCTTGATAATATAGTGTGAAATTATATATTGAGAAAGAATATTATCATACAGGTTAGAGAATTTTTTAATTCGTCCCCCACTGAGATTCAATTTGAGAGAAACTATTTTGAAACAATGTGAAGTTTCCAGAGGTTTAAAAATATAGAAACTAACGTTTTAGATTTTTTCAGGAAATATGGATTTAAATTTTTCAGTTCCAATGACACTAGTAGAAACACTGCCGAAACGACTAGTTCCTATATGTTCTACAACCTGCCATTTTCTTACAAATTTCAGGAGGGTGAGAGTAAATCTGTAAACTACCATACTATTTTTCAGTCTGGTTTCATTAGTCCTCGAAACATGTGCTGGTTCCCATAACATCTGTTCAGTGTCTATGCATTGTATCCCAAAGTTGACAGAGATGTACCCCAAAACTGTAACAGCAGTTTTTACAATTCTCATTTATTGAAAAGCATAGAAAAATATACATCCATGTGTTTCATGGGTAATAAAAAAGATCAAAAAGCTGACACTGAAGTTCCAGTGATATAAAATTATAATTTACCCAACAATGTTGCCACCATTGAAATTAAACGGGAAGAGTCATAAATCTTGTCCGAAGTTTGAGTTACATAATTAGATTCTGACTATTATGTAAATGTTCCAAGCGTAGTTGTAATTTTGTTTCTGTACTCATACCTTATAAACTGAGGATAATACTTTGGATATGTGTGAGTAATACTTAAGGCAAGGACATGTGCCCAAAAATGTATTTTCTTTCCAGTGATAAAATTGGCACAATGTTATATACATTGAGACTGTATCATTGATGTTTTAATAAGTTTGTAACCAGCATTTACACAATATCAAATATCACATTTTCCCCCTCTTATTAAGAGAATCATACTCATATGGTCCATGTGTGTTTGTGGGATTGCTGATACCTGAAATTTTAGCTACTTATTTTTGGAGACACTATGACTGAAACTCCCCGATAATTTATGACAATAAAAGATTACTTTTTCCACGTCATCTGTAATAAGGGTGAATTCACAAGGGATACATAAGTTCAGTTGTATGATCCTCTAACCTCCATATGCACCCCTACTATAGCTAAATACATACTTAGGACTCATTAGATGTCAATCGTTCGTCTAGCGTAAAAGCTACATGTATGATTGTTTTATGAAGCACCTCATTATCTCACACGGTCCTGAGATATTTGATCGAGTTGGCAACGGGAGGTTTAGTTATATTTGTTACACCTTTGAGTAAACGTGAACAGAGCCATGAAAGCCTGAGTAGGTGTGATTTTAATGTACAAAATCTGCGCTGAGTCCCAAAGCATATATGTAGACAACAAGGAAAATTCTCTATCAGGTCATATAAACCATACATATATATATATATATATAGAGAGAGAGAGAGAGAGAGAGAGAGAGAGAGAGAGAGAAGAGAGAAGGGGGAGAGAGACAGACATTTAGAGAATGGGAGGGAGGGAGGGAGATATTATATTTTCAAAACGTATGAAAAAATTAGAAAAAATAACTCCCACCGCACCGTAACAAAGAACTAAAAATGAATAAATACTATTTCCTTGGGTCATAGTGCAATATGAAGGTTGAATGTCGGCTCCAATTCACATTAGAGGTTTTAAACATGATTTCGTTTTATCTGTTCTCTCATATTCTTCTAATAGAAAGAAATGTTCTTACATTTCATACCGTGAAAACTGATGTGCTTCATTTATGAAATTGTTGTCGTCGTACTAAGTGCAGTCAGTGTAAAATGGTGCATGAAATTAAATAACAGAAAACAAAAAACGTTTTGTGCAATTCTAAATAAACTCAAGCTGTGGTGACAAAATGAATAATATTTTTAGAGACACTGCATGAAATAAGTTTAAAGTACTGTAATACTTACTCCAAAGAAGAAAGATAAATCCCACCAAAACAGTAATGAAGATGAAGCGTTGAGAGGTGCCTTGATTCATCTTTATCATAATGGCAGATATGTAAGGCGCTAGCAGGCAGGTGGGGACTGAACTTCATATAACAATAACCAGTATGATACGATTGGCTGCATACATGACGTGTGTCAGCGCTCATAGTTAGGTCCAGATTAAGGGTTGTTGCATTGCACAAATCGTACACAAAGTCACACTTAGATCATTTGTACGCTTATCCGTTCTACCCTAAAATCAAATTTTATTATGTTATCGAGTTGTACTCTAATATAGAAACAATAGCATACAACTTTACTTTAAATGTCAGAATTATTAATTTTCAGCAGCTACATTTAATTTAGTTGACCTTGGATATAATTTTTATTACATCCACTACATCTGAAGTTTTGGAGTTCGTAATGTCCCTATATTCTCGAGTTCCATAATGTCTGTGTTATTTTGCTGAAATATCCGCACGTTTCGAACTGTCTGCAAACGTTTATTTCAATATAGCCGCCAGTTCTATTCAGGGTCAGACTGGCGGCCTTGGGGCTTCCATAGGAAATCTTCCGGTATCTCAGTGGGCCAGTCCGACCCTGGATCTATTGTGTGCGTATTGTTAAAAAATGTTTTAGATGAAAAGGAATTGTTCACACAGAGATTCAGAACCTTATCTAGGTCGTACAATCATTGCGTTAAGTAAAAGAAAGAGTAGACGTACAAGGATTAGTGCCTAATATTAAAAAATATTTCCAGCCAATTGTACAGAGGATTAACAGTGATATAGATGCTTTGGGGACTGGCGTGGAGAAAATCGTCAAATTTCTGGAAGACTACAACACTTTATAATCACAAATAAAGCAATTACCGATAGATCAAAATAATAGAGAAAAAAATAAAACGAACAAAAATAAAAATATTTAAAAAAATAAATTATGATTATATCGCAAAAATTACCGACTGGAACACCAAGATAAGAGCTAGTGATAATACATCGTCATGGGTGCAAAACAAGAATGATTTAAGAGAGATAAAATTGAGGTAGGTGTCGTCAAAAGAGCTAATGAAGGCGTGATAAAAGCTGTGGATACAACTTACAATTCATCTATTAAAGATCTGAAGGATAATATTAAACATCCTATATTCGCTGACTTTTACAACAATCAATATGCTGATGTTAAACACTCAAAAACAGATACAAAATAATATGTTGATCTTGAACTGGTGAAAAATATCGGTTGGTGCAAGGCAAAATTGATGAAATAGACAAATGATGAGACAAAACAAGAGAAAATTTAAATGGTTTCCAACAAAAGTTTACAACGGAGACAGATGTAGTCAAAACTAAATCAAACAACTCGCTCATTATGTAGTAACAATCACAGTTGAAAACCGATATAAAGAAAAGATGGAGACATTGAAAAACTGAATTCAGCAATGAAATGGGCATAAAGAGCCTTGCATTGGTTGTTAAAATGGATACATTTTAAAAAGGAAATCGATCGTCAAACATAACTTAGAAAACAAAACCAAAGTTATGTCTAGATATGTTTTACTGTACGATTTTCACATTGTTCGAAGTCTACAGCATTCAGATAAAATCAAGGTAAGTCAGGATCGAAACAAATGAATTGAAATTGTTCAAGATGATATATGTTCAAATACAAAATTAATAAAGGGGAAAGATGAAATAACACTTCAAACATTAAATGCAACTTATGGATTTATCAGCTCCATTACAATTGACTGAATATAAGCTACACACAATAGATTTTTCACGGCAATATGTCATTCAAATACAAAAAGTGTGGTTCATACCAAATGTTTAAAATATAAGAATCCATTGCGCTTTTATTTATTTATACATTGCATTAAAGGTTAGTAACCGACCTGTTAATCACTCATTCGACGTTTAAATAGAATTTGAACGTACCTGTACAGTGTAAAAGAATCACATTCATACTCTATAGAAGAAAAAATTCAATATTTGTTACTCATAAATATAATATTTTGCAGGAGAAAACGTATTATTACTTATCTTTATATAAACAATGAAATAGCAGCAGGATGATTAATTATTGAAGAAGAAATGGCAAACGGTCTAGTATTTACTGGTCGGAGCTATCTGATCAAGTTACTTGATTCCAACGATGAATAAAGAATTAAAGACGACACCGTCATGGAAGAATTACAAATACCAACTGCGTACATCAATGAATTAAAGATTGAGGGAGCAAAGTTTAGTACCTCAGGTTTCAAACAACGCAAATGGTTATATTGCTCTATATGCATCTACTCAAAATGCCGTGAGCTCACGTTTTTTTGCACGTTCCTAATAATGTACTTACGCAAGAAGAAATGTAACGCTTTAAACAGCAATACAACATAGCATAGCCTTTTATTAGTTTTCACTAAATAAATAATACAATGTAAACCGCACAGTAAACGGATAACTTCTCACAAGCAGGAAAATATATCACATGACGTTAAATACTATTGCTACGACCCTATGGTAAGAAAAAAGCGTAACAAAAAGAAAGTGAAACCAACAATGTTTGTAAACTCAACAAACAATTTATTTCTAAATAATTAACGTGAAAATAAAAATACTCTTACAGTATCGTGTATTAAAATCCTAATTATCCAATAATTATTAGTGTCCTAATCACAAGTCCTGTATATATAGAAACTATAAAATGTTCCCAATGAATGAATGTTCCAAGTTAATGAATCTTCGTAATGAACGAATGTTCCGAATGAAAGATTGTTCCGAATGAATGATTGTTCCGATGAATGGGTAATCTTGAATGTCCTGATGTACCAACGATAATGTAATCCTGATCATTTTTGCGAATGTCCACAAGTATCCGAAAGTCATAAATATAAATCAAAAGGTTGATGAATACTTCAGGTAACTCCATTGGATGTTCCAATAAATAATTCTAGTTGAACTATTTATACAGCATTACAATATTATAGATAACAGCACGACTATATTTCCAAACATCTGATGATTCCAAAGGCTGATCGTAAAAAAACATGTTTTCAACACAGGATTTAAAATGGAATGAATATAATTCGTATATCCAGGTCTTTTATATTCTTTGTAAATGGCATATTTCACAACAGGAAACGTGTCATATTACGACCCAGAATGCAATACTAAATGTGTCGATTTAGTGGAAAAATACTCAAGGGATGATAAACAACTCTGACCTTGAACAAAAGGTCAGTAAACATGTTGTTTATTTGACTAAAGTATAACCAAACTTAAATGTGACTCACTATTTGACACAATTTTAAAGTACAGTCATAGGCAAAAAGTTTAGGCACATAATAGATTCCATATACATAATTCCGTAACACTATTATCCCATGCATCATTGTCTCACATACACACCGAGCAACATTAAATCTCAACAACACTTTTTAGATAGCAATTACCAAGCCGGCCAAAATATATTGATTGTGCCAGGTGGTTTCTTTGCGTCGTTTGATATGAAGGTAAAAGGATATATAACACTGGAGTGGTAAAGCATTTGGGTAGAAACCTTGTTAAAGACATTACCATATCTTATGGTAGTAGCAATCTTTCAAGTTGAATGATTACAACACTTTCATAATGTTCAAATATCTGTGGTTACCTGATTCGTTTAGAACAAATAGGACTGAGCAAGGCATTATGACTGATAAATTAATAAAGCTGAGGTCAGAAGTCAGGGAATGCACAAAAATACTGGTAGTGTTGCTATGCTGTTTACGGTTTATGGTAAAATGTTTAGAATACCACTGGGCTCTCTTATACTAGCAAATCGTTATCCACTGTATCCTTGAACTCTTTCACGGGATTTCAGATTGAGAATAACACTTACAAAGCTCTAGAAATAATAGAATATGGTTAAAAAAGACTATGAACTAGAAAACATTTGTCTCCAGCACGATGAGACTGCTTTGGAATCAATTGCGCAATTAGGTAATGACAAATACAGGAATGGGATTGCCTTATTATGACGACATAACTAGTGAGAGAATAATCTAGATAATATCCAATAAAACTTGTTATACTTCCTGTAAATAAATAAATCAGTATCAGTCATTACCACTCTTATTTTGTCAGCGTATTTGTTTTTCAACTTACTATATCAAAATTCGAACATTATTTAGATAGCTCTAACAATGTCCGTTCATAATAAAAAGGCTTTTGCTCATTTGAGTTTCTTCATGTTATGCTTACTAACACCAGGTCTTCATCAAAAATTAATCCTCTTGAAAATGCTAAATTAGACATTTGGAAAATTTAATTTTATCAGTACAAATTTTCAATGTTTTTCTTTTCCCGAGATTTTCTATATGTTTACCGAACGCACTCATTTTCATCAATTGGAAAAAGTCTTTAGAAATTATTTAACCTGTAAACATTTGGAGAATTTCTCAAAAAATGGTCATTACTGACTTTTGTACAAGTGTGTCTCTTTCTAAATATGTATGATTGTGTGTTAATTTGGTATATTAAAACAGAAAAATGACAATTTTACTCTTTAATATATTTTTAACATTCAACATATCCTATTCTTAACTCCTCACATCATTTTAAATGCAAAAATATACCCATACAACTATGAAAGTTATATATGAATCAAATATCAAGGATTAACATCACAATCGGCTACTTCGTATACTCTGAAGTCATCTGTGAACAAAACGAGTCAGTTCATTATTTCCTCCTAATTGTACTCTTTACAAACTTGGCAACAACTCTTTCTGCATTAAAGTTGAGGGCACCTTTTTGAAGATTGGAACTGCCCTCACTGGCAAACGGGTTTGATTGTTCAGCGTCTTTACACCACTCATATATCATAGCACCATTTTCATCTTTCAAAACATTTTTCACCCACGGAAATTCACTTTTCCACTCTTTCTAACAACCTTAGGAGATTTACTCTCCTTCGCCTCAGAGATGACAGATACTTTGTTGTTGTTTTTTTTTTTTTGTTTGTTTTTTTAGACTGAGGGTCAGAAAATTCATCACTGGCAGATCGATTCTCAGACTGAGATAGAAAAGAAAAATATACTTCTTTGCGACATTGTGCCATAGTGATTTAAAAGTTCAGATGTATTCACTGGATTTAATGTCTGTTAAATTCTTACTGGCTTTGCGAGCAGCCATATTTGCCACAGTTTTGTCTAATTCAGTATAATTTGATGAGCAATTAAACAAAAGCCGATATTTGATCAGAAATTAATACAATCAAGTCATAATTGATTCGAATTTTTAAACGTTTCCACGAAGGAAGCAAATTAATCGTCAATACAACGCAATTAAATTTGTCCATTTAACTTTGACAGCTAGCTTCGAGAGCCGCCTTATGTTCCACAGTTTTGGCTAATTGGCAATGAAATAAATTCCAATATTAGATCATAAGTTAATCTATTCAAGTTATAATTGTTTCCCTCTTCCTCTAACTATCACAATCGTACATGATAATCTCGAAACACTCTAACCTTGATTCAATTATGCATACCTAACCGTGTTATTAGTGACTTGTTAGCTCCTCCCAGTTCATATTGATTTTACATAGGTGCAATATTATTGGCTGATATGGCGTAAACAGTGGTCGAGCAAATGTCAATCACTGTCCATACAGTAAATTTGTTATGGACAGCGCGCGCTCAGTAGGAAGTTAACCAGAGGCGAATCAAGGGTAATTCAGAGTGATACTGAGGTAAAAGGTGATAAAACAAGTCAGATATCTAATACTGATAACGAGGTAAAGGGTGATAAAATACTTCTTGTTATAGCACTGCAGTTGCTACCCTTATCAACATTTCAGTCAATAAGATCAAGGGATTTTAGTTATTTCTGTTTTTCTTGGTTTTAGCAGTACGTTTGACACATTATTAGCAATATAATGCTAAGGAAATGAAAGCTAAGTGCCTTTCCCAAGCCAAGTACACACTTAAGTAGCTGAACATGCGACCTTTGAAATATGAATCCGACGCTCTACTAACTGAGCTACTCTGACTCCCCAACTGCATTTTGTTTTCTTGAATTTAAGTTTAGACTTCGATTCTTTTGGTGACTTCCAGGCCTGGTTGGCTAACCTGAGTGCCCTTACACCTAAGTGATAGGGAGTATTAAAATTCAAGACATCAGTCTGCAAAAGGGTATTAACATCTGGAACAGGTGGAGATTCAAACCCGTCAGTGGACCTCCTTCCGCCCCCCCCCCCCACAGCAACAACTAATTTACTTTAGGGGTGCAGATACTAATTTAATTTGGCTATTTTCTCCATGGTCTAGCAGCGTCTGCTGTCTTCTCTGCATTGGACTTAAAAGTAAAGAGACTGGACATGTATGGTTCTCTTTGATGGAAATTTAAACGTGCATCTGTCAGGCATTCGCAGTAATGCCAAATACGAAAAACAAGCGTCATTGGACTTAGACTCTCTGTATCAAGCAGAAGAAGATAATCATAATTGGATCAATGGTCTCCAACAGAATACTGTGGTGAATTATGTAATCAAATTAACTATTTTTTTAAATTCTGAAATTGTAGGTGGCGATTCTATTTGTATCGATAAACGGCGAAAAATTGTCAGCTACCAGCTTCTATTGAAACCCATGTGTCAGACATAATTCAAGGGTTGCAGGTTCGATACCCACTCAGACCAGTTCTCTTCAGTTGTCTCATTCTCATTCATTTAGAATGAAATGGAACTGCATTTCCAGTTTAGAGTATTAATGGGAGAGAACATAAGCTTTCTTATATTAAGAGCATGCTTCAAAACCAACAGCAAATGCATAGAATACAAAGACTGCATTAACTTTAAGATGGATAAACTGATAAAGGTGTAAGCGCAACTGCAATAAATGTAAACATATAGTGGTCAAGCATTTGTCAGGAAATGTTCTTATTTAATTTCATTCAAATGACAACTGTAGATGTGCAATCACCAGCGGTATCACCACATCAGCGGCAGTCTTTCTGTCTGCCTCGACATGAAAAATGTCACAGCTTGCAAACAGTGAAAAATTGTCAATGTAAACAATCTGATCCAGGTTTATAATTCATAAGGGTTTTTGACCATACAAATTTTGTGGCAGCCTGAGAACAATTGAATTTAAAATCCATGAAATGCATTTACATTTCAGTCATTTTCCTTTATAATTCAGTATCGCTGGTAAATTTACCTGTTTCAGGGTAATTATAGCTTTAAAGGTAAAGCAATTGTAAAGAGATATTTATAAATTGATCCAAAGTCTGCCTTCTAGATATTTTTGGGATCAATCCCAATTTTGCCTGAAAATCATTGTATGATCGATCCCAACTTGGCATGGTAAAATAATTTTTGGATTGATTCCAAATGTGCTTGGTGAGAAACTTTTGGGATCGATCCTAAGTTTTCCAGGCCAGGCAAGAGATTGTTTTGATCTATCCAGTGTCTCTTTGATACGGTTTACATGTTTCAGAGGCAGGGGGAGGGACTGATGGAATCGATCCCAAGCATACTTAATGAAAAAGGTGTGAGGTTAGGTTCATCCTACAAAATGAAACTGAGTTCAATTAAAGGCAGTATCTCGCTAATGGACAGAATTATAATAACACGGTTCTCTGCTTATACAGGTGTGAAAGAAACCCTGGAATACCAGAATACACACATTAGGCATATTGTAATACTATACCAAAGTTTAGTTGCATTAATCAACTTGTGTATACGAGATAAAACTTTGAAAAACTTTACCACAGCCAGACACAAAACACAAATAAATTACGGCACCTAACAATCCAAAAATCAAGACTTGCTAAAAAAATTATATACAACTGTGTTCAAATTTTTATTGTTCAACAACATTTATAAGTAACAGTTCAATACATTTGTTCTCCTTTTGTAGCGTGATATAAAACTATTACTGAACAATGAATATTTGTCTGATATTAAATTAGTCTCTTTTAGGAGGTTATAAACTCTATGGACTAATATATTTTGCAAGGTCCATTTCCATAACATTTCATTATCAGGATCTGGACCAAGCTTACTACGTGTTAAGAAAGTTTTGTAATTTCTATACATCTTTATATTTGTACGAAAGGTTTACAGAGGGATAGCCTGATGAAAATACTATTTTTCAGTTCACGTCTTAATTATACAAATGAATCAATGAATTCACTTCATGGCTTAACTACATTAGTGGCAGTGAATACTCACTCAACTCTTTAGCATACATAATTCATATCATTTAAGACAGGTAAATTCACACAGATTCTCACAACTCATATCAAATAAAGCGAAATTCTTAGAATACGTGATTCCTATAACAACCAAGACGACAAATTCAAACAATTCGTCAACTCGTATAAAGAAAATTGTTGTACGAATTCAGACAAACGAATTCAAACAAATAGTTATACTCATATCAAGAAAATTAATGTACGAATTTAAACAAATAAATTCAAACAAATAATTATGTTGATACCAACGAATAGCATGAGATTGACGCAAATATCCATGTGCTTTCGAGAGTCGCTCGCTTCTATCGCCAAAATCGTGTCCCTCAACTTCCAGACACCTGTCCCTGTACAGTTGTTTATACGAGAGAATTTCGCCTTATACTGCTCGGAGTCAAGAATCTTCCGGCCTTTCGAAGGAAAACTTGGACTGACTACTTTGCGATGTGGAATATTTAAAACATGAAATTTCGTCTGGGAAACACACCCCTTATTTAGCGTAGACAATCAGGATTAAACGTATCTACCGCCTTTTATAAATACACGCCCATCGTGGTTAGCATAACCCTCTAGATTTCGCGCGCTATCTGGAAAATTTCAAAAGATGACACTACTTCAACTGGCTTTACAAATAGTATATGCATCCTCTCAACTTTGACATTTTTGATACCTAGACCCCAAATTCACTTTGCTATTTACATCTGTCCGACCATTATGCAAGGAATGCTTAATTAAGAATCAATCGCGCCCCAAACAGGGACATTAAAACCATCGCAGTCAGGCGATTTAATACGGTACCTTTCCTCATAAATCTGATTAATTGTTACGTGCCACACTGACTACAGCAATAATGCGCTCTACGAAATACATCGACAGAAATTTGCACCCTTACAGTGTGTGTGTGTATGTGAGTGTGTGTGAAAGAGATAGATTTGTGAGTCACGTACTACCGTACTCAAAACTGATAATATATGCCTCTCTGATTTTCACTATCAAGTGAACACGTTGCTTCAACAAACGTACGAACAGTAATTACTTTTGTTTTAACTTTGAGTTACAAAATCAATTAGATTGTCCGTGTCAGAGAGAGAGAGAGAGAGAGAGAGAGAGAGAGAGAGAGAGAGAGAGAGAGAGAAGAGTTATATAGGCTTGAGTTTGATCTCAGTCACTATAAACTCCCTCAACGAAACTCAATTTTTTCATATTCAAAATTGAGAATACAGGTATTTATGAAAGTCACTGTCAGTTGTGTACTTTGTTTCAAGAATAACGGAACCAACATTTTGTAATTTTTTAGTCACACAATCACAACGCTAACTGACAATTCAGTTTGTGTGTGTGTGTGTGTGTGTGTGTGTGTGAGAGAGAGAGAGAGAGAGAGAGAGAGAGAGAGAGAGAGAGAGAGATATGCTAACTGAAATGGTCCAGTCCGAGCTCATGTAGTCATGTCCTTCTTTTTGTCTTTCTTTCTTTTCAAAATCATAAAGGTGTAATCAGTTCCGATTGACTACAGTGGAAGGTTTATTAACACTCTGATCTGCTTTAAAGTTATTCTCCGATGTCAAAAGTTTAACTATATACATACATTCCTAAAAATTTTAACAGTATAATTTGCATATTCTCTGTCATGAGCACAAAAAACACGAGTGGATATATACAGGAATAAAACTGGTACTTTAGAAAAGTATAAAAGAAAATGTGAGTAAAATATTTCCTTAACCCAATTCTTACTGGGTTTCCCATTTCAAGCAATCAATCCAAAGTAACGATTTTCCTCTTCTTTCATGCTTACAAATGGATACTGTGCTACGAATGAACCAAAGGGAAATTCTGTTGAATGATATGTCTCGCTTGCTTCGCATGTACAGTAAAATCCAAAAGAAGGTCATTACAACGACATTTAACTTTTTATGGGTGTTAACATATGTGATAAATATGAAATTGCATGAACATATATCAAAAGTGTTTAGGAAACTGAGCTACAAGTAATAAAGTGCGTGGCGTAATTTGCCAAAAACAATTATTATAGCTGGATGTATCAAGCTACAATGTGTGTGTGTGTGAGAGAGAGAGAGAGAGACAGACAGACAGACAGACAGAGACAGAAATAGAGAGAGAGGATGTTACAGCGTAAACTTTCAATCAGTAGCAAATTGAAATGTCCTGCCCCAGTCCCGTTACACAACAAATGACTTGCTTTATCTATTGCTCTAAAGTAACGTACCAAAACTGCTTAACTCCTAGGAGAATACATTACTGTGCATCGCGACAGTAGTATAAAGTTTTTTATTACCTAATGTGAAAGCATAAAAAATAATCTCTCTCTCTCTCTCTCTCTCTCTCTCTCTCTCTCTCTCTCTCTCTCTCTCTCTCTGCAATTTGCGCCTCAGTCTACACTTGAGTCATCACGTGACCATATTACGCGTAGTAAAGCTCTATTTTCAGACGGGAAAATCCCTACCTATGTCTAATCTTGACCTTTTTAAGTGCAATTTTCATCCTTGTTAGATCGAACACAATCTTAATTTCACCATTCTTCGACATTCTGAATCAACAATCAAAAGAAGAAAAAAAAAAGCAAAACAAATACGAAACAAATGCAATGTAAAATTAATGAAAATTTATAGAGCAGGGTTTCTTTAAGTGTGGCCCCTACTTTTAGCTGCTAATGAAAATTTACACAAATCTGTTTCTAGCCGACCCTATAAAGTGCCACAGGGGCTCGTATCGTTGCTAAAATGTACCTGTAAATAGCATATGTCCTGCATGTAATAATAACTATTTAGGAACTGAGACTGATATTTCAAGTTACACATTCGCGCAGCATAATGAATTTAGCATTAATATTTCGCTCAGATATTCGACTTTTTAGGAACATATCAAATTTGACTTATTACTCTACCTTTAAGGAATTTTCAAATGTTACCGCTGGATATGGCCATGATCAAGCCCACTTAATATGCAAGTGCAATGCGCTAAATGGAATATTACAATATTACACTCTCATTGGTCAACCAAAAATAAAGTTATCAGCTGGCGCAGTATGTCATTTCGTTCGACAAATGAGAAAGCAGTATTCCATTCAGCGAGTTGCACTTTCTTAATTAGTGGGCTCGATCATGGCCATGTCCAACGGTAACGCTGGAAAATGGGCCATCATTTCTTAAAGGTAGAGTACTAAGACAAATTTGAAATATACCGAAAATGTCGAATCTCTGAGCTAAACATTGATGCTAATTTATTACGCTACGCGAAGTTTAGCTTGAAAATATCAGTCTCAGTTCTTAAATAGGTCGCAGGAGAAATAAGAGAAGTGTCCTCCCTTGTATTCTTCTTCTTCTTCTTCTTCTTCTTCTTATTATTATTATTATTATTATTGTTATTATTATAATATGTACTATGCGCATATAGTAAATATATTATGTGGAGGTAAATTTTAGCAAAGATATGAACCCCTGTGGTACAGTATTTTCGGGCACACCATTCTATTTGCATCTTATATGTCAGGTACACTATATGTCTATTATGGTAAACCTTTCTCTTGCGTTTAATAGGCAAGCCAGCATCCTAGGCCGGTAACTAGTAAATCTGCGTCGTCCGATTAGTTAGTAGTGTAGCTAAATTTTTCATTGTTATTCTCCTCACCTTAGTGCAAAGGGGGCTTAGATAAAGGGGGCGGGGGTGGAGGTAGGGGCGCCACTAAAGACCAATGCCCCAAGGCGCCTCTGTAGGGGCACTACTAAAGATTGTTGCCTCCGGGCGCCTCAAACCCTCGCGCCGCTATTGATGTTATAGTTGTCAGTAAAACCTTTCTTTATGAACTTCAAATGGACAGTCCAAAATGGGAAGTGTTCTTTTACTTCAAGAAATAAAACAACCCTAAACTACATGCATGTAAAAAAATCAAAACAGAGGACGCTCCTCTAAGAAGTTCGAAACATAACTCAGGCGTTGTCTTTACAGTGAGCAGTATGAAACAATCACATGTTTATTTCCATGCAGCAAGCACAAGTACATAAGAAAATAAGGTACAAAGAATTTGTTACATTTGTATAGCGAATATGCGTCTATGTGCTTATCCACCAAGCACTAATGGCGGCATTCTGTACTATATAGCACGTTTGCTTCACTGTACTGTACACAATTTTGGATGAATTTCTGATATTTGTATCACGGATCTGGCTTCAATCGGTTTCAGCACAGATTTATTTAATTTTATTTTTAACTCTACCTGGGTAGGGTGTAATTTATTTTACTTGAGGCTATTGACCTGAAAAACTAATTATATAGCAAAGCAAAATAAACGGCAAACCGGTTATTACTTTCCCAATCCCACACCAAACTTGAGTACAACAATGCCTTCAGAGTAAAAATAAACAGGGTATTTTATTCAAAGTCGGAGTAAATCTCTCTCTCTCTCTCTCTCTCTCTCTCTCTCTCTCTCTCTCTCTCTCTCTCTCATTAACGGTCTGAAATATGAAATTCCTTTGTTTTTATTTCACTTCACGTTGATAATAAAATCGCAAATGCTCAACAGTATATTTCCAGGCTGGCCAAATGTACATATATTTTCGCAATATACTGAATTTCATTATGACTAATGAAAAACGGGTGGACAATCCAAAAATGCAGATTTTTCACTTGATCAAAATAATATTTATATTCTTTCAAAGTCCTGCCTCCAGTGCATTCTCTTCTTTCTAGTTTCCCTTGTAACTGTAAATGAAGATAGCTTACTGATAAATTACAGACAACCTGAAAATGAAATATACTCTACATTTTTAATTCGTTGTTTCACTTTCCATAAATGCGGATTGTCTTCCGTATTTCTGGGCAATAGTGAGGATTTATTGTAAAATCCATGTTCACTCTATATATCCTGGATGTTGCGCCTGAGCGCATCCACTCCATTCACCACGATTCTTTTAATGAAGCTTTTAATCTTCATCCTCACCCCCTCTCTTTTATGATTTTTGCTGTGTTTTTTTTAATTTAATTTTATTAAATATGTTCTTTTTAATGCAGCTGAAGACCTGTTCTCTCCTTCTCTCTCTCTCTCTCTCTCTCTCACACACACACACGCACACACACACACACACGTACAGAGACTTAATAAATTCATAACTGAAAAGACATTATAATTATTTGCGAAAAATGTCACATGACAGTATGCTTTACTTCAGCTTTGATGGTCCAGACATATGCATAAGAGGTTTACTTTCATTCTAGTAGCGATTATCGGGTCGAGAACACGAGTATTGAGTGAAGGAAAGTGACAATGCACTTGGGAAAAGCGAGAATCATGTAGAAGTAAAGAGTATCGAGTTAAAATAGCAAGGATCGCTTACAAAAAATCAAAATTTGAGTATCGGTTAGAGAAAATGACTTTTATAAATGAGAATAAATGAAACCATGGGAAGAAAAGAATAGTCATGCATAAGATACAAGAGTTTCTCTTCACTTTTTAATTATTATCTCTTGTCATGAGAGAGGCCTTCCATACAGTGTTCTAAATACCAGTATTATTTCATGAAAAAATAGTTTTTGAAGAATATTTCTTTCTTCCATTCATTCCTTCTTTCTCCTTTATAAATTTTAACTTGGTTTGCACGCTTGAATCAACGTTGTGGGAGAGGTTCCAGCGGGGATTCAGAACAAAGCAAAGAGAGAATGAGGCATCAATATCAAGTGGCATTTTGTTGTTTAACATGCCTGAACATTGCCAAATTTGTCACGGTAAGGATTCCTTGACTAACAGAAAGATCAGAAAGTTATTGTTGTTTGCAGATAATAAATATATATCCAAAGTTGGATATTAAATTCTGTTATTAGGCTGAACACGTCAATGTGTGTGAAATTAACGTTATGTGGTAGACTCTGCTGTACTGTATATGCATTTCTTCACACATCTGACACACTCACGTCCATCCTGAAATAAACTAGTTATTATTTATTTAATAAGGTACAAGCCAAGTTATGTTTATGAACGTTTTATTCAGCCGATGTGTCGTCAAATTGTAACAATATTAACTTTAAAACAGTGGGGCTTGTACTGTACTGTAATGCCGTGGAGTACACAACAAAAGGAGTATTTGGAAATATACGATACAATGTACGACGTGTCTGCTGAATAGGAAATGTGTATGCTTCAGTTTCTAAAAAAAAACATGTCAAATAAAAAAATATAAAAAATTGGAAAAACTGTTCACAATTGGCAGTAAAGAAAAGGATCATTGAGAGTAGTAGTATGTACAATGCATGCCAGACATTGCAAACCAATATATATAGTACCTCAAATGCATGCTAGACAGTGTAAACCAATATATATATATAGTACCTCAAATGCATTCTAGACAGTGTAAACCAATATATATAGTACCTCAAATGCCTGCTAGACAGTGTAAACCAATATATATAGTACCTCAAATGCCTGCTAGACAGTGTAAACCAATATATATAGTACCTCAAATGCATGCTAGACAGTGTGAACCAATATATATAGTACGTCAAATGCATGCTAGACAGTGTGAACCAATATATAGTACGTCAAATGGATGCTAGACAGTGTAAACCAATATATATATATATAGTACCTCAAATGCATGCTAGACAGTGTGAACCAATATATATAGTACCTCAAATGCATGCTAGACAGTGTAAACCAATATATATAGGACCTCAAATGCATGCTAGACAGTGTAAACCAATATATATAGTACGTCAAATGCATGCTAGACAGTGTGAACCAATATATATATAGTACCTCAAATGCATGCTAGACAGTGTGAACCAATATATATAGTACGTCAAATGAATGCTAGACAGTGTGAACCAATAAATATTGTACGTCAAATGCATGCATGCTAGACAGTGTATACCAATGTATATAGTACGTCAAATGCATGCTAGACAGTGTAAACCAATATATATAGTACGTAAAATGTATGCTAGACAGTGTAAAACAATATATATAGTACCTCAAATGCATGCTAGACAGTGTGAACCAATATATATGTGCAACCTGCATCTTTTTGTATCATTAAAATAGTAGAGCTTCTGAATGCCACATCGAAAAACATGGTTCGACTCATTTTTCTTTCTTCAACGAACCTTTTTTTCAATGAGAAAAAATACCTCTAGTCTCCATCAATATCCATTGACAGGTTTGAAACTAAACCTAACTGATTGATGTATGCTCACAAACAAGTTATATCATTACAAAATATTTTTTTAAAAAGTCACTACAATGGACCGACGCTGTACTGGCCGAAAAGGGCAGGAATCCATAAGTCCATTTTCTTTTATATTTTATATGCTATTATATATATCATTCTTTAAAAATTATGTATATATAGTGAGAGAGAGATTTATTTTCAAGATGGATTCCATGGTGACCATATTGTTTGTTAGACTGGCACCTTTTTCATTGACTAGACATCATAAGAGTTCTTCCTGTGAAAACCCCTTGTTGATATGACTTTGTATCCATGAGGTGTAGAGATAACAATATTTTCAAGCTGGCTACGTTGGCGGCCATATTGGATGTCAGATCATCAACATTTTCATTTATGGATAACTAGACGTAATAAAAAGTTGTTTTAGTGAAAACCCCGTGTAGATATGACTATTTATTTACGAGAAGCGATACGAAGATTTTCAAGCCAGCTGTTATGGCGACCATACCGGATGTGCAAATAACACCATTTTCATTTAGGACCATCTAGACATCATCAGAAGTCTTGTGGTGAAAATCTCATGTCCATATGAGTTTCCATTCGGCAGGAGCAGCGATAACAATATTATAAAAATGGCCACTGTGGCGGCCATATTGGATCTTGGAGTGGCAATATTTTCATTTAGAACCAACTGGACATCATAAGAAGTATTGTGGTGAAAACTCCAAGATGACTGTGTGTGTAAAGTGTCATCGCCATCATTGAAATAATTTAGTAGGAGTAGCGAAAACAAACTTGTGCCGGCAACAGGTCATCTGATAAGCTTTACTGGTTTATGACCAGTAGAACTAAAATAAATAGAGAATCACCTGCCACAAAATGTGAATAGATTTATGCGAGTGCAAATTTTATTTTGGTTTTCAAATAATGGCATTTTCTCAGATGTTAGGTAGTATATATTGGGGGATATTCTTCTAACGGAAAGGGTGTGATGGTGTTTATGTGGATGGGGTTTGTATGAGTCCTATTCTGAGTTAGAAATTGCTGCCTATGACGCAGCCTAACACCAGATACTTTTAGAGTGGACCAGTAAGTATTTTAAAGAATTTTACTCTATTGCAAACGTTGTTGGCCTTAAGTCCAGCAGTTTCTGAAAGTTAATAGTCGGTTGCAATCTTTCCATTTATGTTGGATGTTATTTTAAGAGAGAGAGAGAGAGAGAGAGAGAGAGAGAGAGAGAGAGAGAGAGAGAGAGAGAGAGAGGGGGGAATGCTCTTGTTGGGACGCTACAAGGTATATACAAATATATTCACCTGTATAGACATTTCACTTTAAATCTTTCGCAATCAATATTCTCGCTTGTCAAGGCAGGTAAGATGTAGGTATTACATTTGATGAGTTGGATTATTGGCAGAAAGGATAAGGATTGAATTAAATATGTAGTCATGTGGTTATTATTGTCCACTGTATATTGAATTTCACAATTTAAAATAAGCTTCTTGTTTTCTTATAGAATGGATTTTGCGTGAGTGGAATATAACTGTTAGAACTTGTAGAGTTAATTATAGATGTTGATAAATGGGCAGATGTGCAACAAGTGAAAGCAGATTTAAGAGAAACATCATGTGAGAAGGGAATATTTAGAAAAGACTCAAATGAATGAAAGCATCACGGGAGGAGCAAATACATAATTATTTGACACCTAATCGTCTCAGCTCTAAGCATGGATGCATTCGTCTAGGATGTCAGTGCTAATCAGAAAATACACATGCCAAGTGATTCAGTGCTGCTTGATTATAAATAATGATGCATGTGCTATGGACTTTAAAGTATAGCATGCAATGAGTATTTATCAAATACATGATTCGTATGTACTGTATGTATTGCACAATGATATCAATTATTATTATTATTATTATTATTATTGCAAACAAGTCTGTGCGATACTCTCTTTCCTCTTTTCGAATCTCCCTAACTCGATACTCGTTTTTTTCAAACTTTACACTCACGTTTTATAACCTGACTCGCTTTTCTCTACTCGATACTGGCTATTTCAAACTTCATATACTCACTTTTCTCTACTCGATACTTGCTGTTTTAACTCACTTTTCTCTACTCGATACGTGCTTTTTACAACTCGAGACTTGCTTCTCTACTAAATACTCTCTTTCATTGACTGGGTACTAGCTACTAGAAACAGGAGTGCCTCAAAAGGACTGACTCTCTTCTTTCCGAAAAGAATTTACAGGAATCCAAAATACTTTCTACTTTTTAACTGCAGAGTGTTGAGAACGCCTCATATATTCTTGAGCGATAACAAGATTTTCAAATTGGACTCTGTGCTGGCCATACTGAACATCAGATTGGTACCATTTTCATTTAGGATCAACTACATTGTTATTTGACTAGTCTCTTGGCGAAAATCACACGTCAATATGATCCACCATTCAGGAGGAACAGTAATAACAAAATTTTCAAATGGAGGCAGCCATATTGTATGTAAGGTTAACACCATTTTCACTTTGGACCAAATTGATATCTGCATAAGTCTTTGGTAAAAGACCATGTCAGTATGGCCATCCATTCAAGATGAGTTGCAATAACAAGATTTTCAAGATGGCCCCCAAGGTGAACGTATTTGATGTCCGATCGGTATCATTTTTTTTTAGGACCAACCAGACTCTATAAGAAGTTTTCAGGTGAAAATCTCATGTTGATATGACCATCGATATGTGAGGAATAGCAATAACAAGAGTTTCAAGATGGCCACCATTGTAGCCATATTGGATGTCAGATCAGCAGCGTTTTAATTTAGGATCAACTAAACATCAGAAGAAGTCTCTTGGTGAAAACCCCACCATGGTGGCCTCATTGGAGGTAAGATTGGCACCACTTTCATTGAGAACCACTAGACAAATATGATGTCTTCTGTTGAAAACCCCATGTCAATATGATTTTCCGTGAATGAGTAGCGATAACAAGATTTCAATATGGCTGCCGCAGCAGCCATATTATATATCAGATCAGTACCATTTTAATTTAAGACCAACCAGGCATCATAAGGTATCATTTAGGTGAACCCCGTGTTGATTTTACCATTCATTCATAAGAAGTAGCAATAACAAGATTGCTGCGATAATGACCATATTTGATGTCAGATCGGTACTAGTTTTCATTGACTAGACATCATAAAAATTCTTCTGGTAAAAACCCCACGTTGACATGATTTTGCGTTTATGAGGGGTAGTAATAACTTGATTTTCAAGATGGCTGTCACGAAGGCCATATTATATATCAAATCGGCACCATTTTTGTTTAGGATCAACTAGACATCATAAAAAGCCATGTTGATATGACCAGTTACTCAGGACGAGTAGCAATAACAGGATTGTCAAGATGGCCGCTATAATGGCCATATTGGATCTCCTAACGGCATTATTTTCAATTAGGCCCAATGAGACCTTCTAAGGATTGTTGCAGTCAAAACGCCATGTCAGTATAATTTCCGTTTAAGAGAAATAGCAATAACAAGCCGCTGTGGCAGCCATATTGGATGTTCGAGCGGCACCATTTTCATTTGGACTAACTAGACCATGGGATAAATGTGACAATCTCCTGCTAACAGACGGACGGATGATGGACAACAGACCATCCCATAATCTCTTCTGGTTTATGACCAGTTGAGCGAGAAAAGAAACCCTCATAATGTATATATGGTTATAGGGTTGGGATTTAAATAGCTTTTGTTATGACCCAGGGACCAAGTTGATCCTACCTCGATCATCAGGTACATACAATGATCTGTCAAAAGTTCTACTTCAAAATTAGATATTGTTAAACCCACATCATGAACTGGATGAGAGTTGTTTTTTTCTAGTAGCGAGTATCGAGCAGAAAAAAGCAAATATCGAGTAGAGAAAAGTGAGTATCGAGTAGAGAAAAGCGAGTATCGAGTTGAAGAAAGCGAGTATTAAGTAGAGAAAAGCAAGTATCGAGTTGAGAAAAGTGAATATCTAGTTGAAAAAAAAAAACATTTATCGATTCGAGCAAAGCAGCATTGATACTAAGATCAATAAGATGTAAGTAACTCCCATAAAACTTACGTCTTCTTTTTTTCTTCATATTTTCAAATTAAAATGTGTTTGGTGTCAAACCGGAGAGATTAGAAGAACGCGAGACGAGCAAACTTCCCGACTGTTGTACACCAGTACAATTGCATGGAAAAGAACACACGTTTCGACATAATTGAAAACTATGATCGGATATTTTCGTTTAATTTTACATAATATAAATGTGTCACTATCATAGCTTTGGTTGTCTAGCACATGCAAGTAAGACTACCGGTATTAATACTGTGTGTATATATATATATATATATATATATATATATATATATATATATATATATATATATATATATATATATATATATATATATAAAGGGTTTCTTTTCTTATAGTAGCGAGTATCGAGGCAACAAAAGTAAATGTCGAGTAGAGAAAAGTGATTATTGAGTTGAAAAAGCAAGTATCTAATTAAAAAAGCGAGTATTGAGTTAAAAAGTGAGTATCTAGTTGAACAAGCAAATATAAAGTAAAAAAATTGAATATTGAGTAGAGAAAAGTGAGTATCAAGTTAAAAAGTGAATATCAAGTTGAATAAAGAGAGTATCGAGGTAAATTATAGTATCGAGTAGAAAAAAAGCAAAGTCATGCATCTAAGAAAGACTCATAGTACCGTATACTTCAGAGTCAATACCACATATACCATTATAATGCCTGTATTTCATTCTAATCCAAGCAATGCAAGTGAGTCAGCACAGAACCACATGGTATGTCAAAGAATCATGTATGTGCTCCTCACCCGCTGGTTTCATTCATTTGAGTAATTTCTAAATAAAACTGCCTTAACTAATTGACCATCTGCCTATCTATGAACACTTATAATTAGCTCTACAAGTTCTGACAGTTATATTCCACTCGCACAAAGGCTATTCTCTTTGAAAACAACAAGATTATTTTAAATTCTAAGATCTAATATACAGTGGACACTAATAACAAGATGATTATATTTAAAACTTTAACACAGTTACCATCAATGTTAAAAACAATCCAATCCATCAATGTGATATATACATTCCTCCTGTCTTTCACAGGTAAGAATTTTGATTGCAAACGATTTAAGTGAAACGTCTATACAGGTGAATATTTTTATATACCGGTATATATTCCGTGTAGCATCCCAACAAGCTCTCTCTCTCTCTTTCTCTCTCTCTCTCTCTCTCTCTCTCTCTCTCTCTCTCTCTCTCTCTCTCTCTCTCTCTCGCACGTAAAAAAATATAAAATATCCAGCATACATGATATCTAGTGTTATGCATATTGAATTTATAATATGTGTCCATGAGGTAAGTTGTACTTTTGTCATTTTGTAAACAACATATTTACTACATTTTAGTTCAAGGTCAGTCTTGCTTACATAACATTTAACAATTAGATTGTTATTTTCCATGTCTTGACGTGAGAAAAGTCCCGTATGCAGCGGAATTTTCCACTAGAGTTACGCTTATTCTAGAACATTCTGTCACGTGACTTATCTTGTATATAGAGATTTTAGTGGACAATATTCATTTTTGTTCAAATGGTCAGTCTATGAAGAATCATTTTAATAATCAGATGTTTATAGTTGTGTTGTGAAAATTCAGAGCAAATTAGAGAGAGGAATTATTTATTTAAAATATTCATTGGAATTACCAAAAGTGTTCATTCTCATATTAATTATTACTTGACTTTGGGATTTATGTGAATTTATTCAAAGATATTCTGGATTACATCATTCAGGCATTAAATACTACTGACACATCAGAGCATTCAAGACTACTGGCACATTAGGACAGTCAAGGCTACTGGAATTCATTCAGAACATTCTATATTTAGGACTTGTAAATTAGGACACTTATGATTATTGGATTATTTGGATTTCAATTCACGTTACAGTAAGTGTCTTTTGAATTTTTACTTTAATTGTCTCGAAATAAAGTGCTTGTTGATTTTACTTACATTGTCGGTTTCACTTTCTTTCTGTTACATTATTTTAAAACCTAGAGTCGTAACGCTAGTCAAAACCACGAAATCATAGCTGGTGATAGGTTTTGCATCAACAAAATCAAGAAAGAAAGAAATCGACTATTAATTCTCAGAAATTATTTCAGAAACTCCTGGATTTAAGGCCGGCATCTTTTGAAACAAAGAAGAATATAGTTACCACTCTATTTTGAAAGTACCAGGTGTCTGGGTTCTGGGCATGCAGCAATTTCGAATGCTGAATAGGACCCATATCCACCACCAACCCCAACCCCCATACCCCAAGATCAACCACATTCCCTTTCTGGTAGAAGAACACCCTGAAATATATACTACCCATCATCTGTATAAAATGCCATTATTTACAAACCAATGTAAAATTTGCACTCGCATACATTCACATTTTGTAGCGGGCGATTCTCTATTTTTTAATAAAAAAAATGTTTTAAATGATTTAACTAGTTTTTGAACATACAGCAATCAGTTAAGCTTGGTTTATAACATCTAAATGGATAATGATGTAGTCTGGAGGTATTGGATTGAAAAAGGTTCACTACCAGCCCAAAAAATATTTTATGTTGCTACTCAAACCATTTTCTTCCGCTTGGAAGACAGACACTTTATCATGTTAGCAACCAAACTAATGTGGTTAGACGTAGATTGCACATATATTTTGGCTTACACTGGCTAGTTTGTGTTGTGATTAGACGTATATTCTAGATTGCACATATATTTTGGCTTACACTGGCTAGTTTGTGGTTAGACGTATATTGTAGATTGCACATATATTTTGGCTTACACTGGCTAGTTTGTGGTTTGATGTGCTACTATTGTCCAAAAATCCTTTTCTTTACCGACTACTGTAATATTGAGACTTTTTATTTGTCTTTATTTCTTTTCCTTTTTGTTCTCTCTCTCTCTCTCTCTCTTTTTCTTCATAAAATGAAGCATATACATTTCCTATTCAGCAGACACAATGTATCGTACATTTATTTGCAAACGATCCTTTAGTTGTGAAATCCATGGCATTAGAGTGCAGAACAAGCCCCACTTTTTCAAAGTTAATATTGTTACAATTTGAAAGCACATCGGCTGAATAAAATGCTGATAAATATACCTTGGCTTTTATCTTATGCAATAGATAATAGCTAATTTTATTTCAGGATGTTTGTGTGTCTAATGTATGAATAAATTCACTACAGCACAGTAGAGTCTACCATACAACTTTCATTTCACCCACATTAACGTGTTAAGCCTCATAACATATAAAACGTTAAATATTTATATTATCTTTAAACAAAAATAATTTTCTTATCTTTCTGTTTGTTACGGTATCCTTTTTGTGATAAATTGGCTATGTTTGGGCATGTTAAACAACAAAATGCCATTTAATATTTATGCCTCTCATTCTCTCTTTGCTTTGCTCTGAATACCAAAAATGTTCCGAAAGTACAATACTGGTATTTAGATTACTGTATGAAAGGTCACTCACATACAAGAAGAGCTAATAACGGACAAGTTCATATAGCCTCTTGTGTCTTATACACGAATGTTCTTTCTTCCTAAAGTTTCATTTATTCTCAATTTTTAGTTCATTCCGGTACTTACTTTTTCTATTTGTTACATTGATTTGTTTGAAACTTTATTAAAATATAGGGCAAATCCTGAGTTCCATCTGCTGCAGTGTGTGTAAGGGGATAAGGTGGTGTTCGTGTATGTGTGTATTGAGAGATAGACAGAGGTCTGTGGGTATTTAAATGTGGTTAAAAACTGAACTATTCGCAATTTCAGAGACTAAGATTTAAACTGCCCACAATACCCACCATGTTCATACCCACCCCTGCATTGACCCTTATCCCTGGATCATAACTTGAAAACTATTAACATCCACACCAAACAACAATATACAAACCTTCCTTGAAAAGACGAATTATACAGATATGCAACAAAAAATTGCAACCGGGTCTATGTTTACCCCGTATTGCTTGATCGTAGTGGCATACCTTGGGGGGTGACAAGGGATCCCGGGCGGTGAGATAAAACAATAAAGGGTGGGGATATGTTTTTTGAAACACTAGTTATTGACTGATCAACTTATCTGTTGCTAAACCTTGAAATATCAATTTAGTCCCTGTCACTTTTACAATTACCGAAGCAGTTGTTCTGTGCACAGATCATTACAATGAGCTGCCCCTTATCTGGTATAATGGTTGATCACCTGGATAACTATCTCACCTAAATAATGAACAAATACATGTAGCATGTAACTAATAAACAAACAAACAAAAGACACCGTGCATCTGGGATACGGTTTAGGGATACAAGTTGAGTACGTATATAATTGTAGCTTCATGTAGTTAGTAACTCATCGACCAATCGCTTTTATGTATTATAATAAGGTCTGACAAGAAAACTGTGAGTGGCACCCGACTGGTATGCGTGAGTTGAATACAGAATGCAGATGTCATATGAACTAGAGCAGTTAAATTAGTTATCTTTTTTAAGTATCAAGTTTTAAAACTCAAAGAATGTGACTGGACAAAATAATCACCTTTCTTTTGTTATCTTCAAGAAATGTGCTAAATTTGAATATTCCGTGCCTCTATTTCTTGTACGTTAATGTTATATCTGATCAATTATGTGCAAGTGGTAACACGTATGCACAAATAATGTAATAAACCTCATCATGATTGGTCATATCATACTGCATGTAATACACGCGTGAATTCAACTCTCGGTCAGCAGGTACATATAATGATATATCAAAAGTTCTAATTCAACACTGGATATTGTTAAACCCACATCATGATCTAGTTCAGGGTTTTTTTTTTTTTTTTTTTTTTTTTTAGTATCGAGTATAGAGTTGAAAAAAGCGAGTATCGAGCAGAGAAAAGCGAGTATCGAGTAGAGAAAATGTACTAAAAAGCAGAAGAAACTCTGATCTTTACAGCAGTAATGTTGGTCACTGGCTCAAATTAGATAATAAATCTAACATTTTAAAATAATAAGCATGTGAGTGAGATAGAATGTATATATATATATATATATATATATATATATATATATATATATATATAGACACACACACACACACACACATAATGAAGTATAGTAGTATAACATAAGCTTCGCCGGTTTGATACCCGCCCAGGCCAGCCCGGGTTGCTTGCCTTGATGTGTCCTTGCTAAAACTGTGCTTTTATTTACTAGCTTTTGTCATATGAAATCATAATGCACTAAACTTTGTATAAAAAGTCCTTCCTCCTGTTTGTGTGTGTGTGCGGGGTGGTGGGGTCCAGTGGTATAATATTCTGTTGATCAGTCTGTCTATCCGTAGACTGTCAATTTGGGTAAATTGTCTTCTCTTTTTTTTTAACTTGTTATTTAGCAGTACTCTCACCGATTTACATCAAAGCTGAATTTTAATATAACATTGTTCCTTTCTCCCTCTCTCTATCACTCCCGACCCTGGATTATATTCCTGGATATAGGCGCAAAGTCAATAAGTCGCACTCTTTTCGTTCAAGTTTTTCCATCACCTTTGCGTGTATTTTAGTTACCCTTTACACAATTCAATTCCTATCTGGAACATAATATTATGGCATCCTGAGAAAAGCCTCTTTCTCTCTCGACCAGTTAATTGTAAGACAAATAAAATTCATTCCGCTGATTAATAAAATATATTTTATATTTTAATGGTTGGTTTCGTACAATTGTATTTGTATCATAAGCTATTGTTCCCCGGTCTAACCCAATCAAAACCATCGGACCAGTCAGACTGTCCAGGCCAAACTAACTGTTTCAAGTGTTGCTTCAATATCATGAGAGACTTACAGTGTTGCAGTAAAGTAGTAAACAGTACAGTCTTGGTCCATCGTAGGACTCTTGCTCTTGACTTAATGGTCATTTATGTGCTTTTAAGTTTTGAATATTGTGAATACAACATGTTCTGAAATCCATCAATGCATTTTAAATGCTATGCATGGCCATTTTCTATACTACAAACACTTTCTCCAAATGTGTTTTGATTGATATCAACCATTTTAAATTGAGAATGCGCGCGTGGTGTGCAGTGGGGGATGGTTCTAACTTTGGTACTCTGGCTAGCACGATCATTGTAGCTTTGTTTTGTCTCAGATGCTTCAAAGACGTAATGGTTGTAAAAAAGATAAAATCTTGAAGCCAGTATGTTAGTAATATCAAGGACCATAACAAATTTGGTTTAAATCCAATAACATATACAGGAATTATTGTGACGAAACAAAAGTTAATGCGTCTGACAATCAGGTACTATAAGTCTGCTAAACGAGGCAGTAGAACACTGGCAATAGACCTCCGCAAAGCAATATAAACCTGTGTACGAAATCCATTAATAACTTAAGACGTTAGTAGTGTGTGGAATATTAAACAGACGGACTGATCACTTTTATATCCTTTATTTTTAACCGAAAAAAGGGGGGGGGGGGCAACAAACATTCCACCCTGTACCGGATTAAGTGGTCGGTGCCATAGTTTTTTTTTTTTTTTTTTTTTTTTTTACGCATCCAATTAGAGCAACAGTTACATAGATATATAACGAATGTACTGGATCTGTCCAGTTGTCCGTATACGGACTTGTTTTTCGCGGAGTTTGCTATTTTTACGTGCAGCCAATCAGAATTCAAGTTAGGTCGGCTGTCTCTGTGAATATTTGGGAAAGGCATTTTGCTATTTCCTTGGGATGATATAGTAAGTAATATACTAAAAGTGCTGTTAAAACCAACAGAAAAAAATGTTTTTACCAATCCTTCACAGACAAGAAAAAATGTATCTGTTCTGTACTATTGTGTCTATATACCCAAACGTACGCAATAATACAGATACAATTATTGACGAAACTGGAAGTGATACCAAACATCCGGACTAGGTGTAGATACAATACAGTGGAAAATACTGATTACGAAAGATTTAAGCGATATGTCTGCACAGGTGAATATTTTTTATACCCCTTGTAGCTTCCAACAAGAGCACCTATCTCTCCCACCTAAAGTAACATCCAATATACATGGTACCTCCTCCATACAACGAAGTCATGTTTTTTCAGAACCTGATGCACTGCCAACAGCAATTGCTATACAGAGTGATATCCTTTAAAATAGTTACTGATCCACTCTGAAAGTAGCTGGTGTCAGGCTGCTGGGCAGGCAGCAATTCCGAACGCTGAATCGAAGACGGATCCCCCACTCCATTTCCGTTGAAAGAATCCCCCCCCCCAAAAGAAAAAAATAAAAATAAAAATACTACCAATCATTTTTAAAAGAGCCATTATTGTACAATTTGCATAAATTAATTCACATTTTGTTGCAGGTGATTCTCTATTTTGTTTTATTTCTAAAAAATATTTTATGAGATTGAACTTGTTTGTGAAATAGTTAAGCTTAGTTTCTAACCTGTAAATGGATAATGATGGAGACTGGAGGCATTTCAAAAAGGTTCGGAAAAAAAAGAGAACGAAATCTTAAGTGGCAATCGAACCATGTTCTTCGTCGAGATAGGTAAAAGCTCTACCACGTGAGCTACTAACAGCACACAGATATATCAGCTTACACTGTCCAGCTTGCAGTTGATGTGCTACTAATTTTTAACAATCGTTTTATTTACTGACTATTTTAATATTTTTTCCATATATTTGTTTCATGTTTATAGTATCTCATATTTAGCAGACACTGTACATTATATAGTACAGATAATCCTTTTTGGTATATTCTACGGCATTACAGTTAGTAGAGGCCACACTAATTTTTAAGTTAATATTGTTACAGTCTGAAGACAGATCGGCTGAATAAAATGTTCTAAATGCACCTTGGCTTTGATCGTACTCTGTAGATAAAATACTTAGGTTTATTTCAGGATGGTTCTGTGTGTGTGTGTGTGTGTGTGTGTGTGTGTGTGTGTGTGTGTGTGTGTGTGTGTTTTGTAAAAGGCGCGCAACGGGGACATCAGTACGAATACACACCAATAGATCGGGGACACCTCGAAACGGGAACGTCCCCGTTTTGTAATAGCGGCTAAAATGGAATGCCCCGACCTTACTTAGTGATAAAAACCTTGAAATAAGTGTATCTGAGCATGTCCCCGTTTGGTTGGTTATTTTTCACATCATGCTATACACAGAAATACACACGTCCCACTCGACTCAATACCTCGTGTGTATCTGTCGGAAAACTGCGTTCCCGTTTACGCGGTAAAAATTCTCATTGTCTGCTTTGCTGTCTTCTCCCGCACTTTGCTTCCGAATTACTCTCTAAAGATGGCATTAAGAAGCTCTAACAGGATTGAAATCAGTTATAAAAACGTAGACAAATATTTATAATATATTTTATTTTTAACACACAATGCAAGATCGATGTATGTGTTTATTAATGGGTAGCCCACCGTTCATAACACATTTTCGCCAAATTATATTGGGAACACAAGAAAACTGAATAAACGGTTTCATACAGATTTTCTGCCGGATTTGTATGATGTGCCAAACAGATTCTAGACGTTCATTTGTACTTGCACATTTTATCTTTAATCTAACTGTGAGGCATTCGCATTTCAATAAGAAATACACTGCAAAATATTAACATATATTTTAGTTCATTCCGATATTTTTAGATCAAATGTTGTTTTCTCTTCCTTTCTTCCGTTTAGTAGGTACTTTTGCATATTCTCTACATTTGTCCTGATTTTCTTCTTTCTTTATCTTTGCTTCGTTCGTTCGTTCTCTCTGTCTTTCTTTCTTCCTTCTAGTTCACTTGTTTTCTTTTATTGTAGAAAATATAAGGTGACTAATAGAGTACGTCTTTGAAAAATTTAAGCACAATTGAAATATTTGTTATTGGGGAGTTTAGTCATCATGGATCTACCAGTAATTTATCATACACTCCTAATATGTCAGATTTAATTTTCACAGCACTGAAACTGTCAGCTTTTCTTCGTCTTATTTTTTTAAAAAAGTATTTGATCTTCCATGATAATATGACATTTATTATTTACAGCTAAATCAGAAAAGTCTTTTTTTTATAAACATAAAAGCTAATCTGATTGACGTATATAAGAACAATCTCCATGAGCTATATACCGCTATAATGAGGTGTGATTGTAAAAATTCCATGGTAATGTACATGAGCTAAAGTATACCTATATGAACCATAATTTAGGAGCAGGAAATGCTGTATGTATTTCTACTTGAAGTAGATATCATTTCAGTAATTTTTTTATATAACCGTACATGGCGATAACTATCTGTTTATATGATCACTGGAAAAGCGGAAATTCACAACAAACCAAACGTGCCCCATCCCCCCCCCCCACCATTTATATGACGTATGATTGATCATAAACTATTGCAAAGAATGTGATTATGTGATATTTCGGGTTCAAATTTATGAAGTATTTTTTTTCTTTAATTTTGTATTATATTTCACTGAAGTTAACAGTTAACAATACCTTTCGCATCCTATATTTGTAAATAGTATTTCTTATAAGGATGTAATGATGATAAGATGGAAGGAAAAAAAATAATTAAATTGAATTCAATGCATTTTAGCGAATCAGACTTTAGACTTTAACCATGGAATTATCATTATATAATTATATCAAAAGTTTCTTGTCTAAATCACCTTTTAGTCAGTGCGTATGTGAATAATGTAGTTAAAGGATTTCCTCCAAGGTTTTTGCTTCTTCCTATTTACTGTAGTATTTAAAATTTCCAAACGAACGTTTTAGTTTGCAGAAAGTCCGATCGTCAAGCATCCGGTCGTTTTCTGTAAGATAGGTAAAAACAAGCGTGTCCGCTTCGTGTGCTAAAGGACTAGGGACTCTAGATCACTGTAATGGCCTCAGAAAATGTCACCAAAAATTTTTTTTTATTTTAAAAACTTTTTTTAAATTTTGTATAGACATACCTTTGTCTTTAATAATATGTTATAATTTTCATATTTATCGCGTGCGATGACGTCATCGGCAGCCGCGCGTGAGGTGTAAAATGCGAAAAATGTGAAAAATTCGTCTGATTATAATGTATTTATACAAATTTAACTATTCCCGCAGTCATGAAACAACGGGAAACTTTCAATACATTTCCCTTATTAGATAAATTGTAATCTCAGAAAATTATATGTTGTTTCACTCATGCGGGATACGGTAATTTTAAAGAAAATGGTTAGATTCTATGGGAGGCAACAGTGACGCTTTTATCGCAGCAGCAGTTTACAAGGTATGTAAATTTCATTTTACAAATATTATGCCACAATAAATGATTAAAGTATGAAATTAAATGCAGTTATACTTTATCAGACACACATATTCTTTAGAAATTAAGGAAAATCTTCACAGTTGAAATATTTCCAGGGGGTGTTGATTTGCAGACGACGTGTTTTATGACGATGTTGACAATCCAGCTTGGTTTATAACATATTTGTATCAGACTGGTATTTTGGACAAATATTTCTCTATAACAGCATTATATATAGTGCTATGAAATACTGTGAAACTGTTGTTAATTCGTTTTGAAATTTTTGGTAAATAAAATTACAATCTTAGAAAGCGATTGACATACATATGCATAGAAGGTCTGAAGCAGTTTCCGTACGGAACCAGTCAGGCCTACCTCACGTTCATCACTTATTGAACACTCAATGTAGTACAATTTGAATAGGCAGAATAAATAATTAACATTCAATATAAGGTACATTTTGTCTCAGCAATTAAAAAAAATAATCCATGAGAATTAACGATCGTGCGGTAACTGGTGCCAGATTCTCTAGGGGACTCTAGTTCCAAACTCACTACGTTTATAACTGGAAGGGTTAGTGAGGGAAAGCGCTATGAATATATGATTTATATTGATTTGCAAACATGTACAAAACCATATCTTATATAAACAGTGTGCTAAAGACCAGAAACATTTAGTAGAAAGAAAATACTTGTGGCTGCAACAGAGTACAAGAAGATTTATATAGCTCTTATAAAAACATTTTATTCGCATAGTTTCGTGGTCCAATGGTAAAATGTCCGCTTTTATACAAAGCCGACGTGGGTTCGATTCCCAGTAAAATAGGATATTTTCTTTCTTCTCATTTCAACTTAGTACAGATAGTAATCAGTAATAAATTTATTTTCCAGAATGATATGAAAAAATTTGAATAGTCACCAATTAATTAGTTTTTACAAAATTGTAATACTAAGTTAAGATATTAACATGTAATAATTTTATTTTCCTGATGATTATAAAACAATCTCATTAGTCACCACTGATTTTTTTATTTTAAAAAAAAAAAGACTAATTGTACATAGTATCATACATTGTGTCGTTATATGTTTTCTTCTTCAGCATTTAATTTGAAGATGTCGTGACAAAGATTACTAGTAAGGAGATTATGTGATGCAGGAAAAGATGGCTGACTCTAAAAGCAAGTACTTGAAGAAGAAAGTTCATTATTTGTTATGTCAAAAATTAATTGCCTCAAGGGTAAAATATTTTAAAAAATTACATCTTGTTGCAAGGACATGTGCTAGAAAAAAGTATATAGACTGCAATGCAGTCTCGAAATGTATTTCATATCACTAATTAATTATTTAACTGAATATTCAAATGAATAAATAACATCTAGGACTCAAATATCAATTGAATAAGAAAAAAATCACTAATTAGAAAAAACTACATGTCCCGTCCTTTAGCTTTAAATACAGCATGTTCACAATCAGACTACAGGTCATGAACAGCATAATTATATTACATTTTGAGGCTGATATTTGCTGATTAGTTGTCCATAGATTCCTTAAACTTTTAATCATGGACATTACAGCACTTTATAGCATAAGTTTACTTCATAACATTGATTTTTGTAAAGTGCTTTATAAAGCACTAATTTCCAACCTAACATATATTTCATATCAAGAATTCTGTACATTGAATAGTATCTTTTGTATGTATAGTTACCGTCGTCGAGACCGGATTGAGGAGGTAGGAGAACCTGTATAAATTTCGAAAAGCCCACCCTCCACCCCCTCCTTCACCCTTCCCTGAAAAATATATTCAAAAATAAGATAAAAGATTTATTTTATTTATTGATGCCAGTAATAAACAACAAAAGGACTAGGGACTCTAGATCACTGTAATGGCCTCAGAAAATGTCCAAAATGTATTTTCTTTATTTTAAAAGCTGTTTTATTTATATTGTATAGACATACCTTTGTCTTTAATAATACGTTTTATTTTCATATTTATCGCGTGCGATGACGTCATCTGCAGCCGCGCGTGAGGCGTAGAATGCGGAAAATGTGAAAAATTCGTCTGACTATAATGTATTTATGTATATTAAACTATTCCCGCAGCCATGAAACAACAGGAAACTTTCAAGACGTTTCCCTTATTAGATAAGTTGTAATCTCAGAAAATTGTATTTTGTTTCACTCATGTGGGATACGGTAATGTCAAAGAAAATGGTTAGATAATATGGCAGGTAACAGTGACATTTTTATCGCAGCAGCAGTTTACAAGGTATGTAACTTTCATTTTACAAATATTATGTTACAATAAATGAGTAAAGTATGAAATTAAATGCAGTTTTACTTTATCAGACACACATATCCTTTAGAAATTAAGGAAAATCTTCACAGTTGAAATATTTCCAGGCGGTGTTGATTTGCAGACGACGAGTTTTTATGAAGAAATAAGCAAATCCAGCTTGGTTTATTAAATATTTGTATCAGACTGGTATTTTGGACAAATATTTCTCTATAAGAGCATTATATACAGTGGTATGCAATACTGTGAAACTTTTGTTAATTCGTTTTGAATTGTTTGGTAAAAAAATTCCAATCATAAAAAGCGATTGAGGGTCTATGCAGTTTCCGTACGGAATCAGTCAGGCCTACCTCACGTTCATCACTTATTGAAGACTCAATGTAGTACAATTTGAAATGGCAGAATAAATAATTAACATTCAATATAAGGTACATTTTGTCTCATCAATAATAAAGATAATCCATGAGAATTAACGACAGTGCGGTAACTGGTGCCAGATTCTCTAGGGGACTCTAGTTCCAAACTCACTATGTTTATAACTGGAAGGGTTAGTGAGGAAACGCACTATGAAAAGAGTATTTATATTGATTTGCAAACATGCATAAACCATATCTTATATAAACAGTCTGCTAAACACCATAAATATTTAATAGAAAGATAATCCATGTGGCTGCTACAGAATACAAAAAACTTTATATAGCTCATATAAATACAAATCATGTATACATAGTTTCGTGGTCCAATGGTAAAATGTCCGCTTACATGCAGAGCCGACCTGGGTACAATTCCCAGGAAAGTGGAAATTTATTTTGTCTTCTTCGTTCCACTTAGTACAGATAGTAATCCGTAATAACTTTATTTTCCACATTGATATGAAAAAATCTTAATGGTAATGAGCTCATGCAGAAGGTGGAACGTGAGGGTCTAGACAAGATGAGAAATCCTTGGGAAAAGATAGATGCCTCAGATACCATAATTCCTGACTTTCCAAGGCTTGATGAGGAAGACTTGCAAAATATTACTTTTGGAGAATATCAACTGAAGTTAGCAAAATCTTACACCCGTAAGCACCTTAGTGAGAATGAAGGTTATGATTTATTAGTGCATAAAGACCATAATGGACTTCAAATGGCAAAAATTCAGAGCCGGCATGTGTCCAGTAGAGCCTACAAACTCTGGCTTGATTATGATCAATATTCAGTCAGAGGTTGGTACTGCCAATGTCAATCTGGAGTCTGTGTTGTTGGTACGTGTGCGCACATAGCAGCCGTCATCTGGTACCTTGGATATGCATGTCATCAAAATGCACCTTTTAATTCGATGTCTGATTGGAGTTCTTATTTGAATGATGCGCAATACCTTCCTGAACCTCAGTTGAATGATGATGATGATGATGATGATGATGATGATGATAACGGTGGTGATGATGATGATACAGCTGACATTGAAGAGTAATAAATCATTAAAAATAAGTTACAAGTTGCTTGTGAAGTAATTAGTCCAGGTAAAAAAAAAAAAAACAGTTAATATTGTTATGTCAGATTTCTCTGTAGTTTTAATAATATATATCATTTTGAAAGATCTAAGTACATACTGTTTTGGACTGTGTAAATATTCTTTGTGAATAGGTCATTACGAGAACATGCATTTGCTTGCTTAATATTTTTATTAAAACTTAGAATAATAGTATTGCCTTGTACATTCCAGTCAAGTTATATACTGTATGTGTTCTAGTTATACATGTGTACATAATTAGTTCTTTTAAACATACAGTGACGATGTACAACATTTAGATTTTTTGTGACGATAATTGTATGGTGAAATACTCATGTATTTGCTATGTAGTTAGCTCATTTGTGTTGGAATTGTTATCGACAAGGGACTTGATGTCAATATTCTTCTTACCATACATTATGCATGTAAATGTCACACCATTTGTTTGTTTTTAGGGTAAGTACTGGCATTCTGGATAAAACTAAATAAATAAATTAACGCAGTGAAGTTGAATATAGAGAGGATATTTGCTTGAAACGAGTGAATAACGGATATATTTCATCGAGTGGGTGAAAAACTCAGTATTTTCACGTGTGGCGAAGCCACGAGTGAAAATACTTAAGTTATTTCACCCACGAGATGAAATATATCCGTTATTCACTCGGAGCAAGCAAATATTCTTTTTATTTTATGCTCAAGCGTATTGTCTAACAATTTGTATAAAACACTGAAGTAGCTGATTTCTTGCTGCATCCCGCGCGATAATGTCAGCGGTTTACCGTTTATGTTCTGCTGTTTTGTTTTTTTTTTGTATATTTGCACATAAAATATCAGTAGATATCAGTAGTTACATAATGCTCCTTCCCAATTGAAGTTTTAACAGTAGACAAAAAAAATGATTTTTTTTTTCATTTCTTCGTGGATTTGAACTCGGTTCGCTTGGATGCAAAGCAGCCACCTTAACCTTTACACCAGGCAAGGATCTTACAAAAATAATTGAAATGTCTTACTCATAATGTTATCCATCTCTATTGACGGTCAGTGAAAAAATATCATATTTTTCACTGCAGTGAAATATTACAATTATTTCACTCGGAAAATCCAGTAATTCACTGCCTAACATAAAATAAATATTTTTTCTTATGGATGTTTTGTTGATATTTGCAGAAGTCTTTTGTCAAAGTCTTTTAGTCCCCGAGATTTGCATATATATATATATATATATATATATATATATATATATATATATATATATATATAATCAACAAGTCTTTAAAAATTAAAATTTGCATGCATGACGTCATTAAAATCACGATAACGTTCCAACCAGAAGTAACGTCATTTTATGTAGGTAAACTTTTGGTGCCTCCAGCATACACAATTTGATTGAATTCAACAAAATTTTTATTATTCTGCACAAAATGCATCCTAAAGAGTCTTTGTACAAAACTTAGAGCCTTTTGGTGGTTGGGCCAAATTTGACCCTTGTAGTACCTAGTCCTTTCCGTAAATCTTCGGAAACCGAGCATGTGTGACGTCAGAGGTGCGAGACTGACGGCAGCGCGCGTACTTCCGTCATCCAAGACCTTTTGATCTTGTTACGTCAGCAAGCTATATTTTATACAACTGCGTAGAGGCGATGAAAAATCAGTTCTATTGATTTATATCCTTTGACAAAGCAGGTTTGATTTCATTTTAAGACGCGTTGAAAACATATGATGATTTCTGTTTTTGAACTTTTAACTCCTAGGTTAATAATCAAAGGGAACTTAAGTTCTAAACCAAGTGATTTTCTTTCGCTAATACTTGCACAGAAATTACAATAATGTCAACAAAATCAGCCCCTCGAAGATATGTACTGTTTTTGGGGTATCAAAGACCTTTTAAAATAAGCATGAACAGACGTTTTTGGACATTAAATAAATTCATATTTTAATATTGCAGATAGTGTTTAATATGTATTTGGAAATTTTCATAAATGTTTCAGAACCCGTATTGCAAGGTCGAATAACTAATTTAGGTGTAAACTATAGGGCGTGGTGTAACTTGAGAAGACAAATTTTTACCCAGTGCGATACTGGGCAAAATTTTGTCAATTTGTTAATGTGACGACCACGTTCGCTAAGTTACGTAATATTTTCTATTTAAGTAAACATAATAGCTCGGGTTCATTTTAACATTTCGCTACATAGCTTTTATTAAAATTTTATCTTTTTTCCATGCAATATCAAGTTTTGATCAAACAATGCAGTTACTTGTTACACCGAAATAAATGTCTTATTTCAAACTGAATCTGAACATAGTCTAGCATGCTATTCATTGGAAAGAAATTTAACATTTAGCTTTTTCATGATACATTAATTTATAAAGCAAGTAACGTCAACAAAATAAATAACTGAAACAGATAATCTTTATAGTAACCATTATATATGGACGGTATATAAGGATCATCTGCGTATAAGGGTAAAGGTCCATAGTTTCCATTTATACATAAATCAAAACATGTATATAAAGACGACCTGCTCATTAAGACCACTTTTAGAATGTCCTCAGAGTAGTCTTTGCAGACAGGTTTGACTATACCTTTTAAACGGATCTACATTTCGCTATGGATTTTCAATGATTAGATATGATTTATTTTAAGGAAAATCGATATAATATGATTTACACACAAAATTTTGATTGCTTGGTCGACCTGACATCATGTGAAAGATCGGCGGTCAGCCAGTAAATTGAAGTTCACGAACGTATCACTGAGATGGGCAAGATTTGATTCGGTTAATAGCTTGAGCGATGTCATCTTCTAGTATACCATCTGGCCCTTAGATGAAAAAGATTTCAGATCGTAAAAGCTATTAAAATTGAATGTGTATATTTTCACCCTAGGGCCTGGTTTCGTTTTACAAATTAGTTGCGTCGATTGGAAGTTTTGTCATACGTGCTAGTATATATATATATATATATATATATATATATATATATATATATATATATATATATATATATATATACCGTATGCCTACGTGAGCAAACACTCCTAAGAAGAGGAACAAATACCAGTATATTAAGAAGGATGAATCTCCAAATCACCTGTAGTAGGAAAATCTTCATATTTACACCCGTCTCAGATTAATCATACTGAAAGTAAACATTGGCGTGTGCATGAGAGAGAGAGAGAGAGAGAGAGAGAGAGAGAGAGAGAGAGAGAGAGAGAGAGAGAGAGAGAGTGGTGCCATAACTTGAGTTCTTAGCTTTACTCCAGGTAGGCGACAATTTATAACTCTCTAAAATGATTCGCATAGATAATGAGTTTTCTTCTAAAGAAAGATTGTAAAATCTATTAACTTTAATGCATTTACGTAGCATTCAAATGTGTATTTGTGAACTCATTTTCACAGTCAAATATTTTATATAATACATTTTCTTCGTTGATTATATCCCAGTTGAAAAATTACCTAACAAAGCTATTAGCATGTTTTCCACCTTAGCACCCAATTTCATTTTCAAACACTCCTAAGAATAGGAACAAATACCAGCATATTAAGAAGGATGATTCTCCAAATCACCTGTAATATGAAAATCTGTATATTTACACCCGTCTCAGATTAATCATACTGAAGGTAAACATAGGCGTGTGCCATGAGAGAGAGAGAGAGAGAGAGAGAGAGAGAGAGAGAGAGAGAGCATAACTTGGGGTGTAGGTGAGACAGAAATAAATGAATAAATATAAATATATTAAGTTCGATGACTTTACGCACATACGTCGTTTTTATTTGCTACTATATAATGGTATGTACTTTTCTGTATATTGGTGTTCCAGTACTGTACACCAGCATCATCATATAGATTAATGTCAATAGAGGAACAACAACAACAACAAAAACAAAGTGAACAAATTTTAAAAAAAAAATTCATCAACATCCAAAATCTCTATATTGTTCGTGCATAATGCCTATTTTCCATTACTGTAATTCTGGTTACATTACTATATTTCCTGTCCATTACTGTTAAAAAATATTTTAAATCAAAACTTAGAAAAATAAAAACAATGAATAAAATGTCTTCGAACTGGAGACAGAAATAAATAAATAAATATAATTATGCTTAGTTAAATGACTATACGTCGTGTTTAAATTTGCAACCATAGTATAGTATACCTTACTGTATATTCAAGTGGTGTTCCATTACTTTACACCAGCGCCATCAGTTTTCATATTAATGTCAATAGATAAACAACAACAACAACAAAAATGTTTTTAAAAAATTTTAAAAAATTATTCAACAAAATCAATACTGTGTATGCAAAATGTTTCATTTCTTGCCGCATTACTTTAATTTCTTTTACGTCATTGTATTTCATCTCCATTACTACTGTGTTTAGGTACATCGCCCCCAGCCTAACCCTATCACGGATAAAATGGATCTCTTACTATTTAAACAATTAAATTCACATTCATTGGAACTAAAAATAAAACTGAACGTAAACTTTTGAAACATAAATTGTAAAACATACAGAAAGAGATGCATACGAGTACCTGTTTACAAGTCTGTTGATGTTAACATCCTCTTATACATCAGAGTTTTCGTCTGATCCACGAACTTCAGAGCTGTCAAAATCATGGAGTTCGTTCGACAACGGCTCAAGCTGGATTTCTGAGGGATCAAAATGTCAGTCCATACTCGATACTGCTATGTTTATTTCCATAATTATTAAATTCAGGCATAAAATGTTCACAACAAGGCTAACTAGGTGTCCCGTCTCTGGCATCACGGAGTTGTCATGAATAATGTTTATATAATATTATAATTATTTCAGGAAATTATAAATGTTTCTTGACTTTAATATTTGCTCAAACTTTAATGTTATGTATCATGTTTACATGTTTAGCTATTGTCCTTGAATTAAGTTGTTTACTTAGTATTTGAGTTCAAGGGCAGTTTCGGTAAACAAGTTGTTGATTTAATTTGAGGTCAGGGTATATTTTGTTTACAGATAAAACTTGAATTTCCCTTAAAATTATGTGTTAAAAGTCACATACACCATATAATATTCTAAAAATTTTGTATGTGACCTATCTTTATATATACCATGTTTAGTGGACAATTTTTATTTTCGACTTTAACATCAGTCTTTAAAGAGTCATAACAGTTGTGAAAAATCTTCCAAATTCAGAGAGAGGAATTATTTAAAAGAGTCATTGGATTATAGTGCTCATAGACTTTTGGATTTGGGATTTTGTATCGATAATTTTGGGATTTATGTGAACTTATTCAAAGATATTCTGGAGCACTTCATTTGGCACATCAGCACATTAAAGACTAATGGCTCATTAGGACATTAAAGCCTATTGGCATATCAACACATTCAAGGATACAGTCATTCATTCGGAACATTCTATATTTAGGACGCTTAGGATTTTTGGATTATTTGGATTTAAATTCATGTTACTGTAAGTGTCTTTTGATTTTCATTTTAATTATCTAGAAATATATTGCTTGTTGATTTTTACTTGATTTGTTTAATTCACTTTCTTTCTGTTAAATTTTTCTTAGACAATAGAGTGGTAACAGAGTCACACGACCGGGAAACTCATTCATGTTCGGAACAGTCGAAAGATCTTGTATACTTTAGTCGTTTTTCTGACACCTACACGGATACGGGCGGCTGTAAGCATATGAGACGTATTTGATTACATTTGTAATGTTGAATATCAACAAAAATGCTAACTTTATAAAAACACGGAAGAAACCCTTTAACCCACGATAAGATACAGGGGCGGATTTATGGGAGGGGGTGTGTGTTTCGACCAAATCCCTTTTCCATGTTAAAAACATGTTTTTAATGTTAACAAAAAGAGCAAAGTTACCATCATAAGCAAAACGGAGCACTCCAGTTTTAAACTCGGACCTCAATTAGAAAAAATAGTTTTAGATTCAGCTGCCAATAAATGATATACTGCGGCAAAAATAATGACAATAGAACATGAATGTTGGAAAAATCTATTACATCCTTTCTTAACCATCCTCTCTTTTTTCCCCAAAATTATGGACTGCCGTAGGTCAATAATAATTTTAGTATGGGAGAGGAACACGAGTCATAGTTTAATTACCAGTTCAACTTTCAAATGTGTACATTAATTTGTCAACAAGTAAAAGGCATTATTTCTTCATCATCTCAGGTTTCTGAGAGAGAAAGAGAGAGAGAGAGAGAGAGAGGGGGGGGGGAGAAAGAGAGAGAGAGGAAGGGAGAGAGCAAAAATGTCATAAGAAAATGCTTTTCTTAAAATGATGTTTGAGCTACTTGTGCGTATGAGGATAAATTTCTACGTTGTTAATTTTTTGCGAGCTTGCAATTTTACAGTCCAGCTTGATACATTTTCGCGATTGCGGCACTCCGCGCCGTTAAATTTTCGCGATTTTGGACTCGTTCGAGAAAGTTGCTTAACTACAACACCGCTATGTCTTCCGTACGATCAACGCTTGAACATTGTATTTTAATCCCAGACCGAATAGAAAAATAATGCTAAAAAGGACACACATTACTGGAAGTACAGCAAAACAAGACATTAGTAAAACGCCGTTTTCGACAGAGAGTGACAGACAGACAGACAGACAGACAGACAGACTTGTGCACATCTGTCGCATAATCGTTTTCTATAACGATCAACAAGTTTGTCTCAGAACATATTAGTCGAGAGTGTTATTTCACTTAATTCGTTAATTAGTTTCTCAGATCTAGTGGACACGGTTCGTCCAGACATGGACAATAATACCTAGCTCACTCTATGGAACAGACCAAATGTATTAAAACCAGGTCATTCATATATATGAAGTGTTAAATTATCGACTAAATCAACAGACCGTTTCACAGGACGTTTAATTGGTACAAACTCATGTATGCCGGTATTTATATCAATTCAGCATTCATATACAGAAACAATATTGTATTTCAACCGACATAATCTTTCGTTCTTAAATGAATATCAATTTTCTTTCTTGTTATATCCTGTATGTAAATGAGTTTTAGTGTTATTACGACTTGTGTTTCATTTATACCCTCAAATCGTATATTGTAGCCAATAATAAAAAATTTTCCATAAAGATTTAAGATAAGTTTTGTTTTCATTAAAATATGTTTCCATTTGATAGACAATCATTACTTGTAGATATTATTTGCACCGCCATCATTGAATTTGTAATTGTTTTGGATATGTATATCTTCATCAACTATTAAAATGTGTTGCAATATATTCATCGTGATCCCCCCAATAATCCACTTATTAGCCTCGACTATTAGCCAAAGCAATTCTCTTACAAATAACATAATTATTAATAATAACAATTGATAATGATTGATAATTTATAATCATACTAATCTGAATATAGCCAATGTGTATATTTTGAGATTGGTTAGTAATAATCAACAACTTATTCTCAAAACCTTCCTTTATTTGTTTTAATTAAATTTGAGAGAGAGAGAGAGAGAGAGAGAGAGAGAGAGAGAGAGAGAGAGAGAGAGAGAGAGAAAGAGAGAGAAAGAGATTATCCTTTGAAAAAATTGGATACATACAAATACATTTTAGATGACCCTACATAGGTTGAATATAACTGGTATGGAGTCAAATATAAATATATGAAATAGAACAAATCAGTGATATGTCAGTTTGAAAGGGGGCTAGAGGTTAATTAAATCAGACAAGGTTTTTGAAATGAAAAATGCACATTCCCCTTTAAAAAGTAATTTAGCTGACATTAAAACTAATTTCGTGGTCAAATATTTGCAGGATTTTTTTGACCGTTAACTTTCTTCAGCATGATGTTTCTTCAATTTTGTGCAATAATCAAATGAGTTTGAAAAATATATTCTCTTTTAATAAAAAAAAACACGTTTCAAGATTTTGTTGCATGAAAACCAAAATATAACGTAATATAATGCACCATACGAAACATTGTTTTTTGTGCTTCTCAGATCGAGCAGACAAAATGAATCAAAGAAAATGCAGCTGGATCGTGCCATGTTTTCATGCACCGATCCTCTATCTAGGAACATTACTCTACGAAATATGACTTAAAGTCCAAATATTTATTTATTTTTCCAACGTCAATTCACATTTGAAGATCAATGTCACTATAACTAAAATAGATTTTGCCAATGGATTCAATTTTGATATGATAATTAGTTTTACTAGCAGATTTCAACGCAGATTGGCATCCAATTCCCTTAGTGTTAGAAAGAAACCTATTGATTAGGGGTCAGCAACTGTTATTTAAAATAGATTTTTCCTTTGCATTTAATTTCTGGACAGGACCCTACTCTTTCAACTATACCATTTTCTGTATTTGGAACCAGCATATTGAAGTTCAAGGTGTTACAACTAGGGGTAATGTAACAAAAGAAAAGACTCAAATAAGCTTTCAAGATTTAAAATACAAATATTTAATTTCCTAAAATATTAAAATATTTCAACAAACAATCAAAGGGAAAGAATTAAAAATAACTTACAGTATAGAATATCCTTAAAAGTCCTAAATTGTTCTAAATTTAACTGATCCGGAAGTTAATCCAAATATTCCGAATGAAGTAGATTCCGAATGAACCCTTCACTGTACTGATGTGCTAACACGAATCAGTTATATCCAAGTGTTATAAATTCCAAATTCTCCCTGTGAATGGAATATCACAAGTTCTAGAAATGTTTCCGATAATTCCACGGAGCTGTATAATTATTAAAGTTTAAGAAATAGTACTTAATCCAGAAAGTACTATATGATGATATATATTTCTCTGAAGTAGAATATCCGCACACAAAATGAGCCAGTTTCGTTTATGGCCTCTCAAGCTGACAGACTATGCTAGGAATGCCAAATACAGCAATAAACCCTATTATATAGCTTCTTACTGCGCAAAACAGAATAAGGAAAAACCAATTTAACTGCATTGCGACTAAAAAAACAATTTAATCCTTCTAGAAAACGACCTTTTCTAAACCAATCAGAAATTAGGTTATGCGTGACATCGCTAAGTACTTTTACACTAACGTTTTTACCAGTCAATAAAGTATTGACTCTTAGAATCTAGGTCAGAAGTTCAACCCTCACGCGCTAAATCACGTGATATACTACTGTTACAATCGACGATTCTTCCACCGAACTAATGTACTGCGTCACGTTGAAATACCGTATATGTACTTTCTGCAAGACGACAGCTGTTAGACTATTATGCAGAGATCATAAACCTATACCATTATTTAAGAACGAAATAATACATAATTCTGTAACAAAGGTCAAACCTTATGTTGGCTGGATATCACATGCCGTTTGCGGTACTTTTATTTATAAGTGTATATCTATAATATATAGAATAATGTTTTCCTCACTACTGATTATATAAATGTGGATGGTTAACTCACCTTTATCATCACTGCCCATTTCCCGAAGAAGAGTAGGTGAGGTCTATGTAAATACATTTTTCATATGATCATACCCTCGTTTTGTGGGGGGAAAAAAGGCATAGAATTTTATTTTCCACGTACACAATAACTAGAGATCTCGAGTATAAAACATGTTTTAACTTTCACTTACAAGAGGCGGTCAATATCACTACTCAGTTATGGCCAATACCACCTGAAACTGTATATTAGCAATTGTGATATAGTAATCTAATGGAATTGACTGAAAAGTATTGAATAATAATAATAATAATAATAATAATAATAATAATAATAATATGTATTTTCCCCTAAAGTTGAAGTTTTTTTTACAGAAAGAGAATTCATAAAAGGAGAAGGTCTTATAGAATATCAAGAGGATCTGATTTCATACAGAGAAGCAAAAAGACGAGAAAAAATGTATGGTTCCTCGCATGCTGGAAATTTCATATATTTTTTTTCAAATACAGCGAAAAAACTCTTTAGTAGGTAGCCTTAGTAATCAGTTGCATGGAATTTATTTATTAGCAGTACATATTCATATCTTAATGTAATCAAATCTTTACTCCAATTCATCAGAGGATACTTTAAATATCAAAATCTTCCATCTGCTGCAAATTATCAAAGGCATGGAATTTTATTTGTTTCGTAAGTTTTGCAACTTATACTCTGAATAAACTGCCATTGTAGAACGACTGTGCACAATCTACATGAGACTGAATTGTGAGTATCTGATTCTTATATAACGAGAAGAACAATGATAATAATTGTCGCCTAAATGATATATTTATTTTCACATTTTTCAAAATATTTTAAAATTAGAAGTATTGCCAATAGTGTTCCTGTTTAAGTCAGCCTTTCAGTGCAACGTTAAACGTGAACACCTCAGAAAAGCGTCAAACGTGAGTAAAAACCTACATGTATTATCTAAATTATCACATTCAAAATAGCTCACATACGGTAATATGCAGCAATTAACTACATTTTTACTTCTATATATAAGGTGCAGGTTCTGTTTGTACAAACATATTTGGACATTTCCTCCATTAAACACCATTCTCTCTTGCAATGAAGTTTGCATTTTGTAAAAAATGATGTATATACGTATTACTAATTTAGTTTATATTTAAGTATTTGCTGGATTATTTTCATTGATGTGATGGGTGATAGTACTATTTCTACTATTTATTTCTTCTGGATTATAGGAAGACTGATAGTGAATTCATGTCATCCGGTAATGAGCAATATGTGTCCGGTTCAGAATCTAATGATTCGTGTGCTTCGAGTGTAATACAATATCAGCTTAAAATGGGTCGCCTAAAACTAGAGGAATATCCAACCAAGACCGCTCGGTTAGCATCCACGAATGAAATATAATCAAATGAAATGCCCGTATCAAAAGGAGCAGATAATATAAACAAACCAACTACATAAAAAATTAACTTATAATGTTGTGAAATCGATTGCAAATTCAATAGTTCAATTTACCTATTCGGAACCAGTACTAAACAGGATGGGGCCATTGACAGTCTCCAAAACAAGCAAGAGAAGAAATAGAAAGAGCTTCTAGATAAACTCAGAAATATAACCAATCACATCCACAAATGCGACGTGCCAAAGACGGGGGCGGGGTGGGGGGACGACACTACGCTATCGACCCACATTGTAGAACTTCATTGCTGTTGACTCTGGTCCGTGTTCAAAAAGTTTCGGTTATTTTGTACACCGGGAGCTCTGGTGGCACAGTTGTCCTTTTAAACCATCGAACGAAGGGGAAGACGACAAATGATGGCTCCGTCAAGTTCACTGGTCCAGCCCTGCAAATCCCGTGCGAGTGCCATTCTTGAAACCGTCATCGCAAGTTTGAAACAGGATGAAATCGGCAGGATTGCGAAAAAGTGACAATACCATTTCAGCATTGTGATGGCCACGACAAAGAACAACACAATTATATAGGACAACAATTGAGAGAAATGGGGCTTCTGGTTTAAGAGCTGAGAAAGAAGGAAACGGCACCAGCCAGATAAATCACTAAAGGATTTTATAGATGGAAAATATTTTCGACTTGTGTTAGAATTCACCAAAGTAATATTATTATTTGATATGGATTCAAACAGAAATGGCATGCGATCTATCGCCCTGAAATTAGGTCCGTCATTGTAAAAACGTGCAAAAATCCTTGTGAATCAAGCCATTGAAAATTAAGAGAAAAATCTTCAAGCAAGAGTTGAGGCGTTCATCAAACTCGTAAACTGGGCAGAAGAGATAGCTTCTAATGCTCTTAAGACATTACATGAAGGGAAGAGGAACACACGGCTTACAAAATTCTCCCCCTTCCAGAGGACGTGAAGGCCTGAAATTTGAAGGAAACGGTAGAAGAAAAGTACGAGTCCCTTATATTCTCCAAAAAGAATGAAGCAGTCAACAATATTGGGTTGAACTTTCAGAAATTGTGTTAGCCTAGACGATTCTATTCAACCGATGTCGTGTCGGTGCAGTTTTTAACATGACGATAGGAGAATGCACACATATACACACGCTGACAGATGATCCAATTAAAGATTCATTGTCAGATCTGGAGAAAAAGCTATGGAAGACCTTGACTGCAGTTGAAACTGGGGGTAAAAAGAGAAAGAACAGTACCAGTACTATTCAACAGTCAGACCATGAACTACTTGGAAGCGTTAAATGAAAAGAGATCTATGGTTGTCACAAGATCAAACCCGTTTTTATTCCTCAGAGCGAACTGTATGAGCTCGCATTTACAAGGTACAGGCTGTTTGCGCATTTTGCAGCAAGGTGTGGCGCAAAAGATTCCGACAAATTAGCATCTACCAAATTAAGAAAACACATTGCAACCATATCACAACTGATAAACAGGAAAGACAACGAACTTGATAATATAGTCAATCGTCTGGGTCACAAATTCCGAGTTCATGGAGAGTACTATATATTGCCGAAGGCAACGATCCAGGTAGCAAAAGTCAGCAAGCTTCTGCTGACGATGGAGAAGGGTGGAAAAGGTTTGAGGCTCGGAAACTCTCTAGATTCCATAAATCTGGGAGAGAAGGATAAAAACGAAGGGGAGAACACCATCAAACAGTATTTCTGATGGATACCTTTTAAGCAACATTTAGAATACAATTTGTTAATATGCTACTGAAAACAAAGTTAACGAACAATTGTCATGAAACGATTTCTTGTTGAAATTTGGCTGAATTACACATTCCATTGACTATATGACACAACTAAGGTTGAGTGTTCCGTTAAATCAGGATTGTATGACATGATTTTACAACATAACACAATATTTAACTCTATTATTTGCTCCTTAACTTTTCCAATAGGAACATTTTGTTCCTACTTTTACGTAATATTGAGACCAACATACCTACATTATTTTCATGTGCGGATCTTCCGAAACAACGTCACCAGACACAGCGTACACGTCACACGAAACCACACAGAGTTCTGTGACTTCACATCACCAAACCATATATAAGGCACACAAGCACCACACAAGGCACCACACAAAAGCACCACACAAGGCAGCACACAAGGCACCACACAAGGCACCACACAAGGCAGCTAAAAGTATAACAACTAAACCGTGTAGTACATATGACACGGTTAGTACTTTTGCATTGATATATGTTGCGCATGCGCGCACATGAATTACATCTCGTTACACATTACCTTAATCATTCAAAGCATGCTGCGTATAATTAAATAAAATCCGTCTGTTCAGTTACAACACATAGCTAACTTGAACCAGACTATAGTATTTCTAATATCATGGCGATGTATGACCTAGGTATTGACTCTCTGTAGAATTTAGAATAAATTCTAAAACATCTAATATATGAAACAATTATGTCATATAAAACGAATAGTGATAAAGAATACAATCTTAAATTTCACATACCTCTACAGCTGAAGATTTGCTCCCGTAAAGAGGTAAGCTTTCTGACAAGACTCGTCGTAGTGTAATTTGTTTATAGAGAATTCGTTCTATATGTACTCTAGCTGTGACAGATATGCGCAGCAGCTAGGTACGTGAGTTTTCACTGCAGGCAATTTGCACGTGCAGCATGGGGTGAATCGCGCTCAGTATTTCAAAATAACTAGAGCCGAAAAAATAAACAACCCTCGAGTAACGCTCTAGTCGGAAACGAAACCCGAATACATTTTTGATCACATATACATATTGATATAAATCCTACAATTCCGTGACAATACCTCCCCCCTTAAAAAAAGTGGAAACACTTTTAGAAAATCACGGAATTGAGCAAAAATACAAACTGAAACGTTATTTACATTACCAGAATATCATGGTAAGAAAAAAAACTGCAAATCACACTCTGCTTAAATAATCGGCCCCTACATATTCCGACCCTCTGATTGCTTCGATCCGGAAACGATATGGCTGCAGAGTCAATGCCCAACGCATCAATCTTGCGTTGGCAACTTTTGCCTTGTTCAAATATATGAGAGGCTGATGGTCCGTTTCAAGGACAAATTCCCTTCCGAAAAGGTACGTGTGAAATTTACCTATTCCCCACACCAGTGCCAAACACTCCTTTTCGATCACGGAGTAGTTTTGCTCCCTGGGCAGCAATTTCCTACTAGCATAAGCTATGGGTAACTTTACCCCATCTTGCTCCTGTAGCAAAACTGCTCCTAATCCCGTGTCGGACGCATCAGTTCTCAATATGAACGATTTATTTAATTCTGGCAACTTTAGGATCGGTGCACTGATCAATCTTCCCTTAAGAGCGTTAAAAGCTTTTTCTTGGCACAAACCCCAAGAAACTTTATTTGGCTGCCCTTTCCTAGTTAAATCCGTCAATGGACTAGCTATAGCGGCGAAATTTGGAACGAACTTCCTATAAAAACCTATCAATCCAAGAAACGATCGTATCTGTTTCTTGGTTTCTGGCCTAGGAGCGTCTTTAATCGCTTCAATTTTATCAGGGTGGGGTTTTAACTGCCCTGACCCACTTACTAGATGGCCCAAGCATTCCAAGTTAGAATACGCTATACTACACTTGTAGGGTCTTTCTGTGCGATTTGCCTTGCGGAGTCTGTCGAACAGATCGACTAATGCCCTAACATGCTCTTCCCAGGTATGCGTATATACAAGAATATCGTCGACAAAACTATCTACGTTGTTCGTGCCTTTCAACAGTTTTCGCATAAGACGCACGCACGACGCACCGGCGTTAACCAGACCGAAAGGCATAACCTTAAACTGGAAAAGACCTTTAAGGGTCGCGAATGCCGTTAATACGCGGGCATTTTCAGCGATGGTCACCTGCCAATATCCTTTTGTAAGATCTAATTTAGAAATGTACTGGTGTCCTGCCAATTTTGAAAACAAGCCCTCCATGTCTGGCATCGGTTCAGCATCAAACACGGTGACTTTATTTAGTTGTCGAAAGTCTATGCAAAATCGATTCGTTCCGTCTTTCTTTCGGACCAATACCACGGGGGAAGAATAGGGGGAGTTTGAGGGTTCAATCACTCCCAGGTCTAACATTTTACCTACTTCCTCGTCGATTGTCTCCCGTGCGTTAAAGAGTATCGGATATCCCTTAATTCTGATTGGCTCCGAGGTATTCAAGTTTATCTCGTGCGTTATTAATCCAGTATTACCTGGTCTATCCGTAAATACGTCTGGGTACTTACTCAAAGTTTCCCTGACTTGCTGACGCTGACCTTCAGGTAATTCTGGGCACACGCTGACCATATCTATTCCTCATTTCCTACAACCATGGGGTACTCAAGGGGAGTTTCTGTATTGGGGTCACTCGGCTCGTCTTCTATGACCGCAATACATACGACGTTCAAAACGCCCTTTTCAACAGTTTTATGGCATACATCACACGAACGACAGAATCCTGCTATATCACTATTTACACCTGGCCAATAAAATTCTCTTAATACTTTGTCATTCGTCCTTTTCCTACTCAAGTGACCTACACTACCGGACTCGTGCGCTACTCTAAGTATACGGGACCTGAATTTCTGGGGGACAACGAGTTGGAAATACTTTCTACCATCCAACGTGGTAAATTCCCTATACATTAAACCTTCCCTACGTATAAATTTCAAACTTGAACCGCCCTTACAATGTTTCGCGGTACCGGATACGATCCTCTCCGCGGTCGCGCTCAAGGACGCGTCATGCCCTTGCTCACGCGTAAATTCATCGCGCGAGATATCGGTCACGGCTTCCGGAAGTTTCAACTTACGTAGTGGCGTTTTCTCCGCCTGCGCCTGCGCCCTAGTTTCGGCCGTTTGTACAATGGGAAACCGGAAATCAGACTGAGTTGGGAGTCTGGAGCCCTCGACATTTCCGATAGTTAAGTCGTATATGGGATTTTCCATACACAGAGCTTCTACGGTTCCGGTCAGAAAAGGCGTCTCGATTTCTATTCTCGCGACGGGAACGCGATCAATCGTTTGATCTAATAACATGCACGGGGATTTCCAACCAAGCATTTGGTCATCCCTAACGAGACTCCGCTTTACTACGACGCCCGTGCACCCGGTGTCGCGTAAGACCGTGACTTCTTGACCGTTGGCGGTACCCGTAGCAGTCGGTACCCTCGCCTCGGGAAAAAGACAAGTGCCGATCGACTGAATAACATCATGACCAATCTGCGCACGCGCCGTGGACTCGTATACCTTATTCGCGTTATTAGATGCCGAATTATCACGCGGAAAATCATCGCGCTTACCGCCTCCTGACCACGCTCTTCTTTCAATAGCAACCGCGACTCTCTGGACAAACCCCTTCCTTTTCGGACAATCGGGTGTGATGTGACCCCATTCCTTACAGGTGAAACATTGTCTATCCCTACGATTTGTACACTTCCCAGATTGAAAGTTTCCACCTTTATTTGTACCAAGTTTCTCGGGTTCTCTGGGTCTCTGATCTTTATCTTGATTACCTCCCTTGTTATCCCTTGAGACCACATTTTGGGTACCTCCCCGAGCTTCGGCGAAATAGTCTGCCTGAGTAGCCATATCAGAGATATTATTGAAGGACTTTTCCCTCAGGAATAAGTACAATTCCTTACCACAAGTGTTTAGCAGCTGGTCCCTAAGTAAAAAATCGGTAAGACCCTCGAACGTTTTTTGAATCTTACCACATTCGACCCAACGCTGGAAATAATTCCCCGTCCTACTGACGAACTGGGTGAATGTCTCGCCTTTCTCGGGTTTACTATATTTAAACTTTTTGCGGAACCCTTGTTCTGTCAACTCGTATCTCTTAAGGAGTGCCTCTCTTAACGCGTCATAGTTTAATGCGTCGTTTATGGGTAGACGCGAATACACATCTAGCGCTTTACCTTTAAGTAACGCGCTGAGATGGAGCGACCAATCATCTTTTTTCCACTTCTGGACGGTGGCATACAGCTCAAACCTATGTAAATAGCTGTCCATGTTATCTTTTTCATCTTCAAAACAAGGTAATTTTGGGCCTCTCAACTTGCTGGAGTTAGAGTCTTGTTCCCCCTCCCTCTTAGCTCGTAATAATTCAAATTTCCTTTTATACTCCCTCTCCATATTCCTGTCTTCTAACTTTATGGTTTCTAACTTTGCTCGTTTCTCCCTCTCTAACTTGCTTTCCTCAAGTTCTATCTTTTCCATTTCTACATCTCTCCTTTACCCTTTGATCCCTTTCCCGAGCCTGCTCCTCCTGAACGAATTTTCTAAGGGCCTCCCCCTCATACCCAAACTGTTTGCCCAACTCCACTAGATCTTTAAGCGACGACATGATAAATACTCTTGATAAGATCACCAATCCTAAGTGCACTATCATATAACACATACAATTTTTAGGACTACACGAACCAACCGTATATTCCTTCTCCAAATATATGCAATATGTATATATGATAAACAAATAATAAATAAAACAAAATATGAGTGAGGTATCCACTCACCCGCCTGAATTAGTTCTTGTCAGGAAGGTCACAATCTGAAACAGATAACTAAAAAAAAATCTTACCGGAGTCAAAACCTATGCAAACTAACGTCCGTGCTCCGCCTAATCCAATAATCCCACTTCTGACACCATTTGTCACAGGATGAAGCCGGGTTGGGACTGGATTAGTGAAGACACCGAAAGCAACTGCGTTAATAAGATGTTTATTTATAAACGCAATTTAAAGATGAACAAATCTGACACCATTATAACAAAAAGATAAGGAAAATTATAAAGTTCCTAACATGGAACTATCAACAACAAGTAACTCAGCGAGAAAAAATCAAAGATGAATTTAACGAATGGAATTTTAAACAAACGTGAATAACATCCTATCACCAATCAACAAATAAGAGTATATGATCTACACCCTAATATAAACAAGGTCTTATTGAGTACCAAGGGTGACCAAAGCATGTGATTTATGCACTTATCAATGTAATACTCATTTATTCATCAATCTGTTAACTCATCAATTGATCAATTCATCAAGCAATATTGGAATATTATGGATTTATGAATCTGTCGTTCATATAACGATATTGAAATGGGAATGCATGAAATTATGAGTCTGTCGTTCATATAACGATGTTGAAACGGGAATGCATGAATTTATGAATCTGTCGCACATATAGCGATATTGAAATGTGAATACACGTAATTTTGCACAGATAGCAATACTGAAAATAACAATAAAATGGAACACGTAATAAATATAACTATCGTGGCGCCCATTTGACGTCCAAGATGTATCTCCGGTTCCACCCGCTCTAGTCAATGGTCAAGGAGCCACCACGCATGGTCCACTCCTCCCAGTCTGTTGAAGGATCCCTCGAGAACCTTCACATTTAACACAGACACGCTGGTTGAGAAGCCTTGGTCCCTCGCATCGAGAAAACCAGTACACTCTTCCGAAACAACGTCACCAGACACAGCGTACACGTCACACGAAACCACACAGAGTTCTGTGACTTCACATCACCAAACCATATATAAGGCACACAAGCACCACACAAGGCACCACACAAGGCAGCACACAAGGCAGCACACAAGGCACCACACAAGGCAGCACACAAGGCAGCTAAAAGTATAACAACTAAACCGTGTAGTACATATGACACGGTTAGTACTTTTGCATTGATATATGTTGCGCATGCGCGCACATGAATTACATCTCGTTACACATTACCTTAATCATTCAAAGCATGCTGCGTATAATTAAATAAAATCCGTCTGTTCAGTTACAACACATAGCTAACTTGAACCAGACTATAGTATTTCTAATATCATGGCGATGTATGACCTAGGTATTGACTCTCTGTAGAATTTAGAATAAATTCTAAAACATCTAATATATGAAACAATTATGTCATATAAAACGAATAGTGATAAAGAATACAATCTTAAATTTCACATACCTCTACAGCTGAAGTTTTGCTCCCGTAAATAGGTAAGCTTTCTGACAAGACTCGTCGTAGTGTAATTTGTTTATAGAGAATTCGCTCTATATTTACTCTAGCTGTGACAGATATGCGCAGCAGCTAGGTACGTAAGTTTTCACTGCAGGCAATTTGCACGTGCAGCATGGGGTGAATCGCGCTCAGTATTTCAAAATAACTAGAGCCGAAAAAATAAACAACCCTCGAGTAACGCTCTAGTCGGAAACGAAACCCGAATACATTTTTGATCACATATACATATTGATATAAATCATACAATTCCGTGACAACTCAATCATAAGAAAATTTCATGGTGGGTCAACATTCCGAGATTATTTTACTCAGACTCACATGGACTGGTTAAGCAGGTTTATGCATATTCATGAAAAATGGCGAAATCTTATCGCATTAAGCTACGGGTGACAAGAGAGCGTAATGGATTTTCACTCTACTTAAGAACTGTGAAATTATTTCGACAATATGTTTCATTAAATAACTTAAACAATATGTAAGCAAAACTGCATGCTATTTTATTACATTCTTTTTTGTCTGAATGCACACATATACTCTGCTCAATTTCATTTTTAAACTCTTCAAAGCATTCAATCCTAATGTACTATATATAATGGAGAAACTACATATGTGTTATACATCATTTGGACTACATTCCCTTGCCATTTGATGTTTTTACATTCCGAAAATCCCTGGGTACTGTGTTTCTATGGCATACAGCTAAATTTATAGATCCATTATTCACTTACGTCCTCTTCATACCGGCCATTTTATAGCCATTCAACATAACGGTGAACGGGACGCATCGAAATAAACCTGACACTGTCATAATTCGTGCAAGAAGCAATCGCTTGCAAAATTACACAAGAAAGAATCCGATACAAATCCGTGTTTATCAGAATGAGTGACTCACAAGTATTTACAATGTGTTTCTCTAATTTAATTAACATAGTACATCTGCCAGACACTTACATTTCAAAAGGTATCGATGCTTGTTAGGTGCATTTAAAATTCATACTGCCTGAAGGATATATCGACAGGATAAACAAAATGACAAATAGTAATAATGTAAAATAATTTAAGTTAAAAACTAAGAATTATAGAGTTTAAGAAAGTAAGTTCATATTTACTTGTTTGAATTCGTTATCGTTCAATATTTTGTAAAACCAAGCATTGTTGTATGCAAAATATCAAATCGATGCTTTTCCAATTTCAGGATCAATATATTGCCATTATATATAACAGTCTGTAGATCGATTTAACGTGATAATTCATCGTATTGTGTGAAAGGAAACAGTCTTCATCTGAAAACTGAGATAAAAATAAATACGCCTGTCACAATAAATGAACTTTAGAAATAATGAAAGATCAATCAACAATGTCCTGACCAGTAAAACTACTTTATCGACAAGTCAGCACTTAAAGAAGGAACAACATTTAAACTTCCATCATGATTGTTGGGTTAAAATGAGTCATCAACAAAAGTGTTGAACTTTAAGCTGTCGTGTTTAATAATTACATTTCCGCTGATTTTCATACTTGTGCATCTTTCATACATAGCGCTCAGTTTGATGATACCCTTGTGAGCTTCTAGATGTATAATAGACCCGAAGCGCCCCCCCCCCCCATATCATAAGAGGCGACTAATGTAGACAGGAGCTGCGGAGGCTTACTAGTTCGCATGCGGAACTTGCAACCGAAAGTGTGCAGCTTCGAATCCTACCATCGGATCAGCTCGGATTGGGTTCCGTGTTGTGTCCTTGGTCAAGGTACTTTACTTCAATTGCCTCAGTAAATAGCCTACATGTATTGCTGTTTCGTAAAACACCAATCCAAATCAGTTTGATGAATTAAAAAGTAATAAAACTATATTTCGTCGAATTCATCCTGATAGAATAGCTTCCATTGAATTATATCTTAATAATTTCTTCCATGGGAGTCAGTTCTCTAATTGTACATACCATTTCAAACAATTGACGGTCTCTAGATATATTCAATATTTAGATGCAATATTTAAGGAGACACATTTCACGTTGTATAGATTTGATCATGTGAAACATTGACCAACATGTACCACAGCACTGAAATTTGCTGCTGACTAACAGTTGTTCATCATCAAATGAAGTGTTAGGTCTTCTGTCTCTCTGTCTCTGTCTGTCTCTCTCTCTCTCTCTGTTTTCTTTCACTAGAACGTTACTCCTTAAATAACATAGACTCTGTGTGCAATGCCCCTTGCCTCCGTTTCCAAAACTGAATATAGTCTTCTCTGGACGTTTACTAAAAACAAATATACATTCAGTAAATGTGCCTTATAGTTTGCCATGACACTATATGTCCGTGCTATTAACTGCAGTTTTTTTTTCATCGAGACATTATTTCTTACATACTTCGTATGCTTTGATCGAATAAATTAAAATATATTAAAGCTCAACCATATTATATTTGTATTACATTTAAGTTTGCTTGAGAAGATTCATATATACTAGTAGTTTTCAACTTTACTCTTTCAGAGAAAGATTTCAGATCACATTCACCTTTGCCCTTTCTTGGAACAAAGCCTCTTGGTTACCAAATAAAGCTGGTAGTGAGAATGTAACAAAACGTACAAGTTACAAGAAACTACTTTGCGCCAACCCCTGGGTACGCTTTAGCCGTTTATGGGCGACCTCATTTAGATTCTCGCCAAAAAACCAAGAGCACGTTCTCATAGGTTCATGAGTGTGCTCGCCCTAACAACTCGAATTGATCTCAGAACAAAAAACATAGCGCATTAACGTTCGGCATGTTCCGCCATCTTTGTTCTTGTCTACTCCCACTTCAGAGGTGGTGTGAGTTATCAACCCGAGGATGAGGTTCTTGACTGTTGTCGAACAAGGTTCGTTCTTGACGTTAAGGCGAGAAGGACCACAAGAACATTGCACTCGAGTCAAGATCCTTGTTTTCGTGTCTCGCTCAATGACACCCTAATTAAATCAGATCTTTTATTAAAAGATCCCGTGTCAGTTTACGGCCGACCAACACAATGACGAGTCTGTTTATTCTTAATAAATCTGTGAGAATTCATGCAAAAGAGCAATCTCTTCTAAATTTAAACAATTGTATTTCGAAATAATCATGGGTATTGTCGTATCTATATGATGAACTATATCCTTTCATGCATTGTTTGTTTCTGTCATTCACTCTAAAATTCAAATTTAGTTTTTCTTTTTGTTATTTTATTATTCGTTAACACCCATCAGGTGGTTACTAGTGTATTGTGAACCTAATTTCTTATCACATGACTTTCCTGTAATAAATCAACGCGGTTACCAGACAGACCTTTCGCAATGACACCACCCAGGTATCTTATTGTGTTTCTATCGTTTAGATCTAGATTTAGACATACTTTGTCAAATGACCTTATTTTATACAGGCCTGTTTTCGGCGGTCGAACACAATAATGAAATGGGTGCATCACTATAAAGCTGTTGTAATTCATGCAAAGGAGCAAGAACGTATACATTTCACACCAACGTTTCCTAAGCGGGCTAGTATCTGCCAGTATGAAGGGCATCCTTCTCAGAAACAAACTTATATAAAAAAGTTTGCTCAATATGATTAATGTGAATGAAATAATTCTTCCAAAAAGAACTAACTGATTGTACTTGCAATTCTACATTTCATACGATTACAAAGAGCTTTTAAAACGTAAGACTATGACGTATGACGTATCTAATTAATCCTTATTTTTGTTGGTTTCTTAAAATGATAGATTCGGCAGATATTTCAAAATACTATTATATAGTTGGTGAAACCAAATACTGTGATACTGTATTACCAACGCGTTTCAATACTTTTAAATCTGTATGTAGTGTCACATATCAATTTGAAATCATTATAGTTCATAATTTGCTGAATTTTCACAAGAAAGTTGATGCACGATAGTGAGTCCCTCAAAGAGTGAATCACGCACTTCACATTTGGAAAACCATTAAAATCGTTAAATATACTAAATATTGCAGATTAATACTGATTTTATGCTCAATTGGACCACATCCCCCCTGTCAGTTTTCAAAGATCTGCTAAACCTTGTTTTTAATTAGTATACAAATTCAGTTACTGCTCCCAAGAACACATTTCAAGTTGCTTAAGCATTGATAATGAGAGGGTAGGATCGTTGCCAGGTTTGAAGATTTTGAAACTTCGACAACCTTTTAAGCATAGTAAATGCACAGAAGGATAAAACTAAGCTCATTAGTAAGGGATACAGAGAAGAGATAAATTAATTTGATATTGGTCTCTGAATAACTTACTCAACAACAACAATGATCATACAACATGGATATAAAAATATAGTGAGGTATATATGACACTTTATCATTTAAGTTTCAGTTTAAAACTTTTTCCCAACCTGTAAACTAAATATTATGGTAAACCAGTGCACGCAATCTCTCTCCTTCCTTCATTAGAAAGGTTCATTATTTAATAATGCGTAAATGGGATGGTTTTGTTTTATTTCCTCTGGGTAATATAGTTACAAAATGACTCTAACCAGTAATTATTTCGTTGGTCACTGTGTGCTCATTCAAGCTTGGAACATTATGTATACATTTTTCTATATGCTCAATTAAATCATAGAAGACACTAGAAAGTGAATACATATTACTATGTGATCAATCTAAATTCCCATTTGGCAGATACATTACACCTCTTATTTAAGACAAAACTATTATTTTTAAAATATTGTCTATCTTTATCTATGTCCATAAAATAAAATTACATTAATCTTATCATAAGTATTGGCCGAAACTATTGACATGTAATCCGTATGTGGTTTCACATGCGTACTCATGTGTGTGTGTGTGAGTGTCTGTGTGTGTGTTGGTGTGTGTGTGTGAAGAAAGAGGTGGAGACAGAAATAAGAATGAGAGAGAGGAATCTAAATAAGTGGGTGAAAAAAGAGAGTTGATCACAAAAAGGTCGGAAGGAAAGTCGCAGAGATACAATCAATCAGTTAGACAATATTCTCTCCTGTAATACCTTTCATATCGTATGGTGGGGGACTCAAAGGGTATATTGGCAGAGAAAACTCGACCGCTAAAGAGTCCTCAATTTATGTACCAATACACTTTTTGACACCATACCCTACGATACCATGTAACAAATCATATTATCCCACTCTTCAGTCGACATTCACACCTCGGAGGGCGATATTTATGTTAATGTGGCCGCGGATGCCGCAGTCTGTGCATTTATTAACCGTTCTGTATCATATGGATCTTCCGTCATAATGTCTGGTATAAGGACGGATACTACAGAAGTGCACATTCTTTGTTATCATCGAAATTACATTGCTAAATTTACCATTTATTTCGAATTTCTGCATTTAATGCCAATTTTTCTTTCAATATTTCTCTTATACTTGAAAATATTGCAAGCTGATGGATTTTTCCTTTTTTATTAATACCGATTGATTGTATCCGAGTTTAAAATACATACCTTATATACTGTCCCTGATTTTATCTAAATGCGGATTTTCGTCCCTTATTGTAACTGGGGACTGAAAAGAAAGATTTTGTTGCCAAGTATGTGATGACAACCTTTTTGATATTGAATTTCCGATTATTCCGGAGACAAACAGACTAAGTTAAGCTACTTCATTTTGACATCAGCACATCAAGATTTCTAGTACATCAGGACTTTGGAGACCATTAGCACATCATAACATTCAAAGACACAGCCGTGAATTCGGAACATTCTATATTTAGGACTTGTGATTAGAACAATCATTCTTATTGGATTATTAGGATTTCAAAACACATTACTGTAAGTGATTTTTTGATTTTTCATTTTAATTATCTAGTAATAAATTGCTTGTTGATTTTTACTTGATTTGTTGGTTTCACTTTCTTTCTGTTACATTTTTCTTAGACCATAGAGTCGTAACAATATATATATATATATATATATATATATATATATATATATATATATATATATATATATATATATATATATATATATATATATATATATATACATATGTGTATGTATTGGCACATATGCTACCATTGGTCGACAATCAACCGACCTTTCGGCGACAGCTGTCGCCCAGAGGATATATTTAATGTCTTCCAAAAGTAAAACAATATTACCAAGCATTTCTGTTGTTAGCTAAATGTATTAGCTGTTTCATAAGCATGAATACTATAGTGAAAAGGTTGAAACTTATTTTAAAACCAAGTTTATTTGAAAGGATGGGTAGATTTTTTTTACATTTTTCAGTTTTGATATATATTCACGTTGCAACCTTTCGGCGACATCATGCTGTCTGTGCATATCTCTGTTGGATGTGTGTATGTTTACAGGACCTGTAAATTTTCAAATGCTTTTTTATCATTATCGCTGTTACAGATTTAATCATTCTTAGACATGCAAGTGCGACGCATGAGTACAGTCAGCTTCCTGACAAGTAGACCGGCATGTTTTATGGTGCAAGCGACAGTTTTTATGCACAAATTTACTGCGTCCACCTGCCTAATAAAAAAATTCATTAAAAAAAATACACAAGTGAGGTCAAAAAGGTCCATATTTTTGGATAGCTATAATACAACAAAACATAAGAATATCATTCACTTGACCTGACAAGTCAATGGAAGTTCATAGCATGAAATGTGTATGCACCCCAACCCCCAATTTTGACGCACATTTTTAGTGTCCGAAGGCCATTTTTGACACAAAGTGATGCTCACAATGCAAACGTAAGCCCTTTCTCCAGGTGATAATTTTGAAACACAATGTGTACTAAACACCTTGATGTAATTCAAAATAGTTGCCATCCAGGCAGTTTTTGAGATATTCTACTTGCCTTGAACCCACGTGTATACTGCAATGGATGGCTAGCTCTGCTTCCTAGCCGACTATTGGTATGTCACTGGTCTACATACTGTGAACTGACTATGTGAGGTTTACATGCCTCACATCAATTTGAAGAACAACACAAGCCCGAAACACCTAATTCACAAATATATCCATATCTTTAATTATTAAATAATCATAGCTCAAAAAGTCACATCATAGCCTTAAGTTAAGAAATCTGACAGGGGCCAATTTACGAAACTGTCCCCTGCCACCTTAAAAACATAATGGCAGGCTTGCCAGCAGATCAGAATCCCGCAGTCAATGGCCTTAAAGAGAACCAGGACTTGCGAGAACCTGTCCCCTCCTAGAACCAGTCTGAACATGGGGAAGGTTACGAGGTGTTCCGATTATCAGAACCATATAACTAATGAGCCGAACGCAGTGACCAAGCTCAGATTTCACTGATCTCACTGGAAGATACAAACCAGGTCCGAAAGTAACTCAAACATTGTTTATGTCCTTTGTCTGATGCCAAATTTACACAATGAAGAGGAACATTTACAAAGATGCACTCAACTCCCTGAACAAGAACACTTTCACTTGAAGAAGACTCCTCAGACAAAGGCAAAGTACCTGATAATAAAAGACTCTGAGAAGCTCCAGTGTCCCTTAATATTTTAATTGGGATAGGTTTGCCAGAATCACCAATAAGTGATATAGAACCTTCTGACATGAATGGTTCATAAGCCTCCAAAATAGAATCAGACTGGGGTTTGTTTGACCCAACAAATGTATTGCTTTCAATACAAGACCGTGACCTTGACCTCGTAGAAATAAGAGCATTTGAAAAAGCTCTGTCTTTTCTCTGTTGCTTATTTTTCAACTTGAAGCAATCAGAAATAACGTGCCCTTTTATTTTACAATAAGTGCACGTAGGAAGAGATAAGGATTTCTGATCAGTCTTATCAGATGTTTGATTCCTAACAGTTGTGCTGTTGTGAAATTTGGAAGTACTCGAATGAGATTGAAATGGTTTTTTACCAGAAAACTGCTGAGAGGACGACTTATTGCCAAATGAAATTTTGTGAGTCAAGGAATAATCATCAGCCATACGAGCAGCATTTTCCAAAGTTTCCATATTCTGCTCGTCAAGATAGGTTTTAACATCACTATGGATACACCTCTTGAACTCTTCAATTAATACGAGCTGTCTGAGGTTATCTTTACCTTGATCAACTTTCTTGGCTAAGCACCACCTATCAAATTGTCGTTCTTTTTCCCATGCAAATTCGACATGAGTTTGTCCAGTTTCTTTTCTACAAGTCCTAAACCTTTGTCGATATGCCTCTGGTACCAACTCATAAGCTTTCAAGATGTACTCCTTAACCACATCATAATCAGTGCTTTTGTTGAAGTGTAGACTTCACGAGCTTTGCCAATAAGTACACTTTGTAATAACAAAGTCCAATGCTCTCTGGGCCATTTCAAGTTTTCAGCTATTTTCTCGAAATGAAGAAAGTATTTATCTACTTCTTTTTCCTGAAAAGGGGGTACTAACCTAATATATCTAGTAACATCAAAACCTGAACTTGTATTTAAAGGAGTGGAGTGTGCTCTGTTTGCCAGTTCTAATTCTCTTAACTTAAATTGCATTTCCCTTTCTTCTCTTTGCATCTGCATTTGTATTTGCCTCTCTTCCTTCTGCATTTGTATCTGCCTCTCTTCCTTCTGCATTTGTAGCTGCCTCTCTTCTTTCTCTCTCTCCATCTGTATCCGCCTATCTTCTTTCTCTTTCTCCATCTGTATCTGCCTCTCTTCTTTCTCTCTCTCCATCTGCCTCTCTTCTTTCTCTCTCTCCATCTGTATCCGCCTATCTTCTTTCTCTCTCTCTCCATCTGTATCTGCCTCTCTTCTTTCTCTCTCTCTCTCTCTCTCTGAATCTGAAGCTTTGCCAATTCTAAATCCATTTGGTTCTTTAACTCTAATTCCCATAATTTCCTGTCAGAACCAGATACAGGCTTTCTCTTCAAACTTAAAGCACTACTATCAAAATTTCCCTTTCCTACTAAATACTGAATCAAAATAATCTTTATCTCCTGTTTTGTCAATGATACTTTTGCCTCAGATAGACTGTATTTTCTGGCAAGCTCGAGCAACTCATCCTTTCTCATGCACTCTAACCCCTCCTGGGTAGGTTTTGAAATGAAATTCTGAACATTAGATGCCATTGTAAATGCTTGTTGGTTTCACACAAAAAAAAATTTCTCTTTTAAAAAATCTTTGCCAAAGACAAAAAAAAAATTCTCCGAGACAAAATCAATATGAATTTCAAAGATAAATTTAATATCTCTAATATGCTTTAATGAAATTCAGATCCCAGAAGACGAGCCCCCAAATTCTGTTACGACTCTATGGTCTAAGAAAAATGTAACAGAAAGAAAGTGAAACCAACAAATCAAGTAAAAATCAACATTCAATTTATTACTAGATAATTAAAATGAAAAATCAAAAAATCACTTACAGTAATGTGTTTTGAAATCCTAATAATCTAATAAGAATGATTGTTCTAATCACAAGTCCTAAATATAGAATGTTCCGAATTCACGGCTGTGTCCTTGAATGTTATGATGTGCTAATGGTCTCCAAGGTCCTGATGTACTAGAAATCTTGATGTGCTGATGTCAAAATGAAGTATTCCAAAATATCTCTGAATAAGTTCACATAAATTCCAAAATCATCAATTAAAAATCCAAAATCCAAAAGTTTATGAGCACTGTTATAATCCAATAAATATTTAAAATAATTCCTCTCTTAGAATTTGGAATGAATTTTCACAACTGTAATAGCTCTTTACAAGACTGATGGTAATGTCAAAACTGAAAAAATGTCAACCAAACATGGTATATATAAAGATTGGTCACATGACAGAATGTTCTAGAATATGAGTCATCTTAATGGAATTTTTACTTGTAAACAAAAATCAACCTTGACCTTCAAATTGAGAAAACATATTGATCAAAACAACCTAATTCAAGGACACTAGTTAAACATGTTTTTCCTGATAACATTAAGATTCAAGCAAATATTAAAGTGAAGAAACATTTACAATTTCCTAAAATATCTACAATATTATATAAACATCATACATAACAATATATATATATATATATATATATATATATATATATATATATATATATATATATATATATATATATATATATATTCTGTGGAGAGACCGGTAGTTTCCTACAAAGATTTTTATCAAAATTAGACTGTAATACTTGGGGCTAGACTTTTTACTGCAAAAATAAGTTACATTTCAAAACAAATTTTGCGTTATTTGATATTATATGATATTATATGATATGATATTATATGATATGATATGATATGATATGATATGATATGATATGATATGATATGATATGATATTATATTATATTATACTACACTATGCTGCTGTAATTTTAAATGGCTTACCTGTATCAAACAAATTTTATGTGACTAAGAACTGAATAAATTATGGTTATCTCAATCATTCCGCTCTCTTGATAGGCTGAACTATGTATTAAAGTATAAACATCTCATCAAATCTAGGCAAGCGATTGGAAGTTTGGGACAAGTTAAAAGGCATGTGGGGCAAATAAATTTTATAAAACTACTCGTCCTTGTCTAGTGGGTCAACAACATTGATCAACCTGTTAATGTTTTCACATCGATTTCATCGTTTTTCTTATTATGTTTTTATTACCTCATGAATATGCATAAACAAACATATGACATCAACGAGTGAATGAAATAAGCTTTTATACATCACCGGAAGGGAACTCTTATCAATCGATAAGTGACTGTGTTTAGAAGATAATACCTGATCTCCTCACTCAATCAGCATAAAAGGTCATGGTGGATCAACATTCCGAGAATATTTTACTCAGGCTCACAATGACTGGTTAAGCGGGTTTATGCATATTCATGAAAAACGAAGAAATCTAATCGCAGAAATCTACTGGTGACAAGAACTGTGAAATTATTTCGACAATATGCTTCAATAATATGTAGGCAATACCGATATTTTTGGTACATTCTGTTTTGTCACAATTTCAGTTTTATACTCTTCACAGCATTCATTCCTAATGTGCTATATGTGTTGTACATCAGTTTGAACCACATTCCATTGCCATTTGATGTTTTTACATTCTGAAAATCCCTGGGTATTGTGTTTCTATGGCATACACCTAAATTTATAGATCCATTATCCACTTACGCCCTGTTCATACCGGCCATTTTATAGCCATTCAACAATTTGAAATAAACCTTACTCTGTGATAATTCATGTGAAAGAGCAATCGCTTGCAAAATTACACAAGAAAGAATCTGAGGCAAAACAGTGTTTATCAAAGTCAATGACTCACAAGTATTTACAATGTGTTTCTTTAATTTAATTAACATACCGCATATGCCAGACACTTACATTTCAAAAGGTGTAGACGCATTTTAGGTGCATTTAACAATTCATAATGCCTGAAGAAGATATCCACACGTAAAAACAAAATGATAATTATTAATAATTTTGAGTAATTTAAATTAAAAATTGAGAATTATAGAGTGTAAGAAAGTAAGTTCACAGTGACTTATTTGAATTCTTTGTCATTCAATATCTTGTAAAACCAAGGATGCAAAATATAAAATCGATGCTTTTCCAATTTCAGGATCAATATAATGCCATGATGGAACAGGGGATATATAACAGTCTGCAGATCGATTGAACGTGACGAACCATCGTATTGTGTGAAGAAACAAGAATCCTCATTTCAAAACTCAGATACAAAAATCAATACGCCTGTCAAAATAAATAGACTAAAGAAATAATTCAAAGCAAGACCAGTCAAAGATTTCCTGACCAGTAAAATTATTTTATCGACAAGACAGTGCTTAAAGAAGGAATACAAATTTTACTTTCCTCGTCATTGTTAGGTTAAAATGAGTCATCAACAAAAGTGTTGAACTTTAAGCTTTCACGTTTAATAATTATATTTCCGGTGATGTTCTTACTTGTGAATCTTAAAACGTAGCGCTCAGTTGATGATACCCTTGTGGGCTTCGAGGTGTAGAATAGGCCGGAAGTGCCTTCCGTATGTCGTAAGAGGCAACTAATGGAGATAGGAGCTGATGTGGAGCAGTTGTTAGCATGCAGAACGAGCAACCCAAAGTGTGCAGGTTGGAATCCTACCATCGGATCAGCCCGGGTCGGGTTCTGTGGTGTATCCTTGGTCAAGGTACTTTACTTCAATTACCTACATGTATTGCTGTTTCGTAAAACACCAATCCAAATCAGTTTGATGAATTAAAAAGTAATAAAACTATATTTCATCGAATACATCCTAATAGTAATGGTTCCATTGAATTATATCTTAATAATTTCTTCAATGGGAGTCAGTTCTATATTGTACATACCTTTTCAAACAATTGACAGAAGCTACATACATTCAATATTAAGATGCTTTATTTAAGTAGACACATACGACGTTCTATGGATGTGATCATGTGAAACCTTGACCGACCATGACCACCCTGGCGCTACCATGTTCCACAACATTGCAATTTACTGCTGACTAACAGTTGTTCATCATGAAATGAAGTGTTAGTCTTCTCTCTCTGTTTTCTTCACTCGACCATCACAACTTAAATAACATAGAATCTGTGTGCAATTCCCCTTGCCTTATATTTTATCTTGACACATTATGTCCGTGCTTTTTACTCCAATTTTGCATCGAGACATTACTTTTAACATACTATGTATGTTTTGATCGAATAAATTAAAATACATTCAAGCACAACCACATTTTAATTGTATTGCATTTAATTTTTTCTGAGAACATTCCTATATACTAGTAGTTTTCAACTTTACTCTTTCAGAGAAGGCGAACAAAAGTCAAATTGAATGTCTTATACATTAAGAGGTAAAAACAACTTCCAAGAAAGCATACATTTACCAGACGTTTCAAATATTCAGTCAGAAGATGCTACAAATAACAGGATGCATATAACGTTGTGCAACAGTGACTTTTGAGAAAGAATATTATCATACAGGTCAGAGACTTTTTAATTCGTTCCCTACTGAGATTCAATTTGAGAGGATCTATTTTGAAACTGTGTGAAGTTTCCAGAGGTTTAAAAATATAGAAAGTAACGTTTTAGTTTGTTGCAGGAAACATGGATTTAAATTTGTCAGTTCCAATGACACTAGTAAAAACACTGCCGTAACGACTCGCTCCTATGTTTTCCAACGTGCCATTTCTGACGTATTTCAGGAGGGTGATAGTAAATCTGTAAATTACCATACTATTTTTCAGTCTGGTTTCATCGGTCCTCAGTGTCTATGCATTGTTTGCCAAAGTTGGAGGAGATGTACCCCAAAACTGTAACAGTAGTTTTAACTCCTCTCATTTATTTAAAAGCATATAATTGTTTTTGCATCAGTGAAACATACCTGGTATTTTATTCAAGTAGGGAAATACAAATATGCATGCGTGTGTTTGATAGGTGATAAAATGATCAAAAAGCTCACACTGTAATTCTAGTGATATAAAATTATAATTTTCCTAACAATGTTGCCACTGATGAAATTAAACGGGAAAAGTCATACGTTTGATCCACATAATTAGATTCTGACTATTATGTAAATGTTAGCATAAAGGTAAGTAGCCACCTATCCATAGTTATTCATTTTATCTCAGCACTACTGTTTCATTGTTCTCAATGCAAGGAAAATGTGCTATAAATATACTGTTGTCAGAACTCATTCGGTATAATAAACAAACACGTTAAGTTTTTTTGCTTCTTTTGTTTATGAATGTAATGTTGAAAACCTGACAACAACAACAACAACAACAAAATAGCAACCGTGGAATAACAACATTGACATCGAGGAATGTAAAGTACCCAGTATTTATTCCGTAGACTATGTACTTTGATTAATATTGACGGTACATGGTACCGAAACTTAACTTTTTAAGTTCAAGGCATGTGCCAAAAAATGAATTTTCTTTCCAGAGATAAAATTGGTACAATGTTATACACATTGAGACTGTATCATTGATGTTTTAATAACTTTGTAACCAGCATTTACTCAATATCAAATATCACATTTCCCCCCTCTTAATTTGAGAATCATACTCATATGGTCCATGTGTGGTTGTGGGATTGCTGATACCTGAAATTATAGCTACTTATTCTGGGAGACACTATGACTGAAACTCCCCGATAATTTATGACAATAAAAGATTACTTTTTCCACGTCATCTGTAATAAGGGTGAATTCACAAGGTATGCATAAGTTCAGTCGTATGATCCCCTAACCTCCATCTCCACATCTACTATGGCTAAATAAATACTTAGGCCTCATTAGATGTCAATTGTTCATCTTGTGTAAAAGCTACATGTATGATTGTTTTATGAAGCACCTCATTACCTCACGCATTCTTGAGATATTTGATTGAGTCGTCAACGGAAGGTTTAGTTATATTTTTTCGCACCTTTGAGTGAACATTAACGGAGACATAAAAGCCTGAGTAGGTGTGATTTGTATCTAAAATATCTGCGCTGAGTCCCAAAGCATATATGTAGAGAACAAGAAAATACTCTATCAGGTCATACAAACCAAATTTACATATATATATATATATATATATATATATATATATATATATATATATATATATATATATATATATATATATACATATATATATAGAGAGAGAGAGAGAGAGAGACAAAGAGGGGGAGACAGACAGAGAGGAGAGAGAGAGAGAGAGAGAGAGAGAGAGAGAAATATTCTTTTTTAAAATTTATAAAACAAATTAGAAAAATAATACCCACCGCACCGCTGCAAAGGACTAAAAATGAATAATACTATTTCCCGGGGTCATTGTTCAATAGGTAAATTGAATGTCGGCTCCATGTCACCTTTGAGGTTTTAAAATTGATTTTGTTTTATCTTTTCTCTCATATTCTTTTAATAGAAAGAAATGTTCTAACATTTCCTACCGTGAAAACTGAAGTGCTTCATTTATGAAATTGTTGTCATCGTATTAAGTGCAGTCAGTGTAAAATGGTGCATGAAATTAAATAACAGTCAAAAAAAAAAAAAAAAAAAGTTTGTGCAGTTCTAAACAAGCTCAAGCTATGGTAATAAAATGAATACTCGGATAATCCAAAAATGAACGAGAGTGTATGTTGTATCCATGCAGAAAGAAAAACATAATGAATAGAACGTGTAACTGTATCTTTCTAAGGTCTATTTAAGTTATCTTCAAGTTAAAAGAATCAGGAACAAACACTAATAAAGACCCATTATTATCCGCACTCGTATTGCATTCTGAATGGAAGGAAGATGATTGAGGTAAGAATTGCATCGAGATGAAATTGGAAAGCAAATTTGCAGTTGCTTAGAAAACTTCAGGCGGCCTTTAACCACCATAACTTAGTCCCCTTTCGGTGACATCGGAAGTTAACAAGCTCTCACTGCCCTCAAAATAAAATGACAAATGATTTTAAACAGAAAAGTTAGAATTACATTTTTTATAGACACTGCATGAAATAAGTTTAAAGTACTGTAATACTTACTCGAAAGAACAAAGATAAATCCCACCAAAACAGTAATGAAGATGATGCATTTTGCGGAGCGTTTATTCATCTTTATCATACTGGCAGATATGTAAGGCGCTAGCTGGTAGATTGGGACTGAACCTTATATAACAATAAACAGTATGATACGATTGACTAGATACATTACGTGTGTCAGCGCTCATAGTTAGGTCCAGATTAAGTGTTGTTGCAATGCACAAATCGTACGTAAAGTCACACTTTAGATCATTTGTACGATTATCTGTTCTACCCTAAAATAAAATTTTATTTTGTTATAGAGTAGTACACTAACATAGAAATAATAGCATAAAACTACTTCACTTTAAATGTCAGAATTATTAATTTTCAGCGGCTACATTTAATTTAGTTGACTTTGGATATAATTTTTATTACATCCACCACATCTGAAGTTTGGGAGTTACTGATGTCCCTATATTCTCGAGTTCCATAATGTCTGTGTTATTTTGCTGAAATATCCGCACGTTTCGAACTGTCTGCAAACGTTTATTTCAATATAGCCGCCCGTTCTATTCAGGGTCAGACTGGCGGCCTTGGGGCTCCCATAGGAAATCTTCCGCTATCTCAGTGGGCCAGTCCGACCCTGGTTCTATTGTGTACGCATTGTTAAAAATATTTTAGATGAAAAGGAACTGTTCACACGGAGATTCAGCACCTTTTCTAGGCCGTACACTCATTGTATTAAGTAAAAGAAAGAGTAGACGTATAAGGATCAGTGCCTAATATTCAATCATATTTCCAACCAATTGTACAGAGGATTAACAGTGATATAGATGCTTTGGGGACTGGCGTGGAGAAACTCATCAAATTTCATAAAGACTACAACACTTTACAATCACAAATGAAACAGTTACCGATATATCAAAATAATGGAGAAATAAATTTTTTAAAAATCTAAAAAAATTATGATTATATCGCAAAAATTACCGACTGGAACACCAAGATAAGAGCCAGTGATAATACATCGTCATGGGTGCAAAAGAAGAATGATTTAAGAGAGATAAAATTGAGATAGGAGTTGTGAAAAGAGTTCATGAAGGCATGATAAAAGCTGTGGAGACAACTTACAATTCATCTATTAAAGATCTGACGGATAATATTAAACATCCTATATTCGCAGAATTTTACATAAAGCAATATGCTGATGTTAAACACTCAAAAACATATACAAAATAATATGTTGATCTTGAACTGGTGACAAATATCGGTATGGTGCAAGGCAGAATTGATGAAATAGACAAATGATGAGACAAGATAAGAATAAATTTCAAAGATTTCGGACAAAAGTTTACAACGGAGACACATGCAGCCAAAACTAAATCAAACAACTCTCGCATTATGAAGTAACAATCACAGTTGAAAACCGAAATAAAGGAAAAGATAGAGACATTGAAAAACTTAATTCATCGCTGAAATGGGCATAAATAGTCTTGCATTAGTTGTTAAAATGGATACATTTTAAAAAGGAAATTGATAATAAAACATAATTTAGAATACAAAACCAAAGTTATGTCTGGATATGTTTTACTGTACGATTTTCACATTGTTCGAAGTCTGCAGCATTCAGATAAAATCAAATTAAGTCTGGATAGAAAAAAGAGTTTAAATTGTTCAAGATGATATATGTTCAAATAAAAAATTAATAAAAGGGAAAGATGAAATAACACTTGAAATATTAAATGCAACTTATGAACTTAACAACTCCATCACGTTTGACTGAATATAAGCTACACACAATAGATTTTTCACAGCAACATGTCATTCAAATACAAAAAGTCTGGCTCATACCAAATGTATAAAATATAAGAATCCGTGACGTTTTTATTTCTTTCTGCATTGCATTAGAGGTTAGCAACCGACCTGTTATTCGCTCGTTGGACGTTTTAATAGAATCTGAACGTACCTGTAGTACATATGTAGACCACGAATCTAATCTTTACAGTGTAAAAGAATCACATAGATACTATATAGAAGAAAATATTCAATATTTGTTATTCATAATAAAATATTTTGCAGGAACAAATCTATTATTACTGATCTTTATATAAACAATGAAATGGCAGCAGGATGATTAATTACACTGGTCTACAATTTTTTCGAAGTCGTCTGCTTCATAGATAAAATGTGCTATTTATTAGGGATGTTCATTGGCTACTGTTTCCAAGATATTTAAGTTTTTACATTTTACGTCTATGTATATTGTGTACATAGTAGACTTTTAATCATAAATTGTAAACCTAGGTCTTTTCATGTGTTTATGGTTGCTTTACATGATACTATTTCACCTTTCCTGTTTATGTATCACTTTAAAAAAAAGCAAAAGGGTTATATAAAAAACCAAACTGAAACAAAAGTCAAAAAACTATTATGTATATATAAGTACATAGTTTAGTCCTTATTCAGTGTCTACTCGGCGCTTATTGGCTTGTCTCTTGTATTCATTAAATCGAGCATCTCTTGTCACTGTCCAGCAATAGTCTGCAAACATTGATGGGCTCCATTTACCCTGATAGCATTTCTCCATTGTTGCAATGTACTGGTGAAATCGCTCGACGTGCTCGTCCGCAACCAAGGCTTTTGTATGCCTTGAGGAGGTTTTCCACCAACTCCCTGTAGTTGTCTGCCTTGTTGTTTGCGAGATAATTTGTTGCCACTAACTGGAAGGCTTTCCATGCCGTCTTTTCCTTGAAACGCAATGTGCAGGGTGAAATGCATCATCTCGAAGAAGTTCACGAATCTGAGGACCAACAAAGACATCTTCTTTTATCTTTGCTTCACTTAACCTTGGAAATTTTCGACGGAGGTACTTGAAAGCTGCTTGTGTTTTGTCCATGGCCTTGACAAATTTCTTCATCAGACCCAGCTTGATGTGCAAGGGTGGTAACAAAATCTTCCTTGATTCAACAAGTGGTGGATGCTGAACACTTTTCATCCCAGGCTCCAATGACTGTCGGAGTGGCCAATCTCTCGTGATGTAGTATGAATCTCTCGCACGACTATCTCATTCGCAGAGAAAACAGCAGCACTTTGTGTATCCAGTATGCAGACCAAGCAAGAGAGCAAGAACCTTGAAATCGCCACAAATTTGCCACTGATGTTGGTCATAGTTTATGCACCTCAAAAGTTATTTCATGTTTTCACAGGTTTGATTCATATGGACTGCATGATCAACTTGAATTGATGGCAAAACACTGCCATTATGCAGCAAAACAGCTTTAAGACTCGTCTTCGATGAATCAATGAACAGTCTCCACTCATCTGGATCATGAACAATGTTGAGGGCTGCCATCACACCATCGATGTTGTTGCAGGCTACAAGATCACCTTCCATGAAGAAAAATGGGACAAGATCCTTTTGACGGTCACAGAACATGGCAACCCTAACATCACCTGCCAGGAGATTCCACTGCTGTAGTCTGGAGCTCAACAGCTCTGCCTTACTCTTTGGTAGTTCCAAATCCCTGACAAGGTCATTCTGTTCACCTTGTATATGAGGTGTTGTTCAGAGGAGGAGGATGGGAGAAAATATGGGTCATGTGACATTGATGGTTCAGGACTAGAAGTTTCATCCTCTTCCTCTTCCTCGTCTGACTCAAGTGAGAATGATTCTGGTGCATCAGGAACCGGCAGTCCTTCACCGTGGAGTACTGGTCGTATAGCTGACGGAATGTTTGGATAATGCACAGTACACTTTTTTCTTTGACACACCTTTTCCAACTGGAGGCACCATGCAGAAGTAAAAATTGCTGATATGATCTGTTGGCTCTCTCCAAATAATTGGCACTGCAAAAGGCATAGATTTCCTTTTCCTGTTCAACCACTGGCGAAGATTTGTTGCACAAGTTTTGCAGCATATGTGTGGGGCCCACATCTTGTCCTGATCTCCAATTTTGCAGCCAAAATAAAGGTGATAGGCTTTATTAACCATAGTGGTTATACTGCGCTTTTGTGATGAAAAAGTTACTTCACCACAAACATAGCAGAAGTTATCTGCATTGTTCACACAAGTACGAGGCATCTATACTCACTTTGGCTAAACAGAAATGTGTCCCTTTGCAAAATCAAACACCGGCAAATAAGAGAGCACGACACTGTATGATTTGCAGAGCTGATAGAGGGCAATATCTTCAGCAGAGTGATGTAAGCTTAGTTATGATTGCATTATCCATGACTTCTAGGAATAACATGATGCAACTCATATCATGTATGATGCAATACCAGCTTCAGATTGCATCATTCATTGTTTTGCCTAAAAAGCAAGTACTGTCCAAACCCAGTCATAGATTTATTCATAGATCCAGTCAAAGATGTATTTTAGTCATTTCTGGTTTAAATTGAGATCCCTTCCCTTTATAACTCACTTATCCTCCGCCATTCCCAAGTCAAGGGTCGTATATACTGACCCAGTATAATATCTTTAAAACGAGAGCCAATCAACAATTTTAAGTATCATTTTCGTTCTCAGTGACCCAGAATTAGTAAAGTTTGGCAACATTTATTGCGGAAGCATTTTGGCTGTAGACCAGCAATAATTATTGAAGAAGAAATGGCAAACGGTCAAGTATTTACTGTTAGGATCTATCTGTTCAAGCTACTTGATTCCAATGATGAAAAAAGAATTAAAGACGACACCGTCGTGGACGAATTACAAATACCAACTGCAGACATCAATGAAAATAGAGGAAATACATTGAATTACTTGAATTGAAGATTGAGAGAGCAAAGTTTAGTACCTCAGGTTTTATACAACCCAAATGGTTATAGTGCTCTATATGCATCTACTCAAAATGCCGTGAACTTACGTTTTTTGCACGATCCTAATAATGTACTAACGCAACAAGAAGGGTACCACTTGAAACATCAATACAACATAACAGAGCCTTTTATTATTTTTCACTAAATAAATAATACAATATAAACCGCACAGTAAACGGATAACTTCTCACAAGCAGGAAAATATATCACATGACGTTAAATACTATCATATCATGCATCATTGTCTCACATACACACCGAACGACATTAAACCTGAACAACACTTTTTAGATAACAGTTACCAAGCAGGCCAAAAATATATTGATTGTGCCGGGTTGTTTCTTTACGTCGTTTGATATGAAGGTAAAATAGTATCTAACACTGCAGTGGTAAAGAATTTGGGTGGAAACCTTGTTAATGACACCACCATATCTTATGGTAGTAGCGATCTTTCAAGTTGAATGATTACAACACTGTCATAATGTTCAAAGATTTGCGGTTACCTGATTCGTTTAGAACAAATAGGACTGAGAAAGGCATTATGACTGATAAATTAATAAAGCTGAGATCAGAAGTCTGCGAATGCACAAAAATACTGGTAATGTGGCTATGCTGTTAACGGTTTATGGTAAAATGTTTAGAATACAACTGGACTCTCTTATATTAGCAGATCATTGTTTACTGTATACTAGTACTCTTTCACGTAATTTGAGATTGAGAATAACACTTGCAAAGCCCCAAGAATAATAGAATGTGAGAACAAAATAATATGAACTGTTTAACAATTGTCTCCAGCACGATGCGCAATTAGTTACTGACAAGTACAGAAATCGAATTACCTTTTTATGACTACATCACTAGTGAGAGAATAATCTGGATAATATCCAATAAAACTTGTTATCCTTCATGTTAATACATAATTCAGTATCAGTAATTACCACTCTTATTTTATCACCGTATTTGTTTTTCAACTTTCTATAGCAAAATTCGTACATTATTTTGATAGCTCTAACAATGTCCATCCACATTAAATTTATTTTGTTCATTTGAGTTTCTTCATGTCATACTTACTAACACCAGGTCTTCATCAAAATTTGTTCCTCTTAAAAATGCTAAATTTGACATCTGGAAAATGTATTTTTATCTGTACATATTTTTAGTGTTTTTCTTCTCCTGAGATTTTCTATCTCTTTTCCGAACGCACTCATTTTCATCAATTAGAAAATGTCTTTCGGGAAGTTATTTGTTTCTTTCTATCTTCACTTTGTGTGTAGTTCATTGTAAGATTTAAGCCACAGCTTTTGTTCCAACGAGACAACTCTGTGTGTACACTGTCACCTAAAAGTCAGATCGAATTCGCCACGTTCCTTCGGTCAAGTTTTTAAACCTGATGTTATTAACATGAAGCACGTTTTATACGAAGGTCAAATACAGGACATTTCCGAGCCAGGTATTTCTGTACTGATTCTTGTTAATCATTTTATTTCTCTGTATCTATCTCCACGATTTGGAATACACAACCTTTAGGAAATACTATTATTTGTGCACATTTTGAGGCTTACTCATTTAAACCGTAAAGTTTATTTTGTAGGAAGACATGATGCATCATTACACAGTATTGAAATTACTGGAGATATACATTTTCGGGAGATGAAATTTCTCCAGGCCTCAACCGGTTTACCTTGCAAAGAAACCTTGCGTACGGATTTGCTCGGACGTTTTCCTGTAGCATATAAAGCAACATGGCGTCACAGTTTCCAGGAAAGCGCATGGTAAGTGTCAGATAATTCTTAAAAAATGTTTAACTGACATTATAATTTATTTTAAAATTGATTTCACTTGCTCTGCAGTTAAATAAAATTGTAGACACTTGAGAATTTACAAGAAAGAAGAAAAAAAAGAAGCAATAGGAAAGGCTATTCAAGGTCCTGGTTGAAAATCAAATCACGTGGACTATAATCGTTTATATGTTCAGAAAACGTGAAATTCGAATGTGTTCAGTGTAGACCTGTGTTTTACTGTGAGAAAAGGCGTTAAATGAGATAATATTTCACGTCTTAATTCTCGTGCCCAGGGTTTCGGGGTATGGGGGTGGAGAGGGATTATGGATGTTAGAAATGGGGTTATAGCGTGATCCGTCCAATTTCGGTTACTTTAAGCATCACGGTAAAATTACAGAATATTGCTACAAGAACAAAGATAAAAGCATATACCTACTTTTATATAAACTAAAGTTCCTTTAGCGTATTGAACACAAATCCACCTGTCCACTCCAAGCCCTCGAGAAAACTGCCATAAAAGAATTCATATCGTGATAGAAATATGTGCATAATGTCGATCTGTTTCGGTGACCGTTTTGGAAACCGGTCTGTTTACAATGCAGTAAATACATTTAGCCTTTTACTTCAAGTAAATTGAACGTAACGGTTACTTGAGTCGTGAAACATCCGAAATAAACATATTTACATAAGAATGTATGTCTTATGTGGTTCTTACTCTTCCAAATGGGCTGTACATATAAATTTGTCATTCCTCTTTATCAATTTTTCCTTACAACAGTGTATTAAATGGGTCCATTGCAGTAATGAAAATCAGATCGTGCCCACTTTGTTAAAACCAAAGAAATGCAATTTTTCAGTTCCTTTTGTTGATATTCCTTGCAGACACTGCACTTTTCATTATCTTCAATCCCATCTTCTGCTTCACTTTCTGATGACACAGGGATCAACTATAATCCTGAAGGGACTGGTACAATAAATGATGATGACTTTTTATCATGGCTTTCTTTTAATTTTTTGGCTGTTTTTCTTGCCTTTCTTGGAGATTTCCTTTTCAAGCTTTCATTCTTAACCTTGTTTTACAATTTGTGTTTTATTTATTGTATGTACTTCCCAGCTGCTTGTTTACATCTGATTCTGTGAGGGATACTCCACTAATGCTGATGCTTTCAGATTTTGCCTCAAAACTCTTCTTGCTTGCAATAAAATGATTTGGCGCTTGAAAGAACTCTTCTGGTCTGTTTTCCACTGATTCAATTCAAACCCCTTCATGGACCTCATTTTCCTGGTGATTTTCCTGCGTATCGTTACTTTCAGTGACAGTAGGCAAAGTGTATACTATAGCTGGTTTTAGTTGTTTGGCATCAACAACAGAATGATCATAAGGACATACACCTATCATTTTTTAAGATTGGCAGGTGACAATGCATTATCATACGCTTTCACGGCCAGGGAACTAACGTTTTATCTGGTGACCGTTGAGGATGAGTTTTCTCACATGAAGTTGTGACATTCTGAGTTGTATATCCTCTGTAATGGACCAAAACACCAAACATCAAGTGGCTGCAAAAAGTGGCTCATATGTGAGGACAAGAGAAATACAATGATATACAGATTTACTAAATTAGACTCAATTTGTATCAGTAATACTATAAATGAAACTTTTTTTGGTGTGTATCAGGGTTCACAATAGATTTCAAGACTGAAGAGTCAGTTGATTCTTGACATCAAAATCTCAAGAGTCAAAATGAAAATCTTAAGAGTCAAAACTGAAATCTCAGGAGTAATTTGTTTTTGACAGTCATGAGCCAATACCTGGGATTGTTGGTTATTCGTGGAGCAAATTGATGTTTAAGATTTGCTGTCTCATGTTGAATAAAGAGAAACACTTGTACAATATTTTGTAAGAGACAGACAAGCTGACAGTGTGACTGACATGGTTATTACTGATTTTTGTACAAGTGTTTCCCTTTCTAATTATGTATGACAGTGTGTATATTTGGTATATTAAAACAATAAAGTATTATTTTATAATTTAATATATTTTTAACATTCAACATATCCTATTCCTAACTCCTCAAAACTATACCCATACAGCTATGAAAGTTATATATAAATAAAATATCAAGGATGAACATCACAATCGGCGACTTTGTATACAATAAAGTCATCTGTCAGCAAAACATGTAAATGAATTATTTTCTACTAATTTTACTTTTTACAGACTTGGCAACAACTATTTCTGCATTAAAGTTTAGGGCACAATTTTGAAGATTGGAACGGCCTTCAGTGGCAAACGGGTGTGATTATTCAGCGTCCTTACACCACTTACATATCATCACTCCGTTTCCATCTTTCAAAACATGTATCACCCACGGAAATTCACTTTTCCACTCTTTCTTAGACTTTCTAACAACCTAAGGATATTTACTCTCCTTCCCCTCAGAGATGACATAAACTTTTTTTTCTGAGACTGAGGGTCAGAAAATTCATCACTGGCAGATTGTTTCTCAGACTGAGACAGGAAAGAAAAATATACCTCTTTGCGCCATTGTGATTTAAAAGTTCAGATGTATTCACTCGGTGTAATGTTCGTTAAATTCGTACTGGCTTTGCAAGCAGCCATATTTGCCACAGTTTTGTCTAATTCGGTATAATTTGATGAGCAATCAAACAAACACCGATATTTGATCAGAAATTAATACAATCAAGTCATGATTGAGTCGAATTTTTAAACGTTTCCCCGAATGAAGCAAATTAATCGTCAATACAACACAATTAAAGTTTGTCCATTTAACTTTGACAACTAACTCCGAGAGCCGCCTTCTGTTCCACAGTTTGGTTATATTGATTATAATTTGATAGGCAATCAAATAAATGCCAATATTAGATCATAAGTTAATCCATTCAAGTTATAATTGTTTCCCTCTTCCTCTAACTATCACAATCGTCGAGGATAATCTCGAAACAATCTAACCTTGATTCAATTACGCATACATAAGAGTGCCATCAGTGACCTGTTAGATTCGATCAGTTCATATTGATTTTACATAGGTGCAATATTATTGGCTGATATGGCGTAAACAGTGGTCGAGCAAATGTTAATCACTGTCCATACAACAAATGTGTTTTGGACAACGCGTGCCGAGTAGGAAGTTAGGCTGGAGGCGATTCAAGGGTAATTCAGAGTAATTCTCCAGAACATATCTACGTGCGTCATAAAAACGCACCGGCTGAAATTTCCACGCGTCAGAAATGGGTCACATTTAAATTCCAAACGTCGAAACCCAATTGTACACGTCTATTGAGAACCGTGTGTATGTGAAAATATAGTTTTGTATGTAAATGGAGATATACAAGCAGAGAGAAAAATAGTAAATCGTTCTGGTGGACTCTCTGTAGTGAACGATACACAAAGATAATTCATTATTGTCGAACACTATATTTTTTATGAATGACGCCTTAAATATATGACATTCACGTGATCGTAGAAAGTAGACGAGAAAGAGTTTTTTCTGACAGAGAATTGATGGATTATTATTTTATTTCTTTGCTTACGGTATTTAATTCCAATGACAAAAAAGATATTAGTAAAAACGCTTATATATTGGTGGTATGGAAAATATTTGTTGAACTCGCCAGTTTTGTGCGTATTTTCCAACTATGTTATGACAAATGAGAGCGGATTTTATTTTTTAAACACACGTAAGCGGATTGTATCCAGTAACATCTGGTTGGTAATAAGCTTGCGTGAAGCAAAGGTCACCGAAACTGGGCGGTCGAGGATAGTTTTCACCCAATATACTCTGGATAGGGTATTCTTTTTTCTGTGCTTGGCACAGGGTCTGAATTCTGTTCATTGCAAAACTAAAGTCGGGTACCTGATTGATAATGAGCGAAAGGGTGATCAAACTGAAGTCAGATACATAATTGATAATAAAGTCAAAGGTGAAAAAACAAGTCAGATATCTAATATTGGTAATGAGGTAAAGGGTGATAAAAGATTTCTTGTTATAGCACTGCAGTTGCTACCCTTATCAACATTTCAGTCAATAAGATCACAGGATTTTAGTTATTTCTGTTTTCTTGGCTTTAGCAGCACTTTTGGCACATTATTGGCAATATCATGTTTAGGAAATGGATGCCAGGCGCCTTTCCCAAGCCAAGGACTCCCTTAAGCAGCTGAACATGCTACCTTTGGAATATGAATCCGACGATCTACTAACTGAGCAACTCTAACTCCCCAACTTCATTTTATTTTCTTGAATTTAAGTTTAGACTTCGGTTCTGCTAGTGACTTCCAGACCTAGTTGGCTAACCTGAGTGTCCTTACACCTTAGTGATAGAGAGTATTAAAATTCAAGGCATCAGTCTGCAACAGGGTATCTACATCCGGAACAGGTGGGGATTCAAACCCGTCAGTGGACCTCCTTCCGCATCCCCCCCCCCAAAACAACATCAACAACTAATTTAAGTTAGGACTGTAGATAATAATTTAATTTGGCTATTTTCTCCATGGTCTAGTAGCGTCTGCTGTCTTCTCTTCGTTGGACTTAAAAGTAAAGACACTGAACATGTATAGTTCTCTTTTAATGAAATTTAAATGTGCATCTGTCAGGCATTCGCAGTAATGCCAAATACCAAAAAGTAAGCTTCTTCTGGACTTAAACCTGTCTGTATCAAGCAGAAGAAGATAAAAATAATTGGATCAGTGGTCTCCAACAGAATAATGTGGTGAATTATCTATTAAAATTAACTATTTTTAAGATTTTGAAATTATAGGCGGCGATTCCTGTATCGATAAACGTCGAAAAATTATCAGCTACCGGCTTCTATTGAAAACTATGTGTCAGACTCATAATTCAAGGGTTGCAGGTTCGATACCCACTCAGACCAGTTTACTTCAGTTGTCTCATTCTCATTCATTTAGAATGAAGTGGAAATGAATTTACCGCATTCTGGCTCTCCAGTTTAGAGTAATAATGGGAGAGAACTATATAGCTTTTTGTCTTAAAAGCTTGCTTTAAAAACAACAGCAACTGCATAAAATACTAAGACTGCATTAACATTAAGATGGATAAACTGATAAAGGCGTAAGCGCAACTGCAATAAATGTAAACATATAGTGGTCAAGTATTTGTCAGCAAATGTTCTTATTTAATTTCATTCAAATGACAACTGTACAGGTGCAATCACCAGCGGTGACACAACAACAGTGGCCATCTTTATGTCTGCCTCGACATGAATAATGTGTCAGCTTGCAAACAGTGAAAAATTGTCAATGTAAAGGTTTATAATTTATAAGGGCTTTTGACCATAGAAATTTTGTGGCAGCCTGAAAACAATTGAATTTCAAATCATGAAATGCATTTACATTTCAGTCATTTTCCTTTCTAATTCAGCAGTGTGCATTTTTTCATTTGAGAGGTTTTTTGAAATTGCATTCGTCATTTAGCAAGTAAAAGTACCTGTTTCAGAGTAATTATAGCTTTAAAGGTAAAGTATTTTTGGGATCGATCCCAACTTTGACTGTAAAGTGATATTTATAAAACGAATCAAAGTCTGCCTTCTAGGATATTTTTGGGATCAATCCCAAGTTTGCCTGAAAAGACATTGTATGATTGATCCCAACTTGGCATGGTAAAATAATTTTGGGATTGATTCCAAATCTGCTTGTTGAGAAACTTTTGGGATCGATCCAAAGTTTGCCAGGCAAGAGATTGTTGTGATCTATCAAATGCATCTTTGATAAGGTTTACTTGTTTCAGGAGTAGGAGAAGGGACTGATGGAATCTATTTTAAGCATACTTAATGAAAAAAGTGTGAGGTTAAGTCCATCCTACAAAATGAAACTGAGTCCAATTAAATGCAGTGTCTCGCTTGTTTAACAGAATTATATTAACACGGTTCTCTGCTTATACAGGTGTGAAAGAAACCCTGGAATACCAGAATACACACATTAGGCATATAGTAATACCATACCAAAGTTTAGTGGCATTAATCAACTTTGTGTATAAAAGATAAAACTTTGAAAAACTTTACCACAAGCTCTTAGTGTTTGTGCTGCCGATCCCAGCCAGACACAAAAAACAAATGTATGTGCTGCTCATACCGGCCAGACACCAAAACAGTACCATTTCATGATAAAACCTTAAGGCATAATAAAGGAATACAGAAAAAAGCAATACATTACGGCATCTAACAATCCAAAAATCAAGACTTGCTAACACAATTCGATATAATTTTTTTCAAATTTTTATTGTTCAACAACATTTAGAAGTAACAGTTCAATACATGTGTTCTCCTTTTGTAGCGGGAGATAAAACTATTACTGAACAATTAATATTTGTCTGATACTAAATTAGTCTCTTTTAGGAGGTTATAAACTCTATGGACTAATATATTCTGAAAGGTCCATTTCCATAATCTTTCAATATCAGGATCTGCACCAAGCTTACTACGTGTTAAGAAAGTTTTGTAATTTCTATACATCTTGATATTTATAGCAAAGGTTTACAGAGGGATAATATGTTGAAAATACTAATTATTCTGATATGTGTGAGTCCGATTATAACAAAATTCATCATTTATGCGACATTTTACTCTTGAGTTCTATTATGTCTTTGGGTGTGGGAAATTTCTTATGGCTACTATTTGATGTTCTAAAGTTTCAGTTGAATACAGCAACTGATGTACATGATTTTCTACAAACTCTAACACAAAATCTTAATGTTGACACTGTCCCTGCCGATAAAGATATACCTATTCTTAGGCAAGACAAACATAAGGTCTTTCAATCTGATACATTTTGAAATCGACTATGAATTTGCCCCATGACGGACATATTTAACAAATTTGAAGACTGACTGTTGACCGATGTAGTCATTTATTTATGTTATAAACTTTTTTATATTTATTTTAGCTCACCTAGCTGTAAGACCAAGTGAGCTTATGCTATGCATCTGTCTTGCATTGTGTGTCAATTGTTAGCCAACAATTGTGTTACCACTCAGTAAGCTGTATTTATCCAAAGCTTGTATCAGACTTGAAATATGGGTTTATATCATCAAGATCTTGGATGGGTTGAGATTATGAACAAGATACATGCGTATTAATAAGGTGATCTTGAATCAGACTGGCTGACCTTGTTACCACTCTGGAAGCCATATTTTTGATCTGATTAAGACCAAACTTGGAAGATATGCTTATAGTATCAAGATATCAGACAATTGCAATAATAAGTGAGATCCATGCATATCAATAAGGTGTTTTTTGCATCTGATTGACTGAGCTTGTTACCACTCTGGAATCCATAATTCTGATTCAATTGTGATCAAACATTGTATGTGAGCTCATATTTTAAAGATCTTTGATGATTTTGATAATGAGCAAGATCAATGCATATTAATGCAGTGATCTTGCATCTGATTGGCTGAACTTGGTACCACTATGGAGGCCATATTTGTGTTCTAACTGATTTTTACCAACCTTCAAATAAAGCCTTATATGATTAAGATCGTGCACGAGTTTGATAATGAATGGGATCAATGCATATTAATGACGTGATCTTGCAAATTACTGTTTGAGTTTGTTATGACTCTAGAGACTATTTCTGATTCGAATGCGATCAATCTTGATAAATGGGATTATATCTTCAATATTTTGATTAGTACAATTATGAGCAAAATTCATACATATTAATAAGGTAATTTTGCATCAGATTGGCTGAGCTTATCAACTCTTTAGCGACTCTATTTCTGATTGTATTTGGTACCAAATCTGGTAAATAGGCTTTTTAGGCTAATTAAACTTGTTGAATAGTTTTAAAATATCAAGATCTTGGATGAGTTGTATGCTGAACAAGACCTCTACATATTGTTTAGGTAATATTGTATCTTAGTGCTTTACTGAGATCTGCACATATTGATAACACACTTTGCATCTGATTGGCTGAGCCTGTTACCGCTTGTATATAGAGTCTATATTTTTCATCCAGTTTATATAAAACTTGGATAAATGAGTTTATATCAAAAGGATCATGGATAATTTCAATTATGAGCAAGAGAACATGCATATTAATTATATCTTTATCTAATTATTATTAGGGTATAATACAATAGGTTAAATCAATGTGATATCAAATTTTGGAGATTGATTGGGAGATAGGCTTTGTTCTTACACTATTACATAAACCTTCTTAGTGAAAAAGTTAACTGTTAAATTATGTAAGCCAGGTAAGCGATATCACTATCTATGTATTCTAACACTATGGCTTAATTTAATTTGTTTATTAGTTTTTTTCTTATCCTTGAAGACAATAGTCATAGTATGAGAGTTAGGAATCTGAAAGTTCATGACCACTCTGGTTATCTAAATCTATAAAAATCTATCATTCGGATAAAGTGCCAGGACTTCACTTCAGTGCAGATTCATTTCTCAGTATCAGAGTGTCATCCGTGCATTTAATGGATATTGCCTTGTTCTTATCCTCCACAAATTTAATGGTATAATCGGAAATAATAAAGCAAATGTATACTTTTGACTTTACAAGTATACCACATATTTTTTCTCTACTGTGTAAAATGTATGATAATAAATAAAAAACATAACTCACAACACATACTGCATTTAACATTACTTCGTTTGAAAAGTAAAATTATCAGTCAGCATTCTTAAATATTCCCAAATATAGATTTTTTTAAAGCCAAAAGCTGTTGCACCAACTATCAGATTTTATAAAATTTGACGACTTTTTAAACTTCTTAGTCAATCTGAATCTTGCATTTGTTATCGTCAAGAAACATTCCTTTTTGTCTGGACAACTGATTGACCATCACTTTACAGTTTGATTTTAATAAGAAAGAATGGCAGCCTTTAGATAAAGTTTATGTAGTAAAATCATAGAAAGAGTCAAATATATGTAATATATGCCACTTACCTTGACTTGATCCTAAAAAGTGCTAGGAAATATTTCTTCAGTAACCCCCCATGTCTTGCTCTTTCTCTCTCAAAATTAAATATTTTCCTTTGTTCACTATACCAGGAAGACATCTCTTTGATTCAGCAATAATATCAGGATCAAGAACTTTCATGTGTATACATTGTATGAATAAGCTGAATTCCCTTGTTTTGTTCATATCATTTATATCCATGGTAATGACAGACTTATTTAGCTCCACCCACTAGCTTCTGATAGTTTGAGCTTGACAGCGTGAGCTCCTCCCTACATCATTAATCTATCTTTATAGTGCCTGTTTTTCTAGCCGTCTGAAATTTGTTATTAGTGGTTAAATCAAACCCCTAAAACTGTTTTGTACATACATACATTTTCTGAAATGATATATTAATGTTTGAAGTTACTATTTTAAAAGTATAATATCATAGCACTGATTTCCAGTCAGACCAAATAACTTAGTCACGAAAAAACTAACCTGGAAATAAAAATTATGTTGTCGTAAAGACTGGATCCACATGGGCACTTATAGTCTTCCTTCCACATACAAGTGAAAAAGGCCATAATCAACAATTTTTTTAGAAAAAGAACTTACTTTACAGATGCTGTTCGCAAAGAAAATTTGTTGGGTCTTTAGGTGTACATGTGTGTGCATTTTACAATTAAGATTTAGTATCAATTAACTTAACGACCACATATCATTATTAAGTGCAAAAGTTTCTTCCTTCAGATGCTAGCAGCATGGCTCTTAAGCACTTATACCATCATTTCATTAGCCAGTTCACATCTGCAATTTATCCAGCCAGTTCAGCTAATTTTATTAGCTGTTGCTGGGTTGCCTATAATTTAATGCTCCCACGGAAATTTCCAATCCAGACATTTCAGAGATAATAAATAATCACTGACCTTTGGCAATGGATAGTTCGGAGCTGTCAATCAAACCGGGCACAATAATTATTTTTGACAAATCAAAAATAGGCATCGAATTCACTGCGTAGTAATGCGTTGCTATCCACTACATTTACTCACAAGCACAAGACCAAGCTTGATTAATTTCTTATTTCATTGCGAACGATTTTTAAAGATTGCGCAGAAAATCACTGAAAACCTTTTAGAAAAATGGTTTGCCATTGTGTTTGGCGCACATGGAATGCAGATTGTTGTTATTGTGAATGGCTTAAAGGGGGATTTTTGTAACTTTTCCCAAACCAAAAACCAACATGAAATAAAGACTGTGCTGGAAGTGACACACTAATTATAATCATATTTCATATATATACAAAGCTGTTTTAAAATAATGACATATTTGTTGTGCTTGTGAATATTTTGAATACAGTTTTATGCCAATTGTATATATTCGAATTATATTTCTTATTTCACTCGAAATGTTGCTTGCAATAAAGAAAATGTCCTGTGTTTACGTGCTGTTTAGTTTTGTCTTTTATTACCTTGGATTTATTTTTTTTTTTAAAATTAAATATGGAATATTGCAGTCCTGCATCATACTTCATTAGCGTTGAGTTTGTTAAAACTTTTTAAATTGAGCATTTACTTGGAATTAGTCTCAAGTTGATAAAAAAATTATTTTATTTTTCTATTTTCTGATGGTCTGGCAAAAACTATATGGTTGACTGGTACTGGTTGTTTTTCTTGGAAAAATTTATTAAAATACTATAGGCTGTGGGGTTTTGAAACTATTTCCACACTGTACGTTTAGTTTTGGAATGGCCCTAATGCTATTCAATATCTATACTTGCAAACTTGGATTTTGACATCATTTATTCCAAAAGTTGAAATCTATTTTTTAGTAAAAGTTTTATTATCGAGTTTTATATAAAAAAAATAACTTTATGAAGAGGTGAAGCTATAAAAAAAATATTTCTTGTCTTTATTAGGCTTAAGACTATAAATAACAGCAAGCTATGTCCTGCCGTTTATTGTTTTTTACTCATGCTGACTTCAAATAAATCTTATCTCTCACAAATTACTGATTTTATAACACGTACAAAATGTTATGACATCAATGAAGTAAGATAAAAAACGTCACACTAATTAGTAAACAAAGGTAAAAGTGCATGCAAATATAACCCCGTCAATGTGTCTGTGGTTGTTTATTTCGACGTACCATTATTATTTCTTTCTTCTTTAAGAGATTATGATAAATGATCGTTTTAGATGGATCTGAACTAATTTAAATTTACTGGTTTATCAATGATACCCTTATAAAATGTTTTCATCCGTCCAACTGAGGTTACACGTCCACGCGGCATATAGAACGCGAAACAATCAATCAATCAATTAAGGAAACTTTGTATAAATTGTTTATTTATTTATTGTAACTTTATTTTTTTCTAAACATAATTAAATTATTAATTGATATTAAATAAATAAAAATTACCGTAGATCAGAAAAAGTACTTGGTTTTTTATCATTACATGACAATTATACATGTATGATATAAATGTAACTGGTGCGAACACATAACAAAAGCTTTATTTTAAATTTAAAAAAAAATAAAAAAAACACACTAATGAAGTCAATGTAGAAGATCTGATTTAATTAATAAACATACCTAACTTGCAAGAACAGAAAGATTCTGTTATTTTGTCATCTTCTATGTCTGCTTGAATTTTGTGAGGATGTTCGTTCTTTCTCATAGACCGCCAGCAATGTGCTGGAACTTTCACCTGATTTTCGCCATAGAAAATTCAAATTTCATGAATATATCCTTGTGTGTAGTAGTTCAAGCCTTTCTTTAACACACGATTTGAGACATTCTTACAGTCAGGTAGGAAAGTTTCAGAAATATCGTTGGGAATATTTACCAATTAATATGTTGCTGATGCTACTGAATCCGCCATTTTGACGATAGCTTGTAAACCAGAGCAACAGTAGCTAAGTGGGCGGAGCTTATCGCTCAATATCGGAATTATCCATCGGTCCAGTTAGGATATTTTCATTAAATAGCACCAGCAAGTAATGTTTCCATATTTTAAAAGTCAGCACTTTCTATATAAAACATCTGCATTTTTTTTACACCAAAAATATATAAATAAATAAATAATAATAATTAGGTGAAGAATTCTTATATTTGATATCAGACATAAAGTTATACGTCTATCTTTGTTGCCTAGATGGTTGTCAACAATAATAGATTGATAGCTAACTTGCTAGCTAGCTTGAAAATTCCTCTATCATACAGCACAACATTGGAATCTCTGAAGTGTGTGTGTGTGTGTGTGTGTGTGTGTGTGTGTGTGTGTGACGTGTTTCAAAAGTAAAGTTAGATGCCTATATATGTTGCCTAGCTGGTTGTTAACAGACTAAATTGATAGCTAACTTGCTAATTCCTCTCAATCTTTTACAATAACACAGAGGAATCTCAGAATTGTGTGTTTATATGTGTGTGAGTGTGGGGTTGACATGTGTTTCAAAAATAAAGTTAGATGCCTATCTATGTTGCCTCGCTGGTTGTCAAAAAATATATTGAATAGTATATTGATAAATAACTTGCTAGCTAGCTTGCTAATTCCCCATTCTATCTTTGTACTAAATAAACATTAAATTTTATCCGATTATATGTTAGACACATATATGGCTTTCAAAAGTAAGAAAAGTAGATGAAATCTCTCTCTCTCTCATATACATACAACTGTCGAACCACATCTAAGTTCCCCCTATTCTAGTTATACATTTTCTCAGCTGACTAGAATATTATTTAGATTTTAAATGGCTGACCCTTGGCTGAAGCTAGAAGTTCATGTTGACTCCCCATCATTATGATTGACCTCAAGCTATCAATTAAAGCAGCAGACATGCAGAAAGCATTTCCTTGGAATCATTCCAGGCCTGATGTTGAGCTAAACTTATTGTATTGACTGTAGATGTGTATCTATCAGAATCTTTTCTATATAAACTAATTACTCAATACACTAAATTATATACCCTAATTCTACTCCTCATACACACTCATTTGTAATACTTAATGTACAGTAGATTTTCGAAAAAGGTTATTTTTTTGTGAAATATTATTGCAAAATACCCCCTAACCAGCTACTGTAGACATGACAATCATACACTTAAACTACTTAACGCTATCTTAAACACTTTCACACCTACTGAAACCGTTACAAATTTCACGACAAACTGTCATAAAGCTAAATGTTTGGATATTAAGGGCAACTTGCTATTAGTGATTTATTGCAAGCATTGTAACACACTGTTGCCACCAATAAGGGGATTATATGCTTCACTGGGCTTCTTATACTAAATGTAAAGACCCCCACCCCTCCCACCCATTGTGAAGCTCACAGTTACACAGATCAACAGTTAATACAAATGTATTCATCTTTCATAGCCAAGAAATATTTCAAAATATCAAGACAGTTTAGAAAATGATATACAAATATAGTCTAATAACAGCACTAAAAAACACAATTTGGCACTATATAATACTATAATCAAATCATACGTTGTTTATATCTCATTCTTTACCATTCAACCATTTCTTTACGGTATACGTTTTAACTACAATTACTTCATGTATCTTTATCATGTTGTCGTTTTCCGCACATTTAAAAAAAATCGAAGTCATGCATTTCATCGTCTACAGTCATTTATTAATTTACAGAATACACAGGTTAAGAGGCAATGTGACAGCAGTTTATTTCTCTGGGCACCATTAAAACTAACAGACAATTGTTAAAATTTCCAATAAAAAAATGTTGTGTTTCATTATTGTAACTGTATACAATGAAACAAGCAGTATATATGCTTGATATTCATGTATTTGTTTGCAGTGGATGTCTTATGTGTTTTGTGTGTGGAGTTACGGGGGGGGGGGGGGGGGTCGGGAGAATTCATGAAGAATAGATTGGGTTATACATTATTTCCATTTGTTTTTTAAAAGTGAGAAAATAAACATTTTTTGTGTATGCATAATTTGGCGATTTAATTTATTATACAAGAGACACTCATATAGATGTCTCGAACAGATCTCACCCGCATATGTGTGCTAATGTATCTACCCTGAAAACAACATGTACACAAAATTTTAGTCCAAACCTTTACATGTACATTTTTGACACTTTATCTGCTGTCAAAGCAGGAAAAGTGATACCTTTGAAAACCATGCTAAAGCTGGGGGAGTCAATACCTCAGGTTTGACTAAAAAAAAAGTCGGTGTAAGTTACATCGTATAAAAGTTATGTTTGGTGTGTGTTTGTGTGTCTGTGTGTGTGTGTAAAAGAGAGAGAGAGAAAGAGAGAGATTTGTGAGTCACGTACTATCCTACTCAAAACTGATAATATATGCTTTTCCGATTTTCACTATCAAGTGAACATGTTGCTTTAACAAAACAACAAACAGTACTTACTTTTGTCTTATCTTTGAGTTACAAAATCAATTAGGTTGTCCGTGTCAGAGAGAGAGAGAGAGAGAGAGACAGAGAGATAGAGAGCGATAGTTGAAAAGTCAAAGAAATGGTTAAAAATTATGAAGTACACCTGCCGTTTCTTTAACGAAATTCTTGGAGAGCCATTTGCTGATCCGTTGAACAAATATGATATAGAGATACACTAGCAAATTAATACGAAGAAAGAAAAAAAGTCGCTCCTTTCGTTCTGATTCTTACAACCTTGTGTGCTCGAATCTTTTGCACAATTTTCACAAAATAAGTAAAAGTAGATTCGCTATATGTTCATGTTAACGTATGTATGTTTACGTGTGGAGAGAGAGAGAGAGAGAGAGAGAGAGAGAGAGAGAGAGAGAGAGAGAGAGAGTTCTATATGATTGAGTTCGATCTCAGTCACAATAAACTCCCATACCAAAACACTTATTTTTTCATATTTAAAACTGAGAATACAGGTATTTATGAAAAGAAGTCACTGTCGGTTGTGTACTTTGTTTCAAGAACAACGGAACCGACAACACTAACTGACAATTCAGTTGAGAGAGAGAGAGAGAGAGAGAGAGAGAGAGAGAGAGAGAGAGAGAGAGAGATGCTAACTGAAATGGTAAAGTCCGTGTTCATGTATTTATGTCCTTCTTTTGGTCTTTCTTTCTTTTCAAATCATAAAGGTGTAATCAGTTCCGATTGACTACTGTGAAAGATTTATTAATATTCTGATCTGCTTTAAAGTTATTCTTCAATGTCAAAAGTTTAACTATATACAAACATTCCTAACGGTTTTTTTAACAGTATAATTTTCATGTTCTCTGTCATGATCACAAAAAACACGAGTGGATACACACAAGAATAAAACTGGTACTTTAGAAAAGTATCAAAGAGGATGTGAGTAAAATATTTCATGAAACAATTCTTACTGAGTTTCCTATTTCATGAAATCAATCAAAAGGAAAGATTTTCGTCATCTTTCATGCTTACAAATGGATACTGTGCTACGAATGAACCAACGGGAAATTATGTTGAATGATATGTCTCGCCTGCTTCGCATGTACAGTACAATCCGAAAGAAGGTTATTATAACCACAATTTACTTTTTATGGGTATTAACATATGTGATAAATATGAAATTGTATGACTATATATGCAAAAGTGCATCATAGGCCAGTAACTAGTGAGTCTGCGTCTTCCGATTAGTTAGTGGTGTAGCGGAGTAAATATTAGAGAGCATACAAAACTTGGAACCAGACTAATGGGTGCGGCGCATCATGGGAAAAAGGTACAGAGATTCAGTATTTCTCTAAGATGGAGAATGCTAGTTCTCTGCGATGTCACGAGTACCTGAAGTGTGACATACGGTGGCGGCGCAAGTGGGTGAGGGGGACGTGTTGCGTCTGGGCGCCATGCGAGGAGAGGTGCCCGTCAAGAGCTTTTGTTTTCTTTTTGCAGCTAAATTTTCATTGTATTTCTCCTCACCTTAGTGTAAAGGGGGCTTAGATGGAGGTGGTTATGGAGGTAGGGGTGCCACTAAAGAACAATGCCCCCAGGCGCCTCGTTAGGGGCGCCACTAAACATTATTGCCTCCGGGCGCCTCGAACCCTCGCGCCGCCACTGATGTCATAGTTGTCAGCAAAACCTTTCTTTATGAACTTCAAATAGACAGTCTTAACTGGGAAGTATTCTTTTACTTCAAGAAAAAAAAAACAATACTAAACTACGTGCATGTAAAAAAAATCAAAACAGAGGACGCTCTTCTAAGAAGTTCGAAACATAACTCAATCACTGTCTTTACAGTGAGCAGTATGAAACAATCACATGTTTATTTCCATGCAGCAAGCACAAGTACATAAGAAAATAAAATACTAGGAATTGTTATATTTGTATAGCGAATTTGCGTGTTGGTGCTTATCCACCAAGCGCTAATGGCGGCATACTGTACTATAGCACGTTTGCTTCACTGTGCAAAACACAATTTCGAATGAATTTCTGATGCAATAGGGTCTAATATTTATATCAAGGATCTAGCTTCAATAGGTTCTCTGCACAGATTTTTTTTTTCACTCTACCTGGGAAGCGTGTCATTTACTTTACCTGAGGCTATTGACCTGAAAAACTAGTAATATAGCAAAGCAAAATTTACGGCAAACCTGTTATTACTTTCCCACATGAAACTTGATTACAATAATGCATTCAGAGTCAAAAATAAACAGGGCATTGTATTAAAAGTCGGAGAAAATATCTCTCTCTCGCAAACAGAACTCTCGGTTTTGTAACTGTAGAATAAAAAATATCATCGAAAGCTTATTACTTGAATATGAATATGTTCATGCATGTACCAAAAACAGCATAAATGCTTACATAGAGAAATTCGTCTTAACTGAAAATAATGATCTTTTGTTTTTTTGTTTTTTTTTTAAAATAAAAACTTTTAACTTTTAGTTTTTAGTCCTGTTGTCAGTATCTTGTAAAATTAAAGCAAACATACTCTACCTGATTATTTTTTCTTTCTCTTTTTAGCAATCGTGCACATTAGACTCATGTATTGTGCCCCCCCCCCAACTGCATACACATACACACATTATGTCTCTCCTTGACGTGCACTGACCCTCCGGTTTAGAAAACAAAACCCATCATGTGTAGTAATCAAAGCCAGGATACTGCAGCTTTCAGATACCTTAACATACTTGTCACTATATGGCCCAAAGTGTGCCAATGTGCCTTTAAACCTAATACGTACGTACATACATGCATAGGGGGTTACATCCTTTTTAACAGTGTGATCTTTATTTTTTTGACCCGCTTCTAATATACATGCTTACGCAGGTCATATCGATAAAGACTAAATCCTGCATCAATTTTGTTTGATTCATGTTTGTAAGGAACTACTCACAATACGTCCCCTTCAAAAATACATTGTTGTTTAATATTGCTGTATGATATTGTATTCAGAAAACATGCACTAAGATCATCTGTCTGTCTGTCTGTCTGTCTCTCTCTCTCTCTCATTAACGGTCTGACATCTGAAATTCCTTCGTATTTATTGCATTTCACGGTGATAATAAAATCGCAAATGCTTAACAGTATACTTCCAGGCTGTCCAAATGTACATATATTTTTGCAACGTACTGATTATCGTGATGACAGCTGAAAAAGAGGTAGACAATCTGTTGATCAAAATAATATTTATATTCTGTCAAAGTCCTGCCTCCAGTGCATTCTGTTCTTTCTAGTTTCCCTTGTAACTGTAAGTGAAGTTAGCTTACTGATAAATTACAAACAGACAACCTGAAAATGAAATATACTCCACTTTTTTATTTCTATATTTCATTTTCGATAAAATTCGGATTGTCTTCCGTAATTCTGGACAATAGTGAGGATTTCTTGCAAAATCCATGTTCATTCTATATTTCATGGATGTTGCGCCTGAGCGCATCCACTCCTGTCACCACGATTCTTTTAATCAAGCTTTTAATCTTCATCCTCATCCACTCTCTTTTATGTTTTTTGCTGTTTGTTTTCTTTTTTTAATTAATTTTACATTTTTTGTTAATTGCTGTTATCATCTATTGAATATGTTCCTTTTAATGTAGCTGGTGACCTGTACGATGATCTGCATTCGTTATCTCTCTCTCTCTCTCTCTCTCTCTCACACACACACACATAAACACAAACACACACGCACAGAGACTTAATACGTTCACAACTGAAAAGACATTGTAATAATTTGCAAATGTCACATGATAAGTATGCTTTACTTCAGCTTTAAGCATCCAGACATATGCATATACGGTTTACTTTAATTCTAGTAGCGATTATCGAGTCGAGAACACGAGTATTGAGTGAAGAAAAAGTGAGTATCAAGTTGAATAAAGCTAGTATCAAGTCAAGAAAAGTGAGTATGCACTTGGGAAAAGCGAGACTCCTGTAGAAGAAAAGAGTATCGAGTTAAAATAGTAAGGATCGCATACAAAATAATAAAGAAAAAAAGAAAACAAATCGAGTATCAGGAAGAGAAAACGACTTTTAAAAATGAGAATAAATGAAACCATGGGAAGAAAAGAATAGTCATGCATAACAAACAAGAATTTATCTTCACTATTTAATTATTAACTCTTGTCGCATGAGAGAGGCCTTCCATACAGTGTTCTAAATACCAATATTTTACACTTCAAATTTCATGAAAAAATAGCTTTTGAACAATAGTTCTTTCTTTAATTCATTCCTTCTTTCTGCTTTATAAATTTTAGCTTCGCATGAATCAACGTTGTGGGAAAGTTTCCAGTGTGAATTCAGAACAAAGCAAAGAGTGAACGAGGCATCCATATAAAGTGGCATTTTGTTGTTGAACGTGGCTGAACATCGCCATATTTGTCACGGAAATGATTCCATAACTAACAGAAAGATAAGAAAATAATTGTTGTTGAACGTGGCTGAACATCGCCATATTTGTCACGGAAAGGATTCCATAACTAACAGAAAGATAAGAAAATTATTGTTGTTGAACGAGGCTGAACATCGCCATATTTGTCACGGAAAGGATTCCATAACTAACAGAAAGATAAGAAAATTATTGTTGTTTACAGACAATGAATATACACCTAACTTTTGTTATTAAATTCTGTTATGAGGCTCAACATGCCAATGTGTGTGAATTAAACGTTATATTGTAGACCCTGCTGTAGTGTAATACATTTCGTCACATATCTGACACACAAACGTCCATCCTAAAATAGGGCCAAACGTTCGAAATAAGATTCACTGAACTGGAAGAAAACAGACAATTTATAGATTGTCTTGCGTGTGTTATACAGTCCATCCTCTTCGGCAAGAATTGCATAATCACCAGGAAGTCAACTCAACTTAAATATGTTTTTCAAATTGCTATTAATTTCTGTCATATCTTCAGTGTTCATTCCTATGCCATTCTCAGCCACTATGTTGTACTGTTGCTGTAATCCTGATAAAGATGGCACTGGGACATTTCATCTTGTAATCACATTAATAACTCCTGAACTAACAACCCTAGAGTGTCATAGTCCAATATGCGTTCCTCTAATAATCATTGCAGCTTTTCTCCCTTTCTCATGTTAATCTATCGTTTTTTAAATAAGTTTCTTGCTTCACTTAAAGAATCTCAAGAAGCACATTTTAGTCTTTATCTCTACACACTAGTCCACATTATAAGTCAGAATTACGGACGAAAAACACATTCCCGTCACAGTCTTAATTCTTTGTGTTAAGTCCTTCTTAAATCCTTCGCACAATATTCTTCGATGAAAGAACTTGGTACGTGTTCAGCGCTGGTGCCTATAACGGATGACAGTCCTCGACATCAAATTCCACAAACTTCTCCACTAGGTCGAGAGATGGCGGACGAGGTCTAAAGCACTCTAGCTGTGGGATTCCACAACTTGTCAGCAGTATATTCAAAAGTCCCCTTTCCTTCATCTCCTTCCACATATGGACAAATTAGCTTGGTTTTTACGTATGAGTGCAGCAAGTTTCGTCTCTCTTCGTGTAGGTTAATTGTACTTATTAGAAGTACATTTTGAAAACACATGATACCCTCTTGAAATCATTTCATATGAGTTATTTCAATCTGTTTAAGGAAAATGATAATGTTAACGATGAAAGAGATTTCGAAAGAATATGTTTGCACTAAATTGACATTTCATTTACAAATTGCGGACAGAGTTTATACAAACAAGTAAACAACGTATGAACGACAACGTTTGGCATTTGACTTTACTTGGAGATGATATGGTGAGTCTGATTGAATGTCATATACATATGGTCCGGATGCAGGCAATGCTGAAGATATGTTTCAGAGGTTTTTAAAGCTGATATGTTGGAAAATAGCAAAAGATGTTTCTTGTGGATTTTGTAATGATCGGTGTCAGTTTGCTGCCACGAACCAAGTGTATGTAAATATGTGCTCTGAAGCAGGATACCCAATTAAAGAATATAATTTATAAGGCTATACAGTTCTATTTTACAATCACTGATGTAAGAATTGATATTGACATGAAATGTTGTGTGTAGTGAACTTGACAAAGTATATTTGACGACATTATATTTCATTACAAGGTAGACTGTGTGGTTCCTTTCTTTTTCATCAAGGAGCAGAACGATGATGTTCATGCGAACGTTTATTTTTTCTTGAAGTAATGATAGTTGTATCAGCATCAATCGTGCTGCTTGGCTGTATTTAGCGGTGAATGAGAACATTCAAACGGCAAAACGTCTTTACATTTGATGAGGTCAATAGACGTGATTCAGATGTAGGTCTTAGGATTTTATATATTGTGGAGAATCGCGCTGTCCCTTAACAGACTCTTGAACGCATTAAACAATGCATCATACTTCCAAGACATTTCGTCCTTAACATTTGGACGAGAGATCCAAAGAAGGAAAAGAAGATATGCAAACTTTCGAAGATGCGAACTCTTTCAGTTTCGTCACGGTAAAAAGTATATTCACATTAGTCCATCATATGCAGGTGTATACGGACAATGGATTGCTGCATGGATTGTCAGTGAATTTCATCTGAAATGTATGTCATACTTCAATGTGACATGGAGGTTTCTTCTTTCTTCTACAAAGGGATACATATCGTCAACAGCAAATATGACAGTTACGATAATATAAATGTATATTCTTTACAAGGTAGATGTGCAAATCACGCCGTCGTAGCTCCAAGAACAAATATGTCGGTACTCTTAAAATCTGCACTGTTTTTCTCTGTTCCGCCTTTAATACTTCGGGATTTTCACTGTATATTCAACTTTGCAATGGAAGTAACTTTTAACATTTCGTTAATTTCTAATACGACGTAAATTATGTTACAACTGTTCTCTTGTATCTTAGTTTTCAGGAGTTCTAGAATTGTTTTGATGGAAAACGCACTACATTATCCAGAGACCGAAAGCAAAACGGCTTATGAAGACCTTCTTCTGGGCAGGATTCCAGAAATTGTGTCGTTGCCTGATGATCCATTATACTTTGATTTGACTGGAAGAATTTCAACTCCGAAGTTTTTCTTCACGAAAGAAACGTCAGGATATACGTCATGGTGGCCATGTTCAATTCCGATCTGGAAAAGTAGAAGTGTGTAAATATAATTGTATATGTGCAGGCCCTCCGAAAGATATAATTTGGACTTAATGTACTATAAATAGTTAAGAACAATATTTTCTTCAATTTCCACTGTTATGCATGCATTTATATCTTTCTTGAATGTATCTTTTAAATGATTCATAACTTAATATCTGGTATTTTGGCGTGTTTTTCAGGCGACCTTTAGGAAAAAAATCCGAAAATCAATTCTAGGAAACATTACATAATATTTCCAAGATTGTGATCGCTTATATACATATTGATATACAGTATTGTGCATGTACGTTTTTGTTTGCTCTTAAAGATGCAAACTAATTGAATAATTATGGGATTGCTTGTCTCTTAAGGTATGAATAACCAGAAGTTTCAAAGATAGAAACTTTTACCTTAGTACAATGGAAAACATCTCTTTAAGGCCAATCGTTCGAAATAAGATTCACTGAACTGGAAGAAAACAGACAATTTATAGATTGTCTTGCGTGTGTTATACAGTCCATCCTCTTCGGCAAGAATTGCATAATCACCAGGAAGTCAACTCAACTTAAATATGTTTTTCAAATTGCTATTAATTTCTGTCATATCTTCAGTGTTCATTCCTATGCCATTCTCAGCCACTATGTTGTACTGTTGCTGTAATCCTGATAAAGATGGCACTGGGACATTTCATCTTGTAATCACATTAATAACTCCTGAACTAACAACCCTAGAGTGTCATAGTCCAATATGCGTTCCTCTAATAATCATTGCAGCTTTTCTCCCTTTCTCATGTTAATCTATCGTTTTTTAAATAAGTTTCTTGCTTCACTTAAAGAATCTCAAGAAGCACATTTTAGTCTTTATCTCTACACACTAGTCCACATTATAAGTCAGAATTACGGACGAAAAACACATTCCCGTCACAGTCTTAATTCTTTGTGTTAAGTCCTTCTTAAATCCTTCGCACAATATTCTTCGATGAAAGAACTTGGTACGTGTTCAGCGCTGGTGCCTATAACGGATGACAGTCCTCGACATCAAATTCCACAAACTTCTCCACTAGGTCGAGAGATGGCGGACGAGGTCTAAAGCACTCTAGCTGTGGGATTCCACAACTTGTCAGCAGTATATTCAAAAGTCCCCTTTCCTTCATCTCCTTCCACATATGGACAAATTAGCTTGGTTTTTACGTATGAGTGCAGCAAGTTTCGTCTCTCTTCGTGTAGGTTAATTGTACTTATTAGAAGTACATTTTGAAAACACATGATACCCTCTTGAAATCATTTCATATGAGTTATTTCAATCTGTTTAAGGAAAATGATAATGTTAACGATGAAAGAGATTTCGAAAGAATATGTTTGCACTAAATTGACATTTCATTTACAAATTGCGGACAGAGTTTATACAAACAAGTAAACAACGTATGAACGACAACGTTTGGCATTTGACTTTACTTGGAGATGATATGGTGAGTCTGATTGAATGTCATATACATATGGTCCGGATGCAGGCAATGCTGAAGATATGTTTCAGAGGTTTTTAAAGCTGATATGTTGGAAAATAGCAAAAGATGTTTCTTGTGGATTTTGTAATGATCGGTGTCAGTTTGCTGCCACGAACCAAGTGTATGTAAATATGTGCTCTGAAGCAGGATACCCAATTAAAGAATATAATTTATAAGGCTATACAGTTCTATTTTACAATCACTGATGTAAGAATTGATATTGACATGAAATGTTGTGTGTAGTGAACTTGACAAAGTATATTTGACGACATTATATTTCATTACAAGGTAGACTGTGTGGTTCCTTTCTTTTTCATCAAGGAGCAGAACGATGATGTTCATGCGAACGTTTATTTTTTCTTGAAGTAATGATAGTTGTATCAGCATCAATCGTGCTGCTTGGCTGTATTTAGCGGTGAATGAGAACATTCAAACGGCAAAACGTCTTTACATTTGATGAGGTCAATAGACGTGATTCAGATGTAGGTCTTAGGATTTTATATATTGTGGAGAATCGCGCTGTCCCTTAACAGACTCTTGAACGCATTAAACAATGCATCATACTTCCAAGACATTTCGTCCTTAACATTTGGACGAGAGATCCAAAGAAGGAAAAGAAGATATGCAAACTTTCGAAGATGCGAACTCTTTCAGTTTCGTCACGGTAAAAAGTATATTCACATTAGTCCATCATATGCAGGTGTATACGGACAATGGATTGCTGCATGGATTGTCAGTGAATTTCATCTGAAATGTATGTCATACTTCAATGTGACATGGAGGTTTCTTCTTTCTTCTACAAAGGGATACATATCGTCAACAGCAAATATGACAGTTACGATAATATAAATGTATATTCTTTACAAGGTAGATGTGCAAATCACGCCGTCGTAGCTCCAAGAACAAATATGTCGGTACTCTTAAAATCTGCACTGTTTTTCTCTGTTCCGCCTTTAATACTTCGGGATTTTCACTGTATATTCAACTTTGCAATGGAAGTAACTTTTAACATTTCGTTAATTTCTAATACGACGTAAATTATGTTACAACTGTTCTCTTGTATCTTAGTTTTCAGGAGTTCTAGAATTGTTTTGATGGAAAACGCACTACATTATCCAGAGACCGAAAGCAAAACGGCTTATGAAGACCTTCTTCTGGGCAGGATTCCAGAAATTGTGTCGTTGCCTGATGATCCATTATACTTTGATTTGACTGGAAGAATTTCAACTCCGAAGTTTTTCTTCACGAAAGAAACGTCAGGATATACGTCATGGTGGCCATGTTCAATTCCGATCTGGAAAAGTAGAAGTGTGTAAATATAATTGTATATGTGCAGGCCCTCCGAAAGATATAATTTGGACTTAATGTACTATAAATAGTTAAGAACAATATTTTCTTCAATTTCCACTGTTATGCATGCATTTATATCTTTCTTGAATGTATCTTTTAAATGATTCATAACTTAATATCTGGTATTTTGGCGTGTTTTTCAGGCGACCTTTAGGAAAAAAATCCGAAAATCAATTCTAGGAAACATTACATAATATTTCCAAGATTGTGATCGCTTATATACATATTGATATACAGTATTGTGCATGTACGTTTTTGTTTGCTCTTAAAGATGCAAACTAATTGAATAATTATGGGATTGCTTGTCTCTTAAGGTATGAATAACCAGAAGTTTCAAAGATAGAAACTTTTACCTTAGTACAATGGAAAACATCTCTTTAAGGCCAATCGTTCGAAATAAGATTCACTGAACTGGAAGAAAACAGACAATTTATAGATTGTCTTGCGTGTGTTATACAGTCCATCCTCTTCGGCAAGAATTGCATAATCACCAGGAAGTCAACTCAACTTAAATATGTTTTTCAAATTGCTATTAATTTCTGTCATATCTTCAGTGTTCATTCCTATGCCATTCTCAGCCACTATGTTGTACTGTTGCTGTAATCCTGATAAAGATGGCACTGGGACATTTCATCTTGTAATCACATTAATAACTCCTGAACTAACAACCCTAGAGTGTCATAGTCCAATATGCGTTCCTCTAATAATCATTGCAGCTTTTCTCCCTTTCTCATGTTAATCTATCGTTTTTTAAATAAGTTTCTTGCTTCACTTAAAGAATCTCAAGAAGCACATTTTAGTCTTTATCTCTACACACTAGTCCACATTATAAGTCAGAATTACGGACGAAAAACACATTCCCGTCACAGTCTTAATTCTTTGTGTTAAGTCCTTCTTAAATCCTTCGCACAATATTCTTCGATGAAAGAACTTGGTACGTGTTCAGCGCTGGTGCCTATAACGGATGACAGTCCTCGACATCAAATTCCACAAACTTCTCCACTAGGTCGAGAGATGGCGGACGAGGTCTAAAGCACTCTAGCTGTGGGATTCCACAACTTGTCAGCAGTATATTCAAAAGTCCCCTTTCCTTCATCTCCTTCCACATATGGACAAATTAGCTTGGTTTTTACGTATGAGTGCAGCAAGTTTCGTCTCTCTTCGTGTAGGTTAATTGTACTTATTAGAAGTACATTTTGAAAACACATGATACCCTCTTGAAATCATTTCATATGAGTTATTTCAATCTGTTTAAGGAAAATGATAATGTTAACGATGAAAGAGATTTCGAAAGAATATGTTTGCACTAAATTGACATTTCATTTACAAATTGCGGACAGAGTTTATACAAACAAGTAAACAACGTATGAACGACAACGTTTGGCATTTGACTTTACTTGGAGATGATATGGTGAGTCTGATTGAATGTCATATACATATGGTCCGGATGCAGGCAATGCTGAAGATATGTTTCAGAGGTTTTTAAAGCTGATATGTTGGAAAATAGCAAAAGATGTTTCTTGTGGATTTTGTAATGATCGGTGTCAGTTTGCTGCCACGAACCAAGTGTATGTAAATATGTGCTCTGAAGCAGGATACCCAATTAAAGAATATAATTTATAAGGCTATACAGTTCTATTTTACAATCACTGATGTAAGAATTGATATTGACATGAAATGTTGTGTGTAGTGAACTTGACAAAGTATATTTGACGACATTATATTTCATTACAAGGTAGACTGTGTGGTTCCTTTCTTTTTCATCAAGGAGCAGAACGATGATGTTCATGCGAACGTTTATTTTTTCTTGAAGTAATGATAGTTGTATCAGCATCAATCGTGCTGCTTGGCTGTATTTAGCGGTGAATGAGAACATTCAAACGGCAAAACGTCTTTACATTTGATGAGGTCAATAGACGTGATTCAGATGTAGGTCTTAGGATTTTATATATTGTGGAGAATCGCGCTGTCCCTTAACAGACTCTTGAACGCATTAAACAATGCATCATACTTCCAAGACATTTCGTCCTTAACATTTGGACGAGAGATCCAAAGAAGGAAAAGAAGATATGCAAACTTTCGAAGATGCGAACTCTTTCAGTTTCGTCACGGTAAAAAGTATATTCACATTAGTCCATCATATGCAGGTGTATACGGACAATGGATTGCTGCATGGATTGTCAGTGAATTTCATCTGAAATGTATGTCATACTTCAATGTGACATGGAGGTTTCTTCTTTCTTCTACAAAGGGATACATATCGTCAACAGCAAATATGACAGTTACGATAATATAAATGTATATTCTTTACAAGGTAGATGTGCAAATCACGCCGTCGTAGCTCCAAGAACAAATATGTCGGTACTCTTAAAATCTGCACTGTTTTTCTCTGTTCCGCCTTTAATACTTCGGGATTTTCACTGTATATTCAACTTTGCAATGGAAGTAACTTTTAACATTTCGTTAATTTCTAATACGACGTAAATTATGTTACAACTGTTCTCTTGTATCTTAGTTTTCAGGAGTTCTAGAATTGTTTTGATGGAAAACGCACTACATTATCCAGAGACCGAAAGCAAAACGGCTTATGAAGACCTTCTTCTGGGCAGGATTCCAGAAATTGTGTCGTTGCCTGATGATCCATTATACTTTGATTTGACTGGAAGAATTTCAACTCCGAAGTTTTTCTTCACGAAAGAAACGTCAGGATATACGTCATGGTGGCCATGTTCAATTCCGATCTGGAAAAGTAGAAGTGTGTAAATATAATTGTATATGTGCAGGCCCTCCGAAAGATATAATTTGGACTTAATGTACTATAAATAGTTAAGAACAATATTTTCTTCAATTTCCACTGTTATGCATGCATTTATATCTTTCTTGAATGTATCTTTTAAATGATTCATAACTTAATATCTGGTATTTTGGCGTGTTTTTCAGGCGACCTTTAGGAAAAAAATCCGAAAATCAATTCTAGGAAACATTACATAATATTTCCAAGATTGTGATCGCTTATATACATATTGATATACAGTATTGTGCATGTACGTTTTTGTTTGCTCTTAAAGATGCAAACTAATTGAATAATTATGGGATTGCTTGTCTCTTAAGGTATGAATAACCAGAAGTTTCAAAGATAGAAACTTTTACCTTAGTACAATGGAAAACATCTCTTTAAGGCCAATCGTTCGAAATAAGATTCACTGAACTGGAAGAAAACAGACAATTTATAGATTGTCTTGCGTGTGTTATACAGTCCATCCTCTTCGGCAAGAATTGCATAATCACCAGGAAGTCAACTCAACTTAAATATGTTTTTCAAATTGCTATTAATTTCTGTCATATCTTCAGTGTTCATTCCTATGCCATTCTCAGCCACTATGTTGTACTGTTGCTGTAATCCTGATAAAGATGGCACTGGGACATTTCATCTTGTAATCACATTAATAACTCCTGAACTAACAACCCTAGAGTGTCATAGTCCAATATGCGTTCCTCTAATAATCATTGCAGCTTTTCTCCCTTTCTCATGTTAATCTATCGTTTTTTAAATAAGTTTCTTGCTTCACTTAAAGAATCTCAAGAAGCACATTTTAGTCTTTATCTCTACACACTAGTCCACATTATAAGTCAGAATTACGGACGAAAAACACATTCCCGTCACAGTCTTAATTCTTTGTGTTAAGTCCTTCTTAAATCCTTCGCACAATATTCTTCGATGAAAGAACTTGGTACGTGTTCAGCGCTGGTGCCTATAACGGATGACAGTCCTCGACATCAAATTCCACAAACTTCTCCACTAGGTCGAGAGATGGCGGACGAGGTCTAAAGCACTCTAGCTGTGGGATTCCACAACTTGTCAGCAGTATATTCAAAAGTCCCCTTTCCTTCATCTCCTTCCACATATGGACAAATTAGCTTGGTTTTTACGTATGAGTGCAGCAAGTTTCGTCTCTCTTCGTGTAGGTTAATTGTACTTATTAGAAGTACATTTTGAAAACACATGATACCCTCTTGAAATCATTTCATATGAGTTATTTCAATCTGTTTAAGGAAAATGATAATGTTAACGATGAAAGAGATTTCGAAAGAATATGTTTGCACTAAATTGACATTTCATTTACAAATTGCGGACAGAGTTTATACAAACAAGTAAACAACGTATGAACGACAACGTTTGGCATTTGACTTTACTTGGAGATGATATGGTGAGTCTGATTGAATGTCATATACATATGGTCCGGATGCAGGCAATGCTGAAGATATGTTTCAGAGGTTTTTAAAGCTGATATGTTGGAAAATAGCAAAAGATGTTTCTTGTGGATTTTGTAATGATCGGTGTCAGTTTGCTGCCACGAACCAAGTGTATGTAAATATGTGCTCTGAAGCAGGATACCCAATTAAAGAATATAATTTATAAGGCTATACAGTTCTATTTTACAATCACTGATGTAAGAATTGATATTGACATGAAATGTTGTGTGTAGTGAACTTGACAAAGTATATTTGACGACATTATATTTCATTACAAGGTAGACTGTGTGGTTCCTTTCTTTTTCATCAAGGAGCAGAACGATGATGTTCATGCGAACGTTTATTTTTTCTTGAAGTAATGATAGTTGTATCAGCATCAATCGTGCTGCTTGGCTGTATTTAGCGGTGAATGAGAACATTCAAACGGCAAAACGTCTTTACATTTGATGAGGTCAATAGACGTGATTCAGATGTAGGTCTTAGGATTTTATATATTGTGGAGAATCGCGCTGTCCCTTAACAGACTCTTGAACGCATTAAACAATGCATCATACTTCCAAGACATTTCGTCCTTAACATTTGGACGAGAGATCCAAAGAAGGAAAAGAAGATATGCAAACTTTCGAAGATGCGAACTCTTTCAGTTTCGTCACGGTAAAAAGTATATTCACATTAGTCCATCATATGCAGGTGTATACGGACAATGGATTGCTGCATGGATTGTCAGTGAATTTCATCTGAAATGTATGTCATACTTCAATGTGACATGGAGGTTTCTTCTTTCTTCTACAAAGGGATACATATCGTCAACAGCAAATATGACAGTTACGATAATATAAATGTATATTCTTTACAAGGTAGATGTGCAAATCACGCCGTCGTAGCTCCAAGAACAAATATGTCGGTACTCTTAAAATCTGCACTGTTTTTCTCTGTTCCGCCTTTAATACTTCGGGATTTTCACTGTATATTCAACTTTGCAATGGAAGTAACTTTTAACATTTCGTTAATTTCTAATACGACGTAAATTATGTTACAACTGTTCTCTTGTATCTTAGTTTTCAGGAGTTCTAGAATTGTTTTGATGGAAAACGCACTACATTATCCAGAGACCGAAAGCAAAACGGCTTATGAAGACCTTCTTCTGGGCAGGATTCCAGAAATTGTGTCGTTGCCTGATGATCCATTATACTTTGATTTGACTGGAAGAATTTCAACTCCGAAGTTTTTCTTCACGAAAGAAACGTCAGGATATACGTCATGGTGGCCATGTTCAATTCCGATCTGGAAAAGTAGAAGTGTGTAAATATAATTGTATATGTGCAGGCCCTCCGAAAGATATAATTTGGACTTAATGTACTATAAATAGTTAAGAACAATATTTTCTTCAATTTCCACTGTTATGCATGCATTTATATCTTTCTTGAATGTATCTTTTAAATGATTCATAACTTAATATCTGGTATTTTGGCGTGTTTTTCAGGCGACCTTTAGGAAAAAAATCCGAAAATCAATTCTAGGAAACATTACATAATATTTCCAAGATTGTGATCGCTTATATACATATTGATATACAGTATTGTGCATGTACGTTTTTGTTTGCTCTTAAAGATGCAAACTAATTGAATAATTATGGGATTGCTTGTCTCTTAAGGTATGAATAACCAGAAGTTTCAAAGATAGAAACTTTTACCTTAGTACAATGGAAAACATCTCTTTAAGGCCAATCGTTCGAAATAAGATTCACTGAACTGGAAGAAAACAGACAATTTATAGATTGTCTTGCGTGTGTTATACAGTCCATCCTCTTCGGCAAGAATTGCATAATCACCAGGAAGTCAACTCAACTTAAATATGTTTTTCAAATTGCTATTAATTTCTGTCATATCTTCAGTGTTCATTCCTATGCCATTCTCAGCCACTATGTTGTACTGTTGCTGTAATCCTGATAAAGATGGCACTGGGACATTTCATCTTGTAATCACATTAATAACTCCTGAACTAACAACCCTAGAGTGTCATAGTCCAATATGCGTTCCTCTAATAATCATTGCAGCTTTTCTCCCTTTCTCATGTTAATCTATCGTTTTTTAAATAAGTTTCTTGCTTCACTTAAAGAATCTCAAGAAGCACATTTTAGTCTTTATCTCTACACACTAGTCCACATTATAAGTCAGAATTACGGACGAAAAACACATTCCCGTCACAGTCTTAATTCTTTGTGTTAAGTCCTTCTTAAATCCTTCGCACAATATTCTTCGATGAAAGAACTTGGTACGTGTTCAGCGCTGGTGCCTATAACGGATGACAGTCCTCGACATCAAATTCCACAAACTTCTCCACTAGGTCGAGAGATGGCGGACGAGGTCTAAAGCACTCTAGCTGTGGGATTCCACAACTTGTCAGCAGTATATTCAAAAGTCCCCTTTCCTTCATCTCCTTCCACATATGGACAAATTAGCTTGGTTTTTACGTATGAGTGCAGCAAGTTTCGTCTCTCTTCGTGTAGGTTAATTGTACTTATTAGAAGTACATTTTGAAAACACATGATACCCTCTTGAAATCATTTCATATGAGTTATTTCAATCTGTTTAAGGAAAATGATAATGTTAACGATGAAAGAGATTTCGAAAGAATATGTTTGCACTAAATTGACATTTCATTTACAAATTGCGGACAGAGTTTATACAAACAAGTAAACAACGTATGAACGACAACGTTTGGCATTTGACTTTACTTGGAGATGATATGGTGAGTCTGATTGAATGTCATATACATATGGTCCGGATGCAGGCAATGCTGAAGATATGTTTCAGAGGTTTTTAAAGCTGATATGTTGGAAAATAGCAAAAGATGTTTCTTGTGGATTTTGTAATGATCGGTGTCAGTTTGCTGCCACGAACCAAGTGTATGTAAATATGTGCTCTGAAGCAGGATACCCAATTAAAGAATATAATTTATAAGGCTATACAGTTCTATTTTACAATCACTGATGTAAGAATTGATATTGACATGAAATGTTGTGTGTAGTGAACTTGACAAAGTATATTTGACGACATTATATTTCATTACAAGGTAGACTGTGTGGTTCCTTTCTTTTTCATCAAGGAGCAGAACGATGATGTTCATGCGAACGTTTATTTTTTCTTGAAGTAATGATAGTTGTATCAGCATCAATCGTGCTGCTTGGCTGTATTTAGCGGTGAATGAGAACATTCAAACGGCAAAACGTCTTTACATTTGATGAGGTCAATAGACGTGATTCAGATGTAGGTCTTAGGATTTTATATATTGTGGAGAATCGCGCTGTCCCTTAACAGACTCTTGAACGCATTAAACAATGCATCATACTTCCAAGACATTTCGTCCTTAACATTTGGACGAGAGATCCAAAGAAGGAAAAGAAGATATGCAAACTTTCGAAGATGCGAACTCTTTCAGTTTCGTCACGGTAAAAAGTATATTCACATTAGTCCATCATATGCAGGTGTATACGGACAATGGATTGCTGCATGGATTGTCAGTGAATTTCATCTGAAATGTATGTCATACTTCAATGTGACATGGAGGTTTCTTCTTTCTTCTACAAAGGGATACATATCGTCAACAGCAAATATGACAGTTACGATAATATAAATGTATATTCTTTACAAGGTAGATGTGCAAATCACGCCGTCGTAGCTCCAAGAACAAATATGTCGGTACTCTTAAAATCTGCACTGTTTTTCTCTGTTCCGCCTTTAATACTTCGGGATTTTCACTGTATATTCAACTTTGCAATGGAAGTAACTTTTAACATTTCGTTAATTTCTAATACGACGTAAATTATGTTACAACTGTTCTCTTGTATCTTAGTTTTCAGGAGTTCTAGAATTGTTTTGATGGAAAACGCACTACATTATCCAGAGACCGAAAGCAAAACGGCTTATGAAGACCTTCTTCTGGGCAGGATTCCAGAAATTGTGTCGTTGCCTGATGATCCATTATACTTTGATTTGACTGGAAGAATTTCAACTCCGAAGTTTTTCTTCACGAAAGAAACGTCAGGATATACGTCATGGTGGCCATGTTCAATTCCGATCTGGAAAAGTAGAAGTGTGTAAATATAATTGTATATGTGCAGGCCCTCCGAAAGATATAATTTGGACTTAATGTACTATAAATAGTTAAGAACAATATTTTCTTCAATTTCCACTGTTATGCATGCATTTATATCTTTCTTGAATGTATCTTTTAAATGATTCATAACTTAATATCTGGTATTTTGGCGTGTTTTTCAGGCGACCTTTAGGAAAAAAATCCGAAAATCAATTCTAGGAAACATTACATAATATTTCCAAGATTGTGATCGCTTATATACATATTGATATACAGTATTGTGCATGTACGTTTTTGTTTGCTCTTAAAGATGCAAACTAATTGAATAATTATGGGATTGCTTGTCTCTTAAGGTATGAATAACCAGAAGTTTCAAAGATAGAAACTTTTACCTTAGTACAATGGAAAACATCTCTTTAAGGCCAATCGTTCGAAATAAGATTCACTGAACTGGAAGAAAACAGACAATTTATAGATTGTCTTGCGTGTGTTATACAGTCCATCCTCTTCGGCAAGAATTGCATAATCACCAGGAAGTCAACTCAACTTAAATATGTTTTTCAAATTGCTATTAATTTCTGTCATATCTTCAGTGTTCATTCCTATGCCATTCTCAGCCACTATGTTGTACTGTTGCTGTAATCCTGATAAAGATGGCACTGGGACATTTCATCTTGTAATCACATTAATAACTCCTGAACTAACAACCCTAGAGTGTCATAGTCCAATATGCGTTCCTCTAATAATCATTGCAGCTTTTCTCCCTTTCTCATGTTAATCTATCGTTTTTTAAATAAGTTTCTTGCTTCACTTAAAGAATCTCAAGAAGCACATTTTAGTCTTTATCTCTACACACTAGTCCACATTATAAGTCAGAATTACGGACGAAAAACACATTCCCGTCACAGTCTTAATTCTTTGTGTTAAGTCCTTCTTAAATCCTTCGCACAATATTCTTCGATGAAAGAACTTGGTACGTGTTCAGCGCTGGTGCCTATAACGGATGACAGTCCTCGACATCAAATTCCACAAACTTCTCCACTAGGTCGAGAGATGGCGGACGAGGTCTAAAGCACTCTAGCTGTGGGATTCCACAACTTGTCAGCAGTATATTCAAAAGTCCCCTTTCCTTCATCTCCTTCCACATATGGACAAATTAGCTTGGTTTTTACGTATGAGTGCAGCAAGTTTCGTCTCTCTTCGTGTAGGTTAATTGTACTTATTAGAAGTACATTTTGAAAACACATGATACCCTCTTGAAATCATTTCATATGAGTTATTTCAATCTGTTTAAGGAAAATGATAATGTTAACGATGAAAGAGATTTCGAAAGAATATGTTTGCACTAAATTGACATTTCATTTACAAATTGCGGACAGAGTTTATACAAACAAGTAAACAACGTATGAACGACAACGTTTGGCATTTGACTTTACTTGGAGATGATATGGTGAGTCTGATTGAATGTCATATACATATGGTCCGGATGCAGGCAATGCTGAAGATATGTTTCAGAGGTTTTTAAAGCTGATATGTTGGAAAATAGCAAAAGATGTTTCTTGTGGATTTTGTAATGATCGGTGTCAGTTTGCTGCCACGAACCAAGTGTATGTAAATATGTGCTCTGAAGCAGGATACCCAATTAAAGAATATAATTTATAAGGCTATACAGTTCTATTTTACAATCACTGATGTAAGAATTGATATTGACATGAAATGTTGTGTGTAGTGAACTTGACAAAGTATATTTGACGACATTATATTTCATTACAAGGTAGACTGTGTGGTTCCTTTCTTTTTCATCAAGGAGCAGAACGATGATGTTCATGCGAACGTTTATTTTTTCTTGAAGTAATGATAGTTGTATCAGCATCAATCGTGCTGCTTGGCTGTATTTAGCGGTGAATGAGAACATTCAAACGGCAAAACGTCTTTACATTTGATGAGGTCAATAGACGTGATTCAGATGTAGGTCTTAGGATTTTATATATTGTGGAGAATCGCGCTGTCCCTTAACAGACTCTTGAACGCATTAAACAATGCATCATACTTCCAAGACATTTCGTCCTTAACATTTGGACGAGAGATCCAAAGAAGGAAAAGAAGATATGCAAACTTTCGAAGATGCGAACTCTTTCAGTTTCGTCACGGTAAAAAGTATATTCACATTAGTCCATCATATGCAGGTGTATACGGACAATGGATTGCTGCATGGATTGTCAGTGAATTTCATCTGAAATGTATGTCATACTTCAATGTGACATGGAGGTTTCTTCTTTCTTCTACAAAGGGATACATATCGTCAACAGCAAATATGACAGTTACGATAATATAAATGTATATTCTTTACAAGGTAGATGTGCAAATCACGCCGTCGTAGCTCCAAGAACAAATATGTCGGTACTCTTAAAATCTGCACTGTTTTTCTCTGTTCCGCCTTTAATACTTCGGGATTTTCACTGTATATTCAACTTTGCAATGGAAGTAACTTTTAACATTTCGTTAATTTCTAATACGACGTAAATTATGTTACAACTGTTCTCTTGTATCTTAGTTTTCAGGAGTTCTAGAATTGTTTTGATGGAAAACGCACTACATTATCCAGAGACCGAAAGCAAAACGGCTTATGAAGACCTTCTTCTGGGCAGGATTCCAGAAATTGTGTCGTTGCCTGATGATCCATTATACTTTGATTTGACTGGAAGAATTTCAACTCCGAAGTTTTTCTTCACGAAAGAAACGTCAGGATATACGTCATGGTGGCCATGTTCAATTCCGATCTGGAAAAGTAGAAGTGTGTAAATATAATTGTATATGTGCAGGCCCTCCGAAAGATATAATTTGGACTTAATGTACTATAAATAGTTAAGAACAATATTTTCTTCAATTTCCACTGTTATGCATGCATTTATATCTTTCTTGAATGTATCTTTTAAATGATTCATAACTTAATATCTGGTATTTTGGCGTGTTTTTCAGGCGACCTTTAGGAAAAAAATCCGAAAATCAATTCTAGGAAACATTACATAATATTTCCAAGATTGTGATCGCTTATATACATATTGATATACAGTATTGTGCATGTACGTTTTTGTTTGCTCTTAAAGATGCAAACTAATTGAATAATTATGGGATTGCTTGTCTCTTAAGGTATGAATAACCAGAAGTTTCAAAGATAGAAACTTTTACCTTAGTACAATGGAAAACATCTCTTTAAGGCCAATCGTTCGAAATAAGATTCACTGAACTGGAAGAAAACAGACAATTTATAGATTGTCTTGCGTGTGTTATACAGTCCATCCTCTTCGGCAAGAATTGCATAATCACCAGGAAGTCAACTCAACTTAAATATGTTTTTCAAATTGCTATTAATTTCTGTCATATCTTCAGTGTTCATTCCTATGCCATTCTCAGCCACTATGTTGTACTGTTGCTGTAATCCTGATAAAGATGGCACTGGGACATTTCATCTTGTAATCACATTAATAACTCCTGAACTAACAACCCTAGAGTGTCATAGTCCAATATGCGTTCCTCTAATAATCATTGCAGCTTTTCTCCCTTTCTCATGTTAATCTATCGTTTTTTAAATAAGTTTCTTGCTTCACTTAAAGAATCTCAAGAAGCACATTTTAGTCTTTATCTCTACACACTAGTCCACATTATAAGTCAGAATTACGGACGAAAAACACATTCCCGTCACAGTCTTAATTCTTTGTGTTAAGTCCTTCTTAAATCCTTCGCACAATATTCTTCGATGAAAGAACTTGGTACGTGTTCAGCGCTGGTGCCTATAACGGATGACAGTCCTCGACATCAAATTCCACAAACTTCTCCACTAGGTCGAGAGATGGCGGACGAGGTCTAAAGCACTCTAGCTGTGGGATTCCACAACTTGTCAGCAGTATATTCAAAAGTCCCCTTTCCTTCATCTCCTTCCACATATGGACAAATTAGCTTGGTTTTTACGTATGAGTGCAGCAAGTTTCGTCTCTCTTCGTGTAGGTTAATTGTACTTATTAGAAGTACATTTTGAAAACACATGATACCCTCTTGAAATCATTTCATATGAGTTATTTCAATCTGTTTAAGGAAAATGATAATGTTAACGATGAAAGAGATTTCGAAAGAATATGTTTGCACTAAATTGACATTTCATTTACAAATTGCGGACAGAGTTTATACAAACAAGTAAACAACGTATGAACGACAACGTTTGGCATTTGACTTTACTTGGAGATGATATGGTGAGTCTGATTGAATGTCATATACATATGGTCCGGATGCAGGCAATGCTGAAGATATGTTTCAGAGGTTTTTAAAGCTGATATGTTGGAAAATAGCAAAAGATGTTTCTTGTGGATTTTGTAATGATCGGTGTCAGTTTGCTGCCACGAACCAAGTGTATGTAAATATGTGCTCTGAAGCAGGATACCCAATTAAAGAATATAATTTATAAGGCTATACAGTTCTATTTTACAATCACTGATGTAAGAATTGATATTGACATGAAATGTTGTGTGTAGTGAACTTGACAAAGTATATTTGACGACATTATATTTCATTACAAGGTAGACTGTGTGGTTCCTTTCTTTTTCATCAAGGAGCAGAACGATGATGTTCATGCGAACGTTTATTTTTTCTTGAAGTAATGATAGTTGTATCAGCATCAATCGTGCTGCTTGGCTGTATTTAGCGGTGAATGAGAACATTCAAACGGCAAAACGTCTTTACATTTGATGAGGTCAATAGACGTGATTCAGATGTAGGTCTTAGGATTTTATATATTGTGGAGAATCGCGCTGTCCCTTAACAGACTCTTGAACGCATTAAACAATGCATCATACTTCCAAGACATTTCGTCCTTAACATTTGGACGAGAGATCCAAAGAAGGAAAAGAAGATATGCAAACTTTCGAAGATGCGAACTCTTTCAGTTTCGTCACGGTAAAAAGTATATTCACATTAGTCCATCATATGCAGGTGTATACGGACAATGGATTGCTGCATGGATTGTCAGTGAATTTCATCTGAAATGTATGTCATACTTCAATGTGACATGGAGGTTTCTTCTTTCTTCTACAAAGGGATACATATCGTCAACAGCAAATATGACAGTTACGATAATATAAATGTATATTCTTTACAAGGTAGATGTGCAAATCACGCCGTCGTAGCTCCAAGAACAAATATGTCGGTACTCTTAAAATCTGCACTGTTTTTCTCTGTTCCGCCTTTAATACTTCGGGATTTTCACTGTATATTCAACTTTGCAATGGAAGTAACTTTTAACATTTCGTTAATTTCTAATACGACGTAAATTATGTTACAACTGTTCTCTTGTATCTTAGTTTTCAGGAGTTCTAGAATTGTTTTGATGGAAAACGCACTACATTATCCAGAGACCGAAAGCAAAACGGCTTATGAAGACCTTCTTCTGGGCAGGATTCCAGAAATTGTGTCGTTGCCTGATGATCCATTATACTTTGATTTGACTGGAAGAATTTCAACTCCGAAGTTTTTCTTCACGAAAGAAACGTCAGGATATACGTCATGGTGGCCATGTTCAATTCCGATCTGGAAAAGTAGAAGTGTGTAAATATAATTGTATATGTGCAGGCCCTCCGAAAGATATAATTTGGACTTAATGTACTATAAATAGTTAAGAACAATATTTTCTTCAATTTCCACTGTTATGCATGCATTTATATCTTTCTTGAATGTATCTTTTAAATGATTCATAACTTAATATCTGGTATTTTGGCGTGTTTTTCAGGCGACCTTTAGGAAAAAAATCCGAAAATCAATTCTAGGAAACATTACATAATATTTCCAAGATTGTGATCGCTTATATACATATTGATATACAGTATTGTGCATGTACGTTTTTGTTTGCTCTTAAAGATGCAAACTAATTGAATAATTATGGGATTGCTTGTCTCTTAAGGTATGAATAACCAGAAGTTTCAAAGATAGAAACTTTTACCTTAGTACAATGGAAAACATCTCTTTAAGGCCAATCGTTCGAAATAAGATTCACTGAACTGGAAGAAAACAGACAATTTATAGATTGTCTTGCGTGTGTTATACAGTCCATCCTCTTCGGCAAGAATTGCATAATCACCAGGAAGTCAACTCAACTTAAATATGTTTTTCAAATTGCTATTAATTTCTGTCATATCTTCAGTGTTCATTCCTATGCCATTCTCAGCCACTATGTTGTACTGTTGCTGTAATCCTGATAAAGATGGCACTGGGACATTTCATCTTGTAATCACATTAATAACTCCTGAACTAACAACCCTAGAGTGTCATAGTCCAATATGCGTTCCTCTAATAATCATTGCAGCTTTTCTCCCTTTCTCATGTTAATCTATCGTTTTTTAAATAAGTTTCTTGCTTCACTTAAAGAATCTCAAGAAGCACATTTTAGTCTTTATCTCTACACACTAGTCCACATTATAAGTCAGAATTACGGACGAAAAACACATTCCCGTCACAGTCTTAATTCTTTGTGTTAAGTCCTTCTTAAATCCTTCGCACAATATTCTTCGATGAAAGAACTTGGTACGTGTTCAGCGCTGGTGCCTATAACGGATGACAGTCCTCGACATCAAATTCCACAAACTTCTCCACTAGGTCGAGAGATGGCGGACGAGGTCTAAAGCACTCTAGCTGTGGGATTCCACAACTTGTCAGCAGTATATTCAAAAGTCCCCTTTCCTTCATCTCCTTCCACATATGGACAAATTAGCTTGGTTTTTACGTATGAGTGCAGCAAGTTTCGTCTCTCTTCGTGTAGGTTAATTGTACTTATTAGAAGTACATTTTGAAAACACATGATACCCTCTTGAAATCATTTCATATGAGTTATTTCAATCTGTTTAAGGAAAATGATAATGTTAACGATGAAAGAGATTTCGAAAGAATATGTTTGCACTAAATTGACATTTCATTTACAAATTGCGGACAGAGTTTATACAAACAAGTAAACAACGTATGAACGACAACGTTTGGCATTTGACTTTACTTGGAGATGATATGGTGAGTCTGATTGAATGTCATATACATATGGTCCGGATGCAGGCAATGCTGAAGATATGTTTCAGAGGTTTTTAAAGCTGATATGTTGGAAAATAGCAAAAGATGTTTCTTGTGGATTTTGTAATGATCGGTGTCAGTTTGCTGCCACGAACCAAGTGTATGTAAATATGTGCTCTGAAGCAGGATACCCAATTAAAGAATATAATTTATAAGGCTATACAGTTCTATTTTACAATCACTGATGTAAGAATTGATATTGACATGAAATGTTGTGTGTAGTGAACTTGACAAAGTATATTTGACGACATTATATTTCATTACAAGGTAGACTGTGTGGTTCCTTTCTTTTTCATCAAGGAGCAGAACGATGATGTTCATGCGAACGTTTATTTTTTCTTGAAGTAATGATAGTTGTATCAGCATCAATCGTGCTGCTTGGCTGTATTTAGCGGTGAATGAGAACATTCAAACGGCAAAACGTCTTTACATTTGATGAGGTCAATAGACGTGATTCAGATGTAGGTCTTAGGATTTTATATATTGTGGAGAATCGCGCTGTCCCTTAACAGACTCTTGAACGCATTAAACAATGCATCATACTTCCAAGACATTTCGTCCTTAACATTTGGACGAGAGATCCAAAGAAGGAAAAGAAGATATGCAAACTTTCGAAGATGCGAACTCTTTCAGTTTCGTCACGGTAAAAAGTATATTCACATTAGTCCATCATATGCAGGTGTATACGGACAATGGATTGCTGCATGGATTGTCAGTGAATTTCATCTGAAATGTATGTCATACTTCAATGTGACATGGAGGTTTCTTCTTTCTTCTACAAAGGGATACATATCGTCAACAGCAAATATGACAGTTACGATAATATAAATGTATATTCTTTACAAGGTAGATGTGCAAATCACGCCGTCGTAGCTCCAAGAACAAATATGTCGGTACTCTTAAAATCTGCACTGTTTTTCTCTGTTCCGCCTTTAATACTTCGGGATTTTCACTGTATATTCAACTTTGCAATGGAAGTAACTTTTAACATTTCGTTAATTTCTAATACGACGTAAATTATGTTACAACTGTTCTCTTGTATCTTAGTTTTCAGGAGTTCTAGAATTGTTTTGATGGAAAACGCACTACATTATCCAGAGACCGAAAGCAAAACGGCTTATGAAGACCTTCTTCTGGGCAGGATTCCAGAAATTGTGTCGTTGCCTGATGATCCATTATACTTTGATTTGACTGGAAGAATTTCAACTCCGAAGTTTTTCTTCACGAAAGAAACGTCAGGATATACGTCATGGTGGCCATGTTCAATTCCGATCTGGAAAAGTAGAAGTGTGTAAATATAATTGTATATGTGCAGGCCCTCCGAAAGATATAATTTGGACTTAATGTACTATAAATAGTTAAGAACAATATTTTCTTCAATTTCCACTGTTATGCATGCATTTATATCTTTCTTGAATGTATCTTTTAAATGATTCATAACTTAATATCTGGTATTTTGGCGTGTTTTTCAGGCGACCTTTAGGAAAAAAATCCGAAAATCAATTCTAGGAAACATTACATAATATTTCCAAGATTGTGATCGCTTATATACATATTGATATACAGTATTGTGCATGTACGTTTTTGTTTGCTCTTAAAGATGCAAACTAATTGAATAATTATGGGATTGCTTGTCTCTTAAGGTATGAATAACCAGAAGTTTCAAAGATAGAAACTTTTACCTTAGTACAATGGAAAACATCTCTTTAAGGCCAATCGTTCGAAATAAGATTCACTGAACTGGAAGAAAACAGACAATTTATAGATTGTCTTGCGTGTGTTATACAGTCCATCCTCTTCGGCAAGAATTGCATAATCACCAGGAAGTCAACTCAACTTAAATATGTTTTTCAAATTGCTATTAATTTCTGTCATATCTTCAGTGTTCATTCCTATGCCATTCTCAGCCACTATGTTGTACTGTTGCTGTAATCCTGATAAAGATGGCACTGGGACATTTCATCTTGTAATCACATTAATAACTCCTGAACTAACAACCCTAGAGTGTCATAGTCCAATATGCGTTCCTCTAATAATCATTGCAGCTTTTCTCCCTTTCTCATGTTAATCTATCGTTTTTTAAATAAGTTTCTTGCTTCACTTAAAGAATCTCAAGAAGCACATTTTAGTCTTTATCTCTACACACTAGTCCACATTATAAGTCAGAATTACGGACGAAAAACACATTCCCGTCACAGTCTTAATTCTTTGTGTTAAGTCCTTCTTAAATCCTTCGCACAATATTCTTCGATGAAAGAACTTGGTACGTGTTCAGCGCTGGTGCCTATAACGGATGACAGTCCTCGACATCAAATTCCACAAACTTCTCCACTAGGTCGAGAGATGGCGGACGAGGTCTAAAGCACTCTAGCTGTGGGATTCCACAACTTGTCAGCAGTATATTCAAAAGTCCCCTTTCCTTCATCTCCTTCCACATATGGACAAATTAGCTTGGTTTTTACGTATGAGTGCAGCAAGTTTCGTCTCTCTTCGTGTAGGTTAATTGTACTTATTAGAAGTACATTTTGAAAACACATGATACCCTCTTGAAATCATTTCATATGAGTTATTTCAATCTGTTTAAGGAAAATGATAATGTTAACGATGAAAGAGATTTCGAAAGAATATGTTTGCACTAAATTGACATTTCATTTACAAATTGCGGACAGAGTTTATACAAACAAGTAAACAACGTATGAACGACAACGTTTGGCATTTGACTTTACTTGGAGATGATATGGTGAGTCTGATTGAATGTCATATACATATGGTCCGGATGCAGGCAATGCTGAAGATATGTTTCAGAGGTTTTTAAAGCTGATATGTTGGAAAATAGCAAAAGATGTTTCTTGTGGATTTTGTAATGATCGGTGTCAGTTTGCTGCCACGAACCAAGTGTATGTAAATATGTGCTCTGAAGCAGGATACCCAATTAAAGAATATAATTTATAAGGCTATACAGTTCTATTTTACAATCACTGATGTAAGAATTGATATTGACATGAAATGTTGTGTGTAGTGAACTTGACAAAGTATATTTGACGACATTATATTTCATTACAAGGTAGACTGTGTGGTTCCTTTCTTTTTCATCAAGGAGCAGAACGATGATGTTCATGCGAACGTTTATTTTTTCTTGAAGTAATGATAGTTGTATCAGCATCAATCGTGCTGCTTGGCTGTATTTAGCGGTGAATGAGAACATTCAAACGGCAAAACGTCTTTACATTTGATGAGGTCAATAGACGTGATTCAGATGTAGGTCTTAGGATTTTATATATTGTGGAGAATCGCGCTGTCCCTTAACAGACTCTTGAACGCATTAAACAATGCATCATACTTCCAAGACATTTCGTCCTTAACATTTGGACGAGAGATCCAAAGAAGGAAAAGAAGATATGCAAACTTTCGAAGATGCGAACTCTTTCAGTTTCGTCACGGTAAAAAGTATATTCACATTAGTCCATCATATGCAGGTGTATACGGACAATGGATTGCTGCATGGATTGTCAGTGAATTTCATCTGAAATGTATGTCATACTTCAATGTGACATGGAGGTTTCTTCTTTCTTCTACAAAGGGATACATATCGTCAACAGCAAATATGACAGTTACGATAATATAAATGTATATTCTTTACAAGGTAGATGTGCAAATCACGCCGTCGTAGCTCCAAGAACAAATATGTCGGTACTCTTAAAATCTGCACTGTTTTTCTCTGTTCCGCCTTTAATACTTCGGGATTTTCACTGTATATTCAACTTTGCAATGGAAGTAACTTTTAACATTTCGTTAATTTCTAATACGACGTAAATTATGTTACAACTGTTCTCTTGTATCTTAGTTTTCAGGAGTTCTAGAATTGTTTTGATGGAAAACGCACTACATTATCCAGAGACCGAAAGCAAAACGGCTTATGAAGACCTTCTTCTGGGCAGGATTCCAGAAATTGTGTCGTTGCCTGATGATCCATTATACTTTGATTTGACTGGAAGAATTTCAACTCCGAAGTTTTTCTTCACGAAAGAAACGTCAGGATATACGTCATGGTGGCCATGTTCAATTCCGATCTGGAAAAGTAGAAGTGTGTAAATATAATTGTATATGTGCAGGCCCTCCGAAAGATATAATTTGGACTTAATGTACTATAAATAGTTAAGAACAATATTTTCTTCAATTTCCACTGTTATGCATGCATTTATATCTTTCTTGAATGTATCTTTTAAATGATTCATAACTTAATATCTGGTATTTTGGCGTGTTTTTTAGGCGACCTTTAGGAAAAAAATCCGAAAATCAATTCTAGGAAACATTACATAATATTTCCAAGATTGTGATCGCTTATATACATATTGATATACAGTATTGTGCATGTACGTTTTTGTTTGCTCTTAAAGATGCAAACTAATTGAATAATTATGGGATTGCTTGTCTTTTAAGGTATGAATAACCAGAAGTTTCAAAGATAGAAACTTTTACCTTAGTACAATGGAAAACATCTCTTTAAGGCCAAACGTTCGAAATAAGATTTAAAGTCCATACAGTCCATCCTGTTCGGCTAGAATTGCATAATCACCAGGAAGATAACTCAACTTAAATATGTTTTTCAAATTGCTATTAATTTCTGTCATATCTTCAGTATTCATTCCTATGCCATTCTCAGCCACTATGTTGTAATGTTGCTGTAATCCTGATAAAGATGGCACTGGGACATTTCAGCATGTAATCACTTTAATAACTCCTGTACTAATAACTCTAGAGTTCCATAGTCCAATATGCGTTGCTCGAATAATCATTGCAGCTTTTCTCCCTTTCTCATGTTAATCTCTCGTTTTTTAAATAAGTTTCTTTAGGTCCAAACGTTCGAAATGAGATTCTCTGAACTGGAAGAATACAGACAATTTATAGATTGTCTTGATTGTGCTATACAGTCCATCAGATCTTCAAAGATTCTTTAGAATATGCCGCGCTAAAGCCTACATACAAGGACTTAGACCGTATTATGTTGTAGAACGAACTACCCACTAAGAAGTCGCGCCCGAGTTACATTCATAATGAATGGCCTAAATGGATTTTTTTAAAGGAGTGGGTTCACATTAGCAAACTAACCTGGGATGAGCCTGAGTGGCGGGTATGTATAAAACAGTTTAATGCATATAAAAATATGGTAAAGAAGAGGTCGAGGAAGTCTGGCAGGCTTATCGTAAAAATTTCGCACCACGCTAGGAAAAACCACCCGAAGACAAATATTTCTCCCCAGCTGAGGAACTACCCAAACATGGAAAAGGTATCGGTGGTCGTGCACGCAAACGTGGGACAACCAAGGGTTCTATGACAACCAAAGAGTTCAAATGCGTGTCTGTGGACCAACAACAAGTACATGAACTAGTGCATCAGTTGGAACCATTAGTGGGTTCAGTTCGCACGGGCAATAACGCGCTAGAAGCCTCATCGATTTGTCAGCGGTTATTCACCAATAACATCATGGACTCGGGGACGTTTCACTCTTTAATGCATCAACTCGTTGAAGACATCAATGATTTATACGACGAACACACTGATGATGAGTTCTGAACAACTTTCCGTTTTAACACTTCGTGTTTTATACGAAAACAATGTTGCGTTGCAGCGTGTTGTTGTAAATACAGCCCCGAAGGTTACCTTGATGATTACAATATCATCAACAACACCGGTATTCGATGTAACTTTTTCTACACCAATTGCCTTGAGGGAGTCACGCACACTCGATATCGCATTGACGTCGTAAGTAAAAAAGATTTTCAGCATTATTCGTACCCGGTAAAAGATCTTGGTGTGAGACCTTCTTGTAAATCGATGGAAAACTGACACAAAACGACCATGCTGAATATGTCGCCGGTACCAAGGTTGGATTTGCTAACAACTTTTTCATGGCGTTGTTTAGCAACGCACATTATTTCATCGATGGAAATTAAATTGAAGAATGTTTGAGCAACGTTGACGTTGTCGCAACAATTCTCGTACTCGCCAGATACAGTGACTATTATGCAAAATCTGCTGTCCCGTCTATGATGTTTAATAAGGATGGATCTGATAATGCAGATCATATACAATATGTGCGTAGGGGACCTAAAGAAAAGTAAACGCCGCTTATGATGACCTGTCCTTTCATGCCATCGTTAATGAGCCGGATGATCTGAACGAATTTATGCGGGCAGCCATAATTTGCTAGCACAGACCATAAGGCCTATCCGTTCACTGTATCAAAGGCCTTGGTGAGGTCGATGAAGACGGAATATAGGTCCAAGTTTTTTCAATGCATTTCTCCCGAACCTGCCTAACAGTGAAGATCATGTCCACAGCACTGCGTCCTGGGCGGAAAACGCACTAAACTTCAGGTAGTTTAGCTTCTGAAACAATAATCAGTCGGTTCAAAATGACTGGGACAAAGATCTTGCTCTTAAAGTGGGCAACGATCAAAGCATCACGGAAGTCTTCTGGCATCGTTTCTTGGTTCCATATGCTCTGGAGAATATCACGGAAGACTTCAATTGCTCCGGGGCATGCTGCTTTGTAAACTTCCACTTGGAGTCCATCCTTTCCCGAAGCCCAGTCCGAATTCATCTGGCTGATGGCCTTCTTGATTTCGCAAGCCGAAGTTGGTAGATTGAGTTCCTTCCGGACAGACTGTTGGGGGATCTGTTCCACAGCTGTTGGGTTGAAATAGGATGGCATGTTAAGCAGCCCACTGAAGTGCTCAGCTCAGCAATCACGCAACTGTTCCTGGTCTTTAGTCAGCGTCGATCCATCTGCTGAGATGAACTGAAGAACTGTTTGGAGTTATGAGTATCGGCGTAGTGCTGTACTTCATCAGCCTTCTGGTCCCACCACTTTTCTTTCATATTGCGCAGTTCTTTCCGGGCCTGTCACTTGAGGTGTTTAAAATTGTCTTCCATGGAGATGGAACTTGGGTCATTTTGACATTCCACATATGCTTTGTTTTTATCCTGGCTGAGCTGAGTGATGTGCTCGTTGTTTTAATCCAACCAGTCCTGATGCACGCGTGTCTTCGACCCCAGAATGTCCTTTGCTGTTCATGTGCGGACGTTTTTGAATTGGCACCACTTCTCAGATCTGATATAAGTCAGCGGTGCTTTGGCCTTGAGGTTCTCGTCGAGTGCGTCTTTGAATTGGTTTCGATGTTACTCATGTTTCAGTCTCGCTGTGTTAAACGGTGCCCTGACGGTCTTCGAAAACTTGCGCTTAGTGGGAACAATGCTTACGATAAGAATTGATCTGACCAGTCTATGGTTGGTCCAACACTCAGCACCTCGCATAACGTGCGTGATTCTGACGCCCTGCAGGTCTCTATGTCTGAGAATGAAGTAGTCTATCAGATATCACTGTTTGGATCTTGGATGCATCCAGGTTGTTTTGTACTTCTCAGCTTGCCGGAATACAGTATTGGAGATGCACAGCATGTGCTCTAGACATTTGCTCAGGAGGAGCAAACCATAGCTGTTCAGCTTCCCTACGCCATGTGGGCCATGAACTCCCTTCCAGTCTCTGTTAGTTTTCCCAACTCTGTTATTGAAGTCTCCCAACACAATCAGTTAGCACTGGTGGGTGTAGGCTTAATGAGCTGATCTAACCCCCATAGAACTGTACTTTTCCTTCATCCGGGCGCGATAGGGTAGGAGCGTACACACTAATGTCGGTCACACGGCGTGACTTGTTCAGAGGAAAGCGCAGCTTCGTGAGGCGCTCGTTGATGCCAATTAGGGTGGGGTGGGTGGGTGGGGATGTGATTCATCAGACTAGTTCTGATAGCAAGCCCCACTCCGTGAAGCCTTCTTTTCCCTACCAGAAAAAAGTGTATCCTTCTCCAGTTTATTTCAGCATACCATCGTCTGGGAGCCTTGTTTCACTTATTGTAGCAATATTGATGCGATAATGAGCCAGTTCCTTTGAGATAAGGGCTGTCCTTCTCTCAATTGTTGTGGTGGTGTCCCTGTCCAGCAGTGTTGGGACGTTCAAGGCTCTCAGAGTGAGCCACTGAACCAAAAACTGTGGACAGCTTCAAATACCTAGGCAGTGTCATCTCCAACGATGGTTCGCTTGATAAAGAGATCTCCGCAAGGATCAACAAAGCAAGTCAGTCACTCTGCATGCTTCGCAACAGATTACTCGAACATCTCAATGTTACCCTACCTACCAAGATGAAGGTGTATAACGCAGTGGTTCTCACCTCCCTGCTCTGTGCCTGCGAGATTTGGACTGTATACCGCAGACACATCAAACAGCTGGAGCAAGTCCATATGTGGGCTCTCCGCCCTATTATTGGGATCCGATGGCAAGACAGGGTTACCAACCTTGAAATCATGGATATAGCCAAGACAACAACTATTGAGGTAATGCTACTCAAGGCCCAACTTCGCTTGTCAGGCCATGTCATCAGAATGGATGGCACCCGCTTACCTAAACCGATCTTCTTAGGGGAACTGGCACACTACCACGCAAGCGCTACAAACACACATTGAGAGACAGCCTAACGTGCTGCGACCTTAAACCAACGGAGCTGAAAAGAACAGCACAAGACCGAACCCGCTGGAGTGCCCTCATCCGCAAAGTGTCTGTTGACTTTGAAAAGGAACGCGGAGTCAGATGGAGGATGTCCGGGAGCGTCGCCACGGGTCAGCATCCGTCCCTGCAACTCCTACGGAATTCCAATGTTCCATCTGTCATCGACACTACAAGTCAAGACTGGGACCGCAGAGCCATCTCCGTGTCCACAGATGATTGCAAAGATTCAGTCTTCTTCGGACTCGAAGAACTAGAATTCATTGAAAACTAGAAGTGTCTGATGTTTCTTTGCGGTTAATGGTTACCAAGAACACGCGGAAGAAATCTTGCTTGTCTTCACGGACATTTATATTGCACGTGCTTATCAGAAGCTGTGGTCGTTCATGGGTAGGGATCAAAACGTTGACACAAGTCTACAGATTTTCCAGTATTGGAACACTTGGATTTGTACAGACATTCTGTGGTCGATTTACACTTTCATGCACGTGTAACTGAGGTTCCCGTGGGCGATCCTCGCACCGATCCCCCCGTCCCAGATGGTTACAGATGTATTGCTGTAATTCTTTCTGATAAGTTGTTGTTGTTGGAGGGCGCATATGGTCGAATGAGGGTTATCGACGCGCCTGTGGAAAATCTGTAATTGTAGTTGCTGTAATTGAACAGTATAATATAAAACAATGTCGAAGTTAAAGTTCTTCTTAGCGAAAACCAGCTTACGAAAAGCAAAAGCGCAATATGAAACGATTGTGGGATCACGTTGAACTTTCGCCTGCAAAGTTAACTGGAAATACCTCTTGTGCTTGACGCAAACGAAACTCGATCAGCTCATTACGTGCAAACGAATGAACACCTCGGTGACATTAACGTTTTCGAAGTCAGAGGTGACACAACTGCAACAGACCGGTGGAATATTTCTATTCCTTGCGGCAATTCCAGCGTTATTAGCGGCAGCGGCTCCCGCGGTTGCAAAGCGGCTGCGCTACGGGCTGTCTGAACCGCCTATGGGATGGCTCTGAAAAAAGCGGCTGGCGGAAACATCTACATCCCGCAAACGAATAAAAAAGATAAAGGTCTTCGATTACCTGGAACAACTCGCAAAATACCCTCCGGGAGATGGCTTCGACTACCCGGTACAACTCGCAGAAGGCCTCGAACCTAAACAAATCTTGATTTACTCACGCTGGTAAAATCAGTTAAGCATTTTCGAGGTGTCTTATGCTGAATGAACTTGTATCGATGATTCCCCGCACTATAGAAACTGGTATTGTTAACCTTGATTTGACAACAGGATCTGGTACTCATTGTGTCTCATACGTTATAACGCCTCGACAAATTTTGTATTTTGACTCGTACGGCTTGCGCCACCACTTGAAGTTGTTGATTATTTAACCAAAGGCGGACGACAACCGCTGTTTTATTCAACGCTACCGTTGCAAATTCGGCTGGAAGACCAAACTGGAAAACTTAAAAGGTCTAACGTGGACATTCAAAATATTGTTTTAAAAGCGGATTTTGCTGAGTTTATCAGCCGGGCTGACATCAACCCAGGCGAGCTTGTGGTTTTCCAAGACCAAACTGGAAAACTTAAAACGTCCAACGTGGACATCAACGATGTTGTTTTGTGCCAGCTAGGCACTGTCGCGCAAAATCTGGCCGTGACCAGTGAAAACGGTACAATCAGAGACTCTGGTACGTCATTTGCGTTTATCAAAGACAATGTTGATACTGCTAATGTCGTGATGAAACAATACCTGGATGAACAGATCGTCGAGTCTGGACCATACTTGTATATCATAACCGGAAATGTTGGCGGGTGGGGTGAAATAGCGATGTTGAAAAATGATCAGCAGCATCATGGTTTGCTGCATATATCACGTATTGTCAGAACCACCATTGGTGTTTGTTATGAATTTTTCACATTTGCAGTATCAACATCATTAGCCGCCGGAGATGAAATTCATTTCAAAGGAATCAACCTCTATCCGGGCGGGTACTTAACCGTCTTTGGCGTTTGTGTTTGAAATTAGATTTATCATTATATATAAGCGATGGATTCTGACCGTGGTAATGATGTTGCGGAATGTACCGACGGAATGATGGATCGGCTGACCAGTGATACCAACATTGATAGTGATTTTGCTCCACTTATCGATGAATATCTGCTTCAAAATGGTGTTACCATACCCTAGCATACGCTCAAAAATAATCTTGCTAAGGGTCAAATAGAAATCAACCATTGGGACCACCCTGATGTGGTCATACCAGCTCGAAGCCATCTTGGAAGCATTGAATTAACACGTGAAAGTGCCCTATTGCTGACTGCACCACCAGGTGTGAAAACATCCAGGGATTGTTTCAATAATGATGAAGTAGTATTCAGCGGTGAATCCACTCCGGTTAAATTCCTCAACGAATATGTGAAACCGAAAATGACTCAACTGAGAAGAGGACAATAGCGACTGTTATTTAACAAGGACGCACTTGTCCGTGTAACAGTTCTTGGGCGAAGACAAGCACAATTGTTTCCGACACCAAACAAGTGTGTAATCAATATGGTTCTATGTGAACGTATCGCCCAGCCTCAGAAACGCACAATTGCCGGAGATTTAAGTATTCCACATAATGATATTTTCTATAATTGTATGGCAGTTGTACCAGTCAAAAAGGGTAATTGGTTAGAAGTGCGTGTGCGTGTTGTACCTGAACAAGGTATTGTTGTTGAGCAATTGTACTATGCAATTACATTAGTAACAGAAGAATTAAATTGGACCCTCAATGTTACCGGCGTGAAAAGATAATCGAAGCGGAACTGCAACTGCGAGATGAAGTCGTTAAGAGAACCGCTCTGCTCACGAAATACAAACGCGTATGTGTGGTCGTTGATGCTATTTGTGGGTTTACCGCTGCAGCAAATGTTGGTCTGGGTGTTGCTGGAATCACGACGACGGCTACTATTATAGGTGCACCAATCGGAATTGTTGTAGGTTTATATCTATAGTAACCAGTGTCACATGAGGTGCTCGCAAACTAATTTCGACTGCATTCAGAATACGTGTTTATTCAAAACTTCTCGAGGCAGCAAAACGTAGTCTCAGCACAATTGTGAAGCTGTACTCGTTGGCTATTGAGGATAAAACCATTATTATGACGGAGTTCAAGACTATGTTGGCGAAAATGGAAAACCACCGACAACTCCATGCACAGATACGAAACCGCGCTAGGGACCAAAAACAGGTATTGGTAAGTAACTCTCGAATACACATCACTGCTCTAGCTGGGAATTTTGCTGCGTGAAATTCCCTTAGCGCTCATGATAGTATAAATTGTAATGATTGCTGCGTTAGCTGAGAAATTCCCGGAGAGATATTAATAATACAAATCCTAGCCATTACCCGCTGGAAATTGTATTTTGTAAACCCAGCCGCGCATGCACTAATATGTGACGATCGAGACACAAAATACTAAAGTCATGGGTATAGAAGGGCTGAGGTATCCAAGCTCCAATGTGATCCCCATTTTGCACTTATTTCCTTTAATTATGGCTTGAAATATATATAGATAATATATATATATATATATATATATATATATATATATATATATATATATATATATTAATACTAATTGGCATAGTGATACCTAGATGCACTATATTTCTGATTGCATAGCAACCGCGTTAGGAAAGGATGATACCTTTATTGTAATATTTCGTCAGTTTTTACAAACATTTTTCAGTGGATGTGAATGTTTGGTATGGCACAGTGAAACAAAGGTTGTGAGAGAATACACGATTAGATCCAACCAACAAGAGCCTGCTTACTGTGGCAAGGTACACCTTGTGCTAGCAGACATAAAAATTATGTGGTCATAAGTGTTAAGTTTCCAACTTGGCCCCAATCTCATACAGTTTATGTCCACCGTTTAGCCCATACAAGGCATCTATTACATGCAAAGTCTACCGCTCCATGATCTCCAGCACATTCAGGCATCATGGTGAATGGGATACAGGCCACGATAAGGACCTATGATATCGACTTGCTGGCCATTTTCTTACACGAATAGACCCAAATCACTCACCTATTTCCTAATTGGAATCTATCATCGTGGGTTCTGACTTGGCTCAACTCAGATAAGTTCAGATAAGTTCGAGCCTTTAGTCAGAACTTCGCTGAAGCTACTATCCAATCAAACATGTTTTGATAGCTCTATCTTCGGCATGCAGGATGAGCCATTTGCATGCCCTGACTTGAACTATCTCCAGTTTAAATTGGATGATTCCGTGATCCTAATGACGAAACTGGGCCTCATACCTAAGATTTGGCACTACTTGAAACTCGCGAAGAAGGGTCGTGGTGCCCGACAACGTTTCTTTCTTCCGGTGAAGGCCGGCAAAGAGGATATAACGTCTCAAGGCATGGTGGATAATACTCTAGTCGTCGTACTCTGCAGTCTCACACGACCAGACACGCCTCAATAAAGTTTCAGCTAATTTAATTCTAGTATTTCTCGAGCCTTGCGTTCGAACGCAACTTTTCGATCCGAGACATTATAGAAGCCGTTGGCTGGCATGCACAGTTAACCTTGTCGCGTTTCTATCTGCGAGATCTCGCGTCTCAGAGACGAGAATTGAATCTCGTGGGTTCAGTGGCTGCGGTCCAGACTACCACCAGTCCTAGCTGACGTCAGCACAACCTCTCCACAGGCGTGGGTTTAGCACTCTCGCTGGATTCGCCGGATTTCTTCTAGGTAAGAAAAACGTCATTCGTTTCTTTTATCCGTGTTCTGACATCGCTTAGGTTGCCTTCCTGTTAAAAGAGCGGTTTATCCTTCATACAGGAACTGCAGTCGCTCTTTTTTCCCTCCAAGTTTAGCCGCAATTAAGGTTGCATGCTCACTCATTTCCTCCTCCTATTAACTATTCTCCTAACGTTAATGTCATCGGGAAATATATTCGACGGAGAAAGTATTTGTTTTTGTAAATCATGTTTTACAAGAATACTTAAAGATTACATTACTGTTAAACTCTCCAACACCTCCCCGCAAATGCGAGCACTCTTGACGAGGTATCGCGGAGATTAAACTGATAAACATCTGGTTGATGGATAACCACCTAGCGGTGGTACGAGGAGATAATGGATAAGAGTGTTTTTCCGGGAGGGCTGGTTTAAAAGAGTACCGGAACTTATTTTCCTCGGGTTAATGTGATCGGGTAAGTATTCTCGGAGAAACATATTTACTAAACATTTACTTCCTTCATCTTCTTCCACACATACATCAAAAGTCATCTTGCCTAATCTTTTGATAGTTGGATTTAACACAAAGTCGCTAAGTTGCTCACAAATCTGGATTTATGTAGGTTCTTAAGAGTCTTTCCTTTGTTAATTATATATATTTTTGTAACGGGTAATGATTATATGCGTTTGTTTAGTTATTAAAATTAAACTCGTGACTTAACCACTTGAAAAAAAGTATTCATCATTGATTAAGGATTAACATTTCACGGGGATTTCCTATTTTCATGGGTCAGATTCAGCTTAGATTTCAACATGCTTGATCATTATTAGTATTGTTTAGAATCTCGGCTTTTCGTAAAATCAATATTCAATGCGCAGCTCGTAACGAAGTTATTAATACCTGCTTACATCATCTGTATAACGTCACTTGTAACCTCAGTGTATCAGAGCTATGAACTCTTGTAGAGACTGGACATAAGATGACATAAGATGACGTGCCTCCGTCTTCTATTTATAGAATAAAATGTTCATACAATTTGAATAAATGCATGCACAGTGCTGTCAAAGAAAAGAAATTTACAATCTGCCGTAAATCGACCTCGCATGCTTTCTGTGTTGGATTTTTGATGTAAGCTCAATAATTATGTCATGGTGAAACAACATTCAGTCATCAATCATACACTTTTCTCGATGTATCTGATAAAACAAAATATATAACCTTGTATCTGTGCAAATTTGATTATTATTATTATTTTTTATGGAGCGTTTATGACATGGCGCTTTTTCCTATTCTTTTCTATATAGGGCCCCTTACATTGGGGATAGACATTTAAACAAGTGTAGCTCAGAAAAAAAGCACACCAACCTATACATTGCGAGTTGTTTGGATCGCTTGGACCCTGAGCTATGTGTTTGTATCGCTTGGACCCTGAGCTATGTAAAATAATAAGTCTTAAAAATGTTAAATATTCAAGCATTTCACAAGCAATCATATTTCAATCTGTTTTTAACGATGCCATAAAGTTATCAGTAAAAAAGAAATTCACAGAGTATATTTGCACTAAACTGACTTTTGATTCAAACATTTTAGCTAGAGACAAAAAGATAGAAAACAAAAATGTGTGAACGAGAATATTAGGCATTTAAAATTTCTTCGAGATGATGTGGCTTATCTAAATGGTTATTATCTACATGGTCCTTATCTAGCCAATTACGAACATGTGTTTCAGATTTTTTTATGGCTACCATGTTGTAATAATAGCAAAAGTCCTTTCTGGTGCATTTCGTGATGATCGGTTTCATGTGTGTGCAAACGTCTGCTCTAATTCGGGGTACCCAATTAAAACACATTATTTATAGGAGTGAAAAGTGTCTTGATCTTTGATGATGGTAAAGGTTTGACATTTTGGGTATAGTTAACTTTACAAATTATAGTTGACGACAATACCATTTCAATGCAAGGTAGACTGCATGTTTTTTCTTTTTTTCAGCAAGACGTACAAAGATAATGTTTAAGCGAACGTGTATTGTTTTGTTTTGTTTTGAGTAATGATAGTTTTATCAGGATTAAAAGGACTATCTGGCTGTATTTAGCATCACTGAGAGCATGCAAACACTAGAACGTTTTTACATGTATTGATGTCAATGAATGTATTGAGGTCAATCAGTGTTATTCAGAGGTGGATCTCACGATCCTATCGATTGTTGGAGATCGAGCACGGTCTCTTGACAGACTCTAGAACTCATTAAATAATGCATCACATTTCCAAGACATTGTTGTCCTTGACATTCGGATCAACAGATCCAAAGACGAAAAATAGGATTTGCAAACGTTCGAGGTCGCGAGCTCTTTTCAGTTTCTTAGCGGTAAAAAGTAGTCAGATTCAGCCATTACATGTTATGGATAGAGAAAATGTCCAAATATATTGCTCATGTGTACAAAGGCCAGTGGCTTCAACAAAAAAGGATTCCAATAGGGGCAATGTCACCACATCCCAAAACTGCCCCACGGTTTACCCTAACCAGACCGCTTGAGTTCCTTTACATATTCAAGCAGCAGAGCTAGTGCATCCAACATTTTCAATGTTAACATCTTTTTTCTTCTTTGGCATACCCTAAAGAATACAACATACCAAAGAGATTGAGTCCTGGGTCCTGGGGAAGGGGGAGGGGGGAGGCAAGGCAGGCCTACCTAACCAACGGACTAACATGGACAAGGGATTCATACAGTGAACATATAATATTATTGAGTATTCGCCAGAAACTACTGTCATACTTGTAGGTTTCTCCTTTCTTCAACAGATGGATAAAGATGATGTACATCAAGTATGAAAGTTACGATTATATAAATGGATATTCTTTACACGGCATATAATTTATGAGAATAATCATGCACTAATAGCGCCAAGAAGTACTATCTCAATGTTCTGAAAACAACGTGTTGCTCTATCCATCCTGCAATATATTTGGATTTTCAGCAAATAAAATCATTTACTACATTTCTTGAATAGGTGTATAGATAAGAAAAAAATATATATTGAGCATCAACTATGAATGCAAATATATTTTTAACACTTCGAAATGAAGGTCTAAGTAAGAGATGAAAGAAATTTCAACAACGATATATAAGCTTTTGACCCAGTGGTTGATTTATTTAAAGAAAATAACTTTGTTATACTCAAATAGAAATAGAAAGGTTTGGGTTAACTACCGTAAAATATCCACGAAATTGCAAGAATGAAGAATTATTAAGTTTTATAGCTGTCGAGCTTTTGCTAAGTGGCGTATATTTTACTGAAAAACCGAAAAAAGAAAGAAAACAACTTGTAGAAATACTAACTCAGCAATCATTGCATTAATAATGGACGTGTTTTGCATCAATATGATGAACCAGTCCACATTGCGACCCATACGAAACATGACTCGGTTATTCACACCTCAACCAATTTCATCAATTGGCTACAACCCAGACCTAAGGCCAATTACAATATATTGGGCACTCATGAAAGATGGTATAAAAAAATACACAGAGAAAAGAAGTGCAATATTGGGACTGCAAAAGCTTGTAGTAATCAAACAAGCAACGGGATTACCTATGCATTACTTGAAATATTCCATGCCTATGTTCTTTTCATTCAAATTATTACTTCTTTATTTCATAACCACATCAGCAACAACAATAACGAAATTGATCACGATACAACTACAATAACTGCTAATAATATTAATAATACTAATTTTCCTTCATTTATTTATTTATGGGAAATCCCCTTCAAATCCAATCCTGATTTTTACTAGCAAAATCTGAACTTGAAGTAATGTCTCGGAGACTCTACGTACATATTTAAGAAGCAGCGGGAAGAGGCTATGCATTTTAGAGACTTTGATTTTCAGTATTTATAATTAGTTTCAGAAAATATGTGAAAAAATTATATGTGTACAAATCATATTCTCGATTACGGATTTTCAATATCGTACATATTTACCCTTTCCTATAATACAAAAGCCAAACTGTTAAACCACAGTACATATACAGTGTAAAACTAATCCGTACACACAATCCAACAGAACAATTAACGCAAAACGAAGTTAATACGTTTATTTTCGAAAGAATTTTATTTTTAAAACTGACTACAAAAGCCCAAGGACACAAGCAAACGGGACACGTGTCTTGCTCCCAGTGTGCCTTTTGGAATAGCAGCGGTTGCTAAAACTCGACTAGAAAATTATGATTTTCGTGAAAATTACTACATGCATGCCGGTTGTCTAATACTATAGAACGTTTTGGTTAAATCAGTCTCAAAAATGAGATGTTCCGTGTGCTCTTTTGTCTGCGTGCATATTGACGAAGAGAAACTACAAGTAAGAAACGGAGAGTTCCCAACGTGGACAAAGGGAGCTAACGTCTCTAATATGTATTGTAATTTAGGTATGTTCCAATTGTATTTACGTCTCCACTTATAGGTTCGTTAGATTTTAGTGATTAGTGGTTTGATTATGGGAAGCCGGTTTTTGGAAAATATTTCCCAGCCCGAGTAATTAGCCAATTTCGAGGAACAGACGTCATACTTACAGTTTTTAAGAGACTTTGCAGTGGCATGGATTGGTTTCGTAGTTTGAGATGCGGGCAGATTAGCATAAGTAGCATAAGTGGGCATGGAGCCAAGTAGTTCCTATATTAATTCAGATGTGTTGATTGATTGTGCCTGTCGGTGGGAGATATTCGTGTCAAGAACTACTGTTTTGTGATATAGAATAATTGGGAAGAGGTCATCCATTTGTTTGGAGATGCCTTTCATTGTAGCAGTTGGTGGAAGTGTACATGCGAAACGTGGTTCAGACTGTTGTTTTTATTGACCCAGGGACAGAATCGGAAAATGGTCCTTGCATTGCGTGTTTGAATTGTGTTATGTGCTCCATGCCACGGCATGCTCACAACGAACAGCCATGCAATTGTGAAGTTATAGTTGTGACATTACGGTCATTCATTTATTGATTAGAGAAAAATTGTTTCTAGTCTTGGCGCGTTACGAGAACTTACAGTTGACAACGAATGTTGTCGGGAAGTCCTTGGAAATAGGGGAAACAAGGGACTTCCAGCCCAACCTCACGCAGGTGTTTGATTCGCTCGGTAGAGGAACCCCTGTGCGTGTTACAGTATGTAAACGGGCTGGATGCCTTATTCATGACATCGTATTTGTTCGCTTACTCCAATGAAGTTTAGTCTCATAAAATATACGCAGATTATAAGTTTTAAGCGCGCAGTGCGACTATCAAGTCAAATACGGTATACCGTTTTTTCAGCTCCAAATTGTTTCTTTAACTGGAGAGACATAATCCCAATTCTTCCAACAAGAGTAATTGAATCAACAAAGTTGTATGTTTATCGCATTTTCCCAAATTATTGTAATCCTTACCAGTAATCTGACAGTTTTGTATCATCATTCGATAACAAATTTTGCGAAAACTGTAAAAAGATTCTCTGATATAAAAAATAAAATCAAGTCTCTCTTGTTTAAATGAGTTCGGGTTCCTACATGTATATATTAGAGTGATAACATTAAGTTTCTTCCAGATATCAATCAAGGTATAATCTGTACATAAATTAGCAAGTGCCTCTCTTGGTCTTGGATTATATATTGCTATATAATTCGAATCATCTATATATGGATCCTAAAGTAAATTAAATTCATCTCCAATAATTATATTATCATGTATAAACTCGACTATATCATTTTGTATTTCGTACTAAGTTCTGGTGTGTTCGATCAGATCCTAAAAGTGATTAGTGTCAATAATGTGTTCAGAATTTATATGTAAAGAATACGTTTATTTCCTGTATCATCACTTTTTCTTCTATGAACAGTAAACGGGAAATATTTATTTAGTAATATCGCTCATCCCACTGAACTTGAAACATAGTTAAAGTAACACTGATATCATCATACAGATCGTACATAATTATCTTACTGTTTAGTAAAATGGGCATCCCGTAATAAATTAATCAAATATTTTGTTCTACTTTTCAGATAGTTAAATACGTATTTTCACCTGCTGAAACTCCCTTATCCCTGACAATTAATTGAAATAATCCTAATTTCAAGGGCACTTTACTTGTTTCGGCATGATATAACTTTTATTTGTTTATGTGCCTCAAAACACCAAAATCAAACTAACCAAAAAAAACCATCAATTATACCATACTAGCTTATTATAATTGAAACTGAAGATACATCTAATAAACAAAACTATGCACAGAATTTGCCGATGTGATCTATTGACACTTGATATATGTATGAAATTGTCATAAATTACATAAAAGGTATTGCAGTTACTTATACACAGATTAAAGCAATTGGTCAGACAGATTATAGCATACTAGCAAACATAAGCTGTTATAACCAAACATAGGAAATAGAACAATTGTGCAGAAAGGTAAGAAAAGGGAAAAAACGCATCGTAACTTAAAACAAAGTGGAAGAAAACATAACATAGCAAAATTATATCCATAGAACACAGAAGAAAAGTAAAATACTAAAAGAAATAAAACAAAAAAAAATAAAGTACAAATAGACAAAGGAGGTTCATACCGTTTAAAACTATCAAAAATGAGGTTTTCCTTGACTTATATGATATTCTAGATTATCCATTATATTGTTTACTACTTTGTTGCGTCTGATGTAGATTCTATGGAGTCAATGGGCCTCGTAATGTAGAAACATTATCAAATAACAATCAATGTAACATCATGCGTAACTAACTTTTTATATCATCATGTTTATGACAGTGGAGTACGCTCTCTGCATTCACTTTAAATCTGCAAACGATGTAACAGTCATTTAAAAAAAAATTGTAAGGAAATTGTCACGACCCATTCTAGGTCATCAGGGTCAAGTGATTTAATTTTTATTTCTCGCAGGTTCTCGATAAACAGTTATATATCATACAGGAAATATAAAGTGTAACATGGCAGAAGATTTGAATACGTGTCTTGACAATGCAGTTAATAATTGTACATGAACCAAATCGATTTGACGTTCTGGCCCAGGTTTCAATAAAATTCTCCAAAGTTCTCCTCAGATTGATATTTTACATTACTTTGATTATGATACTTTAAACACTATCAATATTTGTGTCAGAGGCTGAGATAATGGTAAAGATGCAAAGTCACTTTCTAATTTGACTATTTAACACATAGAAACCTTTTATTATTGAAAAAATGTTGATAAATTACTAAAAATGGAGATAAGACAAGACTCCTTGAAATATACTTCAAGATGTTATGATTGTATTTTATTTCCTGATACCTGTTGAATGTTCTGCAAAAAAATAATTATTATCATCCAAGTAATAAGAATTATTTTAAAAAATCTTAATTTGAGAAAGACGTTCTGAGATGTTTAGTGAAATCGGGACCTTGGAATGCGTCTTTCATCGATGCTTGAATAGCCTTTGACAGATAGTACATTTGCTAGATTATTAAGGGCGTTTATATACAGCAGGAGGCATTTATGCAGAAATGGCATTATTTCTGTTTTAATTTATATCTTCTAATTAAAATTCCAAAATAATTAATAAGAACATTGTCTTTGGCTCGTGTTTATTTGACTGTCAGTGTACTTCATCCAACCAATCTCTATATTTTTTTTATAAACCAAGCTCAATGTTATTTGTAGATACTAGCCTTGGGAAAACTCCATTTATTCTACCAGCTGATCACACCAATAAAAGTTATTTCCTTTACATGAAAAGTGAACAAGAGATACAGTTTAAAATTTACAGCTTCAGAAAACCTGTACAATTACCCACATAAAAAAAATCAGAGGAAAATCTTTGCAATATATAAAAATATACATTACATTATTTACCACACTAACTGTTCTATTTGTGATTTCATATCCATTTAACTCCAAAAGATTTTTGCAATTATTCATTGATGTACATTTATTGTATTTTTCCTATTTAATTTTACAAACCTTATAACAAACAAACCCCAAAAAGAAAATGATAAAATATAAGGCAGAGGTCAATAAAGAAAATCTAAACAATATATTTTTTTTCTTCTCTTTATGAGTTTTCCTCTTTCTCGAGATATCATACTTCTTTATCTGATATGCGAATCTACAAATGACGGGCCTGTTGATTCTTTATCAAATGTCCATATGGATGAACGACAGAGATGTCAACTATTGTAACCACAATCTGTTTGGTGTTTAAGAAGCCGGTGACTTTCTCCACACACTATTCAGTTATCTCCTTCTTATCTCTATCATCAATGCCTTAATTTGTGATGTTCTTCACTGATGTCTATTGACCAAGGTCATATACATTTTTCCACAGATTTTCATTTGCTACGCTAGACTCGTGCTTTCAATGAATTCCCTTGTTTTGCATTATGTTCTTGCAGTTTTTATTTGTATTAGTTTATGATGGTCTACTTGTAAGCTGAATTAGTGATCTCTCAGCTGATTAACGTCAAATTTGATCTTATCCCGTTCTTGTGTAACTTCTTTCAAAGTAATTTTAGACTTTTCGAGAGTTTTGTGTCTATGTACCTCGACAGGTCCTGTCGGAGTGACAACATCCCCAGAAACTTTTCCCTTGTTGTATCTCCAAGGCCTGAAATTTCGATTTACAGGGGCTTTTTATATCGCGTTGGACTCATCATTTACTTATTTTTATGAATTGTCAAAATATGTACAATATGCATCCACGTACAAATTCTTATCTCGTATATATATATATATATATATATATATATATATATATATATATATATATATATATATATATATATATATATATATGAAGAGAACAGAAGAGAGGGGGGAAACAAAAGTTAATAAGATATTGTATGCACTGTGCAACTATCTTTAACTTTTAGTACCATTTGTCTTGTTTGTAGCATTTTGATGTTCAAGCATACTGAAATATTGAAAAACATCACCTCTCCAGGGTTCAACATAACCTTTGGGAAACATAACAACATCATATCTTCCATATAATCGCCAGAGTATTATGCTAATTACCGCCTGTTCATAGCGTTGACATGCTCCAAGTGCCCAGTTTTTCTGAGCTGGACAGTGTAACATCTGCTGTGATCTATTATTAACCATACATCCGAAGGTTAAAGCGCAAGATACCCAAGGACGCATAATGTACTCCAAAGTAAAATTGCTTCTCTTGACCAAAATTCCACCAGTTCCAGCCGACGGTTTGTTCACAAACAAACAGGGGTCTTCTCTAAGAAAGCGATATGTGTCGGGGTCAATTGTTACTGCTAAAGAGTATCCGAAATCCCAAGAAGCCATTCCGTAATTTTCAACTTTTATCTCTAGTTCAGCAAATAAATTCATATTTTGGAATCTCATCGATGCATCCAACCAAAATACATAGCCAAACTCATTTAAAAGGATCTGAAAAAAATAGTAATACTAATGATAATGATTATGATGAAAATCACATCGTCATCATCATGATAAAAACAATAGAGTAGTAGAATCCTATTATTATAAATAAATAAATAATAATAATAATAATAATTGACCAGGATCTGAGACTCTCGCGGCTGCATGGATATCATTGATCCGATTACCGTATAGAACCATTTAACAACATAAAATATCAAACTCGAGAAAACTAAAATATTAGGCCAATTGCACTACTGTAAAATGACGTCACCAATGTAAACACGGGTGGAAGGCTGAGAATAATGTTCGTTCTCAAAATGACCTAATTAACCAAACAAATATCTTGAGCATTGTTTGAGATATATTATTTTTAACATTTTTATTTCCAATGGGCCCAGTAGGGTAATAAAAGGTTGCAAATAATTTTAATGAATATCTTTATTGCAAGAAGCCATTTGGCTCTTGAGCAAACATGCAATAATTACATTGTAACATTGATGGCAGGTATACGTATGTGCATATACCTATATTAACGGAAATTCAGTATTTTATCCTCTACGTCTGAATATATGCGTGTGTGTGTACATACGCACGAGGGCTGATCAAAAAGTTATACAACCAAAGCTGTAAAAAAGTTACTTAATTGTTTACAATAATTTTAGTACTCCTTCTTAAAGTAACTTCTGTTCGACTTAAAGCACTTCTCCCATCTTGTGACCCATGTTCTGAACACACGCAGCAGCCCGTCACGTGACAGCATTTGTAGCGACTCTGTGATTGCATTCCATTAGTTCTTCTCTACTATCCTGATCGTTTCTCCGTAAGGAATCTTTCAATCTCGGATAAAGCCAGAAGTCGCAAGGAACTCATCTGGGCTGTGTGATGGATGATTTAGGGTTTCAACGCCAAGTTTGTGTACGCTTTGCATAATAAACTTGCATGTGTGTCTTTGTGTGTGTGTGTGGGGGGGGGGGGGGTATCCTGGTGCAAAATGAAGCCAACCCTCAGTGGGTCTGGACACTTTTGTAAATAGCCTCACGTAAATTTTATCTGATTACTGTGGCATAGTATTGTCCATTCACTGTGGTGTTTTCTGGTACCATGTGGTTCAAAATTATTCTATATGTGTTGAACAACATAATGCACATAACCTTTCCAGTAGATTTGAAAAGACATGTTTTTATAGGCGATGGCAAACTTGTGTGCTTCTATACACTGCTTTGTCTCTTACTCTGGTTCAAAGTAGTGTATCCAAGTTTCATCACATGTATTGATCTTATTTAAGAAATTCTAGCCTGTTACTTTGTACCTGTATAATAATTCCCTCCAGATATTTACCCTTAAACCCATTTGTTCTTTATCAAGCGATATGGGCACCCAACAGATACAAACATTGTGCATTCCTAATTGCTTGGTCAGAATTTCCTCTGCACTTCCGTATGAAATATCAAAATTGTCTGCTACCTCTCTGGCAGTAACACGTCCGATTTCCTTCACATATACTTTCAAAGACTCGACTATTTCTTTGAAAGAGATGTCCTTGGGGTACCTTTACTCATATCATCTTAAATGTCTCCCTGCCATCACTAAACGTTTCATCCATCTACTAATCCCAGATTTAGCAAATGCTTGAGGTCCGTTAAACAGTATGCAAATCAACTTGTAACTGTGTAAAGGATTTTCCAAATTTTTCATTACGAAAACGGACTCATCTGAAATTATGCCACCCCGTGTACAAATATGACGTATAAAAAGATGATTTTACTACGCATATGACGTCATCAACTGAAAATGGCGTCACGTCCTAAATTGGGACGTTTTCGATGATAGTAGGGCAAATTTGTATGACGTTGGGTTGCTTTGTTTAGAAGATATTGCATTTGTTCCAGAACTTTTCGATCAACCCTAGAGTGTGTGTGTGTGTATATATATACATATATATATATATATATATATATATATATATATATATATATATATATATATATATATGATATGTTTCTTTTCCTGCGTAAATTTCATCGTGTTGTACTAAAAAAAGAATTTTTTAAAAAGTGCTATTCTAACGAGTGGCGAGGACACTAGGTAAAATATATCGCGTTTTGTACCACAAGATGAAATATATCCATATATTGGGTAATTTTCTTTTTATTATATACCAATCTTGCTCCTGAATCGAGGCTTAGAAAATTAATCTCACTTTTCAGTACACCACCCCCACCCCCACCCCTTTTTCGTAAATTCGCCGCACTTTCATTGGTTGATCATATAAATATCTGAGACTAAAGACAGCGGTAGGATTGGAATGACATAATCTCTTGAATCAAATTACATTTTTGACATTCTGACAATTCCGATTCAGCAATGCACAATAGCTGGTTTATCAATGTTGTCAAGATAGTAAGGGGAAACAACTTCATAGAGACGCGAAAGGCGTCGAGTCAAATTTCTTCAGCAAAAAATAATTTTTATGTCTGAAAGGTAATGCAGTTTCCAATTATGTGTTCTAGCTTATAAACTGCTCGTGTCTCTTGCTGCAGGTATAACTTCTGTAGGCACACACTATCAAGCGTTGAATGGCATGAAGGGAAATCTTGTATTTTCACATGCGAAAAAATAACATATTTTTCGTATGTGAAAATATAGCAATAAAAAAATATGAACATTATTTCACCAATAATTTTCTATATTTACTTCAGTATATATATATATATATATATATATATATATATATATATATATATATATATATATATATATATATATATATATATATATATATATTGAAACAAACCTAACTACCTGGGGATAATATATAATCTCCTTTTATTGTCTACATTCCCCTGATGTTGGAATGTTTTTACCTCTGCAAATAATAGTAATTGTAGTAACAGTTTTTGAAAGATGAATTTTCTATGCATTAAATGTAATGTAATGAGTGATTTGTTCCAATATTCATCATCTGGGAGAAATATTGTTGATGCCCAGTTTGTACATGATAGTATTGTAAACTGTCTTCACTTACCTTCTACTCCGAGTAGAGAATTAAGTAACTGAATCCATTTTTCTCCAGGATTAAGGTAATACTCATGTATTTTCATTACTTTTCTTCATCAGTGTGATGACATTGTTCACGTTCAATGTTTAATCTGCTTACAATTGATTGTAAAATGTGAGCTATTTTTTGCCGTTTGAAATCGGGCGTCATTTTTACTACTGTGTGTATTGGCCGTTCGGCTTTCCAAAAGAGGGCGCTCATGTTAAGATTTTTCCGATTTCTTCCATATTTCGTAATATTCGTGAAAACTGTGTCGTTGAAATTCCCGAGTGTGTTCCAAAAACCTATAAATAGGGATGAGATCCGCCGTTCTGGCAGTTGTTGTTCAGCTGGGTTCCAGTGAAAATCTTAAGACCAAACAAACAAAAATCTCTCTATCCAATCTCGACTGTTAAAATTTCTTCGAGCGTAACAACAAGGTAGACCAGTTATTACCGACACATTAAATTATTAAAAGTATGTTAGTTTCATTGAGTAAATCTTGATACTGAGCGTTCGAGTGTGTCTTCACACTCGACACACTGCCGACCACTGTCTGAGAACACAGTGTTATTTGTCATTTTCCAATATAAACTTTGTCGTTGAGACATGCTACCCATACTGATTATAATAATTCTCATTAGTTGTTTCAATGTTTATTTCCGTCTTCATATCAGATAAAGGTTTCCACATAGTAATTTGACTGACGACACTGTCACTGTGTGGTCGTCAACAAAGACGTCTGCTAGCCATTGGAAAATCAGTATTCCGAGTGGCATTTTCGAATCTCCTACTCCGTTACATTATCACTGTGAAAACACAAATTTCCATCCATTGCGTAGTTTTTGTGTCAATTGGATGTTCAAATAATCGACACGACACAACGACACACTGTGTCGCTTCCAAACAACACACTGTGTCGCATCCAACACGCGACACACTATTGACATCCGATTCTAGACTGTGCCTCTAGCATATTTATAATTTAACTCTAAAGCATAAACCCAAGTTTGGTTCCGAACCTTGAATTGACTCACAAAATCCGGTACCACTTCGGTACGTTACATGAACAACTTTCGGTAACCACTAAATCATCTTTTTGTGGAAGATTATCATTGGAATTAGGATTATTTTAACTAGATATTAGGTGACTCATGATCAATTTAATATTTAGGCTGATTTTCACCTGCTAATTAATACTGATATTATTTTGTTATTTTAACATGCTTTGATTATCACACCTCTCTTATATACATCATTCTACATATTTGCACATTTCATTTTTCACCATTTTGAACACTCAGAGTTGTGTGGGAAGCATATATAATCCTGGAAGCAACAGAATAAATTGTGTTGACTATTCATTTGTTTTGTTTTGTGCCAGTATAATGTAAATAAGAACTTTTTGTGGTGAAAGCATCATTTGTTGGCACTAAAATAAACTGGAGAGATCAAGTAAATGAAAAAGGTTTGAGCTGTCCGTCTATTCCATTTTACTTTACCTTGACCCCCGACACTTTATAATATATATATATATATATATATATATATATATATATATATATATATATATATATATATATATATATATATAATATAAACAATAAAATAATCTTGAAAAATAAAAAAGTTTTAAAATTTGTAAAACAAAGCAAAATATTTAAACATACAAAGAAAATGTTTAATTGTTTTTTTGTTTTTTTTAAAAAAACGAAAAAATAAAAAATTTCCTGACTTATGGGGAAACTCAGCACTACTTCAAAGATAAAAATGAAGATACCTGTTATGTATCTCAAGAGAAAGGGCAATGGAATGCAGAATGTCCACAACGTCAAAGAAAATCAACTATTTCTCCTAAGAACGGAGAAACCATGTCCCGAGACCAAAACAAAGACACCTGTTATTTCCGTGACGAGCAATGATATTGGTCAGAGAAAAGGCAAGTGAAGGAGGAAGAAAAGGAGGGAAGCGAAGAGATTTCAGAAACAGAAGAAGCACCAACTCCCTCGAAGAAATTCAAAGCAAGACACTAACAAAAACAAGTGAACTTCTTCTGAAATTATGAACTATCATTGATTCCTACTTCACGAGAATATACCAAACGTAAGCGAAAATAAAATATGTTGGATATGTTTGATATTATTATTATTATTATTATTATTATTATTATTATTATTATTATAAGGATATAGACAGGCAAACCCACACATACACACAGCTAAAAACCAACACACAGACTATTACACAGACAAAGAGAGGGAAAGGGAGGGGTTTTTCCAACATTTTGTTGTTAAATTTAGAATGTTAAATTTTCGTACAATTTTAAATTTTTTAGGGCAAATGTTTAATTTTGTTTCCAATTTTTTTTTTTTTTTTTTTTTTTTGTTAAACACTTACAATTTTAGAATTTGTCAATATTTGTTACAATTATTTACATTTTTATACAATTTGTACCAATTTTTCAGTCTTTTCTACAATTTTTGATGCCGTTTTTTCTCACTATCTTTTTAATTTCTTTAAGAAATGTTTTGAAATTTGGAAACGTTTGGCAATTTGTCAAATATTTTTTTAATCTTTTCAGTTTTTCATTTCTTTGTTTACTATTATTTTACTTTCGTTCAGTATTTTAAAACTTCCTTCTACAACTTGTTGTTGTATAATTTAAAAAAATATTCAAATGTTTAAACTTTTTCTTTTCTTCCAAGTTTTAACATTTTTATTTATTTTTACAGTTTTAAATTTTTGCAAACTTTTGCGGGAAACTTTATGTTTATATATTTGTTGTAAATATTTTGTGTTAAAATTTTGGTTTTCATTTGTATTTTTTAAATTCTAACTTTTTTCGTGAACTTCTGTCCTCTCTGCACATTTTTTCTTGAAATTTGTATTTGTTGTAATGTTATATTTCCTACATTTGTTTCCAAATTGTTCAATTTTTTATTTAAATATTGTTTTTTAGTTTTCTTGCACATATGTTTGATTTTCAATTTTGCATTTAACTTTTAGATTTGCTAAAAATGTTTGTAATATTTTAATTTTTTAAAATTTATTTTGTTTTTTGGCCTTTTTTATTTTTTTAATTTTGAATTTGCTGTTGTTTTAAACCTGTTGCTTGTAAAAAAAATATGTTCTCAATTTTTTGTGTTAAATTTATGTTTTATAAAATTTGCCTTAAACTTTCATATCTTTTGCTTTTGTAAATTTGCTTAAATAATTGTTTCAAATTTGTTTGTTTATGTATATTGTTTTTATTCGGATTCTTTAAATATTTCATTGTTTTTTCCTTTTTATTATTTAAAACAGTTTTGTTTCTAACTTGCTACATTTCTTTAAAATTTGTTTAGTTTTTAACATTTTTAAGACTTCTTCGGATTTCTTTAATTTGCTCAAAATCTTTCTTAGTTTCAGAGTTTTAGTATTACGTTTAATCTAAGAATTATTTTAAATATAAGATCCGTTTGCTTGTTGTTTTTTGCTTGTTGTCTCCGCTACGTTCCGTGTCAGTTTCATAATTTTATTAAAACTTTTCGAGTTGACCATATTTGTAATTTGCTTTTCGGAAATTTTTCAGTCTCCGCTAAATTCAGTGTCTGTTAGATACTATTTGTATTTATTCTCGGCCATTTTTATCAAATATTCCAGGTTTGTTTAGTCTCCGCTAAATTCCGTTTCAATTTTGGCATTTGAGTATGACTTTTAGTGTAAGTTATATTTTTAAATATAATGTTCCGGATTATTTTGACTCTGCTAATTCCGAGTCTGTTTTGTAACCTTAGTTATACTTTTAGTGTCGGCCATTTTCATAAATTATTTGGAGGAGTGGTGCTTTTCTTTTTTTAGTATTCGCCGAATTCTGTGTCAGTTTCCTAATTTTAATGTTACTTTTAGGCTCCTATTTTCATAAAATATTCTGGGTTTCATTTAGTGTCCGCCAAATCCCGTGTCAGCTTTGGAATTTTACTGCGACTTTTGGTCTAGGTCAATGTAGCGATCTTTGGTCAGTAAGGATGTGTGTTTGTCAGTAAGGGCGAATCTTGGTGAGTAGGTGTGGGTGATGATTAGTAAGACTGTTAGCCAGTTTGTGTAGGTGATGATCAGGATTTGTGGTAAATATGTGTGGGTGCTGGTCAGTAGGTGTGTGAGTGCTGGTCGGTAAGACAGTGTATTGGTCAGGACGTGTGGGTGATGATTAGTAGGGGTTGTTGGGCAGTATGAGTGGTTGCTGACCAATAGGTGTGTGTTCTGGTCAGTAAGGCTGTGTTGGTCAGCAAGTGTAGGTGCTTGTACCCAGAGTGACCCAGAATGTTAAATTCCCATAGACCTCCATACTGACCCAACCGTAATGTTAAATTCCCCTTTGCCACCATAGTGTCATCCAAAGTTTGTCCTATGGACGTTTTTAAGACTTAATTGTCCCCCCCCCCCCAATAATGATAATTTTTTTTCTCCAAATTGCAGGAGAATGGATTTCTCCCTTCACCAAATACGGTTCTTCCCCCATAGAGCCATCCATAACTACTTATACAGCCCAAGGTTGAATATATTTTCAACACAGAAAATGGAAATAAGGTATAAAAAAAAAACACTACTCATCTAACTGTGAAAAAATATCAGAGCGATCATAGAGAACAAGACGCATGTTTGGTTTTTACGAATTCTCACTTTAATAAGTATTGTATTGTTTTTTCTGTACTGAAAATATAATTTAATAGGATAACTTTTCCAAATTTTGTATGATGATCTCAACAATAAAGTAAAAGACATATTTCCGTTGTCAACACTTTCTGTAAAGGAAAAATTATGACAGTTCATACATGGGCTATCATGTCAAAGGCAGTGTTCTAAGTTTGGACGAGTTTATTCAAAAGGAACACGATAATATTTTGTACCAGCCTTTCTCTTTACATTTGCTTAACAGTATTAAAAATACAAAATTGGATGTTATACATTTTTTGTTTCAGCTTTGAATCATCTAAAGTTTGTTTTCTATTATCGTTTAATGTATCACTGAATCACGATGAGACAATTAAATCCTATCATGCAATGCGCCTATAGGTTTTTTACACAGTGATGTCATAGAGGCATAAGACTAATGTAAATAGGACTGAATCAATTATGATACACTTAAAACTATATTACTATTTACCGCAGAAGCGGATGACATGGCCAGTTAGTGTTAGACGGAGTATCGCCACGAAAACCGGACTCTGGAGACTTATTAGTATAGATGATGATCACGATTATTATTATATTATTATTATCAGTAGTAGTAGTAGTAGTAGTGTTGTTGTTTTTGTTGTTGTTAATGTTGTTGTTATTTCAAGAAATCTCTACAAAAAGTCAAGTGTAATGTCAACAGGAAGTATATTGTCTGGACTTTGCTCATCCTCTGTCCCGGATTCGATCCTCAGTATCACACGTGCAAGGGCTAGAGATCGCCTTATGGTTGGTGCTTTTGTTTGGGTCCCCACCTTAAAGTACCCAACAATGCCGTCAACTGTCTTTTAACGAGTATACATATTTCCTTTAGCGTGTCCTCCACTGATACACGTATAAACGTGTGTTCTTTAAACACACGATCTGACCTTTTTCCAAGTAGAAAAACAAGAAAAAATACATAGCGTAACAATACATTACTTTCAACGGGATATTCTTTCAATTTTGTCAGAAAATTGTATCAGCAAATCATATGCAAGAAATTGGTCACAATTTGCTATAGACATAAACATTTACATAAGATAGAATTAAATTTTTCGTTTTGTGTATTGCCGAAACTGCAACTAAACTGATGTGACTTTCACCCAGAACCTTTCACCTTTAACGTTTCTCAATGCGTAACAAGCAAAATTGATTGCAATGGCGGGCGAAATGACGATTCGTGTATTTTTAAATTAAAAGATTTGGATTAACACTCTTTATTGCTTGAATTTCGGCTTTAAATAAGCAGAATACAACACCCATTTGTCTTGTCGCAAATATTAAGATCTTCACAAGAAATCCGCATGAAGGTACATGGGCGCGCTTCTCTCTCTTGTGTGTAATACTAATTATAAATTTCCTTCACACATATATGGGTACACTTCCTATTACGCCCGTCTCCTAGCAACATAACTTTAGACATACTATGACATGGATTCCCAAAATTTAACCAAACAAAAGAGTTAATATATGTTTGGCAGGGGAACCATTTATGCAACTGCTAAAAAGGCTAATTTTCAACAATACGAGAATATCATTTTCTTTGATTCATCGCTAGAAACTTTTTCCTTTTCCTTTCTCGTGATCGTTTACCTCACAGTAACATTCCTTTGAACTCCATCTTTTAATTTCCTAAACCTGTTTTGATATTTTTGTATACAATAGTCTTCATCTTTGTTGTATTTGTAAGTATTGTTTGTACCAGATGTAAAGTTCTTATAACCTATTCCAACCGCTTTCTTGATAGCAATGGCAATGTTTCATCCAAGTAGCAACCGAAATCTATTTTGAGAAATGAATAAAGTAATAAATAAACAAATAAATTACGCGTGATTTGCAACTTTGCAATTATATACAAGTTTTTACAGCATTATTTGCAGTATCATTACACATAACATTAGCGATATAAAGAAAATTGCTTATAATGGTATTGATAAATAAGAATAAATTCAATACAGCACACTGGAATATATATATATATATATATATATATATATATATATATATATATATATATATATATATATATAAAAGAGCCACGCCACGAGATTTTATGCCATCGGGAGATTAATGCGTATAGTATTTTAAACGGATTTATGAGCATAACTAATGCGGGTATGACATTGCCCTAGCAATGGCGTGTTTGAGACATAACAGAAAGATTAAATCAGTATTTCGCCTAAATGTGTCATACAGGTTTGTCAAAGAGGTTCAAAATATGTTGTAAGGTTTTTCAAATACGTATCCGGAGCATCTTGATAAATTAATCGAGTTAGGGATCGTCTTAGAACAAGAACGACGTAAACTCTGTGAAGCATATAAGAAAAAACCAGAAAGGTCCTTTTATGATATTGTGCAAGAAAACTTTAAGTCGCTGACGTTGACTGTGCCATCTAACGAAGACGTTGAAATGGCGGGACTTCAGTGAAACGTTATTCCAGTGCAGAGACACAGAACCCATAGACTCAGTACTCAGAGATAACACATTAATCCTTGGGAATATCAAGTTCAAAGACAAGTTTACCAACTCGTATGAAATTCTTGGATGTGAACGTACAATGGGTGGTTTATTTCCAGTTGGTGTAATGCACTATCGTAATGGCAAGTGTGCAGTGATTGCACCAAATACCTGCTTAAAGAAAATTATATCTGAACAGAAAGAGAGATTTGATACCAAGCTGCGGAGGCTGCCGCGTGGCATAATATCTTGCTTACGAGACGCTACCCTGCCTTTAATTATTACCATCATATCTCCAAATGTTTTATTCACGGATGACAGTCGTGTTGTCAGCTACCATCCAGTGCAGCATAATCTGATAATGTGCCGGTTTTGGTTACAAATACCTTCAATTTAGTAGGATAGATAAACAATATTTATATATATTATATATATATATATATATATATATATATATATATATATATATATATATATATTTATATATATATATATTTATATTTATATATATATATGAAATTCAATGGCATTGAGATGCAATCAATGCAAAAAGGCGTATGCCTTGGACAACGTGAACTCTGCCGCAAAACATACTATTATGAATATTGTAAATCGCATTTGTTCTCTTAAAGTGTTGGCCTCGGTGTTCGACCATGCCTTAAATGTGGTATCGGAGTAAAGTCGCATAATCACTTTGCCGACTATGTGGATTTATTGGCGAGTATTATCGCGCGCGCCGGCAAAGACTCACCAACACAAATATGGAACTTATTGTCGCGAAAATCCCGACGACGTCAACGCCATTGAAAAAGATACAGAAGTCAATGACAAAATAGACAGGATTTAAGCGATTGTGGTTTCTGATTCTGGTAAAGTAAAAATATTTTAAAAATTATTGACAAAATAAGTAATTAGACAATGATTTTCCCTTATAATAAGGTATGCCGACTGTGAATCAACGTCAGTAATCCGCGCTAGAGCGTGGAATAAGGATACCAAGTGGTATGAGAAAAGCCGACATACTTAAATTACTAGGACTCGTAGCAGTTTGTCCCAGATGAGGCACAGTCGGTTGTAACAGCAACATGAAACTGTGAATCAACTCAAACAATTCGCGCGAGAACGTGGAATAAAAAAACCGAGTGGCGCAAGAAAAGCCGACATACTTGCGTTATTAGGACTCACGGTCGAATAGCGTCAGACTGTGAGAAAGTTTCGTGCATTGGCAGAACAGTATTATATTAAGATTTCTCAACGGGCCAAGCGGGCTGATATTGCACGCATAGTTGCTGATGAACAAAACCGTTGTCGTATCGCACGTGCTATTGCCAAAGAGGCTGTTGTGTATGGTCCTCAAATAATCAAAGTTCCAGAATTCAAATTACACAAGCACTCTCGTGAACTTCAAGATTACCAGGCAATAATTGCAAGCGTATATAAACCAAGCATAGACGCTGTGAAACTTCTCTCGAATATGCGTCAGGGAATTGTATCAACCTTGCCGCATGCGGATGAGACGGCGCTGCCTTCCGAATTCAAGGTGGACATTGTTCTCAATGTGGAATTTACCATGCCTGGTCATTAACCAAAGACGGCTTTGCACCATCTATAATACTATGGTTTCATAGTGATGTATGTGTAATCTTGAACCATAAAGACACTGAGGCCATCAATGATGAAATTAATAAAAGTTACGCAAAGATCCTTGAGAAGTTTGAAACATACTCCAGAGGAGGTTCAGAATGGATGATTTCCACATGCTTGGAAGTTCAGTTTCATATTTCCCCACACAAACCTTTTCGCGCATCGAGTTACATTCCAACACCAGCGGGTATTCCACCACGGTCAGTAATGCGTGTGAAAAATGATGACAACAATGGGCGTTCTTGTCTACGCTGCATCCTGGAACACACAAACAACACCTGGGAGAACTTAAGTTTGGAAACATCGAATTTCCCATACAAGTTACTGACATCAGTAAGTTTGAGCGATTCAACCCTGACATCGCTGTTAAAATGTTTGCTTGGAACAAAGTCCTGCAGCCGATTCGACTATCCACGGTGAGAAGCGCTCGTACAGCATTGATGTATTATTGTTGAGCAACATAGATGGCTCAGTGGTGCGGTATCACTATGGGTGGATAAAAGATTTTCCACGAATGGTGTATCGGCACAGCGAGCACAAGGGGAAACAGTTTCCATGTCGATGTCCCATGCATGTATTTAGCACGCAACAGTTGCGCGCGTACACATGACTTTTAGTTCCGTATTGCATCTACTCGGACTTCGAATGCTTGAACATTCCTGTGGACGCTCCGAGGTTCCGTCGAATAAGACGCAAGGAGCTGAACAAGTCCCGTGCGTGTTTTGCTACACTATAGTCAGATGCGACGGAGCGACGGAGTCACCAATGTTATATCGCGGCCAGGACTCGCTTGAGTTGTTTATTAAATCGCTCGAAGTTACAGCGAAATGGATTCGACAGCAGCTCATTGCTGGATCTGTGATGGTCCCTTTGGGTCTGATGCCAAAGTTCACGATCACTGCCACATTACTGGTGCTTACAGAAGAGCCGCACACGGCGCATGCAATCTACAGTTGTGAATTTTTAAAACAAAACATTCCGGTTGTGCTTCATAACTTGCACGGGTATAATGGCTACTTAATAATGCAAGGGGTCGCAGCAGCATCGAATGCAACAATAAGCGTCATCCCCAACAGCATGGAAAATACATGACGTTTCGGCTGGGCCAGCTGCAGTTTGTTGCTTCGTTGCAGTTTCTCAATTCCGCCCTTGATAAACTAGTGAGCAACCTTGCAGCGAATGGTAACGATCGTTTTACGATTACACATCGTTACGGCGGTGCCGTTGATGAAAGTTCCAAGTTCGCCTTGCTTACTCGCAAAGGAATCTATCCATACGAGTACATGAGCGACTCGGAGAAGTTTTCTGAAACTCATTTGCCACCCATCTAGGCCTTCCATTTATCGCTGTCTCGCGAAGGCATTTCCGACAACGACTACACGCACACGAACAATGTTGTTGTCAAAATCTCGGTGACTATCACGATTTGTATCTGCGCACGGATGTGTTGCTGCTCGCAGATGTCTTCGAGACATTCCGCGATACGATCATGCGTGTGTACAAGCTTGATCCCGGGCATTACTTCTCATCACCATGAAATGGCCTGGGAAGCTCTGCTGTCGAGTCGGAGCTGTTAACAGACCTACCCCAGCATTTATTTTCGAACGTGGTATCCGTGACGGAATTTCCATGGCGAGTCATCGCTACGCTCGCGCGAAAAATCCGCTCATGGATGGATACGACCCCGCTGTCCCAAACAGTTATCTTTACGCCAACAACTTGTATAATGGCGATGATGCAACCAATGCCCGTGTGCGAATTTCAGTGGATTGAGTCCACGCACGTGGACATACACAAACACGTACACAAGTACGATAGCAACAGCTACTATGGATACTTCTTTGAAGTTGATCTGGAGTATCCAGACCATCTGCACGACACCCACAATGATTATCGATGCCCCGCGAGTGGTTATCTCCGTATCAGTGTGCGATCGTGTGCGATCGTGGATGATTCCGGACGCAAGCTTACAGAATGCGTCAAGCCTGTCCCGAATCTGCGTCGCAACCTCAGCTATGTAGTCCACGCACGAAACCTGCAGTTGTATCTGCGGTTGGCGATGTGTGTACTGCGAGTCGACCGGGTGCCTGGATTTCGCCAGTGCGCAAGAATGGCGCCGTATCTACAAATGAATGCGGACTAATGAGTTTGTTCCACTTGTCGATGAATAACTGCTTCAGAGTGGTGTTACCAGGTCTTCATATACGCTCAAATATAATCCAAGCGAGGACAAGATAGAAATCGACTGTTGGAACCACCTGCCTGATGTGCCACTACCAACTATAGGCCAGTTCGGAGTCATAGCATTAGCGCGCAAAAACGCCCAGCAAAAAGATACATCACCGTCGGGCGTGAAATCTGCCAAAGACTGTTTCTACAACGATGAAGTGAAATTCACCGTCGAATCCACCGCGGTTTCATTCCCCAGGGATTATATTAAACCGAAATACAAACGCGTGCGTGGTTGTAAATGCTATTTGCGGAATCATCGCCGCGACCACCGTTGGCCTTGGTGTTGCTGAAATTGCTGTCGTAACTATATCGATAGTAATCGGTGTCGCGGGTGGCCTTGGTAAAATAATTCCGTTACGGGTACATTGACGAATACGTCTCTATCTGGAACCTCTCGTGGCAGCACAAAGTAGTCTCAGTGTGGTTAGTAAACTGTACTCGATGACTATTGAAGATAACACGATTAGCATGGCTGAGTTCGAAATGGTGATGGTCGAAATGAAAACCATCGACGTCTCCGAGCACAGATACGGAACTGCGGCGTTAGTGACCCGAAACAAATAACTGATTTACTGGCAGTGAAAATCGAGTAAATAATTATCAGTGTATATTGATCTGCCTGCAAGCTCACAGCAGTGTATTGGGGCACCTCGTGGTAACTTCGCTTGGAGGAGCACTGGGGTTACTATAGCGTGAGACTCACCGCGGGCTCGCGCACGTAAATAATACACTCACGTGTGATGCGAAGGAAACTCATGGGGTATAAAAGGCTTTGACCCAGATCAGTAAACGAAATTTAAAAGTCCTGTAATGATACTAATACAACTTCTTTTTATTGTTGTTGTTGTTGTTGTTGTTATCATTATTATTATTGTTATTGATGATGTTAATGCTGATGGTTTTGTTATAATAGGTGTAACTGCCTATTCGCTGTGGGCATTTATGCTAAAATTGTTTGTGATGAAAGTAGAAATGGAAGATGGTATGGTAGTGTGAACGAAAATAAAACAACATTAACTCTGTAAATATGTAAATACCAGTCTTATCGAATATGAACAATGATTAAATGAAATCACTGACCCATCACAGAGATGTAAGTACCAAACAGAAAACCAACATACCATTAGTTCCTTTAGTTTCATTAGAGTTTCCTATGCACTATTTCGGTCCAATATTCCTGCGAAAAATAATGGTATCCTGTCCATGCCTCACGGGCTTTATGGGCTTAAGTGAAATCCTACTGCCAAAAAGATTGTTTACATCACTCATTGCCGCCATTGTGGCGATGAGACATGGAAGGAATACTCACTTATTGCTGCCTGACATAAAATGAAGTCTATTATATATATAAACATATGTATGGGCACATCTTTCGTACACACCTCATGCTCATGTAAACTTTGTATTCGCTTTAATTGGTGCCAGATCTTTTCAAAGTTGAATATTTCATATGTCCTCACTTTGTATTCGCTTTAATTGGTGCCAGATCGTTTCAAAGTTGAATATTTCATATGTCCTCACTTTGTATACGCTTTAATTGGTGCCAGATCGTTTCAAAGTTGAATATTTCATATGTCCTCACTTTGTATTCGCTTTAATTGGTGCCAGATCGTTTCAAAGTTGAATATTTCATATGTCCTCACTTTGTATACGCTTTAATTGGTGCCAGATCGTTTCAAAGTTGAATATTTCATATGTCCTCACTTTGTATTCGCTTTAATTGGTGCCAGATCGTTTCAAAGTTGAATATTTCATATGTCCTCACTTTGTATACGCTTTAATTGGTGCCAGATCGTTTCAAAGTTGAATATTTCATATGTCCTCACAGACCGTAAAGTTATTTCAAGCGCATAATGATCACTCGATACCAACCTCAAAGTTTAATATTTATATAATTTTATCGTTGATCTCATCCCAGATATTGACCAATCAGAAGTCTTTATTCATTCATTTCAAGATGTTATTTACTAACTCTTATCGTAATGGTTCCTTTCACTTTGGTAATCAATACAATTCTGAGACATCGCTACTTTTTACCTTAAGAAAAAGGTGTATTATAAAAAGAAGCATAACTTTTATTTCTGTTCTTCCAAGCTTAATAAAACCATTCATAAATTCTTTAGAAATAAAAATGTTCACACGCAGCTATAGAAAAGAGAAACCAAAACATGCCGCAAACCGGGCCCCATCTTATCTTTACCTCGCTGAACCCTCCGGAGCAGATATTTTCCGACTGCATATCTTAGCATATTAGTGTGAAAAGAAAACGAAAAAAAAAAAAAAAAAAAAAAAAAAAAAAAGTTGATAGTATAGGGGAAAACAAAGACAAAGGATCATTAACATTTAAAATTTAAAAAGATAAAAGCAGATTAAAATAAAGTTAAAGTTTTGAATAGAGACAATAGAATGGTTTATTCGTCTGTCTTGTAAGCTTTATAACTTTATTACCTGAATTATCAAAACCTTCCATGTGTAACCCGTCAAATGCCGTACATGAACGGGGTATTTGTCAAATGGAAAAATACGAACCTCACAGCGGCAGTAGCGTTTAACCTAGGAAATAAATAAAGAAAAGAAAGAAAAAAAAAAAAACATCAGTACTCTTCATGAGTTTTAAGAATGAATCTCAACACCAAGTTCAAAGTCTGAAAACGTTGGCATTTGTAACTGATTAAACTGAGGATACTACCAGAATCCGTGTAGGACTTAATAATTTTCAAATTTTTTATTGATTTTTTTAAAAAATTTGGTTAAAAATCCAAATTTTTAAATTTTCAATCTTTTACATTTTTTGTCAATAATCTAAATTTCAACTATTAGATTTTCGTTCGAAATCTAAATTTCCAAATTTTAAAATTTTTATATATTTTAACTTATTTCTAAAAATCTATAGACTTTTACATATTTGGAAGTTTTACAATCTCAAACTTTCACTTTTCCGATTTTTTTATTTTAAAGAAAATAAAAAAAATTCATTGGTGACAGTTATTTTGTATCGTTTGATTTGTTACCTAGCGTGTCAATTGGATAATTCCTCTCTCCGATTTTATATCCCCAGCTAATGTTTCATCATTTTAAAAATGCTCTATTTTGGCGTTAGTTCCAATTAATTATGGTGTTTGAAAGGAATGGGTAAATATATGAATAAATAACTAGATATGAAAAGCTTACAATGATCTTTAAAGATGTATCAGCTGCATTTTTTAATTTTATGCAAGTTATGCTTTAAATCACTTTCTTATTCTTTTACATTTGTTAGGCTGATCACATGCAACATGTGTAAGAAATTCCTACCATGAAAAAGAAATAGCGAGGTGATTATCGCGTCCTTTATGTTAATATTAATTTGCAGTCGCCCTAAATTATAATGCAGACGGAAAAAAAGATGTTACAGATCAACCAGAATGATATGTTATTTTGGCCTTTCAGTGGAATGTAGGGCCAAGTCCACTCGATACAGAGCCTCGGTAGCTCAGTTGGTAGAGCGTCCGACTCGTAATGCAAGGGTCGCGGGTTCGATACTCGTCAAGGCCAGCCAGGGTCAGCTGCCTCGGTGTTTCCTTGGGGAAGGCGCATGCTATAGCCAATAATTTGTTAAAAATGCAGTTAAAACCAACAACATCCACTCTATACAAATATAATGCACTGCATGCATCAAACATGGATAGTATGGCAGAATGATCTCGTACACGTATGCCATGTACAGTGCATGCACACCTCCATTCTTAATTATCGGGACCAAGCCCTAACACAATTCCAATGAAACTGTCACACGGACGGGCCAAGTTAACCGAGCTATCACACTATATTCATCGGGGATAATCATAACGTCGCGATTACAATTGACTCCGAAGACACGATTCATTCTCTGCGGAGGAAGGTTTTGCCTTTTCTCCTTGTAGCTTTGTACTTTCTAGAAAAGTTGTAGTCCACGGAAAAATAAATACTCCCTGTTCTCCTGTAAATTCATTGCTTGTGATAACTACGTTGTGGGTTTCATAATTACTTCGACACTCTGTGCTTGGCGTTATGCAAGAATTCAAATTAAATTCCATATTTCAGCAAATTGTTATCTTAATATACACAAATGTCTAACTGTCATAACTTTTAAAAGGTATAACAGATCTTTAAAGAGTATTTTCAAAGTGTTTGTTTGTTTGTTTTCTTTCTTTCTTTGTTTTCAAGTTATACTGCCGTCTACAATCGACTGGCACACAATATGCTCATACTATACTCCAGCTAACGATATTGTCCCATTTTTTAAAAATTATGCTGGATAATACTTTCCATTGGTTACACTGCGAATACGGTCAACAAGTGATTTCTTGGTTTTGTTGTATTTCAGAATATCTGTATTTTTTTCTCCAAAATCCTGAATAGCCTTGAACAAATATACACAAGCAATGGACTTTTCGGAGACCAGAGTGTCTGTAGTGTTCCGTGACAAAGTATAAAACTAAGAGGAGAAAACAGACCAAACGTCTCTTTGATGAGCATTAGGTCACGTGATTGGAGCCTATTCCGCGTGCAATTTGAGGGTATTCCTTGCGTAGTCATTTTATCCTAAATATGTTGATTCCCACGGTGACATTAAGAAATACGTGTACTTAATCTGACACATAGCATAATTTATTAAAATCGTCGTAAGAAAGCCTAATTAATAAAAACTGTGCATTTTGGCCCAATTAGCAATAGACGGTTTATCATTTTATAATCGACCCAATTAGCAATAGACGGTTTATCATTTTATAATCGACCCAATTAGCAATAGATGGTTTATCATTTTATAATCTTTATTGCTTTCAAGTCATTTTAGTTATTCAAACTAATTTATAAATAAAATCACGTGGTTATCTAAACTAGTAAACACCTACACGTAGAGCAAGTATTGAATCACTCACTTGTTATATTCGGCCTCGATCTTCTATTTTAGAACATTTCAACGATTCATTCGATGGCTCAAATATATTTTGTGCATTGCTTATTCTCTGTATCGTTCTTATTTCACTCTTTTTCTCTCAGACGGAGCGTATATATCGCTAACTCCGCACATGTTTCGATAACGGCTATGCTTACAGAATTTTCTTTCTTCTTAAACCTTAACTGTCTTTTCCAAAAGCATTACAAGTTCATTACTTTGGATCAGTGATTGAATAATCCAATTGAAAATATAATTTATGTTGTGCCAAAATATGCAGCTTATGTCTGTTTAGTATGACCGAATAAATATTCCCTAACGAATAGTACCGGATACCGTCAGCAAAACTGGATTTAAGTAGAAGTATGAGAGTTAGGAAAGGGCATCTAACTAAGACGAAAGACTATAAAACTCTCCCTGCTATCTCAACATGAATAAACTGGTATCCTTCAAAATGGTAACAAACGATTGTATATTGGTAGCAGGGACTTAGATATTAGTCGGGAGGCGGCAATATTTCAGGTTGATTTGAGGGCAATTTATTTCACACCATCATTTCCCCCACTCCTTTCATTTCCACCTGACCCTCATAGAACAATAGTACTAGAGCTATATGTTATCCATTTATCCTTAAAAGTACAAAATCATGTACCGCAGCTGACACGTAAAATCACATTTCTATGAGAAGTGAGATACCCGTGTTTTAAATGCTGTGTCTGCATATTTTACAGCGGATGGACTGCAAATGGTTTCTATTTGTCGTATTTCCGTAGCTTTCCCTAAAATCCGTACCTCGAGTATTGACAAGTTGTAAAAGAATTTGCAATGTTATTTCCCATTTTATGATTATGGCAAGCTTAGGTAAAAGGACATACAAGTCTTGCCAAGAATGAATTAAGTGCTAGCTCTCGGTACTTCTTAAGGTGTCATTAGGATATATCTAGTAAATTAATTATTTAGAAACTCATGTCATGCTGTCCCCTTTAGATCAATCAAGGGCAGATCCAAGGGGGATGTAGGAGAGGATACGTGTTATACTTTCAGAATACCAGACGGTGAGATTTGACAAATACTCTGTGAGGTATGCCTAAATTCTGGAAGATCTCATCTTGTTCAAGGTCTTGCACATGCAGTGATGTGCAATGCAAGTAAATTTATTCTTTAAAATAACGGTAGACATACGCTAATAAATTTATGATCACAGGTATGGGGGCACCTTTATGATCTGCTCCTGATTTATCCAAAACGTAGATATTACCTCCACCCGACTCGCATCCAAGACTCTGCAACTAATCGACAATTGTTTGCTATTTTTGTAAAAGATAAAAGTTTTACAATTACTGGCAGATCTTCATAGTCTTCCATCTTCTTGAGATGTGTGTTGCAAGCGTTCCTACTTGTAATGGTATCCGCTTTTGCAGATGGTGTCAGGTCTTTTTATTTATTTATTTATTTATTTATTTATTTATTACATACACCATAACCGGAGCTAAGGCCAAAATACAGCATTTTCAAATTTTAAAATTCTTAAACATAAAATCGGAGAGAGGAAATAATTAAAACGAGAAAATATACTTGGCACGTTTGAATGTTTGGCTCTTTTAAAAATCTACAGTTTAGAAAAAGTTAAACTTCCAAATATTTAAAACTGTTAAGATTTTTAGAAATTTGTTCAAATTTGGAACTTAGATTTTGAATGAAAATCTAAGCGATCTTTAGGTCTAAATTTTTTTAATATTATAAAATATTTCAAAGTAGGAAATTTAGAAATTCGATTTTTGACCAAAAGCCTAAATATAAAAAAAATCACATCTTTTCTTATTTTGAGTTTTGAGCTTGAATTTGAGTTTTTGCTCAAAATGTTTCGGTAATACGGTACACAGTATGTTATTGGAAATATGGAAAAAACTGATCGTCAAAAAAGCAGTGAATTTACTATATAGTGATTACAAGATGTGTTTACTGGATTTAGCATACCGGTGCTTTAAAATTATTCTACAAGAAAACTATACAGATTTTAACTGTGGACATGATCTTTGAAATCAATATAAACAGTACTCGCATGGAGCATTAATCTTCCAAATGGATACCTCATGAACAATAAGAATCGATTGACTAGATCAACAAAGCTAAAATTGACTGTAAATAATTAAGAAATTTCAGCTAAGGAAGTAAATTAAAGCAACAGATACCTACAGCTTTCCCATGAGCATTGACCGATTACAATTTTTGTAGAAAACAGATCATTAAATTGAGCATGGAAAATATATTGAAAAGATTGATCCAATATAGCAACATTGTAACAAGAGAATTTTTGTTACAGAGAAATCTAGCAGTCCGTACAATTCTTGGATTGGGTCAATTTTCTTGGGCCGCTTGTCTCTGTCTCCTTGTTAGAAACACTTGCTCACAAGTTTCGGCACTGTTCTATGCATGTAACTGACAACTCTCAGACTTAGAGCTTGATGATGTCAGCAGCAGGAGGGTGAACAGACTAGATTACTGAGGACCGAGCCTTCTACCGCTTTTTACGACACTCAAAACCGACCAACAAACAGACATCCTCCATTTGTTAAACATGGCCCGCCACGGCTCCTAGTAGTGATGTCAGCAGCAGGGAGGTGAACATACCAGATTACTGAGGACCGAGTCAGCCGGCGAGCCTCTCACCGCTTTTTCGGACCCTCAAAAACCGACCAACAAACAGACATCCTCCATTTCTCCATATCTTGAAAATGACCCGCCGCGGCTCTAGCAGGAAAACAAAAAAAAGGTATTTTCCAAAAAGATGTTTATATCTTGGTAGACCATTTGGAGTAATAAGAGCAGCCCCCCCCCCCCCCCCCCGCCAGCCCGGGTCTTTAGAGAGGCAGCCTAGATACCTAGACTCAAACCTTCGGATCTGAGTGTCTCTGGAAAAGATCCGGGAGCAACTCGAGCAGCAAAGACGCTAGAGTGTAGTGCTGCCAGAGACGAATCGCCTGGCGGCCATTGATATTAGGCCCAACGTCCGCCCCCGCACAAAAAAACCCCCACAGGCTACGAAAATGGAGTCTAACCGGCTGGACAGTAAACTCCATAATGTCTTGTTTTTCACACTAGCCGAATGCAGTAGACACCTCTGGTATAGCCAAAGACAAAGACGCTGATCGTATGGTACTCAAAGAAGCCGAAAAAGAGATTTCCGACTTTAAGACAATTGTGGAAGTCTTGGAGGCTAAACTAAAGGCCGCACAGTGTGCCGTGATCGAGGCGAAACGGGAAGCCTCAGACACGCTCAAAAGTGAACGTGATTTTGACCAGCAATCTTGGGCCAGGAGGTTCGCCGCGATACAAATCTGTGCAAGATTCGCGATAAAGATTGTGTTAGTCCTGAGTGTAACTTAGCACAGAACAGATATTGAATATTTTTATTTAAATATAATTGTGACGAATAATGTCTCCACAATTATGAGGGGACACAACATGTGCCAGCGGTTTTCGGTTAGCGCAGATAATATGTGGCAGAGTTGCATTTACGGGATTTGTAGACTCCATAGGCAACAATAAAGACAAGACCGCAGCCCTATTGTTCTTTGTCACGAATGCGGGATAGGGACACAGTCACAAACCCACCTATGTAGGTCTTGCGGGGCTCATAGAGTGGTACAAAAGCTTGCCTACACTGAAAATCTTGTGCAAAAATATCTGGTCTTGTGTTGCAAGAACTGTCATCATGTATCCCTATTAGAGATTAGTCAGCTGTAGTAATATTCATACATATATGGCACATGAACAACAAGCACGTGTATTGCGCGCCGAGTTGGAAGCATTGACGAGGGATCGACCCCTTTATCCCAGGAGTCCCACAGCACTGCAGCATTTCTGGGGGCGACTCGAGCGCCGACGGGCAATCTATCGGCTTAGACTATGCGAGCTAGCAAAGCAGGCCCTGCAGCAGGAATTAGACCGCTTGGGTGCTATTGGAATCAAGGAACCAGAAGTCCACTTTGATCTTGACAAGGTAGCGCCGCACTCTGCGTCTATTCCCAAAAACCTAGACTTTGATTAGTATCGTCGTCTTTGTGACGCCAAGGAAGAGTTTTAAGTCAACGGAGCTGCGCACGTCTTTAGCACGTTTCGTATCAAAGAGGCCGACCCATTCGTACATGGCGACCTTGGCATTATGTCGGAGTACCAAGTTCGAAGCAATCGGCTGATCTTGAATAACCAAATGACCAACGCACATGCAGTCGCTATTCTTCTTATCGTTCTGAAAAGTTTGTCGCATTAAGTTTCTTTTACTACGATGAGAAGAAGGATGAGCTGACGGTAGTAAGCATGACCTATTGAAGACAGAACACCGCAAGGGCAGAAAGGTGGTTGAGATTTCGCGTGATACGAAGCCATGACTTCTTACTGGTATTGATAAGCCTTAGTTTGAAAATGGTTACCCAGTGATAACAATATTGTACGGCATCTACTCCATTCGAGAACCCGATCCAGACAACCCGGTCCCTTCGAGGGACAGTGAAATGAAATGCGTTGCACAGCGTATGGTGGAATACTTTGAAAGCACCATTAGAGGACAAGGCGAAACAGGCGAAACAGAGGTTTGCCGTCAAAAGCTAGTGATGTGGGAGATGACATTGCTGGCGGTGACATATATCACAGCGGAAATTACCGCTCGAGGGGGCAGGTAGTCGAGCTTATCTTCCACAACTGTCACGCCTGGCCGAAATCTCCACTTTGAGGTGGTGCGCAGGGTTGAGTGCTACAATGGCTATATCTGGGACGCCATTCAGAGATTACGAAAGGCGAGCCAAAGATAGTGTGGGTTGGCGGTGTAGACGACAAAAAACTCGACCCCACGCTTGTGGAACAATTTGTGTTGGCCGACGGTCGGTGCTTTAAAACCCGGGAGAAACACCTGCAGATTATTGCGGCCTGTAGCAAGTGCACAGACAATGCTGACGAGCTGGCTACCAAAGTCTCTAGCGAAGACTCCTATGCTGCTAGTGTTACCCGAAAGAGGAACGACCGAAAGCCAACACGCAGCTATGTTGGAGGATATCCAGCAGGCGTCCTCACGCACCTTAAAGTGACCGTGGCCATTAAAATCCTACAAGAAAAAAACCCAAGTCTAGCTACCGGAGGACATGGAAATGAGACACATTGTCATTGCAAATTTACAGCCGTTAGTGGAAAAGGACTGCAAGCGCATGACGCGCTAGCTGGTTGCCGACCGTGGAGAGCTAGACTTAGTCGTGCGCACCTGCCGCGACACCAACTCGCTGGTTGGTTATGACAAGGCGCCCCTCGAGAACTTCAATACACCATGACGGCATGCAGTCGCAGTACACGCTCCTCGAACTTCCATACTTGGCTACGAGATTAATAATCTTTCCAATAGGCTGCAAAGGTTTCCTGCTTAGGCTGTAAGGGTTGCAACGGACTCTATTTACATCAAGTCGGAGCACCTTGCCCGATGGATGCGCTTTGCGAGCCCATGCAAAGGAAGATCGAATCTATTACGAACCCACCTCCCTTATATGCAAGAAAAAATGTCATGTTCTGTCCGAGAGCAACAGTTTGTTCCTGGGGACAGTGGCGTATTAAGGATGAAAAGCTACTGACCCCCAATGATAGCGCAGCCTACATGCATGTATGTCGCTCCCCGCGGTTTTTTGCAGTGCCATACTCAACGGCTCCCAGGGTCAATGATCTGCTGGCAGTGCACCGCTTTTCCTATCTCAACGGCGGAGGAAACTCTATAAAGACCGACCCACTGACCTGCAAAGGAGATGCGGTATCGATACCGTGCTAATATGCACACACAAACCTAGCACATCTTCTTTAGCTGGAACGGATAAAAAGAATGGAGGCCATAATGTATGGGTCAGAAATGCATTCCGCGGGTTTTTATTTGGAACGAGATTTGCACAGTTCCCCGCCACATTATCAAGACCTTTATCGAGTGCCTAGAATTGCGGGGCGTTCAAGATGTCTGATGCGGTAAACAAGGCCAACCACTGCCCACAGCCGAAGACTTGTTGTATGACTGGCTGCGTGACTATGTCGAGCACAAAAAGAGGTCGAGGAAGACTACCGTGCCAAGGACGAGGCCTTCAAAACCTAAAAAAGAGGATGCGCCTCAGATCTGATAGTGTCTAGTGTCGGGAGAAGTGTAAGATACTCACCGCCTGTCGAGGCTGGAATTTCTTTCTTTAACATTGGAAGCCCGCTGACACGCCCGTAGTCTCCCATACCTTGGTGTGTGATAGTGCCCAAAAAAAGAACTTTTCAGACACGCCGCTCACTCTTTTGCACCACGCACAGAACAGTCAGCGTAAACTATCTTCCAAGGATAAACGGGGATCAGAAGCATACGCTAAACGACATCGTCGAGGTGACCGTTGCAGCAATTATGAATTTACTGTCCACAGCTACCAGGGGCTTACCAGCACAAAACCACGCAAAGTTTGGATTCGACGACTGCCTACAATTGTCCAACCTCGCTTATTGGCTGTGGGGGTCGAGGTTAAGTGGGCGCCTACCGAGCAGGAAATTCGCAAGGTCGTCTAGAAAAAGCTTATCGCATATTAGTAGCAAGAGAAAGCCAATGATTTCCCTGTTTGAACGACAAGCACACTCATTGTGGACGACGTGCTCCGCCTTAAGAAGCAGCAATATAATCGCTGTACCGCTAGCAACATCGAAATGCTCTATGTCAACGAGCCGAACGACATGCAGCAGTTCAGTGTAGACTGACATCACAACGCCCAGCGACATTCGAAGGGCAGTATGAGGTCGACCTGCTTGGGGTGCAACCGCAATAGATGGACTGCGTCTCTTTGTCTGTCGGAACGACGGGAACAGCAGAAACGACAGCAAGTACAAAGTCAGCGGAAACAGTAGGACGAATCGGAATGACATACGGCGGGATTTGACTTCAGCGGCATGTATATTGACCGAGGATCCGGCAAGATGGTAGATGTCTGTCAGGGGAGACGACCTGCACCTTTTCACGCACAAATGCGAACTTAGGCCCTGCACCGTCGGTACTAAGCAAATAATATAGGACGCTCTAGCCTGTAGACTGTTACGGACCACACAGGGTCGGTTGTGCCGCTTTTTCCGCCTTCTAGCCATGCAGGTGTATATAGGTACGCACCAAGGTATTTGAGGGCAGACTTTTCTCTTCCACACCGGCCACGTCACTGACGTTGCAGGTGTAGCCCGCACCACCGTTTCACCACAACGGCCAGCAACCGCCGAACCTACTCAGTGCTACGCGCGTTTTTAAGCAGTATCTCCTGGGTGACGCGGCTCCCATAAACTCCCTGTTGGTATCAACTTGCAGCAAATTGGGCCACGTGAGCGGCCCCTGCTTATAAATACGTGCCAAGCGTCGGCGACTTTGGAAGCCTCCTTTGTGGCGAAGGTATACCTGTACATGTGTCGCCCAACCTTGTCGTGCGGCCGAAACAAGAGGTCGGCCTAGTGCACCTCGTTAGGGGTTGGAACATCAAACTGCGGTCGGGGAATTTTGTGCGGTACTGGCAGTTGAATCTTCCGCACGACTTGCTTAATAAGCCATGCTCTGACAGTATCTTGTGAGACTTTGGCGGTTTCACCAGCTGTACTCGCCTGCAGATTCACTGACGTCTTGGTAAGTCCTTTCAGCATGTTGTTCGTCGCGTAGCCTTTCATTGAGGTTATCGAGACGCTCGTTGTGTTTACGTTGGTACTCAGCCTGCGCAGCTTGGAGTTCTTTCAGCGCCTTGTAGTGGCGGACGCGTTCTTCGTCGGCATCGTTTGGGCTTTGCATAAAATGTGAGGGCGTTAACAATTTCCCGTCGATCATGAGAGCAACTGAGGCCGTTAGACGGACTTGGTGATATTAGCAGGAATGATGCTCAGCGCTGCGATGGTTACGGCCTTTGCTGCGTCTTCGACTTTTAGGCGACCAGTCAGCTGGTCTCATTTTTTAAGAAGCGTTTGGCAATCATCGAATACCCAACTTCAAGGCTGCTGAGTATTGCTCCATGGTAAAGGAGGTTTCTGAGGTCCTTGACGTACGGTGGTGTAGACGTATTGCACATGCATTCCGTGATTATCAAGTTTATGTTATTTCGTTTTAACGACAAGTACAACACACTATTATTCCATGTGATAGGAGTCAGGCGTGTGTCTTATAGATGTTGCGGTACTTGTCGTTGAGACGGATCCGCAGACGTTGCTTTCCATGTTGTTCCGAGGGCTCTTGCACCTGCATTCCGCGAACTTGTTCTGGAGCGCCGTATAAGGTGTAGAGAAGGCCAGCTACCAAAGCTAGGCTGCTCCAAAGTACATAAGATGGCATCATCTGCTGTTTAACTTGAGATGTCACTGCGCTTGTCACTACTGGATCGGTGTACTTGTCGGCAGTATCCTCCATTTTTCATCTCAGCATTTAACCAGCAGCAACTCTACCTGGGTGTTTAACCTTGGTGACCTGTGTCACTTCCAGAGATTGTTCTGCAGACGCATCTGTCTTCGGTTCTGCTGACGCATTCTTTGTCGCTTGTGCTGACGTATCCATCGTCAGTTGTGCTTGTAATTTTTTGTTGTTGTTTCTTTTCAAAATTTACATGTCTATATGTAATCATACCAGTTGTAATGAGTGCAAGTACCGCACCGTACCTAAAGGACAGATGGCTACTAATGTTCGACAAAGAGGTCTGAATGACTGGATCATTTTGCTAAATCACTAACAAGATGTTCGCAATTATATATAGGCAGAGAGTGACTTTTTATTGCTGTGTACAATCTGAGCAGAGACAATCGCAGCGAAGCAGTCATCCTGGCCCCCAGTGTATCCTCGTATATGGCATAGTTCTTTTCAACCCTTTCTTCGCTCATCACCGTAAGGCCCGCAAAGTTATGAGGTCGGCCAATGTATTGTTTCGCTATTCCAAAAGCCACCACCTCGGACAGGCGATCACACTACTGTACTAGTGTTGGTTGGTCAGGTGTGGAAACGACAGCGTGAGTGGCTGTCGTTGCGCCTGTAGCTACTGCGTTTTTCACGCTCTTGGGCTGTTAATCCATATAGTGTCTCGTTAAGATCCGTGTCACTTACAGCAACCGTCATGGTTCTTACTAAGTTCTTGATATGGTTGGTTGAGCGCTTAATTCTAAATAGCTTATAGGTAATATAGGTTAAGGTCCCAAGTTTAATAGCCTGGTTGGTGGCGTACAAAATATGAAGCCGCCACATTACCTGGGTTCCGCGAGCTAGCACAAGTGCGGAGCGGGGCCGTAAACAAACTGGTAGTACACTGGTGGGTCTGTACGCGGAAGTAGCTTACAAAAACTCTCATTCCTGAGAAACTCACGCCTCTGCTCGACGCTCTGCTTCGATAATATTGCTTCTCTTAGCGTGTCCCTAAATGAGACTTTGTCTTTGCAGTAAAGAGGTCTATCCACCAGGTCCACTCACGAAAGTTACGGTCAACGACGTTGTACTTTTGTGTTATGACCCATACACTAATGCTGGCATGGAAGTTGACGTAGTGCAGCTTTGTAAGGGCCGTTTTGTTATGCAGGATGCCAGAAAGAAAGGCGCATTCGTCGGGTAGAAACGAAAACGTGTGATGGTTATCTCGAACTTGTGAGGTTCATCCAGATTATAGCTCTCAGATTGATCAGATATACTGCCTAGTCTTTCTTGCCGCGGGACTACGGCCTGTCGTATGCCTTGTTCAGGCGTATAGTAGGGCAGATAATGACGATGACATCAAAGTGGCCCTTAAATGTCTATTCGAACAGTTTCCAGGCAAACACGTTCTTTAGGCAACCGCAGCGACCGACGATCGTGAGGTAGTGTGACTGTAAGTTGTCAAAGATTCCTTGCCGGAACGGCAGACTAGTAGATTACCCACTCAGATTGGCCATTTTGTATGTTGATCTGTGCGTCCATGATGATGTATAAATACATATTTAACACACCTGTCGCCTGAACCATCTTTTCAATCTGCAGCGCTATGCCTTCGCTCGCGTTTTACATGCGTCCTCCTGACTCATGGAGTGTGTGGTCTTCCGTTTACATGATATCAATACATGATATCAATAACAAGGGCAAACCGGGTTTGGTAAAAGACACCAACATCAATCGACGGCAATTTGGTGTCTTTGATAGACTCCTTCGCCATTATTTTTTGAGCCTCTTCCAACTGCTGGTATTTAGCCTGCCCTGGAAATAGATCTGGTTTGGGATCGTCAACAATACCTCGTTCATAACGAGATTGTAGAACTACTCAGTATCACACGCGAACTCAAAGCTCATTGTTACATCCTCGAAGAGCAAAAATATCGCCTTTATCCTTTTGGTCAGCGTGTTCAGATTGAAGTTGTACGTATCGTCTTTCTTATTCACCAACATCCTGCGATGGCACAGAACTCTGGTGTACGAGATGTACTGCTGCCTGATCATGCGTGCCAGTTCTGCGTGGGTCACAATGTCGTACTCCAGAGAGATACCGACGATAGTGAAACTTGCCCCCTTATTAGTGCCCTGAATCACCCCGTGGTAATCGTTAAACGTCAGCTCGAAGGTGAGATGGTCTGAAAGCCCAGACTGGTAGTATGGCATGTGATCATTTAGTAGCTCGAATCGAGCGGCACAAAGAAGCAGTTCCCAAACGCGGCAACGATAGACGCATCGAGCTGGGTAGCAGCGACGGCGTTGCCAGCGACGACACATATAATGGGAGTGTTGGCGTTTTGTGTGCCTGATAGGCAGCATTAGTCCACTCTTTTTCCGTCAGCCAGATATCCTTGTAGACACGCGAAACATGGGCATCGTCAATGCTGGCCAATTCGTTTCCTTCAAGCTATACACTAATCTCTTGGATGATGGCGCGTCCCAGGATTTTTACAATTGTACGGTTGGCTTCTGGCCGTAGCTCAAATCAATTGTGAATGCCAGCTTAGCAGTGCCAGACACAATTATATTGTTTCTAGTGAGGTTTAGAAATCTGTCAATAAGCTGATAGTGTTGGTATATTGTGCTCGGGTTATTAATCTCAACGACGGTGCTCCGGACTATCTTTTCACCAAGCATGCGGCGGAGGGAGCTGAATGGATTGAGTTTGCTTCCTTATTGTGACATTAAACATACTAAAGTTCGTTTGTCATCTCTTTATTACAGGGCTGATCTGTTAAAGCTTTACTTTTACAATGACTGATTGAAGCTGTGATGTTGAAATGGAATATTTTGGAACAGAGGGAGATGATATTAAAGATGAAACAGAAGATACTTCATTTACCAACGATTATTATCAAGAGACACATTATTTAGAAAGCCGGCTAAAAACCTTCCTGGCGACGACCTGATAATAGCTAAAAATGAAATTCGCAATAAAAGAGTCGATGAATTTTAAGGCAAACGGTATAAAAGACGGACCTGTCATTTACAGACAATACTGTAGAAAAAGGTGTATTAATACTTTGGAGATATAATATAGATCTTGAATACATAAAGGGAGGGTTTGCTAAACCATAGACTTTCCACAGTAGAAAGTAGGCGTAGCAAAGGCACACATACAAAACTAGGTCTAGACGAGTCGCCAGAGAGGACAAGCAAACCGATAGCATACACACTGTCAGTACGAGATGAGCTTCTGTTTGTTACAATTGGAATCACATATGTCGAGCTATTCGATGCATTAGGATCCGAGTACACTGCGCTTACAGAAGTGTCAGCACAGGAACCAAGGCGAGAAATTCTTGCGCTTGTGATTACTCTTGCTAAGACTGTAGAACTCGATAAAAACCTAGATGCAAAGAGATAAAAGCTGACTGAAGCTAAAAATGAAACAGCGCGCCAGCATATACGAAACCGCATTGCAGATCTGGAGATGATACGCGAGGATCCACTAAAGATAGGCAACAATCTACGAGGGGCACTTCACAACCAATTTACTGCTATTCAGGAGACCATCAACAATATTATCCACAGGATACAACCCTCACCAAGCGGCTGCGAGCTCTCTTTCGTGAACAGTTCATTACGATCGCCTCGATTATCATAGCGCTGGGGTTTATAAGTACAATTGTGCTCGCGGTCACAGGCTCTGCAGGCGAACATACACCTAAACTTTACTCCAGCATAAAAATAATGCGTAAAAATGCAATTGGAACGGCGGGCTGGAAGCTGAAAACGCTTGCAGAAAAAAACTTTTGCGGTGCTGCCCGGTATTATTGGCACTATTGTGTCATTCCTCCTAAAAGCAGCTGGTAATGCCATTGACTGGCTGGCGAGATATTTTGGTGGCGTTTGTCATTGTGATAGCAGTCGCATTTTTTGTCGTTCTCCGCTCTCACATTAGCACGCGCAGGCATCAGAGCGAACGCTAAGACATCACTGGACAGTATGCTCGTTGTTCAATAGCAGAGAATCCAAATGACAGCAGGTCGTACCATAATAATACCCACGACTAGTGCTGTTTAGTCGGAATCGTGGTCTTCGGCTTCTTTTGCGTTGGTTGGTATTGTTGTTCAAACAGATACGTCTTGTGTAGGCAGGTCAAAGCCATCCTATCCATGCGTCGTTGGTTGTGGTTGTTGTGGTGTACTTTGCACTTGTGCGAAGATCCATATCGAATTAATATTGACGCTTGTGCCTATCGTCATATTGTCGTCCGCCATAAGACGTTTGTTGTTTAACGTTTCATAGTTGCCAACTTTAAGCTCCGGGTCAGTTGGGATCATGTAAAGGCTGCCCCCAAGGGCTTAATCTAGCTTGTTTCTGGCGTATCCAACCAATTACGTCGGTTGTGGTCCTGTAAACGAATACTGGACGGACTCCCATGTAGCGTAGTGAAGTCCATAGTAGCCCATATTGCTGGCAGTCCGTGTATTTATCGACATTAAGCTCGTTACAGAAGCGCTCGTCGGCAACTATGTTAATGCTCTTTTCAAACACGTTCCACCCTGTTTGGCCTGGAAGAGGACACCGCATCTGAGCGAGAGTCTTTCTTACTTGCTAGTAAACATTGAGCCGATAAAAGATGTGCACCATCTCTGGCAGCTCTGCCAGTGCTGTTCCAGCAAACAGGTGGTTGAGAGCACTAACACTACAACTATTGGTCGCGCACCAGACAGCAAAGTGTACTTGATTTTGCCAAAATATCATCTGCCGTTCCGGAGTTCCAATTATTCACAATATCTTTGGACTTGACAAAAGGTAGCACGTACTTATTGACCACGTCAATAAATTTGGTCCGAAACAAAACGCCATCATGCACATACACGTTGAGATTGAGCAACAGTTCGTGGATCTGCGTTTTCTCGGCATTGCAATATTTAAAGACGCCGCCGACACAATATTTCGCGTCGCTGTTTAAACGAAGTTCTTGTAGTAATAACATCACTCCCGCACAAGTGCTGCTTCTGACAATTAATGTTGTATTGACTATTCCTCTATTTGGAACGGTGGCTATTGAAAAGTTGATATGCACTTGTCCTGGTACCCGTGTAGAACTTTGAGAAATTTCGTTCAGCCCAGGATGGTACAACGTTTTGGCCTAGCTTGGCTGCAACAAATTTGACATGCTCGATTTATGGTTCCATAACGTCCGGGCACCTGTCACCGTTCTTGATGGGTATTACAACAGAAGCAAGATGAAAAATTTAATTCAGGCTACCATTCCTGGAATATATGTGGCCTATAACGTTGCGACTAGGCTGACCAGCATCATACTTACTGAACCGAACTGGGTGCTCCATCTCTGACCGCTCGACCCATCTTTGATTTGCACAAAAAGGGGGTTTCGTAGCAGACAAGCATACAACACCCACTCCCCTATCATTTGTCAACGTCCTACAGCTTTATGTCCACCTCGAACAAATAAGCTCAACTGGGAATATTGTTAATGGAAAAAATAGCACCCTGCTACAAGTTATTTATGTGGGTGGTGAGTTCTATGGGGAGTCGCGTACTGTCTCGTATGAAATGTCCTTGGCGATAACCTTTCCTTCGGGGTATGTAAAACCCTATACCGGTCGTTTCACCGGCAGGAAAACACAAACAGTTATATTCGAAAAAGACGCGCACTGCTGCATCACAATAATCGGCTACAAAAACAAACAGTCGGTGAGCCTGCGTACACTGGGCATGGTAATCTTGGTGAGCGTATTGACCGGCGTGTTGAAGACCGTGTTTTTTCTAGATCTAGTAATATCAAACAAACAAACGACTTCTTTGACATCACCGCCGTCTTGACATTACACCACAGCGACAGGTTAGAGGCGACGGTTCACAGGGGCGCTAAATCTCCCACACCTCCAGATGAATTAAACTTTCATATCACGCTGCTTACAGAGGAATTATAATGTCGCTATAGCCAAATCTCCAAGACCCACAGGATTTTCGACTGAAAAAGATGTGCGTGGTTGAAATCAAATTACATGAAGAGGCTGAGCAGCGGCGCACTCTGTACAAAAGGTATAGGCGCGCAAAAAACGCGGTGGATGGTATTGATACTACATTGATGGTTGTGTCTCTGGGCTCCGGTGTGGCGGGAATCGGCAATATTGTCAACAACGACTATTCATGAAAACCAAAAAGCACACCGAAATCTGCGTCTTGGCCGAGTCAAAGCTCAACACAATATCATACTACATATGTAAGGCGTTACGCAAATATGTCATCTCTGAGAAAGAGTTCAAGTTTATCACGGATGAAATTGACAAATACACAACCACGAAAAATGAAATACGGGCTGCATCGCTCAAGGTGTAATCAACGAAGTGGCATAAAACGAACTAACGGCCCGCGGAAGAGACCAAGTTTTCGAGGAGATCATGAAAAAAATCACTGGAAATTCATAATAGGCTGTGTTTTATCTGTCGGAACGACAAAAAAGACAGAACCGTCGGAACGACAGGTTTCTGGCTCAATGACTATTCCCAGAGCACCTCTAGTATGATATGTGATTTTTCAATAACAGGCAAACAAAACTTGTGTTGCCAAAGTGGCCTATTTTAGCGTTTTCGCCTGCTCTTTTGTATATTTAAAAGAATGACAGCGACTTCACTCGCAGTATCCCTCATCCAATATGGCCTGCAGATCCGCAGTAGAAAGTCGTGGGCTACTGTCAACCACGTGCTTTGATGCATAAATTCCAAAATCAACTACAAGCAAGAGTGCCAAGGTGAAAGTCGCCAAAGGTACCAAGGCATCAACAAGAAATCATCCGGTGCATATTTTAACTAGAATACTATGAAAGTTCGGAATAAAACAAAATGTCGTAAACATTCAATGCTGTCGGTGAGGGTTTACGGTTGAATCAAGGCCAAACATTATTAAATATGCGCGTGATCAAAACAACCCAGTACTAAATCGAAGGCAAAAACTTAAGTTAAGTCTTGCAAGCAGATGCCGGAAAGACAATGACACGCTCTCTGAAACAATTAAACTCGATGATCTTTGACAGCACCATTACGGACACAGTTCGCATGTGCCTTAAATAAACACAAAAAAGTGTCAAGTGGATGTCGGAACAAAAAGTCAATGAACAGCTCTCCAACTAATTATCCAGTGTCTCCACAGTCTGCACCGAACTCGAGGGGGGTTCGGCCGAACTCTTACTTTACTACTACTTCATTTCGTCTGAAAGTAATATATGTGTGGGCTAATAAACCTTCTTTTTACGCATAGGGTAGTAAACATCCGACGTTTTTGTTTTTGGTTTTCTGATGGGAGCCGCGGCTTGGTTTTTTTTTTAAAATGGAGGATATCTGTTTGTTGGTCTTTTTTTTGGGGGGGGGGGGAGGTCGGAAAGTGCAGTGGGAGGCGCGGCGACGGCTGGCTCTGCCCCAGTAATCTAATCTGTTCACCACCACGCCCCTCCCCCACTGCTATGTTAATTCGTGATGTTGATGATGTCGATTACATGTCAACAAGCTAAAGCACTAAACAGTGAAATGATAAGCGCATCGCTGAGACAAATTATCAATATTGTGGTTGGCACTGAGAGAAGGAAATTCCAGTGTAGGGATTACATGAGATGAGTTATGCTCGGCACAATCTCTCGGAATGTAAAAAAAATTTAATCAACATATTTTGATTTCTGTGACACATTGTTAGTTACAACATATATCCTAACAGCGCTCTCGCGATACATAATTTCTGCAACCAAGTAAAAGCGTTCGACAAACATTCTATATTAACTAGCTGAACGCAAATGTTTAACAAGAGTTATCTCTCTTTGCTAATGAGAAGAGAACAAATACAATGAAGTTTCCCTTCGACCAAATAAATTTCGTACCCAGTTTTTCACAAAAAGCCTTCATTTGCATGAACACATATCTGAATGTTATTATGAAGGTCTGCTCTGAAATGTTTTTGAGTTTTACCAATGTCACGTAATGGTAAATTGTTGAAATTTGAAGTTTCATTTATTATGGCAATATTTTGTCCCACTGAAAGGGAAACAGTTCTTCATAAATGATTATAAGAAGAGCAACTTTTGCAATTGGAAAATTATATATTCATGTCTTGATATAAACAACACAGAGATTCTTAAATATAAAAAGAAGTCGGAATTATATACATATCTTTTCATTGCTAAAGCTGTTTCTTTGGCATATACTACTCTTATGTACAATTGCTCCCATCGTGATATTGATGAGATTGGAAATATATATTAAAATATTTTATTTCCTTACATCCTAGTTAGCACAATTCATGTATGTGTGGAGTGCATGGTGCTTTTAAATTTTTGTTGGTACAATTTTAAAACATATTTTGCAAAATATCTGAGCAATTAGAGGTTTAGTAGTAGTACAAGTAATAGTAGTCGTAGTTGTTGTTTTGTTCTTATATTTTTGCTGCTTTTGTGATAGTAGATACAGCAAAAGAAGTAGTAAAAGAAGTATCAGAAGCTGTAGTTGTTGCTTCTGTAGTAGTAGTAGTAGTTGTTGTTGTTGTAGTAGTAGTCGTAATGTACTTGATGGTTTGATGGTGGTGACGGTAGTGGAAGAGATAGCATTGGAAGTAAAAGAGTTGGCATACCTGGTTTCTTTCTATATCAGTCAAACCAATGTCGTAATATATTAGTTTTACATCGTTATATTTTGCCAAGACTTTATTGTGAAAGTCACGCAACATTGCTTGAGATTCAAGGTAATGGTTTGAAGATGCTCCAGTAACGAAAATCGGAAGTTTCGGTATTGCCATGGATTTATATGGCTGCAAAAGCCCAAAGTCCGCCAGATATGGAACCGATGTTCCGTTGGGATACTGTTGAACTATTTTCTTGTTTTCTTCAAAAGTGGGTGCAAATTTACTTTCACTCCAACAAGTCAGGTTGCTGGTAACGTTGTAACTTTGGTACGTCCATGCTACAGGCAACTCGGATATGAGCTTTATATCTTTTCTCTTTAAATGCCTCTGGATTGATGCTTCGAACAGATTTATTTCTTCAGTTCCTGCTTCTGAAATGAAAAAATTATCAAAAGATAGATATGAAATCAAAGGCTCAGGGGAGGCGGGGTGAGGATGGGGGCTAAAGTTCGAGGAAAATATAACATACTAATTTTCAAGGTGTTAGCAGGTAAGTCTAAGAAACACTGCTCTATATGTCCCAAAGCTCGGAGAATGTTGAATCTGGCATCATATGTTAAACTCGGGTAGCACATTGGGCTACTACGGGTTAATATGACTTAGTCAACATTATAATTTTCAAATAATAACATAAAATGTTGTTAATAACTTATAACATGGGAAAATGTAGGTCTCTAAGCTAATGTGTCTACTCAGGGCTTGATCACCAGGTTCTTTTCCAGTAGTTTGCTGGACTACAACCTGATTTTAAAACTTGTACTACCATGCGGGGTTTTACTTATTAATAGATGCAATTGTGCTGAATGTTAACTATGTTGAATAAATATCCTTATAGTTGTATCTAGAATATAGATGGAGCTAGGCTTGGAACTGTCAAACATTGCCTAAAGTCACACTGTATTTGCATATCGAAAATTAGCGATTACCTTCTCTGATAATCTTCCAGATTCATTTTAAGAAATCAAGGTGCATAGGAATCATTCTTGAAGGGTACAGGTATATACCGAATAGAGAATAGACACGCCATCCAAGAATTCTACTGGAGGATACATGCTATTTCTCGACAAGAATAAATTTTCTGTGTGATATTAGAGCTTTTTTCCATAACAATGATGTAGTGGTATACATACACGTTGTATATGCTGGATGTACATGGAGCACCGTTAAATATGCGAATTCCGCCAAAAGCAAAAATTCCATACACGTGAAAATAATTTAGGCATATACATAAAAGGCAACTACAAATGTGAAAAATTCTTGTTACGTTTATAAAAACCAGTTTCTACAAGTGTGCAAAATATGATTGCTAATGTGCAAAATTACCAAAGAAATGGCACAAAATGCTGCAAATGTAAAAAAAAGTTTATAACAAAGACAGTACTGTATAGTTTTAATTATCTCTTACACGTAAAATGAATTAGGTTTCTTGAGTAAAAGTTAACTATGAATGCAAAAAGGTTTATTTATGTGCAAGACTAGAAGCCCACAAATGCACAAGTGATTGTTACAGAGGTAAAAACAATTACTTCATATGTGAAAAGATGATTCTACAAATATGAAAGGAGAGTCCTCTTTAAATCAGTAAATTATCCTCTTAAGTCAAATAATGTCTGCCCTTAAAATGCATGTTTGGCGATATTAAGATTACTGTATCAAATCCGCCAGATAATTAAGGGGGTTCAATATATTTTTTAATTAATGAAATGCTTAATAAAAAGCATGACTGTTCTCCCTGATCTAACTGTTTTAAAATTGAATGAAGAAATTAGCTTATTTCTTACCAAGCACAATGTTTGAGAACATCAATTTTCGCCAATTTCCTTCAGTTCAACAACATGTGCAATTGCGGTTCGGTTATCCTCCTTTTGATGTATAGTTGTTGTCCATGATCGAAAGTCTTTACTGACAAACAGCTGAGACATACTAGGCGAGGTTTCTTTAGTGACAGATCAAAAACGAAAGGTCTTGTGCCACGATAACGTTCTAAATCTGATTACATTTACTGTATCATGAATATTGTATATTTAAAAATGGTAATGTATGCTAATGCCAAAAAAGCTACAACTGAGTAAAGCTGTAGCGTAAAAGTTACTTTTCTTACGCTTAAAGCTCCAATTGTTTGTTTTTTTTGCATCCCCTTAAACCTAAGCCACTTTTCAAAATTGGACTGAAAAAGATTTAATGGAAGGGCGTGTTTACCGTACCGATTTATCTTACTTTTGTAGGGATTATCATATGATACATTTTTAATGTATTGATCTTCTAAAGTTTTGAATTTTCAATGGTACAAACTTTGCAAATCTTACTGCTTTTCATATTTTACCTGATAAGAACCAATTTAAATTTTTCCTTTAAATTACAAATTGAGGGGGTAGAATACTAATAATTTTTTGTTCAGTGTTAAATAAATTGAAATGTGCATCGAGTCTCCTCATCTGTCATGTGGACTTGGTAAAGTAATCGAGAATATTTGGTGGAGGAAGAACCAGGGAAGAACTACCTACCCACGGGGAGCTACTGCCAAGCTTTCTCACATACCCACGCTGGTCGAGCCGAGACTCGAACCCACGCGGACAGAGGTGATCTGTGAGTGATCTGTAAAGGCAAGTACCTTAGACCACTCCCCCCTTCCCCACCCCACCCCCCCCCCCCCCCGTTTTATAAATATAACAAACAACTTTTTGCAGTCGTAGGTAATTTTACAGCTGCAACAAAATTCTTTTCAAATATATATGAGACTGGGGGTTAAGGACTGACTTTTTGTACAAAGCGTTCTACAAATATAGCATTTTCTTTTCACTAATATGGTTATTTATGTCACATTTCATATACCATTTCTTTAATTTGCAAGAGTTCAGATTGAAACAACGTAAGAAAAAGTTGTCAACTTTTTGTTAATCAGCTTTGTCTCTGTGGCCAAGTTATTTTCACCTATAACGGAATTGAACATATATAAGAAATTTCACACGAGATAATTCCTACAGACCATGCAGGCTAAATGTATTTAGAATATACCTATTTTGCTCGTGAAATCGACCCTCATCAAAATTGTGCTGAAGGTTCAAACAGACAGGTCATTATTGCAACACAAAGAAACCTTACTGATGGGAAAGCGTTCTCGACCTAGGCGGTAGAGAAATTGGTATGTGCAGATTAGGCTTGACATACCGTAACGCGGGGATGTAGGAGTTTCGATTTTACGCTTGAAGTGAGTTTTGACTCTAAAGATCGGCTGGTATTAAATTGTTAGAAAACAAAAAAACTATGAATTATTCATACCAACTTGATTTAGAATGCATTCTATAAAATTATGGAATACAAATACAGAAAGAAGCCTTCAGGTTTTAGAAACCACCCCCACCCCCACCCCCATATATATAGAATATTAAGTGGGTCCTGATAGATCCGATAATTTAATACTATTTTCAAGCACAAATGAAATATCTCAATACCGTGTACTTGCGGAGTTATCTCTATAGAATATAATTGTATGGGATGTGCTCCGGAAATCATCTCTATGCACACTATCGGCCAGTTGCAAGCTACATGTTGACACTCTATTATTTCATGCAAATTAAATGAGTGCAAAATCCAATCAATCCTTTAACGTGGGTACAACTGTTGTAAAGAGATTATTTGAAAAGCTAATGTATTTTAAAAGAATTTACCAAGAAGGTTGCAAAATGTCAAACCCATGGTCGAACAGTGGTAAGTGAGATATTGTAATATGGACTTAAAGGGAAACCTTCACTGAAAACTGAATTGAAAACCCCGAACTAAGACACACATATAGCCTAGACTGCAGGCACTACCCACTCAACTAAAATGACGTAATAATCATTCTTAAAAGGTAAAGACTGACCCTAACAAAGACAGATAGAGCATATGAGTGAAGACCCAGCGGCTTCCCATATCGTTGACTGACTCCAATCTTCTCTCACAGGTCCATTAGATTTATTTTACGAATACTGAATCATATGTGAATTTTTATCTTCAGGAACAATTATATGCAGCACACATTTGAAGGTGCCAATCTCTGTATTCTACAGATGGATACAGGAAAATATAAAGCAAGTTCAAAAGGAAAATTTATATTATTAAACTGGTTTACAAATTCTTATTTTGTCCCCTGCAGAAACAAATTTGAATGGACGAAAGTGGTGACAGAAAAAAAAGCGATTTCAAAAGGAAAATCTATTACGTCAAAATTTCGCATATCAGAAACTAAAACTAATCGTAATGGCAAAGCCATTTTAGCATTTATTCTTTATTTCACATATTGTAAAGATAATCTTACAGATGTGAAATAATTTTGTCTTTATTTCACGTAAGTAGAACATAATGTTATATATCCAAGAATAATTTCACATAAGTGAAAAAGAATTTTACATGGATTTTTCAATAATCACATATGTAAACATTACCTTTTTCATATGTATAAAATTCTTTTCCACATATATGGAGGGTAGCCGCGGTAACTCATTTGGTTGAGCGTCGGATTCGTAATCCAAGGGTCCCGGGTTCATCGATGTGTCATAGTAAAAGGCGCTTAGCTCCAATTTCCCCGGCATGATATAGCGAAAAGTGTATCAGTTACATATACTGAGAATTAATACAAGTGTATGGGTTTGATATATAATTACACGATAAATACAGTGACCAAACAGCGTTTTTAAAGTGTATCCCATACCTTGAAAATCTACTAGCTTCAATCGATCAATCTGTTTACGAGAATTTGCTTGACTTAGACATAGGGTGTTCTCTGGCATCATATCTTAGTGACATGCCCCCGACTAATAGGGAAACCTTGTACAATTAATCTAAATGTGGACATATGAATGTATAAAGTCCCTTACGTCATTGTCAACCATACAAGCTAAGTCTTTAAAGGATGGTCAAAAACTGATAGTTGTGCTGCATCTATCTTTTATAACCTCTCAGACGTAACGAAAGATAAACAAAAGTAGAAGCTGGTAATGAGTTCAATATACTGTCATTATTTAAGAAGAATGAATTGGATCAAGAAAGCACATGCAAAGCCTTGCGGTACTGATCTCAAAAGTAGAAGCTGGTAATGAGTTCAATATACTGTCATTATTTAAGAAGAATAAATCGCATCAAGAAAGCACATGCAATCGGATCAAGAAAGCACATGCAATCGGATCAAGAAAGCACATGCAATCGGATCAAGAAAGCACATGCAATCGGATCAAGAAAGCACATGCAAAACATTGCGGTACTGGTCTCAGACTTAAGAACCAAAAATGACATCTGACAGATTCCATGGAGTCTAAATACACTTTCTTCAGTGTCACTTTGCAAGAACCTGTCCAAGTGACAGACGTTCTGAGGAGGAGAATCTTTCTAAACTTAACAGCTACATCAGATTAAGCAATACAGCTAGGATGATGTTCTGGTGCCCGTACATCTACTTGGTTTGATCAATTATTAAGCTTTGGACTGGGAGGCGGGCTGGTTGATAATTGTCTAATCCATGTATATGTTCTGTAAAGCCATTATTGTATGCTTGCATGCGTGGCTAGAGGCAAGTCTTAAGGTTGAATTGGACTGTGTGGATCTAAAATACTTTGCTGTCAAGTGAAATCATATGAGTCGCCTCCAACATCTTGCGAAAAGAATGTTGAGACCATCATTAGAAAATATGTTTTATTTTGGAAAGGACGGATACTTTGATCGATGAAACTGTCTATCCTGTATCAACCAGAATCCGTTCGCCCTCTGATTTATAATTAGTCTAAAAAGGGCGTACTTTCAACACAATTTTTGTCTTGAATTTAGAGGATAAACTAATGTGCAGTGATAATGTATCATACGTGTATCTTCCTAATAATAGATTTCTGGTAAAATGTTAAAACTATGTCCCTTTGGTACTAGAAGTTGATACATTGACAGTATTGGGACACTCATATTTTTTAATTGTGTACGTTCCGTCAAGGGATACAGAAAAATTAAAAATCAATTTAAAAAATAATACTAGACCAGGGAGAATTGGTTTTTTTTTTTAAAAAAACAGCTAAAAGTTACTAGACCACCTATACTTTTGTGCATGACAACTAAAAATCAAAACTAAGTGCATTCACACTATGACGACAATAAGTGAACACTAATTTGAATTAGGAAGGAATAAAAACATGGCTGGTATATGACCGATCAAAGGGAAAATAAATGCAAAGTAAAAGGCTATAAGTTAATCTGAGATTTTGAACAAAATAAGGGTTAATAAAAATTACATAAATGTCGATGCAATCGGTGCAAACTTAAAGTTCTTTTAAATTTCACTCAAAGGAGGTACAGAAATTGTTCCAAAGGCACACGCACTTCACCGAATCAACTATTCATCTTTCCAGGCCAAAATGTGTACCATGCACAATTTTAACATGTTCATAAATCATTCAATCACAAAGAATTCCTACAAAATTAACCAAATTATCTAATTGACAGTTTTTGCAGCATATAACGGATTTTTTCTCGTTCTTCTTATGTAGACAATAATCTTTTAACTAGACAAGGAGGTCCTCTGCTTTTAATTCTTCCGTGGTGATCCACAGGTACTTTTATTGATGGTCTTTATAAAGCAGTACTTATTTAGGATACTTACATCGTTTCCTCAATGGTAATATCCATTGGTCACCTTGGTTTAATTCAGACTATTGCATCCAACAACTTATTTCCAGTCTGGCCTGTCACAGTGGTATGTGATAGCATTGATTATTTGCGCTTTTCCTCGAGATCTTAACTGTCTTAATATCTGAATTTACATAACAGAGTAGGATATTTGTTTGTTTGTTTGTATTTTAAAGCGTTTTGTCTCCAATTCCTTTATGTTCTTCATTTATTAGTTGATAACTTAGAGTGAAAGGTCCCGAAGGGTGTAACATCGTAAAAACGTCCAATATTTTGTTCTGTAAAACCACTAGCAAGATTTACAGTTGCCGTTTCAGTATCCAGTATAAAATCGTGATCATCGTCATTATATAAAGGATTTTCAATTGAATAATCAAAATCATCGCCACCACTCTCTGCCATTTTTCGCTTATTTAAACAGTTTACAAAATGAGCTGAAATATGATTACACGACTTTAAGTGGAATCAAATACTTCACTGGATTTTCTCATTAAAATTGCAATTGATTATATCTTAATTGAGTGCTCGTGTGGTTAAATTCAAAACATATTACTTTAAAAAAAGCAAAAAAAGGAAGAATGCAGCAAACGTTGGGGGCTTTGCAAAGACTACACGGCGAACAAATGCCTAATAAATGTGTACTGCTTGCTTTGTTATTGATGCCTTTATACATCAGAAAAGCATTGTTGTTACTAGTCTAACATTAGGAACCTCTGTCTATTATGCAATCAAGTCTTGCAGGGAAAACAAACTAGACAATACAGTTCATAATTTCCTCTATGATAAAGTTAGCAATCTTGAACGATTCAACCTTTTTCTTGTGCTCTTCTATCTCTTTCCTCGAAGACAATTTATCATTCTTGGATCTATTTTCACCGACTTTCAAGTATTTGATGTCTGACCAGGGAAAACATTTTCTTTCTAGTTCATGGTTAGATAAATAATAAAGGCATGTGGAGATTACATGATCAGTGTATAAATAACCTTCACTCAGACATTGAGGTTTTGCAATGGATGGCCATCTTCGATAAAAGTCAATACATGGAACACCGAGTATTTTTAATGTCATGGTTGACTTTTAGTTTTTGCTTTAGTGCTTGTAAAATTCTAGTTTTTGTCATTTGAATCATTCTGAAGTTGTCATCATTGTTGTATCTTTGCCTAAAATATCCATTGTAGTGCTCCCTGTTTGCTTCTCTCTATTTTCTCTTTGTTGAATTCTGTATTTTCTTTTCTCCATTTCTTTTTCTGTATTCTGTTCTATTCAATTTGGCAAGGTTTAAAATAGCTACTAGTTTTGTAAAATCATATTTGTCTTTATCTATTTCGCGTCTGCGACAAAAGCTTTTTATCCATTGCTTTCCTTTAAGCATTTAAATTTCTAAATATTTTTCACTACTCAAAGTAAACTTGTAAGTCAGCTTACAACTAACCCTTTTAACACCTTGAAATAGTGTCAGAGACAACGTGTACCAGAGAGACAATCATCTTGAAATGTCCTTGCAAATAATGGAAAGATGAACAAGACAAAAATGAAAACAAGGTTAACAAAGAATATCAAAAGGTTACTTTTCGAAAGTCAAAATATCCACGTAGGGTTGAACTTGGCATACAATCTGGAAAACGTTTCCAAGATTTCAGAAAGATTAAAAAATCTAAATCTGAACTGTTAAAGAAAAAACAAGAAGCCTCTAAACTATTACAAGTTACAAGTTAGTCTGATTCTTTAAATGAGTTAAAACTCGTGTATATTTTTCATTTGAGTCTGACTGTGTGTGTGTTTGTGTGCGCGACAGACAGAGAGTTTGCTGGAGATATTTATTTGCATTTATACATTTATATTTATTAACTGTGAAAATTTAGAGTCAGGACTGCTCAACAATTATGCATAACTCCCATAACACTGTGTCAGGTGGTGCTAAAACGAATTAGTAAAATCCTGACAGTCAAGTTTCAATTAGAAAAAATTAAATACAACGTCGGAACTTCACTAAAGGTCAATATAAAATCACTGTAATGGCCTCAGAAAATGTCCAAAATGTATTTTCTTTATTTTAAAAGCTGTTTTATTTATTTTGTATAGACATACCTTTATCTTTAATAATACGCTTTATTTTCATATTTATCGCGTGCGATGACGTCATCTGCAGCCGCGCGTGAGGCGTAGAATGCGGAAAATGTGAAAAATTCGTCTGACTATAATGTATTTATATATATTAAACTATTCCCGCAGCCATGAAACAACGGGAAAGTTTCAAGACAATTCCCTTATTAGATAAGTTGTAATCTCAGAAAATTGTATGTTGTTTCACTCATGTGGGATACGGTAATTTAAAGAAAATGGTTTGATAATATGGCAGGTAACAGTGACATTTTTATCGTAGCAGCAGTTTACAAGGTATGTAACTTTCATTTTACAAATATTATGTCACAATAAATGAGTAAAGTATGAAATTAAATGCAGTTTTACTTTATCAGACACACATATCCTTTAGAAATTAAGGAAAATCTTCACAGTTGAAATATTTCCAGGCGGCGTTGATTTGTAGACGACGAGTTTTATGAAGAAATAAGCAAATCCAGCTTGGTTTATAAAATATTTGTATCAGACTGGTATTTTGGACAAATATTTCTCTATAAGAGCATTATATACAGTGGTATGCAATACTGTGAAACTTTTGTTAATTCGTTTTGAATTGTTTGGTAAAAAAATTCCAATCATAAAAAGCGAGTGAGGGTCTATGCAGTTTCCGTACGGAATCAGTCAGGCCTACCTCACGTTAATCACTTATTGAAGACTCAATGTAGTACAATTTGAAATGGCAGAATAAATAATTAACATTCAATATAACGTACATTTTGTCTCATCAATAATAAAGATAATCCGTGAGAATTAACGACAGTGCGGTAACTGGTGCCAGATTCTCTAGGGGACTCTAGTTCCAAACTCACTATGTTTATAACTGGAAGGGTTAGTGAGGAAACGCACCATGAAAAGAGTATTTATATTGATTTGCAAACATGCATAAACCATATCTTATATAAACAGTCTGCTAAACACCATAAATATTTAATAGAAAGATAATCCATGTGGCTGCAAAAGAATACAAAAAACTTTATATAGCTCATATAAATACAAATCATGTATACATAGTTTCGTGGTCCAATGGTAAAATGTCCGCTTACATGCAGAGCCGACCTGAGTACGATTCCCAGGAAAGTAGAAATTTATTTTTTCTTCTTCTTTCTACTTAGTACAGATAGTAATCCGTAATAACTTTATTTTCCACATTGATATGAAAAAATCTTAATGGTAATGAGCTCATGCAGAAGGTGGAATGTGAGGGTCTAGACAAGATGAGAAATCCTTGGGAAAAGATAGATGCCTCAGATACCATAATTCCTGACTTTCCAAGGCTTGATGAGGAAGACTTGCAAAATATTACTTTTGGAGTATATCAACTGAAGTTAGCAAAATCTAACACCCGTGAGCACCTTAGCGAGAATGAAGGTTATGATTTATTAGTGCATAAAGACCAGAATGGACTTCTAATGGCAAAAATTCAGAGCCGGCATGTGTCCAGTAGAGCCTATAAACTCTGGCTCGATTATGATCAATATTCAGTCAGAGGTTGGTACTGCCAATGTCGATTCGGAGCCCGTGTTGTTGGTACGTGTGCGCACATAGCAGCCGTCATCTGGTACCTTGGATATGCACGTCATCAAAATGCACCTTTTAATTGAATGTCTGATTGGAGTTCTTATTTGAATGATGCGCAATACCTTCCTGAACCTCAGTTGAATGATGATGATGATGATGATGATGATGATGATGATGATAATGATGATGATGATGATGATGATGATGATGATGATGATGATGATGATGATAACGGTGGTGATGACGATGATACAGTTGACATCGAAGAGTTATAAATCATTAAAAATAAGTTACAAGTTGCTTGTGAAGTAATTAGTCCAGGTAAAAAAACCCCAGTCAATATTGTTATGTCAGATTTCTCTGTAGTTTTAATAATATATATCATTTTGAAAGATCTAAGTACATACTGTTTTGGACTGTGTAAATATTCTTTGTGAATAGGTCATTACGAGAACATGCATTTGCTTGCTTAATATTTTTATTAAAACTTAGAATAATAACCAAACGCTAATTTAATAGTATTGTCTTGTACATTCCAGTCAAGCTATATACTGTATGTGTTCTAGTTATACATGTGTACATAATTAGTTCTTTTAAACATACAGTGACGATGTACAACATTTAGATTTTTTTGTGACGATAATTGTATGGCGAAATACTCATGTATTTGCTATGTAGTTAGCTCATTTGTATTGGAATTGTTATCGACAATGGACTTGATGTCAATATTCTTCTTACCATACATTATGCATGTAAATGTCACACTATTTGTTTGTTTTTAGGGTAAGTACTGACATTCTGGATAAAAATAAATAAATAAATTAACGCAATGAAGTTGAATATAGAGAGGATATTTGCTTGAAACGAGTGAATAACGGATATATTTCATCGAGTGGGTGAGAAACTCAGTATTTTCACGAGTGGCGAAGCCACGAGTGAAAATACTTAAGTTATTTCACCCACGAGATGAAATATATCCGTTATTCACTCGGAGCAAGCACATATTCTTATTATTTTATGCTCAAGCGTATTGTCTAACAATTTGTATAAAACACTGAAGTAGCTGATTTCTTGCTGCATCCCGCGCGATAATGTCAGCGGTTTACCGTTCATGTTCTGCTGTTTTTTTGTGTGTGTATATTTGCACATAAAATATCAGTAGATATCAGTAGTTACATAATGCTCCTTCCCAATTGAAGGTTTAACAGTAGACAAAAAAAATGATTTTTTTTTTCATCCCTTCGTGGATTTGAACTCGGTTCGCATGGATGCAAAGCAGCCACCTTAACCTTTACACCAGGCAAGGATCTTACAAAAAGAATTGAAATGTCTTACTCATAATGTTATCCATCTCTATTGACGGTCAGTGAAAAAATATCATATTTTTCACTGCAGTGAAATATTACAATTATTTCACTCGGAAAATCCAGTAATTCGCTGCCTAGCATAAATAAATATTTTTTCTTATGGATGTTTTGATGTTTTGTTGATATTTGCAGAAGTCTTTTGTCAAAGTCCTTTAGTCCCCGAGATTTGCATATATATATATATATATATATATATATATATATATATATATATATAATCAACAAGTCTTTAAAAATTAAAATTTGCATGCATGACGTCATTAAAATCACGATAACGTAATGGAACCAGAAGTAACGTCATTTTATGTAGGTAAACTTTTGGTGCCTCCAGCATACACAATTTGATTGAATTCAACAAAATTTTTATTATTCTGCACAAAATGCATCCCAAAGAGTCTTTGTACAAAACTTAGAGCCTTTTGGTGGTTGGGCCAAATTTGACCCTTGTAGTACCTAGTCCTTTAAAACAGAAATATAGAAAAGAAAGAAATTGAAAGAAATACATTTTTGAGAAGCTTACAGCAAACAGAAAGTCTCTAATTGTTGCAACAAAGTATAGAACATAATAAATATCAGCTCATGTTTGTTTAAGTTTTGGCTGCATTAATGGTTCCTATACAAATGGAAAGATATTTTTCATGTATATTAAGATATTTCTGATAAACTCAAAACAATATCCTGTATTGCATAAATGAAAGAAATGAAACAAAGACTGTTTTAATTACTGATCATTCATACAATGGAACATAAAGTCAAAGAGTGAATGGCTGCAAATAATGAGAACAAAGAAAGTATAATTTGAAGAAAAAAAAAAAAAAAACACTCAAAAGTTAAAATCACTCAGAGCAATAATTACAGAGTGAATATCACCAGCTACAATGCCAAATTGTTAGGATTTAAAAGACAGAAAACTAAACAGATATCTACTGCATAAGTAAGAAATATTGCAGTTTGTGGGTTTACTAAACCTAACAATGTATACGTTTACCTTGATTAAATCAATAGCACGCACAAACTATTTCACTGGTAACGGCACGACCCCAGTACACCTGAACCATTCAACATTGTTAAACTCTTTCCCAGTTAAGAATGTTTTTCACGGAGACTTTTTTTCATAACGTCTTAGTGGTCATTCCAAGATTCCAAGCAATTACAGAGGGATACAGCTGATAGACTGAATATCAACATAAAAGATTAAGATGCACAATTGATTGAATTTCACAGTTTGCCTGTAACATATTGTTCATGTAAAGTAAAGAATCAAATGATGACAGAGATACCTCTGAGATGTCTAAGTGAGCTCATTTTACCTCAAATATTACAAGAAAAACAGAACGAGTGACTGCATTAATTAATTAGCAATACAACATACAGTAACTTAAACCTCAACAATAACCGTAATCAAAAAATGTACTTGATCGTGTTAAATTAACTGTTGCTGCTAATAGTCAATTTTTACAAAGAAGTGTTCAGACTCATATGGAGGATACTTATTTAAAAGATATCACAGCTCTGCCGTTATGTGTCAGTTTCTCTTTTAAACGTTGATTCTGACACGATTATACTTTCAAAAAATACAATAGCATAAGGAGCTTTTAACTGGTGTGAATTGCTGTTTAACTGGTGTGAATTGTCTTTCACTTTTAGAACCGATCCTTCTTCAGACATTATATCTTTAGAGTTATCTACAATGTAACAGAGTATTTTGTGTTCTGATCATTTTTCGGAGTATAGAAAAATTTCAAGCCTTTTTACACACACACACACACACACACATATATATATATATATATATACATATATATATATATATATATATATATATATATATATATATATATATATATATGTCCGTCATGTTTGTGTATTTATGATGATACTACTCTAGAAACAATTTTTATTTCAACATGATACCTTTTTGTGTAGTCATTAAGACCACCATACTGAAATATAATTAATATCTCAACATGTCTTTGTCTTCCTATTTCAGTAAGTCTAACAGGTTTGATGTAGTTTCTCTCAGTTTCCCATGATGCAGATCTGCCGTCTCCCATTTCCAATATTTCATACACATTTATGGATATATTAAAAAATTTATTTTCATGCTTTTAAATGTCTTCTATATGTACTGGATATCGTTTAAACCAATGACTGTATCTATCCATATTGTATCTGGATAGTCTATATTTATGATCACTTGCTGTATTTAACAGATTCCACAGCATACAAGAAACACTAAATGTCTTTATTTTTCACATTAATAGAAGCCTTTTTGTTCTCAAACCATCCAGGTCATATTATATATGAGCTTACTCTAAGCAGTTGATGTCTATATATGTGCAATGTCAAACATTCAGTCCTGTCCAACATGCAGCGCGTACCGTTTGCTTATTTTCTGTCCAAATTTGGTATTTAAAATGTCAGATAAACGTTCAATGACATTATCCGTTATATCTCTGTTCAATATATTTAGAAACCTTGTTCCACAGTAAAAACAAATTATATACACAGTTTATTCACCTTCTTCAATGTGTAGTATCCTAAATCTGATTTTTAAGTCTAACTGAGCTTTCACAGAGGCACATTACCGAATCTTTCGAATGGTGGTCTTCTTCAAATATGGTTCATCGTCATTGAAAAATACATACAAATTTTGATTGTTGCCGCGGTAACATCTCTACTCATTTAAATTTCTTTTAAATGAATCTCCAAGACTTTCAGTGATAATTCTGTTAATATTTTGATTAGTCGTACGTTTAACCTCTTTTCAAGTTATTAATGGACGTTGCAACTTTGTACCACTTGTTTTAGCATTGATGCATCGAGTATAGAAGTCTTCATTTAGATTTATTTAAGTAAGAAATATTTCAGTATATTTTTGTAACTATTTTGCATGTGTGTTTAACTATTTAACCTTTGACCTTTATCATAAATCTTAGAAACATCCATCTGCACTCTCTGGTCTGTAATCTCTTGAGTTTCTGTGGACAGGTCGCCTTTCTCACAGTGAATTGGTAAGGTTGTCGCCTAAGTTTATGACGTCCAATCACCCGAGATGTCATTGAATCACTTCAATAGCACGGTTGATTTTAACCTCAGTTGGATCCCCTAAGTCAAAGCAAAAGGCTAGCAACTCCGGAAGTAATTGAACCTGTATGCATAGTAAAACTGTTATCCAGAGGTTTAAGGTACATCGCGGTTTCACATACCCTGTAATCTTAAATAATGTAAACTCAGGTCCCTTTGCAACATTTCGATACTTCCTTGGCTGAAACCATTCAACCCAATTACACCGTCATACGTGTACGGATGAATAGACTGGAGACAGCGGGTGTGCTCAATTTATATAAAACTTTTCCACCTCTCAATAACCGAACCACATACCTTAAATTCAAAACGCCAAGGCTATACGCCTAGACCAACGAGCTCAGTTACCAACACGCTGTACAAATTGATTATTTAAGCTTTACTTACATATTAGCAGGCAAAATTCAAATAAGACGATCTCGTTCGATTCGTTTCCAGGAATTTTAAGAAAACTGTCTGATCCCTTTCTAAAGTCAAAACTTTCCTCTCTACTGAACTCGAAATTCAAGAATCGAGGAATTTCTACTAAGCTTGTTACTTTAAAGCAAATGCAGTTTGCCCTAAAGAACATTAGGATTGGCCCTGGGTCAGCTATTTCGAAATGAAGAACCATCGTGCTGTTACTGACACTGGTCCAGCTCTCTGCAGTGCTTACTATGTAACATGAATTTACATGTAAAATCCCGGTAGACAATATTTTCTTACTTGTAATTCATTCTGATTAGTCTAGTAATATTTAATGATTTTCAAAACACCTCAAGTCCTGCTTGTCTAGCAATATGTTTATTTTGACTTTTAATGCTCTAGAATATCTTTATAAATAATGTACAAAAAAAAACCCAAAAAATTTAAAAACTAAAAATATAAGTAGTCCAAGCTGTCAATTTATCAACTGCTGGTACCCCTTCCTAAAGTTTTATGTCAGTTGTTTACTCTAATTGTCAAAAATAACTAACGTAGAGTAAAGAAACCTACGTGGTTCTAAGAGATGGGGCTTTTAATGTTGACACATTAGTCTTCGTAGTAACTCCTTACGAGCCGCAGAACTCTTGTAACCCACGTACAGATGTTGCTTTCAGTTAAAATGCTCTCTTATCAGTTCGGATTATATCTTGCATAGATCTCGTGTTTCTCTTTAATTGTAATGAAACATTGTCATTATTTCCCTAACAGGAGCCTCTAAAAGCATTATTTATGTGCTTCGATAATTTATCTATTGAGTAATCAAATAAATAATAGATGCATTTCTACGATATTCTCAGAGATAAAGTTGTATTAATTTGTATAGGTTCTCAAAAATGTACTCAAATAATTTCTTAGTTTCCATAATGTGGGGCCCTAGAAAACGCTCAAAAGCAAAGAGCCGAAGTGGCATCCATCATAGGAGTGTTGCGCTATGACTAAAAAAAATCATTTTTGTCGCGGATACCATACCGTACTATAACATGCCGTTGGAGGACCAGGGAGTCGGGTATCAGGGGTAGCAGTGGACCGTTCACATTTAGCCACCACACTGTGTCTCTTCCGTTGCATTACACTATTATGCTATGCGCATTGTGAGTCTACTCTGTTCACCACGTAGATGCGTGTTATGCACGGATTAATACAACAAATTCCGTGAAGTAAATACTCACCTTCTTCGTATGGGTCTGGCTGTACCATATTCATCGGCTTAGGTGAGTAATACCTGACCAAATTCTCATTGAACGTAACTGAAATGTGGAAGGTAAAATGTCAACAACAAACAAAAAAGACAATTGTTATAAGTCAACTATGGCAGAGTGAAATATATAAAGTTTCGAAATGGTTTAATGCACATTGTTTGTACGAGGGATAGCTGAAAAGTTCTGAATATTTTCTTAGTACGTTTTTGCTTCTTTGAACTTGTCAATAAATGTAATGCCAATCGATTGACAAAATGAGGTTCTATAAAATGATCTGCAGCTGCACGTACAGCACGCCAGAGACCTGCAGATATATACGTGTGACGTAACAAAGCTAAATGACGTTGACGTTCAAATGTCGGAGAAGGAGAAACAATATTCTGCTACTGAGCAAGGACCATACGGTAAAATCCTTGCGCTCTTAGGATGCTCTTTTACTCATATCAAGGCCGACTTGGACAAAGTTTACAGATGTAATTCTCTGTCATATCCGACAATTTTGAGGTGGTTTCATCGTTTTAAAGGTGGTCGCGATTCCATGGAAGATGACCCATGCTCTGAAAGACCGTTGTCTACGATTGGTGAGCCCGAAGTGGCTGCTGTGAATGGGACAATTGATGAAGATGCTGGATACACAATGGAAGATATATTTCTATTATCATGGGCATTCATTACTCGGCTGCTAGTAACGTTTTGAAGACTGATTTGAAGCTCAGAAAGGTTTTGTGCAAGATGGCTGGTGAACAACAGACTCGGGTTGAAATCTATAAACAGCTGCTCTCCAAATATAAAACGAGTGGCCAGAACGTTTGAATGAGATTGTCATGTTTGATGAAACATGCGTTTCCTTTTTAGATTTTGAACCCGACTCAAGAGAAAATAATAAAGTTTTGATCAGAGAAAACTAACGGAGACTACAAATCGTCAAGAGAGTTTTATAGGCATTGTTTTTCGATGAAAAAGGTCAGGTCATCCAGGGACCTGTATCTGATGCTGCTTGTGTCAATTGACATTTTGATGCGTCCAAAGCGTTAACAAAAGTTGTGGAACACTTTCGAACCACCCGTCCGCGCACAGCACCCGAAGTATGCATCTACTACAGCTCGCAGGCGCATAATTCAGCCGTCTTGACAGATTTCATGAAGGAGCACAGCATCCAAACTTTGTCACATCCTCCATATGGCTCTATTTTAGCACCAAGTAGTTTTTAGCCGCTATCAAAAATTCGCTTAGTGGCCGGCGATTTGTAAGAAGCCATTCGGTTGGAAGTGCAGTTTCCAAATGTATGAACAACATACCAAAACGTGAATACTAAATAGCATTTAATAATTGGATAATCAGACTGAGAAAGTGTATAGAGGTGAATTGGAAGTACTTTGAGGAGATGCACTGACATACTATCCACTAAATAAGGACTTTGTTATACAGCGCAGCAATGTTCAGAACTTTTAAAATGCTCCTCGTATTAAAGAGTCTGTTTTGAAAGAAATTAATAAAATTGTGTGCAAATTAATACGGCTAAAGATGAAAAACAATAAAAGAGCGTTCGAAAAAGTGAAACGAAATATGATCTGCAGTGAGGTTGAGAATGGAGGTTTACAAATGATTTTTATACCCAAATTAAAAGGTGGACCAGTCTCAATCTGAAAAATAATTCCATTTTATTATATATGTCATAATGAGATATTGAAATGTATCAGTGTGAGGAAAATTTATATCGCCACTATGCCAATAAAATTGCTATCACCACTGTGGCGATATCACCTCTGAAACTACTTTATTTTACCGTTTAGGGAATATATCTGCCGTTACTCATGTTATATTTACATATTGAGTCCCAATTCATGTTTCGGTCTCTCTCTCTCTCTCTCTCTCTCTCTCTCACACACACACACACACACACACACACACACACACCATCAAGATTAACAGATCTTCAAATATGCCAACAATGTACATTTTGTCAGGAATGAGGAGGTGCCATTAAAAAATATATAAAACAAACTCCAAACAACACAAGTGGATTTCAGGCATTAGATTTTTTTTAAAAATGTTCCAGATGAATCTTGCAAATTATCATCTGCTGAACCTACATGACCTGTTTCTATTCGATATTCAGTGTCACTCATACATATTACACTCTACGACAAACGGTAAAAGTTTATTTGTTTAACTAAACTCTGGATTAAACATTATACTAACATTGTTTACGGGCAATTTTTACCCTCATTACTCTCATAATCATGTTTCATAACGATGGAGAAGATGGAGATGGGTGAGTGTCGATTGCAACTCGCAATTTAGTGACTACCAAACTTTGGATGCAGCGTCTGTTACCGAACTAGACTAAAAGTTTGCCAAGGCCACATAACTTCAATGCATAATAACTTCGTCTATCCGATTCGACCGCTCTGCGATGATGCTACCGCCACCCAACAATGTTCTCTGTGTCAAGCCTCGTAACAAATGTGTTAACCGAAATACAAATTGATTCATTTTTGTTTTAAAACAGACAATAATTTGACAAAATACACAATTTAAAGCATATATATATATATATATATATATATATATATATATATATATATATAGAATAGAATAGATAGATAGATATAGATATAATAGACAGATTTGTTAAAAGTCACTGTCCTAATTATTGCAAACTTTTCAAACTTCTTTTTAGCGACGAATTCATTTCCGTACATGAATCGGGACATAGACATATTCAGTTTTACACACACACACACACACACACACACACATATATATATATATATATATATATATATATATATATATATATATAATAGACATATGTCCTAATTATTGCAAACTTTCGAATTTCGAAACTTCTTTTTAGCTATCTAGTGATACAGCTATTAACCGATTTGGCATAGAATATGGAACAAATCCATGCGAGTCGACGGTTTTTGCCTTCATAAATATATCATAAATAGAAACTCTACGTCTTTTGAGAAGATATAAGAAAATATTTCACTCGTCTAGAAACATTTAAGGATTTACTTTTTATTTTTTTTAGTTCAGTAAAGTATGAACAGGAAAAATGCTGTGTAAACTGTATGATTCACGACAGAATAACTGCGATTCTGTCCCAAAAATCCATTAAATATATTCATTCTAACCACCATTTTTTGCGTGCATTAATATATTAAAAATAGAGATCAATATTCGTAATTTGCATACAGCCAATCAGAAAACGGTTATCAGTTTCTTGGCAACCTGGCACAATTTGACCACTAGCAAGTAAAAGCGTCACACCTACCGCCTATAAACAAAATTAAAGTCATGGTGGATAAATATGCAAAGGATTTAAAACACAAGATCAGTTCCTATTTGTTTAATTTAGTATGACCATATTTACAAATATCGGAATTAGGGAGTATCGGCAACCACAGAGTACAACTTTCGATCCTAATGGTATCGTGTATGTAAATGATAGTTTGCAAGTCAGAAAGAATAGTTTCATATGAGGAGTTACTAAGAAATATTATATATTATCGATTTCGTCATTTTCAAACATTTTATTCTTTCAGGTGAATCTGGCATGTATTTTCCGTGATAATCTTTTCATAATATATTTATTATTGATATTTATGCCAAGAAATATAGAATATTAATTGTCACAGATAAGATTTGTAAATTTATTTACAATGAAATGGATACAATAAATTTAACTGCCTGTAAAAAAGAAACTGACCCCTCGGAAAAACGGAGAATGCTCCAGCTACATATTTGGATATCTATGTCTTTAAAACCGGTAAGTATGTGTGAACATTTGAAGAAAACTGATACATGTTTAAGTTATAAAGTTTTAAACTTGTACATGCTGTATACTGAAATCAGTGTCGAAACATATAGTTCTAGACCACTTTATTTATTTATTTTTTAAAAGTTAAATTTGAAAATATTTTCGGGTAGATTCGCTTACCGAATAAATAAATAAATATTCTAATACAAGGTCTTTCTGTATCTCCAAAAACTACTAGAAAACTCATATTTTGGGTAATACAGTTTCATATAGGAATGCAATAACATTTCTGGAACACACTCATATTTTTATAGAACGAAAATTCCAACTAGTCCCTACCCGGACCACATAACACATTTCTTGATTACAAAATGGAACAAAAATACCAAACTAGTCCCTACCCGGACCACATACTACATTTCTTGATTACAAAATGGAACAAAAATACCCTCCAGTCCCAGGATCACTCATATTTTTATAAAATAACAATACCCTCGATTTTCTAGACCACACACTAATTTCTTGATTCTACATTGAGTGGAACGCAAAAATTATTTACAAATGTTTGCACAGCTTCAAAAATGGAACAAAGCTATATCATGATTAACTCAACAGCTTTTAGAAGGATGATAGAAATATGTAATGAGTTCAACATAAAAGCAACAATCTCGGTAACAAGAGATAATGTGTATTTGTCTACAAGTTTGGATGGAATTAAAGTATATTTAAAACTAGTTGTGTTACCAAATAACGTACAAGATAATACAATGTTGATTTGTAGAACTCAAACATCCGAAAAGATATTCTGCAATGCTTCAGAAAAGAAGAAGAGTTACAGATTACATTCTGTGATTCTAACACTGAAGTAAGTGGTAACAGTTTTGAAAGTAACATCATGAAAACAGTGCAGTATGAAGAAGGAATAAATTATGTAATTGATGTGGATACAGCTAAGACATTGTATACGACTAAATTTACAGTACAACTTGAAGATCAAGTATAGTTTACTACCTCAATTTACAACGATTCGACAAAAACAGGTATAGAATTTATGGAGAACAAAGTTCGATTTAAAACGGCGCATGGTCACTTAGTATATGAAATAGGTGTTTTAGATTCAACCATAGGAATGACAACGTGTAACATAATCTGAAATCATGTAAACGTTTCAAAGGATTGCAGAAACTTTGTTAATTGCTGAAAATAAAAGTTTATGATGTGGATGGCTGTCCTATTGACTTGCTGATAACACCGAACGATAGGTGATCAATAGTTAAGTAGTATCTGGATCCGTTTATACCGTATTAATGATGTACCAAAAATACATATTTCTGTTAGTGACGACTGACAAAGAACAATATATAACAAAATATACAAACAATTGCAGGAACAAAGTAAGCGAAACAACATGAAAATAAAATACTCTGAATTGAAAGAATAGTCAACCCAAGCAAGCGAGAAAAATATTCCCATAGAAAAGACCTTATGTAAGTTATAATATATTGAAAAGACTTTATGTAAGTTGCGTGGTTGACAAGTGGCATACAGACATTGTTGACATCCAAGCATGCGAAAAATATAACAATGGATACAAATACATCTTGACAGTGATATATATTTTCTCAAAATATCCCTGGGCTGAAAACGTAAAAGCGAAAAAGGGAGATGGCATACACAATGCTTTCAGAGAAGTTTACAAAGAGCAAACGACTGAAAATATACTCTGATGAGGGAAAATAGTTTTATAACAAAAAGTTATTGATTTCTTAGAAGGAAAAAATTGTTTCACAATAACTCAGTTGTTGCAAAATAAATGCTTCATCATTTTTTCCTCGCTATTACCGAAAAGAACATACCTAATTAGCTAAAACAACTCTCATTATTTTGAATAAGAAACTGTTTGTTGATAGTATGTTGTGGGTAACTCTAAACTGAAGCAACCATAATTTTGTATCCAGAATAATTTTATATGGAATCGAATACACTTTATTCCACCACTAAAAATATGACTTTGCTAAAATATTATAGATATGCATTCTAGTGGATTCTTAAGTGGAACTTCAATATATATTTTAGACAAAAGGGCTCATCTTTGTTCATCATGTTGCAAATTAAATAATGGTAAATATAAACTGAATGCACTTATGATAACTGTACAATATTTTAAACTGGGGTGAAAAATTATATTACTCACCAAACATTTCATGTTGCTCGTCAAAGAAATTATATAAAAATATATCACCTCCTTCGACAAACTTAACTTATACAAAATTAGTCTGCAATTAATCATTACATTTCCATTTGTCCATGTCTCTTTTTGTGAAATTGTAAAGAAGTCTCTTTTTTTAATTTCATAAATTCTGTCAATGCTAATGATTCATTATTCAAAAACGATTTGTTTTTGTATTTGTGGATAATTCAGATATTTGCAAATCATTTAATTGAACAAAATGTGTAATATAACAACTAATATTTATTGCAAAAGTAATTAATTATATTCTGCCATTCAGGATGATTATTCAGCAGACGCTTTACCCAAAATATTTTTAAGATTTTATAAACGATGATAGATGTTTTGATACGCGATAAGCCTACTTCAAACTTATTAATAATTACTGCTGTACATATTCTATCAGAACCATTATTTCACATAAGTTTATACAGTATTTTACAATTCTTTTTATAACACTGACTGTTGGGCTTGGCAACATTAAGAATAAATGTGACAATTTAGATAAAGCCATTCATTTTGGAACAATACTTTTCCCATATATTGTTCATTTTTTTGCATTGTATTCCCCTATTTTTGGTTCTCAAATTAATTTCCATACACTCTTCTGTATTCATAGATAATTCAATTCATAATACAAAGAATTTAGAAACCCAATAAAATCCTAAATCTGTATACATCTGACTCTGACAATTCTTTAATGCCCCTATTTTTTATCACTTTTGTTTTGCTGATATTCACATTTACTCCCGACTTTGGTGCAAATAAGTTTACTATTGCTAGTGAGGCATACAAAGAGTTTTCTGATCGATCTAGTATAAAAGATGTGCGATCTGCATAATATGCCAATTTATTTTCATATCCAGTTATGCTTTTGCCTTTAATATCAGTATTGCTCAAAAAAATTAAAAAATGAAAGCACTTCCTGTATAAATCTCCACGAAACAGAGTCGACAGTTTTTTTAAAGCATACTTGTAAAATAATACCATTTATGTGACTTTCTTCTGTAAAGCACATATTATATCATTTTGACTACCTCCCCAACGTAGCTGCCTTTATAAAAAGTTTTTTACTTTCATGCATTAATTTTGGTAAATATCTCTTTATTCTGCCAACTATAACTGCTGAAGCTATTTTATAGGAAATATTTAACAAAGTTAAAGATCTCCATTTCTTCAAAAATCCCTTAGATTTTTTTTCCTTTGTCAGTAATGTAATAATTCTCTCCCTCTGTATTATGAATAATATACCTTTTTGAATCATTCGTTTATTGAATTTATCAAACACTGACTTAATTTATAAAATTCAATGGTGAATCCATTACTTCCTGGACTTATACCATTACTCGTATTTTTCAGGCATTCTGAATCTTCCGTATAAATTATTTCACCTTCTAAAATTTTTTTTTTATTCATCCTGAGTCAGTTTAGAAACCTTAAATCTTCCAAGTATATCGTCTAGTTTTTTGGACTGATATTATGATCTTGTCTACTAAATAATGTAACATAGAACTTTTGCACCTGATTCATTTTTCACTTTTGTTTTTGTTTTGTTCATATAATGTCTATTTTCAAGGTTACAACAATATTTTATCTTTTTTTCTCCTTCTATCCATTTACTTTCTAATCGTACAATCACCACTTTTACTTTTTCTTTTCTTATTTCTTCAACCCGAATTTTCAAATTTTTGCAAGTACATCCAAGCTCAATATATTGTAATTTCTTTTAAATACATTTTTCAAATGTTCAACTTCCTTTAACAATTCATTTTCTTCTTTTTCCTTTTCCCTTTGTCTAAACGAGGAATGTTCTATTGTAAGTGACTGGGTTTTTAATAAACGATTTTGAAGAATAATTGATCAGCCATATTATTATTATTATTATTATTATTATTATTATTATTATTATTATTATTATTATTATTATGCAGTAATTGTTAGTTCTTCTAGTGTTTTTCTTTACCTTGTCTACTATAAATGCTTGGTCTTTTAACAACGAATTATTGAATTTCCATAAGCCTGGTCCTTTTTACATTTTGTATATTGAAAGGTGAGTATTATCAATGAGATGTCAGACCTAAAGCTGGGATATATATGAATATTCATACTATCAATACAATTGAAACTTTCTTCATTTATCAAGACAAAATCTAAAAGTACCATTTTAATTTTTTGTCTGAATCAAAGTATACTCTTGTTATCTTACAATTATAAATTCTCCTCGGATCGCGCAGATACAATTTCTTTTTTCAGGTCCATTATTCTGTCCCTTGCTTTCGGGTTATTTATTGTTCCGTAATTAAATACATCTATACAACAAACTTGAACTAAGTTCTAGTCTTCACTGGCAGTGGTAGAATGTTCATACTGTTTGATAACAGACTCAATTGCATCGAAATATATTAGAGAATCTTCATTTGGACAATACATATTAATGGGCGTCGTTTGTTGACTCTCAATTTCCATATCAATAGCAATTGTATTTCCTTTACTATTCTTGAAGCTTCTTGAAACTTTAAAATCAATATTTTTTGCAAACATATCTCTATACCACAATATCTGCTTGTATCAGAGCTAAAATAATATGTATATGCCCACTCAGTTTCAATATATGTTTTCTTGCTTCTGTGAAATGAGTACAAATTCAAACACATCTTCTGGTTTTTACCTATATTCAAGTTCCGTTTTATTTAAAGACAACGTACTAACCAATTTCAAGTATGATCAACAAAACAATAATTCTTACAAGGATACCCATAACAAAATTGCAAGTATGATCAACAAAACAATAATTCTTACAAGTATACCGACAACAAAATTGCAAGTATGATCAACAAAACAATAATTCTTACAAGGATACCCATAACAAAATTGCAAGTATGATCAACAAAACAATAATTCTTACAAGTATACCGACAACAAAATTGCAAGTATGATCAACAAAACAATAATTCTTACAAGGATACCCATAACAAAATTGCAAGTATGATCAACAAAACAATAATTCTTACAAGGATACCCATAACAAAATTGCAAGTATGATCAACAAAACAATAATTCTTACAAGTATACCGACAACAAAATTGCAAGTATGATCAACAAAACAATAATTCTTACCAGGATACCCATAACAAAATTGCAAGTATGATCAACAAAACAATAATTCTTACAAGTATACCGACAACAAAATTGCAAGTATGATCAACAAAACAATAATTCTTACAAGGATACCCATAACAAAATTGCAAGTATGATCAACAAAACAATAATTCTTACAAGTATACCGACAACAAAATTGCAAGTATGATCAACAAAACAATAATTCTTACAAGGATACCCATAACAAAATTGCAAGTATGATCAACAAAACAATAATTCTTACAAGTATACCGACAACAAAATTGCAAGTATGATCAACAAAACAATAATTCTTACAAGGATACCCATAACAAAATTGCAAGTATGATCAACAAAACAATAATTCTTACAAGGATACCCATAACAAAATTGCAAGTATGATCAACAAAACAATAATTCTTACAAGTATACCGACAACAAAATTGCAAGTATGATCAACAAAACAATAATTCTTACCAGGATACCCATAACAAAATTGCAAGTATGATCAACAAAACAATAATTCTTACAAGTATACCGACAACAAAATTGCAAGTATGATCAACAAAACAATAATTCTTACAAGGATACCCATAACAAAATTGCAAGTATGATCAACAAAACAATAATTCTTACAAGTATACCGACAACAAAATTGCAAGTATGATCAACAAAACAATAATTCTTACAAGGATACCCATAACAAAATTGCAAGTATGATCAACAAAACAATAATTCTTACAAGTATACCGACAACAAAATTGCAAGTATGATCAACAAAACAATAATTCTTACAAGGATACCCATAACAAAATTGCAAGTATGGTTAACAAAACAATAATTCTTACCAGGATACCCATAACAAAATTGCAAGTATGGTTAACAAAACAATAATTCTTACGAGTATACCCATAACAAAATTGCAAGTATGGTTAACAAAACAATAATTCTTACAAGTATACCGACAACAAAATTGCAAGTATGATCAACAAAACAATAATTCTTACAAGGATACCCATAACAAAATTGCAAGTATGGTTAACAAAACAATAATTCTTACCAGGATACCCATAACAAAATTGCAAGTATGGTTAACAAAACAATAATTCTTACGAGTATACCCATAACAAAATTGCAAGTATGGTTAACAAAACAATAATTCTTACAAGGATACCCATAACAAAATTGCAAGTATGATCAACAAAACAATAATTCTTACAAGTATACCGACAACAAAATTGCAAGTATGATCAACAAAACAATAATTCTTACAAGTATACCCATAACAAAATTGCAAGTATGATCAACAAAACAATAATTCTTACAAGTATACCGACAACAAAATTGCAAGTATGATCAACAAAACAATAATTCTTACAAGGATACCCATAACAAAATTGCAAGTATGGTTAACAAAACAATAATTCTTACCAGGATACCCATAACAAAATTGCAAGTATGGTTAACAAAACAATAATTCTTACGAGTATACCCATAACAAAATTGCAAGTATGGTTAACAAAACAATAATTCTTACAAGGATACCCATAACAAAATTGCAAGTATGATCAACAAAACAATAATTCTTACAAGTATACCGACAACAAAATTGCAAGTATGATCAACAAAACAATAATTCTTACAAGTATACCCATAACAAAATTGCAAGTATGGTTAACAAAACAATAATTCTTACAAGTATACCGACAACAAAATTGCAAGTATGATCAACAAAACAATAATTCTTACAAGGATACCCATAACAAAATTGCAAGTATGGTTAACAAAACAATAATTCTTACCAGGATACCCATAACAAAATTGCAAGTATGGTTAACAAAACAATAATTCTTACGAGTATACCCATAACAAAATTGCAAGTATGGTTAACAAAACAATAATTCTTACAAGGATACCCATAACAAAATTGCAAGTATGATCAACAAAACAATAATTCTTACAAGTATACCGACAACAAAATTGCAAGTATGATCAACAAAACAATAATTCTTACAAGTATACCCATAACAAAATTGCAAGTATGATCAACAAAACAATAATTCTTACAAGTATACCGACAACAAAATTGCAAGTATGATCAACAAAACAATAATTCTTACAAGGATACCCATAACAAAATTGCAAGTATGGTTAACAAAACAATAATTCTTACCAGGATACCCATAACAAAATTGCAAGTATGGTTAACAAAACAATAATTCTTACGAGTATACCCATAACAAAATTGCAAGTATGGTTAACAAAACAATAATTCTTACAAGGATACCCATAACAAAATTGCAAGTATGATCAACAAAACAATAATTCTTACAAGTATACCCATAACAAAATTGCAAGTATGGTTAACAAAACAATAATTCTTACCAGGATACCCATAACAAAATTGCAAGTATGGTTAACAAAACAATAATTCTTACGAGGATACCCATAACAAAATTGCAAGTATGGTTAACAAAACAATAATTCTTACGAGGATACCCATAACAAAATTGCAAGTATGGTTAAGAAAACAATAATTCTTACGAGGAAACCCAGAACAAAATTGCAAGTATGGTTAACAAAACAATAATTCTTACGAGGATACCCATAACAAAATTGCAAGTATGGTTAACAAAACAATAATTCTTACGAGGATACCCATAACAAAATTGCAAGTATGGTTAACAAAACAATAATTCTTACGAGTATACCCATAACAAAATTGCAAGTATGGTTAACAAAAGAATAGTTCTTACAAGTATACCCATAACAAAATTGCAAGCATGGTTAACAAAAGAATAATTCTTACGAGTATACCCATAACAAAATTGCAAGTATGGTTAACAAAAGAATAATTCTTACAGGTATACCATAACAAAATTGCAAGTATGGTTAACAAAAGAATAATTCTTACAAGTATACCCATAGCAAAATTGCAAGTATGGTTAACAAAAGAATAATTCTTACGAGTATACCGACAACAAAATTGCAAGTATGGTTAACAAAAGAATAATTCTTACGAGTATACCCATAACAAAATTGCAAGTATGATCAACAAAAGAATAATTCTAACAAGTATACCCATAACCAAATTGCAAATATGATTAACAAAAGTATCATTCTTACGAGTACACCCATAACAAAATTGCAAGTATGATCAACAAAAGTATAATTCTTACGAGTATACCCATAACAAAATTGCAAGTATGGTTAACAAAACAATAATTCTTACGAGTATACCCATAACAAAATTGCAAGTATGGTTAACAAAGGAATAATTCTTACAAGTATACCCATAACAAAATTGCAAGTATGGTTAACAAAAGAATAGTTCTTACAAGTATACCCATAACAAAATTGCAAGTATGGTTAACAAAACAATAATTCTTACGAGGATACCCATAACAAAATTGCAAGTATGGTTAACAAAACAATAATTCTTACGAGGATACCCATAACAAAATTGCAAGTATGGTTAACAAAACAATAATTCTTACGAGGATACCCATAACAAAATTGCAAGTATGGTTAACAAAACAATAATTCTTACGAGGATACCCATAACAAAATTGCAAGTATGGTTAACAAAACAATAATTCTTACGAGTATACCCATAACAAAATTGCAAGTATGGTTAACAAAAGAATAGTTCTTACAAGTATACCCATAACAAAATTGCAAGCATGGTTAACAAAAGAATAATTCTTACGAGTATACCCATAACAAAATTGCAAGTATGGTTAACAAAAGAATAATTCTTACAGGTATACCATAACAAAATTGCAAGTATGGTTAACAAAAGAATAATTCTTACAAGTATACCCATAGCAAAATTGCAAGTATGGTTAACAAAAGAATAATTCTTACGAGTATACCGACAACAAAATTGCAAGTATGGTTAACAAAAGAATAATTCTTACGAGTATACCCATAACAAAATTGCAAGTATGATCAACAAAAGAATAATTCTAACAAGTATACCCATAACCAAATTGCAAATATGATTAACAAAAGTATCATTCTTACGAGTACACCCATAACAAAATTGCAAGTATGATCAACAAAAGTATAATTCTTACGAGTATACCCATAACAAAATTGCAAGTATGGTTAACAAAACAATAATTCTTACGAGTATACCCATAACAAAATTGCAAGTATGGTTAACAAAGGAATAATTCTTACAAGTATACCCATAACAAAATTGCAAGTATGGTTAACAAAACAATAATTCTTACGAGTATACCCATAACAAAATTGCAAGTATGGTTAACAAAAGAATAGTTCTTACAAGTATACCCATAACAAAATTGCAAGCATGGTTAACAAAAGAATAGTTCTTACGAGTATACCCATAGCAAAATTGCAAGTATGGTTAACAAAAGAATAATTCTTACAGGTATACCCATAACAAAATTGGAAGTATGGTTAACAAAAGAATAATTCTTACAAGTATACCAATAGCAAAATTGCAAGTATGGTTAACAAAAGTATAATTCTTACGAGTATACCGACAACAAAATTGCAAGTATGGTTAACAAAAGAATAATTCTTACGAGTATACCCATAACAAAATTGCAAGTATGATCAACAAAAGAATAATTCTAACAAGTATACCCATAACCTAATTGCAAGTATGATTAACAAAAGTATAATTCTTACGAGTATACCCATAACAAAATTGCAAGTATGATCAACAAAAGTATAATTCTTACGAGTATACCCATAACAAAATTGCAAGTATGGTGAACAAAAGAATAATTCTTACGAGTATAGCCATTACAAAATTGCAAGTATGGTTAACAAAGGAATAATTCTTACAAGTATACCCATAACAAAATTGCAAGTATGGTTAACAAAAGAATAATTCTTACAGGTATACCCATAACAAAATTGGAAGTATGGTTAACAAAAGAATAATTCTTACAAGTATACCCATAACAAAATTGCAAGTATGGTTAACAAAAGAATAATTCTTACGAGTATACCGACAACAAAATTGCAAGTATGGTTAACAAAAGAATAATTCTTACGAGTATACCCATAACAAAATTGCAAGTATGATCAACAAAAGAATAATTCTAACAAGTATACCCATAACCAAATTGCAAGTATGATTAACAAAAGTATCATTCTTACGAGTATACCCATAACAAAATTGCAAGTAAGATCAACAAAAGTATAATTCTCACAAGTATACCCATAACAAAATTGCAAGCATCATCAACAAAAGTATAATTCTTACGAGTATACCCATAACAAAATTGCAACTATGGAGATAAAGAGTTAGACACTGTGATGGATGCACTGAATGACCGGCAAGAAAAGTTCTTACAATGTGTCAACAAAAGAATAGGGAGAAAATTCAAGGCATATAGATGAAAATAGAAAATAAACAAAACAAAATTCATAGTTAAGATCAAAGTAGGCCTCATATTAAAAGGTTGATGTAAAGATAATAATTCCAATTTCTTTTAGGCAGTTCTCGACTAACTGATAGAAAATGGATTTTTACCGGACAAAATTGTTATTCAAAAATTTGTTTTGCAAAGGAAACCTTTACCGCCAGATCATTAGATTAGTTTATATTTTTAGGTAAGTGAGGGAAAAGGGATAAAGTTTAATACAGCTAAGTCCTTAACTTCCTGCTCCGAAACAAAGTCTGCACAAAAAGTTAAAGACACCAAACACTATAACGGGGTGGGAAATATATAATAAAGTTTTAAATTGGTTGGAGGCTGCTATGGAAGCTGGTGTATGTGGTTCTGCAGCTGGATTTTTGTTGGCGGGAAAATTTACGGACATAGTTGTTCTTTTAGCTTTTACTGGTCTTAGTACAACACTGGTAAGTTATTTAGGAAAAACTGATTTACAACAAAGTTTAAAAATACGATGAAATACTAACAGCTGTCATTAACAACTTGAAGAGTATCGATGACACGATAAGCAAATCGATCAGAAACAATTAAACAAATTATTATGAGTTTACTTTTGACTTAGAGTAAATTTAATAATTTGATTTTTACATCGAACCGGTGGTGGACAACCGACGTTATGCTTACTCATTAGAGACTAAAAACTAATTCACCATAGGTGACGTTTTTCACAGAGTAAATGAATCACGTACATATTACCTGAAAGACAGCAAACGAACTGGAAAATATTTGCCTCCAGTACCATTACCTCTGAATGAATTGCGCAATTGATACATTGTAAGAACATGAATGGAGTTGCTTTCTTCTACGACTGCATAACGATAAACAGAAGAAACAAAGTAACAGACAATAAAATTTTAACAAATTACATACTTAATTATCCCAGGATGAGTTCAAATAGTGTTTTGATACTGTGCATAAAGAGTGGAGAAAGTGATTCTTAAAACTCGAAGGTAGAAACATTACTGTGACCATGGGTGGTGTTCCAAATATGTTTAATTACAAAGGTTTTCAATTGATTGATCAATTTCAAGAAGCGACTAAGTATTTCATTGATGAACAACTAAAGCACACACAAATTAGTAATACTAGTGTTAACAATTTTTACACTGTCAATCATTGCAGTTGGTTTGATTTGAGAAATACACAAGATAACAGTTTAGATGTAAGCAGTCTTAAACTAGCTAACGTATAACATGGTATCCATTTAAAAATCAATAGAAACGTAAAACACGGTATCCATTTAAAAATCAATAGAAAAGAAAATGTAGATGCTCACAAAATGTATATTTATTTTGTTCCTGATATTAAGTTTAACATTCAAAACAATCAATTAAAATCAATTATGTTTTAAATAAATGTATCTAAAGAAACCTCGTAACGTGATTATTTGTGGAGTGACTAATTATAGTTAATAATGTTGGCAATAAATCTGACTGAGACTCAATGCAAAGACTTTTTCGATTACATCGGCATCAACTTTTATGTACAACAAGACTTCCAATAGAAAATGGTTACTCAGAGCACATCAAAGTAATCGAATAATATAAAGAAAATACACGTTAATTTGTTCTATTTTCCAGTAAGGACAAAAAAGCAACGGAGCAGTGTTGGAAGAGAACTATGTTATTATAGACAAAATGAAAGGGGAAATTCTAGGTATTTTGAAACAGAACATAAGGAACAAACATTTAATGCGAACAGTGTTTCCTAGTCATGATAAGGTCCTTACGAGTTCGTAGATAAAGTGTTTATGTTGTCAACCAGTAAACGCTTATCGTCAGACAATGCTACATTGTGCATTATGATGCCAAACATCTCGTGATTGTACGATTTTAGTAAATTCGCCTCTTAATAATTTTCGTTATTATTAATTAAGTAATTTTTGCAGAAACACATTTTCTTATTCCTTAGCAAACATTCGTTTCATCTTTGTCTGTCCTGAAAGAACAAAGCATGGATCTTAACCCACAAAGAACTCTCTAATTAGTATGCCTATTAGTTCATCTTTGAAAACGCCTGTTATCTTTTATTCATTTGTGGTAAACCAAACACGTTGTCCTTGGAATAGTCACTAGTGTCACCAAATTTGATGTTCTCTTTCATATCGATGATGCATTTGTTCTGTCCTAACTTGAATGGATTATGAATATGTATCAGTCAGGAATAGTCTCATTAGATCACCGTATTTCTTTTTGAGCTTGTTGTAGTAAAAATCGTACATCAACCACTTGCTAAGTTTAATACAGTAAATCCACCATAGATCGGTTTGGCTAATTTCATATATATTTTGTTTTAAGAATGGCTATCGCCAAGGCATCGTCAATAATTTTTCTCCTGACCAATGATATAAACTTTTGGTATTTGCAAAATTTATTTTTATCTGTACATATTATTTACTGTTTTCTCAAATTTCCATATGATTACCGAATATATAGTTATTCATAAATGCTTTCCCGAAATCAATATTAGCTTTTTTTCTCAGACTAGCATTGAACTCTTTGAAAGGTTTAAGCTAAGGTGGCTGTTCAAACAAGACAACTCTGTGCATTTCTTTTAAGTATTGAAACTAATTGCACGTAAAAGCTTTAAATTTTTCCAATGTAGTACATACTTATTTTTGTTTGAAGATGTACACAATAGTTTTGATACAGTCGTTTTTGTACTCTTGGAATCATCGATAAATTTATCTTGCTTGAGGATAAATCATTTTCGTCTGGTAGAAACTGGGGATGATCTCGCCTACGTTGTCATAGTTAAAAATTCCGGACGTGTACGGTTACACTTTTAAGTCCAAGGTTCATAATACGTCTTTTGTTGATATCAATGTAAAAATAAAATATTTTCTCTTCAATGGATATTTTATTTTGTGAAGTGAAAAAAACATTTTCATCTCTGCCGATAAGTCTGTGTTTTAAAAAAAAAGCAAAAACAATCATGAAGAAATCGGTTACTTAATGCACGTTCCGTTGTCGAATAATGCGAAATATTGCATCTTGTGTGCAACCAAAGTAAAAAAAAAAATACTCAAAGAGATTGTTAGGAGTTAAGATTTGGAGGAAAGGTGAATTGCTTATTGGAAGAAATAAATACAAGAGTAATGGCTGATAAGATCCACAGCCACGACGAGATTGTATAGGTTCATAAAATAAAGCGGGCTGTTATGCCAACAGTTACTCGACTTTTACTGTTTACAAATCCACTACTGCATCAACGCTAGCGTGGTAAAGAAACCGACCACTATTATTGCCAATGCCACAATACACACACACACACACACACACACACACACACACACACACACACAAGTAAAGTATTCAGTCAGGCCAATATTATTAATTGTGGCTATACCACAATGTGGAGGTTCCCTTTCTGTGAGACTAAAAATACTACTGTGGAAAGTAGGATTATTGATCACCAGTATACTGTATAAAATATTTTGCTTGTATTGTGTTCTTTGTGTAGCTACATTTTACACCGACTATGGCTTATATTTTCTATCAACTGTGGCACTGCATGATTATTAATCGCCAGTATACCGTATACAAATATTTGCTACAGCTATATTTTACACTGACTGTATCAGAGTTTATGCGAAAATATTATATTAAACAATTGCTGCGGTGTATATATAATGGCGCAAAATATGCAAATCGACACGCATAGTATTTTAAAAGAATGTATGGATATAAACAACTGTGGCACAATTTTATCAGACCAAAGGAGTGTTTTAAACATTTACGAGTTGGTATAGTATATCCGTATACTGATGAGTATGCGGTTATTTGGCCCAATACCGAATTGAAGAAAACTACATTTTGAACACAAAAGATCTATTTGACTTTGATCCTCAGTTGCTGCGGCCTGGTGACCGAGTTTATTTACAACGCACTGTCAGGAGTTTGGAAATTACAATGACAGATGAAAAGTCTTTTACAGCAAAGGTCGTACAATCAAATACTATCCACTGCGAGCAATTACACTAACTATTGTACTCGGTGCAGAGCACACGCCTGAAGTTACGTACGCCATCGATCGAAAACATAGATGATTATATCTATGAAAACACAGATGATTATGTCTGTTGGAGAATAAAATCTGAAAATATATAAGAGTTTCATTGGCATTAGGACGAAATCAATTCAAATGTGTATGACTTGGAAAACATTAGCTCTGCGGCAGAACATGTCATTAGGAATACTCTAAATCACATTTGCACGCGTTACGTGTTGGTCCGGGTGTTCGACCATGTCTCAAATGTGATATCGGAGTAAAGTCTCGTAATCAACATTGTCTACCATGTGGATCTCTTCGCGAGTATTATCGTGCACGCCGTCAAAGATCCGCCTGCGCAACAGCAGCGGAACCTAACCCAACGTTAACACCCCTGACGACGTTGATGAAAACGATACAGAAGTAAATGAAATAATAGCCAGGATTGAGGCGATTGCCATTTCCAAGTAAAGTAAATGTTCTTAATCAATTTATTGACATAATTCGCAATTAGATAAAGATTTGCAATTATAAAACAGCATGCCGACACTGAATGAACTAAGAGAATTCGCGCAACAGCGTGGGATACGAATACCAAGCCATATGCGAAAAGCTGACATATTTGCGTTATTAGGACCTGTAACTGAATCACAACCGCAATAACCGGTTACACCGGCAACAGCAGCGTATGTTCGCGAACATGAAGCCCCCGAGTTTGTTACACAACCTTAAGGAAAATTATGCCAGAGCCGATTGCGGAAAACAAAGAGGACCCGGAGAAATTAGAGAAACCATTCGTGTGATTGCATAAATCACACAGGCACTTGATCAAGACGTTAGAGATGCAATTTTTAAAATGTCACCAGTACCGCCCGAGCACAAGTCGCAGATGCAAACACCGGCTCAATACTTTAACGAAGCAGCTCTCCAGCACATCTTTGTAAATCCTATTATGTCTCTCTTAATAGGCCCCCCAACTTAAAAGATTTCATGTTGAAAATACCATCAAAGACACATGAAAAATACATGGACGGTGAATGGCTTAGAATGGTATTCAGAGAGCTTACAAGAAAGAAACAGGCTACCGGTGAAAGGTGGAATCACTTTGTAAAAATATTTAATGCATTTCACAGTGGACAAATTAGAAAAGGCCTGGAATTCTGGTGAGAATATCTGAGCAAGTATGCGCCCTCGTACCAAGTCCAACACACACAAGAAGAAAGACGTGCATATGAGCCAGAACAAATGCTTACAAAAGAAATACCGGCAGCACGGAGAGAACAACTAGAATAGTTTAAATAATTTAGCAAGCAGATACAAACACCCGCACGTGAAAATCAACCGCCAGCACCCTAAAGCGAAGCTGCATCCGCAATTGCACAAATTCCAAGCTCGAAGAACAGAAAAGCAACAAGCAAAGGAAGGAGAAGGCCTTGGTGGGCCGTGTGACCCTCACGACCTTGCGGATCGGCTGGAAACACTTGTGGGGTCGGTTTGAAGCCGCATCGATTTGTCAGCGGTTGCTCACCAATGACATCATGGACCCGGTGACCTCTCGCTTGTTAATGCATAAACTTGTTGAAGATATCGTTGATTTATACAACACTGATGATGAGTTATGAGGCAATCCTCAGCGAAATCAATGACGCGTTGCAGCGTGTTGTTGTGAATACAACCGCGAGAGTTACCTCCATGATCACGATCTCGTCAACGAAACCGGAATTCGATGTGACTTTTTCTACACCAATTACCGCTGGGGAATCCCGCACACTCGAGATCGCATTGGCTTCGTAGCGAGTTTATTACAGTTGGCCTAATCTTCGATCACGACCGTTTGGTGGTCTTGGTGCAAGTAATTCATTTATGTTTTCGACAGATAATGGCGCCAACTGGAATAATATTGAAATTTCCTTAGGCGCGCACGACATGGAATCGATCAATGAAGAGATTCGACAGAGAATTACATTGGTGACCGGCAAATACTCTAAAATTTCCATACGTGAACACGAGCTCACACTCAGCTCTGTCATCGCACCGTGATCAATAAGAACAATTCTCGGTTGGTCTGAAGATATTTCCGATGCCAAACGAATCTTACGCGTGGGACACCAAATCGCGCCTGACATTGTTAATATTACCGCGACGATTCAAATTATTTTAACAAGTAACGCCATCAGTGGCAGTTATGAAAGCGGAGCTGGAACGACAAAGTTGTCCCAGGTGGCATAGCTGTTCAAGGTTACATACTATTTGGGTTCTCCCCAACTGTGGAACCGGGTGATTTAAGATCATTTATTAGCTCAACACCGGTGTATCTTCTATGTTACAATCTTCGGTCGACACATATTCGTTTTACCCTTGTGGACCAGGACGGACACCTGTTGGACCTGCGCGGGGGAGACATTGACAATACAACTGTACATTAGAAATCGACCTGTCATTTAACATAATGACAGTCATACTTGGACGTGTGATACCAGTGCGTTTTGTAAACGCGAGTACAACTTTTAAGTGACATATTACGGAACTGGTCTTGGTGATGTTGTCCGAGGATTATTCACAGGCGCACCAAAGGTACTTGCGGCTCTGCACCAATTGCTAAACAAGTTTCAATGCGAGTCGTTGATAGCATCAAAAACATTGCTGCGGAACGTTTAAAATAATCTTGGATCTCTGGCGTTTCAATCGCTTCGAGATCGACTACGACGATTGGTTACTAGAGCACCGCGGGTAGAACCAAAACCAATTACACTTCCATCGACAGAAACAATGCCCGCACTAGTCAATAAAATCATCAGTGAAGCTGCTCAACAACGTATCGCCGAATCAGAGATTGCAAATCTGGCAATGGGAAGCAGATTACGGATGTGTACGGAAGCTGGACGCGAGTGGCCAAGCACCAACGCCATCTCACAAAAAGGTATTAGACGAACTAAATAATGTATAAGTGTAAACAATGGCCCGATTCAAAGATATATACGATCCCGCGTTTGACATGGACGTGCCTGTGTTGTGGATCGAGTAAAAAAGACTTTCAGTATTATTCGTACCCGGATAGGCTCCCTAATGAACAAAAAATAGAATTGCAAGTGCATGACACGTCTAGGTTTTTTCTTCCGTGTGAGGCTTTCTTGAAAATACCTGATCGCTGACTGCACCACCAGGTGTGAAAACATCCAGGGATCGTTTTTACAACGAAGAAGTGGAATTCACCGATGAGGCCACCCCGGTTGCATTCCCAGTTAATTATGTTGCGCCAAGATTGACTCAACTGAGAAAAGAAAGATCTCGACTGCTATTTAACAAGGCCGCACTTGTCCGTGTAACAGTTCTTGGGCGAAGACGAGTACAGTCGTTTCAGACACCAACCAAGGGTGTAATCAATATCAACGTGTTGTCGTACCCCCAGAACTCACAATTGCTGGAGATTTAAGTATTCCACATAAATATATTTTCTATTATTGTATGGCAGTTGTATCAGTAAAAAAGGGTAATTTGTTAGAAGTGCGTGTGCATGTTGTAACAAAAAGGCATGGTTGTCGAGCAATTGTACTACGCAATTGTATTGCTAATAGAAGAATTATAATGGAATCTCAACGTTACTGATGTGAAACAATAATCGAAGCGGAAATGCAACTGCGAGATGAAGTTGTTAAGAGAACTGTGCTGCTCACGAAATACAAACGTGTGTGTGTGGTTGCTGATGCTATTTGTGGAATCGCCGCTGCAGCAACTGTTGGTCTGGGTGTTGCTAGAATCACAGCTACGACAACTATTATAGGTACATCAATGGGATTGTTGTTGGAGCCATATCGATATTAACCGGTGTCGCAGGCGGTTCCAGTAAAATAATTTCGTTACGACTGCATTCGCAAATACGTATCTATTCGGAACTTCTCGCGGCAGAACAAAGTAGCCTTAATACGATTAGTAAATTATACTCGATAGCTATCGGAGATGAAGTCATTTGCGCGGCCGATTTCGAGACCGTGTTGGAGGAAATGCAAAACCACAGGCATCTCCGAGAACAGATACGCAATCGCGTAGTGGATTTGCACACAGTAAAAGTCGAGTAACTGTTTCTAAAACAGCCCGCACACACACGCGTGCACATGTGTGATTATATTTTGCAAACTCAACCGCGCATGTGCTAATAATTGACTATCACGATACAACTACTAATAGCCACAGATGTTAGTAAAATAAATCTAAAACGCACAATATACCTCTGCTGATATACGGTGTTAAGTCATACGCTGAAGGTCGTCAGTTTCAATAGATTCATTGCTTTATATCTTCTTTGTTTATTATATAACAAACACTGAGTGAAATGCATTCCATCATACTCGGTAGCATATAATTTCTAATTTCTCATTTCATCTGGTACTAAATCCATTCTGATATACAGACTATGTAAGCCACCGGCATCCTACAAAACCACCATCTGGATGGACAAGCCTAAAACAAGCCAAAGCAACCAACTAACCAACGCTCATCATCTCTGCAATGATTACAGCACGGAAACTTGTTCTTATCTGTGTTTTAAATTTTTGGTCAGGAATGTTTCAAACTCTGTTTTCAAATGAACAAAACAAGTTTGATCTGAAGGAAAAGAGTTTCATTCGGTTCCCCGTTCAACGATATCCATCAACGATATCTTCGATTGACCAGCCTACCTCATTGTTCCCATTAATGCCACAAGAGATGTGTTTTAAGTTTTGGAATAGAATGTACTCTTTACAAAAACTGCAAATAAATTAAATTGTGAAACTTTGTGTAATTTTAAGACAATTGCTACCCTTGATGAAATAAATTGAGGTTATGATATTGAAAATGACATTTTCGACGCCTAATGTAATATTATAAAATCTAGAGTGACAGGTGCATTGCTCAAAGTAATTTTTTTTATATTTTAAGCAAAATGAATACACTAACAGTTGCAACAGAGATTATTCGTCTCAACCAAGGAAGAATCATAGGAATATCTTTGTCCCCCTGGACCAGTTTTCCGCATCATCGCTCAGCATTTTGCTCGTATGATAAATCAAATTTTATACTTTAAGTTTGTTTTTACCTTTTTGTCTCATTAACTTGATACGCGTTGATTTGATATTATTGCTTAATCCCTTTTATTCTAGATTTCAGGACAGCAATTTGCCCTTTTCCTTCTTGCTAATGTTGTTTACGATCTAAAAGTGCCACGTGTAATAGCCCTGCCAATTTCTATTTGCCTATTTAAGTTTTCCTCCGTAACATTCATTGTTCGCCTTTTCTGTCTTTACTGTCTTGGTATTTTGTTATAGTGTCTATAGTATAATTTTAATAGGATAACTGAATTATAACAGCAACAACAAAACAAACAAAAAACAACATACACCTGACACAAAAAACGACTCAATAAATAACTAAAAGAAACGATAGACACTTAAAGAAGGAGGAAAATGTAAACATGTATTGGTATTCTTCGATAGCAATGATTCAACAGCAAAATTTTTAAACACGTTCCTCTTCTAAAGATATCGACGAATGTAAATGATATTTGTACAATTCATACTGCTAGACAGAGGTATCGAGATGTCAATTAGGTTAAATATCAATTAATCAAAATATATTTAAACTGTAAAAAGGGCAAGGAAGACAGTGCAGTACACTGTTTACAGACTGACACATTTCACACTAAACTATCTTTCGATATGTCGCCAAATCAGAATTTGCTCTTTTTTTGTTAAAAATACAAAGAAGTTCTTTCTTTTTTTTCCAGATCAATATACACTGTAGTTTCATTATCCGATATCAGATTTCGACCTGTCTATGAGTGGATTGGGACTAAAAATAATCGCATTGTGTTTAAAGTCCTAATATCGAAATTCAAATAAGAATCAATACATCTAACTGAAATTATAATTAACTAAGGGAATAATTCGAAAAAGGAACGATGAAGTGCAAAGTGACTAGAAACACTACTTTTATGACCAGTCGACACTTAAAGAAGGAATTAAACGTAATTAAACATTTATCTTAATCGTTAGATAAAAAATGTTTTTAAAATATAATAATTGTTAGTTTTCCTAAGCTCAATTATTATTTTTTTACTCTAATGTTATAATTTAAGAATATTTCATATGTGCAATCTGATGAAAACATAATTAATCTAACAACTGTGCAGAAAAGACTGTTGAATAGCTAAGTTTCTATTCATATTTATTCTATTCCATGGAAGTCTATTTTGCAGAGTGCGGATTCTTTGAAACTAATGTCGGACGCTCCATAAAAGCAATCATAAAATGGTATCCATGCCAGTACACATACAACCTAATGCGGGTTCAGTTTGGTTCACATTGACTTGGAGCTATCATATAACAAACAATCGATATTCCATGCAAATGTATTGCACTTGAAAAACATCGTATACACGTAGGATGGTCGATCAACAATATTGCCTTTTTATTTTTATAAAATAGATTTCTTCCGCAAATTGCACTTTCCCGTTTTAAAAGTCGAGTATAATCTTGATGTGTGTATGTGTGTTTGTGTATGTATGTATGTATGTATGTAAGTATGTATGTATGTATGTATATATATATATATATATATATATATATATATATATATATATATATATATATATATATATATATATATATATATATATATATATATATATATATAATCCTAGGCAACGTTCCTCAGTATGTCATCATCATGTTCGCATAAGATATATAGTATAGAATATTGATCCTGCAATCAAATATAATTTATCTATAACACCGCCTATCTCATTTCCCAAGGTTGATCATTATCTTATGTAAGCAAAATCCCAAATAATCAAAGACATATTCAGATTCACACTTAATCAGAAACAAAATGGAGAGGCATCGATCTGTTATTACTGTAAACACATATAGTTCATTTGTAACACCACTAGCTCCATTTTCAAGGATTGTTATCTTCTTGGAACATTTATTTAAGTAAGCAAACAACTATATTTAGTTAAAGGAATGGTCAAGTTCACACATAATCTGAAACAAATTGTAGAGACCTTACTTTTGATATTCAGTAAAAATGTATCATCAAACAAGAGGTATCATGTTTCATGAGAAAAGAGGTAGGTTTCTTTTAACGTCACGCGTAATATCCCTTTTTCACTCTAATTATGAATTATGAAATTATTTCGAACATATGTTTAAATTAAATAAATTAAACTTGTAAGCAAAACCGCATGATCCTTTTGCTACAGTGTGTTTCTATAATTTAATAGATATATTGTATTCGTCAGACACTTATCTTTTCAAAAGGTATAGAAGAATATTAATGGCATATCTACAATTCATACTACTAGAGGGAGGTATCGACTCACATACAAATGATTATTAATAAGTTCAAATAGGTTAATTGAAAACTGAGGATTATAAAGTGTAGGAAAGTAAGCTTAAACTGACGTGTTTGTATTAATAATAAGTGGATACAAAATAACGTTGTGCAGTGGATTTCAATCCACATTAGCCTGGCGCTATCGTGTAATAAAGCATTGAAATTAGCTGTTAAAATACAGCTGTTAATCATGTAATAAAATGTCAGGATCGGCAATAGCTCTCTCTCTCTCTCTCTCTCTCTCTCTCTCATCTGTAACGCCTCGTGACTCCGTCCATAAGGTTGAATGTATCTTCTTGAGAAGTTTCATGAAAACGAAATAAATTGTCAAATGTATAGTCACTTAAATTAGAAACAAAATGCAAAGGTATTCCTCTTGATAGTTAAGTAAAAATGCCTCATCTTTTCCTTCAGAAATAATGTCCATGTTATCACTCTAATTTTGCCTTGAGTATTTTATTTTCTTTCAAACGTCATTTTGATCAAGGAGATCAAACATTATTCAAGAAAAACTGCATTTTACTCTTACATGGCAGATGTTGAAAAGGTCAATAATAATATGCAATAGATAAAGAGGTAACAACAACTTACAACAAAGCATTACGGTTAACAACAATACATTTCGCGAAAATCCACAGGCACTGCGTTTCTATAGTTTCGTCCTATACGTAGAGATCTTTCTCCGAAATACGAGGTAAATACAACGTGTATCTTAATTTCGGACAACTTTGACCTTGCCCTATCGTGTAACACATCTTCACTGTTAGCAAACAGGCCTTTTGCAAAATATACCCGGGTACTGTGTTTATATGATTTAGGGCTAAATTTATAGATCATATGGCAATAGATCCTCTTCACATGGGGCCTCTGCAGAGGGAAACGAATGCATTCGTACAAAATGAACAATCGGTTGTAAAATGTCACGCAAATAATCCTAGGCAGTGTCCTATCTATCAAGATAAGAAACACCCATATTTGGCACAAAATCATCCCTTAAAGGGACTGTTGACGTATTTTTACAGAATTTTAACATAGAATGTTCCATGGAAACATGTTCTTTTGTTAATTAGTAAACTGTTAAGTGCATCATGGCGTAGATTTGGTGTTTAGAAGATGAAACAGCCACTCGTTCGTACCGAATAAGTAGCTTACATTTCGCTCGATTGAGGGCTAATGTAAATGTTGGTGTATACGAACTGGCTCCGGAGCTCTCGAAAAGAAATTAAACGTGCAGCTTTGAGCACAGCTGGGTTGAGTATTTACCGAATGGTAAATCGGACCACTAAGTGCTAATTAAGCAAGGTACCAGTCTCAAAGTGGGGAAAACATTGGATACAGTAAATTTGTCGAGTGTTGTATAAGTGTGTTTAACTTCTACATAGATTGTCTGTGCAATTACACGTTTCCGATTCTTTCTGGCAGTCCAAAATTCTCCTGTGCCTAAATCCGATGCGAGACTGTTTATTAAGGTAGTTTTTACCAGTAACCAGCTTTGGGGACCTTATTCTTGAAAAAACAATTGATCGTTTAAAATGTTTCTGCTGATTTCAGTCAAGAACTACATATCGTATGAATTGGGTCACCTAATACACAAACGATAATATTGACGCCTACTAAAATGAATTAGTTGCCAGAGCCCTAAGGGAAAAGTACCTGTAGTATATTACATCCGGCATAACGCATGTACATCTGCTGTAACACACATTGAAACTGTTTCATATGGTTTATTTATGTACAAATATTACAAAATAAGTCGATATTTTTGTTGTTACTATTTTACTAAAATATGATTTTATAAAAATGAAAATCTAGTTATCATCGGCATATAACACAGATACATTAAGACTGTCGTGTAATACATATAAAAACATGTATTACTGATAAAGCTTTTAAATAGGAATTCAATATCATAAATTCAAAATAAACATGAATATAGGAAAGCCTATACGAGATGGGTTAAACAAAAATACATTCTACACCTAAATGTCTACTCGAAACACAGCAGTTTCAACTGTTTGTGGAAAACTGGTGGATATACCCTGAAGTCACAATAATATGAACAATAGTTATCGATATTTATCTATTCTAAATGCACAATAGATGCTATTACTTATCGTATAATTTAAATAGAATTTTAGGAATATATTCCTCATTTTACATTAAGCTTTCTCCATAGTATCCATTTTATTACGGGTGGTTCAGTAAATGGGATGTTTTCAGTCCTTCTGTATATTAGTGAGCAATTGCTCGCTTGAAAAATAATAAAAATATATAGATTTGTTTATTTAGGTAAAAAAATCTACATGATTTTGAAATGGGGTAGTATTTGACGTATTGAAAGACAGTGATGTTGGGCTCCAAGAGTGATCTCCCTCTTCTAAACAGTTCATTCCACGGACGTATATCTGACACTCAAGCAAGCCAGGTATACACCTCGTTGTGCCGTGCGCTGAACTTTACCGATAGGAAATAAATTATGTCGATGAAATGGAATATATGCTAAAATCGTCCTAACATTTCCAATATTTCACGGTGTCGACAGGTCAATGTAAAGATACCTGATTACCTCCTTTTCTAATGGCACGAGTTTTGTAGCCCCTATATTCTAAGTAATACAATAAATGACCACTATTTCATGATCACTGAAAATGTGCTTTAATACTTTGAGATCTGGACATTGGCTATGATATATGCGTTGAATTTTATTTGTTACATTTTCTGAGACATATGTAGGTGCATTCAGCTTCTACACAGATTATGTCTGCGCGCTTACACAATTTCAATTATCTATAGGGAAAGTGTCTGTCACATATTACATCACGCAAAAACAGTACAACTGCTGTAATACCCATTCAAACTAACTGTAATTGTTTATTTAAGGATACATACAACAAATTAAGCCAATATGCTGCGATGTTATGAAAACAGGACTTTTTTAAATGAAAATCTATCCCTCTTGGACCTGCAACACAGATATTTCCAGGCTGTTCTGTAATACATATTGGAAGAGGTATTATTGTTAAAAACATGAATGTAATCATACTCTTTATAAAATGTTTGCTCATGTATACCTTTCAAAATAGAATTTCGCATAAGATTTTTAAAATAGCACATTTTGCACCGAAAGTTCTACTCGAAAAATCGCATTTCGATATACCAGGAACTCGCAACAAAATGAAACAGTGGTTAACGATAATTATCTGCTCGAAATACACAATTTAAGTATAATTTTATATCGTGTTATGTCTTATTGTTCATTACTATTTGTGCATATTATTACGGGTTGATAGCTATCCGGGATGTCTTCGGTGATTCTTCATATTATAGAACAATTGCTCACTTGGGATATAATGACAATATACACAAAAGACTTTATTTAGGCGGAAAACCTGCATGATTTTGCAAATCGGGTGCAATTTGACTTCTTAAAAGATAGGAATGGTGAGCTCCAAATGTAATCTCCCCATTCTAAACTGGTCATTGCATGGACTAGTTGCTAAAATCATACTAACATTTGCAATAATAATTGATGGTGTTCACGGGTAAATGTGATTTCGGTGTGGAATGTTTCGTTTGTCATTTTTCGATACTTTTTGTTTTAGAGTATTCACCTTTTACAAAGATTATGTAAGTGCACGATTTCAATTGGTTTTTCTTTTTTCCCTGTGCGAAACCATGGATTAAAGTAACTTTTACCTGTATCTAACTTTGAGGACATTATTCTCGAAATAAATGCTGCAAAGCACCTGATTTTGATCTGTCAGAAGTAAATGTATTATGGAGTGGGCCATCTAGTGCACCAACAAGTTTTATTTTTCAAACGTCAACATTGCTGTCGACGGAAAATGAATTAGTCTTCTAAGCCATATAGGAAAAGTGCCTGTCATATATTACATCAATAATAAAGCAGGTACAACTCCTCTAATACTCATTCAAACTGCCTGTAATGTTTTTATTTGTGTATAAATATTTCAAAATAAATCTATTTTGTGATTTTACGAAACTAGGATATTTTATATAAAACATCTAACCAGTACGGGCCTACAGAGGAGATACGTTAAGACTCTCCTGTGATGCATATTGGAAGAGCTATTTTTGATAAAGCTTTTCCACGAGAACTCGATGTCATAAACGTAAACGAACAAGAATATGTGAATGTTATGTTTACACAGTGCTTGTTCGTACATACCTTTCAAACACAATTTCAGACAATGGTTGAACAAATTCATTATCCATCTATAATTCTACTCAAAAGAAAAAGAGATTGGCAGTTGTTCATCGAAAATGGGTGGTTATACCCGGAACCAAAACACTATGTAATTGGAAGTTATCTGTTTCTAGTACATCATTGCTGGTATATTCATCGTGTAATCTAATTTTTCAAAATGTTTTTTTCTCGGTCGGATCGGGATCCCAGATGTTTTTGGTGTTTCTATATATTACAGAACAATTCCTTACAAAGGAAATAATAAAAATATACACAACAGTCCTTATTTATACGAAAATATCTGCACGATTTTGCAAATGGGGTGGTAATCAACCTGCTGAAGGATAGGAATGGTAGGCTGAAAGAGTGATATCCTCTTAAACAGATCCTTTGGCACACGTATATTGTCTACATTAGCCAGGTATATACCTTGATAAACTGTGCGCTGAAATTGATAGCACAAATAGTATGCTACAATCATGATAAAATATTGAATAGTTCACGGGTCAAAGATCCCCTTCTTCCCCTCCCCTTCCCCCCCCCCTCCCGCCGTATGGTCAAGGCATAAACAAGTCCACACTAAATCAGAAGAAAAAAAAACGTAGAGGCATCGTTTTTGTTCCTGCAGTAAGCCTCACTCATCAACCAAGTTGCTTGGTTCTTGTTAAGGCATATTTATTGACCATAGTTTCATTGTAAATACGTATTGTGACATTATTTCCAACATATATATTTATACACAATGTAAACAAAACCGGTACTGGTCTTGTTTAAATGCGTTCCTATACACAGCTCAATTTAAAATTGTATTCTGCATAGCATACATTGCAAATATAAATTTTAATATGCTATATAAAGCGAGGTAAGTACTACGTATGAACGAATATTCGGACCGTATTGTATTGATATTCGTTAAATGATATTCTTAATTCTGAATTGTTTCAGACTGAAATACAAAATATTAGATGACTCTCTTACCTGCTACATTGTCAAAATTAAAATGGTCCCAACAATGTGGTGTTGATAACCCTCTATCAACTCATAAGCCGCTTTTCTTCCCAATCGATCATAAACCTATATTGATTCTGAAATTTTGTTTGAGAAATAGACAGTTCTTAACTTTTCTCACACGAAATTGTCAAATCATCTCCACCCACCCCCTCTGGGACGCACAAAATTTAGTTTCACAACATATATGATATTATTTTGAAATATCTCCTGAATCTATAATTTTAAGAAGCAAACAAGAAAGTAAGAATTAGAAACGTAATATTTTTTACACGTTCAAAGCTCATTGCAACAGTATGAACTGTGGAATTGCAAGTACAATCTGTTCGTTCCTTTTGAAAGGATTATTCCAATCACATTAATCATATCGAGCACATTTGGCATATACATTTGTTTATGATAAGGATGCCATTCAAATTGGCAGATACTAGCCTGCCTAGGAAACGTTAGTATAAAATTTAGAAGTTCTTGCTCCTTTGCATGAATTACAACAGGTTTATAGTGATCCACCCGTTTCATTATTGTGTTGGACGGCCGAAAACAGGCCTGTATAAAGTAAGGTCATTCGACAAAGTATCTCCAATTTTAGATCTAAACGATAGAAACACAATAAGATATCTGGGTGTCATTGCGAAAGGTTTGTCTGGTAACCGTGTTGATTATTTACAGATGTAGTAAGAAATCAGGTTCACTATACACTAGTAACCCCCTGATGGGTGTTAACGAATAATACAATTTGAATTTTAGAGTGAATCGCAGAAACAAATAATGCATGAAAGGATATAGTTCATCCTACAAGTACGACAATACCCATGATCATTTCGAAAAACAATTGTTTACATTTAGAAGAGATTGCTCTTTTGCATGAATTATCACAGATTTATTAAGAATTCAGACGTGGGGACATACATGTAGACATATGAACTGACGCAAACGGATAATAGGCCTATTCATATTCTCCCTCGTATTGCATACTGTGTTGAAGGAAGATATATGATGTAAGAATTTCATCGAGATAAAATTGGAAAGCAAATTTGTCATGGCTTAGAAAACTTCAGGGGGCCTTTAACCACCTTAACTTAGTCCTCTTTCTGTGACATCAGAATTTTACAAGATCCACCCCCCACCCCCACCCCCGAAAAATAAAATGACAACTGATTTTACACAGAAAAGTTAAAATTAAAATTGTATAGACACTGCATGCAACAAGTTTAAAGTACTGTAATACTTACTCCAGAGAACAAAGATAAATCCCACCAAAACAGTAATGAAGATGAAGCGTTTTGCGGTGCCTGGATTCATCTTCACCATAGTGGCAGATATGTAAGGCGCAACCATGTACGTGGGGACTGAATGTTATATAACAATAAACAGTATGATACGATTGGCTGCATACATGACGTGTGTGCTCATAGTTAGGTCCATATTAAGGGTTGTTACAATGCACAAATCGTAAATAAAGCCACACTTTAGATCATTTGTAGGCTTATCTAGTCTACTCTGAAATCAAATTTTATTATAATCTATCGAGTAGTACTCTAACATAGAAAAAACAATAGCAAACAACTTCACTTTAAATGTCAGAATTATTCATTTTCACCGGCTACATTTAATTTATATGACCTTGGATAGAATTTTTATTACATTCACCACATCTGAACTTTGCGAGTTCATAATGTCCCTCTATTCTCGAGTTCCATATTGTCCGTAGTTTTTGCTGAAATATCCGCACGTTTCGAACTGTCTGCAAACGTTTATTCCAATATATCAGCACGTTCTATTCAGGGTCAGACTGGCGGCCTTGGGGCTCCCACAGGAAATCTACCGGTATCTTTGTGGGCCAGTCCGACCATAGTCTGTTGCGTATGCAGTTTTTCCTTCTAGTAAATCCGCACTTTCCATCATTTTCACAACTTTAATTTCCACTACGTCCGCAGATTGCATAATATCTTAAACTTTTCATATCATTATTGCCTCACGTTCCATAATGTCCGCAACTTTCTGTCCCAATACGTTCGCAATCGATTACTATATATAAAAGCATTTGCTTGCGTATGGTAAAATCTATCGTTGTTTGGAAGTTCGTTCTTTAGAGTACAATATTTGTAGCATATATATATATATATATATATATATATATATATATATATATATATATATATATATGTATGTATGTATGTATGTATGTATGCATATGGTGACAAAGATTCAAAGGTGACTGTAGACAATATTCAATGTAAATGTGTCATCCTAATCCCGGGGCACTATATTAGTGGAACAAAAATTTAAATGATAATTTCATAATTATTGAACAGAACAACACACAGGTTTTGATGAACCTCTAAGATGTAAGAGTTACCTCCCTTTTTCTTCTTTATGGCAGTAAATAAACTATGCATAAGAGAATTGATGTAGGTCTGCAGCCAAATTCATTCTGGTTATATAAGGTATTTTTGCTTGGATTAGAAGGTACTTCTGATCGTTAATGCTGAACTAAAAATCTTCCTGTATTTGGAAATTAGGAATCACTAAAAAAGAATGGACTATATTTTAAAAGCACTCATTTGGGACGAAATCGCTAAATTTTACACCCGAAAAAAACCCCGCATAACAGTATTTTCTTGCAAAGACCATTAAATTATAGCAAATGGCTTTAAAAAAAAAAAAGATTAAGGCCAATTTTAATGTAATGCATGTTTGCAAACTATGAATGCAAGTGTTCACTGGTTGATATTGTTTCTGTTGCAATCAGACTCCAATATATTAGCATGCAAAATACATTTTTGATTCCTCCAGGTACAGGGAACCCTGTTCAAGATTGGCTAAAAGTGGCTATTGTAATTGGAGGTGACTGTTTTATGGTTATTTCATATAAAATGTACTATTGTTGGTCTTGATAAAAGTTTCCTTGTAAAGGCAGCTATTTTTAAAGGTGGATGTTGGAGCAGGTTGGACTGTATATAGATTTTGGCTATGTTTTTACTAATTTTCAAATTCCTATTATCAATGTGCATTTTGGATACCATGAAATACATGCATCACATGGAATAGAAAGAAATGCTGAGATCAAAATTTGTTTTCAAGATCTTCAAAAGAAAATAAACTAGAATCAATCATGTAAGTAAATGTCCAAACTGATATAAAAGGGTTACCTACAAATAAACAGTTGGACATCGCTACTGCATAATCTTCCAAACATTGCTGACTTTTGGAGATTAAACAAACAAGAAAGTTGGCAGAAAAGATAAGTGTTTCTCGTTAGTATAAGCTTATGTTGGAACAAAATGCATAATTGCTACGGGTTCCGGGACCTGGGTTTGAGTCTCGTATGTACGATGTGCGTATGGTGGGGGGTGGGGGAGTGTAGGGGTTGATGCGTGCAGGCAAGGCGATTGTTTATGTAAGCCGCGGTCTTGGGCTCGAGTCTTGGTAGGGAACGAATGAAAAAATTATCTAATCTGTATTATAATATTTTTTTCACAATATATAATAATTTCACTCTATATTATCAAGCATCATCATGTAGGATCCAGGGTTAGCACTTTCCACTCTGTCTGGTGCATATTTGTACCTATCTATATTAATTTATGTATGCCTTGATTTCTGTAATAGGAATCCAGAGTTATTGTGTATTAAATGGGAGTTAATTGCTGACTCGTCATCCAGGTGTGTCTGCTACACACGAATGCTTATACCAGCGACTATGTTCCATCCTTTTATCGGGATGTGCGCATGGTCGAGGGGGTGTAGCTGTTGGTGCGTGCAGGCAAGGCGACTGTTTATGTAAGCCGCGGACCTGGGCTCGAGTCTCGGTAGGGATCGAATTAAAACACGTAATAACCTGTATGATAATATTCTTTCACAATCTATATTAATTTCACTCTATGTTATCACGCATCATCATGTAGGATCTAAGGGTAGCACTTTCTTCTCTGACTGGTGCATATTTGTACCTATCTATATTAATTTCTCAATGCCTTGATTTCTGTAATATGAATTCAGAGTTATTGTGTATTAGATGGGAGTTAATTGCTGAATCGTCATGCGGGTATGTCTGCTACACACGAATGTTTATACCAGCGACTAAGTTCCATCCTTTTATGCGACGTTCGCATGGTCGATGGGGTGTTGCGTGCAGGCAAGGCGATTGTTTATGTAAGCCGAGGACCTGGGTTAGAGTTTCAGTAGGGAACGATTAAAAAAGATTCATAACCTGCATGATAATATTCTTTCTCAATATATATATATATATATATATATATATATATATATATATATATAGATATATATATATATATATATATACACTAATATTTTAGATGGGTTATAGGCTGATTGTTTGTCCTCAGACTCACCTAATGGGCAGATGAAAATATAGTGGGCATATAGAATCTGCCCACTAAGCACGCCATCTTTATCTGCACTATTACCACAGATTTCAATAAAATAAACATATATAATCTCTGCTTGATCTTAAATCCCCGACAAACACTTATCTACAACGCAAGTAATTGCCTTTTTCCCGTTTATTTACGATTTCTACTGTATTGAATTGAATTGAATTATATACTTGACTTACTTCTCATTGTGAACTACGGCTTAACAGGCACCGCGACAGATTGACCCGGAAGTAATACGTTTCAAATTGTCTGCCCGTTCTCATGTGAAGGATCTCAGCTGCCCAGAATGTAAGCTGCAGGATGAAAAATCTGCCTATAAGTCGCCAACAGCCACCATACATATATATATGTACTATAGTTATACTATACAATATTTATTATTATAGAAGAAGTATTCAGTAGTTATAACTCTTAACATAACGCATATTGAGTGATATCTTTTAAAATATCGTGATAACTGTCCTCTAGCCACGACAGTTTCGTCTTTCACTCTACTAATTATTTTATGAAAAAGAAAAACAATATGTTCACTCCATATGATGTTGACTTCACTCTCCAAATAATACTCTGTCAAGTGGATTTAGAGTATCAGGCAGGTACAGATACGGTACAGTGAATGGCTCCAACACTCTGAGTTGGGGGTGGAGTGGAGGGAAGAGGAACTCGTGTACACACGTATTGAAAAGGCTAATAGGAAACAACTACTGTTGGTGGTAAGTAATCCAATACCCACGTTTTTTTGCCTTAGTTATGTATATGAGCATCTCTTTTAGGTAATAAACTTGACACCTGAATAACTTCAGCTGTACAATCAATTTGCAAAGTAATTATTTGGAAATGCTACTGTCTTGATAGGACTACACCACATTTATTTTAGTCAAGGAAAAAGAATTTATGTATTGCATCGAAGTTGGACAGCAAGGGGTGTTATGGTTGCATCACATATCCAATAATTTTGCTATCTACTGGGACTAACACACCATGCAACTGGAAATTACTCTGTTAACTGTCCAGCATTTTTATGCCAGATTCCATTGAAAATCTTAATATACCATAATAATTTTGCAGAATGAACTTATCCAAATTATGGATATGATCTCATACAGTGGTTATTTTATTGGAATATACTAAAATTTAAGGTTTGTACAATTTGTTTTCAAACTTAATTATTGTTTTTGATAAAAATTGAAAAAAACACCAGTATAAGCTTATTTTGCACTTGCTTTCGACAAGTTTTAAAATTACACCATTCACTCCCTGTTACTTGGGTAATAAGTGATAATTGGGTCGGCAGTTTGAATCCTGCCTCGATTAACTGGGTTGGCTGCTGTGGGTCTCAGAGCAAAGAACTTTACTCCCCTAGCCTTCGCACTGAATAGTCGAAATGTGATAATGTACCTTTAAGCACCATTGCCAGCCAATCAACTTGGGTAATTTAGGCCCTTAATTCATGGCAGCTTAAGAAGGATTACTATTAATAGTATCAGTAAAAACAAGGTCTGACAAATAAAAAAAATAGATTTTGCCAAGTCATTAGACCAATAAAGAGTTGCGATGTTGCAAATGTTGTTTTTTTATTTTAGAATATCCTCCCATTCTGTACTGTGATAATTTGAATATGTTATCCTGTTCCGAGCTTTATATTGACAGTGCAACCGCGCCATTACCACATAATTTCTTTCTTTGGCACACCTGTTTTTATGTTCAGATACCCTCATGTAATTTAATTCTCTGTTCCACTCATTAAGTTTAACAGTCAATCACTATTTTAATAAAATAACCTAGCACTTTTACCAATTTCATCTACTTCTAACAATTTACTGTTCTATCAAAAGATAAAAAAATTTATACTAATGAAATGACGTCACATACTTCCCTAGTCTTGGTCACCAAGATGTTTGATTTGTGTCTTCCTCGCTGTATCCTTAGTCAAGGTATATAACTCCCATTGCCCAAGCACAAAATAACCTTCATGTTTTGATATGCCACACAACACCAATAAACTCTGATACATTTGCCTGCAATTATTATAGCTTGATAATGTATATTTACCATGATCAAAACAATACCTTAGAAAAGTGCATTTCAGTGCGGCTCGAATGTTGTTGACTTTTTTTATGTTTGTAATATTTAATCCAAGTATACTTATATTTAAAGTAAAATCTATTTATGCTGTTAATAACTTGGTGACTTGTCTTCATTATTGTTATACCACGCAACAAATTGTTGGCAGGTGTCAGTTTTTGTGTGTATTGTTGATGGGTTGTCTGTTGGTAAAATATCATGTCATTGAAATCGTTTATTGACCATAAATGTCACATCCATGACATCACCTTTTCACAAGTTTTTTTTAGAGAATGATTAATGATTGGTGTTCGAGAACAACTCATCCTCAGCCAGTTTGATCCCGGATAGTTCGTTCTTTAGGAAATTTAGAAATTCATCCCCTTATGCCGTTCATCCTCAGGGTAATTTGTCCCTTTCCAAATATTATCATATTGAAAGAGCCTCTCAGGAACTTGGGTGCTGTGGATGTTAAATAAAGATCGATAGATTATATAAATAACTGTCATGATATATTCTGTGATCTCCAAATTAATAATAATAATAATAATAATATAATCATAATAATAATGAAGTATGTTCAATAATAGAAAAATTTAGATATAATTTTTGAAAATTGCTATTGATCTACCTGTCTATCTGTTTTAAATCTGTCATATTTTACTCGTATACCTACCTACCAATAAAAAATATCTTTCAGAGATGGCATACACACACACACATACATGCTGCATACATACATACATACATACATACATACATACATACATACATACATACATACATACATATGCACGCATGCACACACGTACATACATACATACATACATACATAGATACATACATACATACATACATACATACATACATACATACATACATACATACATACATACATACATACATACATAAGGTCCTCAAATGGCAATGTTTGCTATACTTGACAAAAAAAATGGGTTCAAATGACTATTTGCCAACTCGATATGTCAGTCATTGGACATGAGGTGTCCATAATTATCCCATGTAGATATTTGGCCATCATATTTTAACAATCGTTTAAACACCATACAGGCTCAAAGCAGAAGATAAAAGAGGCATGAAAGCTTTTTTCATGGACTTGCCAAATACCTATACTTCAACAATTGTGCAAGGTAAATGTTGAAATTACATCCGATCCATACACCATGCACTTTTTAACTATATTGTGTGGCAGTGTCAGTACCTATCAGACCTTTAAAAAAATACTGTGTTTTCTCTGTGTCTTTAGATGCTGTTTGTTTTCAGACACCAAAAGTTGTTTGCCAAAATAATTGTTAATGCAGTATAATTTTGAGATGATATATTACAAAATAATTTTTCTTGAACTTATGTTTTCAGACACAATCTAAAGAGAACTGTTGTTTTATTTTCAAGTAAAAGTCTCAGTGCATTTATCAGTAATTGAACAAGTCAAAATTTATCTTAATCGGCCATGAGTAGGTACCAAATTATCTCAGAGAAATACTTCTGCTTACTTAGCAAGAAATATTGAATGTAATCATGCACTTACCAATAACTACAGTAATTTTGTGTCAGTTGTCATGGAAGATATGCCCTGTTTTCTTTTTGTTTTGACTGCTATTTTTGTGCAGGCCACCACGTGACAGTATCTCTGTGTAAAATTGAGAAATGCGGCACGGTGATTAAATATGTGTACAATAGTGAATCCATAACACTGTCAGAAAGATTTCAGTAGATGTATTATCATGTTTAATTGTATTTTTTTGGCTGTCAAAATGTATTGGAAGGGTATTTATTGTTGTTTATTTTCTAATTGCTTGATTCATTTAACACAAGTATGATTGGTTGTCAGTGTAGACATCATTACACAAGAGACAAATAGGAATATCAGTATTGTAATGATCCCCTATTTTATCTCATCAAACAACAGACAAAAGAGGTGGTATGGATCAATAAAATTACAAGGAATCTTGAAACAAAAGATTCAGTCCCTAATGTGATTTATGTTTCTTTTTTCTAAAGAACCAGAATATCTCATGGTCACACTGCATTGAATACAGTTATGATAATGCCAGCGTTATGGCCTCAGACAAATTCAATAATGAGTACGATGCATGCATATTAATGAGGTGATCTTGCCCCCGATTGGCTAAACTTGTTACCACTCTAGAGCAGGGATCGCGCTGGGCTTCGGCAATGTCGCAAATTGCGATTTTTTTTCCTAATTGGAGACAAAATATACCATCTGGCAATTTTTTTGGCGACAACATTTTTGGCCGTTAAAACTTGTATATAGAATCATGGGTTTGGAGTGGAGGAATTCAAAGGCACTATGAAAGGAAGCAGCAAACTTGGATATAAAATGCACTGGAATCTATCTATTGTTATATAAACAAACCCTTTGTTCATATTGGCAAACCATCTTACCAGTGCATTGTTAAATCATAATCCACTTATGCTGATGTCTGGCCTGAGTACTGTATGCTGTGATATACTCAAATAGTCAAGCTACCGGACTAGCTACAATCGATCAAACGAAAGCTAATCCTTTTTTTTTTTTTTTTTTTTTGAAGAATGTACAAAAAAAATTAGTTTTGCTGAAACTTTCAAAGAAAAGTGATTACCTTTCCAATCGTTATGCATAAATATTAAGGAAATGAAAAAAATTCAGTCTCAATCTGAACAATATACTGTCATGGGTAAACATAAGTTAGTCTTTTCGTGTTCATCATCTGATCCTAAGAGTACCGTATATACTCGCGTATAAACCGAATAATTGAGGAAAAAATAAAAGCCTGGAAGAAGGGGGGTCTTTTTTTCCGCGGGACAAGGTCTAAACTTAAATTTTTTAAAGTTTTCTTGCTGACTACCGGTTTATATAAGAGGAGACTGGATGGATAGATAGATAGATAGATAGATAGATAGGAATAATAAAGACAAAACCAGTGTAAAATACAATTAGGTATATTATCGAGTGGATTATGTCACAAATAAATTGACAACTTACATTTTGTTCTTCATCGTGTCATAAAAATCCATCGAAATATATAATGATTGACATTTTAAATCCGTTTGATATGATAAATCCATGAATTCTATCATAGATCACATACCAGCATAAAAATAGTAATCCAGAATGATCCGATTCACAATATCCCGTAATATGTTAATTCCACACGTCTGACAAATAAACAATGAAAGTCAAGTCCACTTTTGTGATTCACAGTATCCTATAAAGGTCACTGTGTAATGTCATTTGGTACAAAACCCAAGAATTCATCCGCATCGTCTGAGTGACCAATTATACACTGGTCTAAAATTGTTTAGAAGTCGTCTTCTTCAGAGATAAAATGTGCCATTTATTAGGGATTTTGGTGTGCTGAATTCAAATATGACAATTAAAACAACTGACTGAATACTGTTTCCAAGCTATTTAAGTTTTTACATTTTACGTCTATGTATATTGTGTACATAGTAGACTTTTAATCATAAATTGTAAACCTAGGTCTTTTCATGTGTTTATGGTTGCTTTAAATGATAATATTTCACCTGTCCTGTTTATGTAACACTTTAAAAAACAGCAAAAGGGTTATATAAATCAAAAATATATTGAAACAAAGGTAAAAAAACTATTATGTATATATAAGTATATAGTTTAGTCCTTATTCAGTGTCTACTCTGCGCTTCTTGGCTTGTCTCTTGTATTAATTAAATGGAGCATCTCTTGTCACTGTCCAGCAATAGTCTGCAAGCATTGATGGGCTCCATTTGCCATGATAGCGTTTCTCCATTATTGCAATGTCCCGGTGAAATCGCTCGCCGTGCTCATCGTTCACTGCTCCGCAGTTCGGTGGAAAAAATCTAGATGAGAGTGCAAAAAATGTATCTTTAATGCCATGTTGCAACCAAGGCTTTTGTATGCCTTGAGGAGGTTTTCCACCAACTCCCTTTAGTTGTCTGCCTTGTTGTTTCTGAGAAAATTTGTTGCACTAACTGAAAGGTTTTCCATGCCGTCTTTTCCTTGCCATGCAGTGCACAGTGAAACGCATCATCTCGAAGACGTTCACGAATCTGAGGACCGACAAAGACACCTTCCTTTATCTTAGCTTCACTTAACCTTGGAACTTTTCCACGGAGGTACTTGCAAGCTGCTCGTGTTTTGTCCATGGCCTTGACAAAGTTCTTCATCAGACCCAGCTTGATGTGCAAGGGTGGTAACAAAATCTTCCTTGATTCAACAAGTGGTGGATGCTGAACACTTTTCATCCCAGGCTCCAGTGACTGTCGGAGTGGCCAATCTCTCTTGATGTAGTGGGAATCTCTCAAACGACTATCCATTTCACAGAGAAAACAGCAGTGCTTTGTGTATCCAGTCTGCAGACCAAGCAAGAGAGCAAGAACCTTGAAATCGCCACAAAGCTGCCACTGATGTTGGTCATAGTTTATGCACCTCAAAAGTTGTTTCATGTTTTCATAGGTTTCCTTCATATGGACTGCATGATCAACTGGAATTGATGGCAAAACACTGCCATTATGCAGCAAAACAGCTTTAAGACTCGTCTTCGATGAATCAATAAACAGTCTCCACTTATTTGGATCATGAACGATGTTGAGGGCTGCCATCACACCATCGATGTTGTTGCAGGCTACAAGATCACCTTCCACGAAGAAAAATGAGACAAGATCCTTTTGACGGTCACGGAACATGGAAACCCTAACATCACCTGCTAGGAGATTCCACTGCTGTAGTCTGGAGCCCATCAGCTCTGCCTTACTCTCGGGTAGTTCCAAATCCCCGACAAGGTCATTCAGTTCACCTTGTGTTATGAGGTGTGGTTCAGAGGAGGAGGATGGGAGAAAATATGGGTCATGTGACATTGATGGTTCAGGAGTAGAAGTTTCATGCTCTTCCTCGTCTGACTCAAGTGAGAATGATTCTGGTGCATCAGGAACCGGCAGTCCTTCTCCGTGGGGTACTGGGCGTATAGCTGATGGAATGTTTGGATAATGCACAGTCCACTTTTTCTTCTTTGACACACCTTTCCCAAATGGAGGTACTATGCAGAAGTAACAATTGCTGATATAATCAGTTGGCTCTCTCCAAATCATTGGCACTGCGAAAGGCATAGATTTCCTTTTCCTGTTCAACCACTGACGAAGATTTGTTGTACAAGTATTGCAGCATATGTGTGGGGCCCACCTCTTGTCCTGATCTCCAATGTTGCAGCCAAAATAAAGGTGATAGGATTTCTTAACCATAGTGGTTATACTGCGCTTTTGTGATGCAAAAGTCACTTCACCACAAACATAGCAGAAGTTATCTGCATTGTTCACAGAAGTACGAGGCATCTCTGCTCACTTTGGCTAAACAGAAATGTGTCCCTTTGCAAAATCAAACACTGACAAATAAGAAAGCACGACACTGTATGATTTGTAGAGCTGATATAGGGCAATCTCTTCAACAGAGTCATGTAAGCTTAGTTATGATTGCATCATCCATGACGTATAGGAATAACATGATGCAATTCATATAATGTATTATGCAATACCAGCTTCAGATTGCATCATTCATTGTTTTCCCTAAAAAGCAAGTACTGTCCAAACCCAGTCATAGATTTATTCATAGATCCAGTCAAAGATGTATTTTAGTCATTTCTGGTTTAAATTTTAAATTCTGTCCCTTTATAACTCACTTATCCTCCGCCATTCTCAAGTCAGGGGTCGTATATAGTGACCCAGTATAATATATTTAAAACTAGAGCCAATCAACAATTTTAAGCATCATTTTCGTTCTCAGTGACCCAGAATTAGTAAAGTTTGACAAAATGTATTGCGGAAGCATTTTGGCTGTAGACCAGTGTTATAGTGCTGAAGTCCTCGATCGTCGTCTAGTCATCGAAAATATCGTCTGACTCCAATTCCTCGTCCTTACTGTCATATGCGGAGATTAAGCTTGGACTCTGTAAGTAATACTTCGATCATTCAGTCTGTGAAATCAATTAAAGGATACAAATGAACATGTGTCAATTGTGCGGCAAGATCACAGGGAGTTTAAATAACCACCCTACTTGGCACTGAACAAGTATAAAATACGCGGCTCGATCAGAGGGTTGTAATGTGGGGAAAAACAAACAAGGTGCTAAGGGATTAAGGTCAAACACGTATATGTAAGACGTGTAGGACTCTACTTGGCACTGAACAAATATCAAATTAACAAGGGATAAATCATAAACCAGAAAACCAGAGAGAGAGAGAGAGAATGCAGATGTAGGGAAAGAAGATATTTGATGTTTGATAATGCATTTATTTAAAGTGACAACAGTCATACCTTTACATAGACCGTCATGCGGGATGCAAAGACAATGGAAGTAGCTAAGATTGCTGCTATTAGTAAAAGTAAAAATGCCGTTATCAGCGACTGTTAACGTGGGTTCAGTAAGATGAATATCATCAAAATTGACGTCAGGAATAAACTCGGCATCTCAAACTGCATTGAGCAAGTGGACAGCCGTAAAATCATGACGCATACTCATGTGACGTTCGATTTTATCATTTTTATGAAACAACATTTTAATAGTGCAAAACATTATAAATAAGCAATCAAAAAACAGTAATGTAATGATTTATTCTGTAATATTGTGGTACTGTATTGTTTAATAAATACCCCCATCTTTTTAAATTTTCATTGCCTACTACATTAATAGGCATGGAAATATATTGACTCCTTGCTTGGCGACATTTTTTGAAAATTGGCGACAAAATATTGAGGTTAGCGATTTTTTTGGCGATAACTTTTTTAAAGCCAGCACGATCCCTGCTGGAGGGCATATTTTTTGTATCTGATTTTGATCAAACTATATATTCTTATACCATTGAGATCTCTGATAAGTTTGATAATGACCAAGATCCATGCATGCTAATAAGGTGAACTTGCATCTGATTGGATGAGCTTGCTACCCCATATTTAAGCCATATTTTTGATCTTATTTTAATTAAAATTACAATAGGGGTTTATATCATTAAGGTCTTGGATGGAAGAGCAAGAGCCAAACACATTAATCAGATAATCTTGCATCTCATTGGCTCAGATTGTCACCACTCCGAAGGCCATTTTTCTTATCCGATTTTGATCAGGTTTGGAATATATGCTTAAATCATCAAGATCTTGGTCAACATGGGCAGATCCAGGAATATTGTTGGGGAGTGTAAACAAGTAGGCATAGGGTCGGTGGGATGGAAACTATGGTGGCGGCCCAGAATGCAAAGACCCTGGAAGGTCCTGCATTTTAAGTGTTTTCAGGACATACTTTTAACCATCTAAGCGTTAAAAAAAACTTACTCTTGGAAATGTTGCAGTTGTTTCATGCTCATTATTCTGTGTGTGTGTTGGGGGGGGGGGTGCATGTCATTAAAGGTCATGTTCAAGTTAACAATGAGTGAGATCCACACATATTAATGAGGTGATCTTGCATCAAATTGGATGATCTTGTTACCCCTCTGGAAGCCGTTTTTTGATTAGATATTTATCAGAGATGCAATATGGTGTTTCTATCATCAAGATCTTGGATTGTGAATAATTAGTATGCATTTCTTCCACAGGGCAGTATTTGTTAGTATCAAAGTCGCACACAAGCCCCTCACCCCTAGTCCATGAGGAAAAGTGAGCTGTTTTAAAAATGCATATCGTATTTTCTCAACATTCCAACCAATATTATGCTAAAGACAGGAACACGAGACTTACCACAATTATTCCTGAGATGTCATTGATAAAGTTTACAGGTTGAATAGGGATGGAACAGATCCGGTTCATAGAGGTCAAATGGTACAAAATTTGCTAATTCTTCTAACACTAGTATAAGAAAGCAAGTGAATCTGCCTTGTCATTTTTCCTTACTTTTGTTACAAATGAATGAAACGAAACATTTTTGCTACATTTTTCTTTCACCTAGTCCAAGTTTTAAATTTAAGTTCATGTTACTTCTGTGTTCTAAAACATTTAATTTCCACACAATTAAAAAAATTTCACACACAATACTGCCACAAAACACATTGTATCAACAAAGAGCAAGATAGGCTAATTAGCTTATTTTTTATTCATAGCATCAATGTATCAATTTATTGAGAAAATCATACATGATGATTTGAAAAAGAAAAAAGCAATTGCACAAATGTTCATCTTTGTTTTAAGGTTCCACTCTACAGTTGCATAGCTTGCATAGGGTTTGATTTTTAAAGGAAAAGAATTTCCCAGCTTTTCTTCACTGGTTATCAAGGTTATTTAAAAAAGACCTTTTATACGTTAGGTATCATTAAAATAGTTTTCAATTTCCATTATTTTGGTGTATGATTGTTGGGTGTAAACAGGATTATAAAGTATACAGTTTGGCCATAATTCAGATATACACCTCTCAAAAGACTATTATCTCCGCTTGGTCATTTTCACTTCCTGGATTTAAAAGGTAAATTAAAGAAAAAAAACTAACATAACTTTTTTTTAGCTCTACTGGTCATAGACTAGAAGAGCTTATGGGATGGTCTGTTGTGCGTCGTCCATCCATCATCTGTTTGTCTGTTTGCACGTTATTATCACTACTTCTCCTAAACTACTTGGAGGATTGCCTTGAAACTTTACACACACATTCATCCCATGGTCTAATTGGTCCTAAATGAAAATGGTTCAGCTCGGACATCCAATATGGCTGCCACAGTGGCCATCTTTAAAATCTTGTTATGAGTACTCCTCGTGACTGGATGGACATATGAATATGGGGTTTTCACAAAAAAGACTCTTTATGTTGTCTAGTTGGTCCTGAATGAAAATGGTACCTAACTGACATCCAATATGGCTATCGCAGTGGATATCTTGAAAATCTTGTTATCGCTACATGGACGGTCATATAAACATGGAATGTTCACTAAAAGACTTATTATGATGTCTTGTTCGTCCTAAATGATATTGGTGCTGATCTGATATCCAATATGGCAGCCATCTTGAAAATCTTATTGGTACTGCTCCTACATGGATGGTTATATCAACATGGGGTTTTCACCAAAAACGTCTTATAATGTCTAGTTGGTCCTGAATGAAAATAATGCCAATCTTACGTCCAATATGGCCGCAATGGCAGCCATCTTGAAAATCTTGTTATTGCAACTCCTCCTGGATGGATGGTCATATCAACATGGAGTTTTCACTAAAAGATTTCTTATTTTTTCTGGTTGGTTCTGGATGAAATGGTGCTGATCTGATGTCCAATATGGCTGCCACAGTGGCCATCTTGAAAATCCTATCACTGCTGCTCCTACATAGATGGTCATAGCAACATGGGGTTTTCACTAAAAGACTTCTTAAGCTGTCTAGTTGGTCCTAAATGAAAAAGGTGCTGATCTGATGTCCAATATAGCCACTACGGCATTCATCTTGAAAATCTTGTTGTCGCTACTCCTGCTGAATGGATGGTCATATCATCATGGGGTTTTCACTAAAATACTTCTTATGATGTCTAGTTGGTCCTCAATGAAAATGGTGCCAATCTGACGTCCAATATGGCCACCATGGCAGCATTCTTAAAAATCTTGTTATCACAAGTCTACTTTCACAGAAAGTCATATTGACATGGGGTTTTCATCAAAAGAGGTCTTATGGTGTCCAGTTGGTCCTAAATGATAATGGTGCCGATCTGATGCCCAATATGGCCGCCACAGCAGTCATCTTGAAAATCTTGTTATTGCTACTCCTTCTGAATGGAAAGTCATATCTTGAAAATATTGTTATCTATACTCCTTTCCAAATGGATGGCTATATCAACATGGGGTTTTCACCAATAGACTTCTTATGATACCTTTTTGGTCCTAAATGAAAATGGTGCTAGTTGTACATCCAATATGGCTGCCACGACGACTACCTTAAAAATCATAAGAAGTCTTTTAGTGAAAACCCCATGTTGAATCGGTGATCATTATGGCAGGGATTTTTCACCAAGTCCTAAATGAAACTGGTGCCAGTATTACATCGAACATGGCTGCCACGAAGACTGACTTAAAATCATGTTGTCACTACTTCCCCTGAATCAATGATCATTATGACATGTGGTTTTCACCAAAACACTTTTAATGATGTCTCCTTTGTCCTAAATGAAAATGGTGCCAATTTGACATCCATTATGAGTACCACAGGCGCGAATTTGAAAATCTTGTTATTGCTGAAGAACATCAGAGATGGTTTTAACACTCGACAGTTAAAAGGAAGAAATGGTCTTATCCTTAATTCCTGGAAATTCATTTCGCCCAGTAGAGCGTCAGTCCCACTGAGGGACTGAGGTTATATTTTATAGTTCATTTATTGCACTTTTAGAAGTCATTATTGTTTACTGTGGCAAAATGAATTATCCCTATTTTAATAACTGCTAAAGTTAGTGTACATTGGACTATTTCAAGTTTATTTCTCGAGCACATGAGAGCAGCCATTTTTCGATCCTCTGTCTGCTTTAGGCACCATGCTGTTTCCCTCATACCACATGTAAAGACATTTTCAGTCACAGTACATGAAAGCAGTTTAGAGGTATGTCAACATTCTCTCCATTCTGCTTGTTGCAACTGCTCACAACTTCACCTTATACCAGTCCGGGTTTAAGAAGTACATAATACCGATAGAGCAGAACATTACAGGTTTATGGTTACAGAATTCTTCCTCTTGCAATAATGATGAAAACTAGATATGCAAATTAAATTTTAGAATACAAGTTGCTTACGTTCCAATAGAACAATTTATAAATATTTGGAAACTAATCCGCCTTAGAGATTCAAATGATTAATTTGTAATTTATAACTGAAGAAGCATTATGAAATATGAATACTGTTAGAAGAAATGTACAATTGCAGGCTAGCATAAGCTATGTGTAATGTGGTAATGAAGGATCAAAATGTAGTTGCACAATTATATTTCATGTAAAGCCATGTCTAAGTTTATAACAAAATTTGCAGAGTATTTGCAGAGTATTATTTCTAAAACCTTTGCCACGTTAAAAATTCTTAAATATTTGGAAGCCAGTTTAATGTTTGGTGAAAACATCTTTGACAGTTGCTTGTAGTGCTATGTAAAGTGCCGGAAACATTTGTCCTTATATGTTGTCACATATGTTGTGTATTTTTTAAAAATCATATCTTAAGTGACATTACATACAGATTATTTGAATTTATATTTTGCATTACTTTTCATATTTTTAAAAAAAAAATACCCCAATATGCATTTCTCCTGAAACACTTCCAGATTTGATTACCAAGAGTAAGAAACAAACGGGTTATAAAACCCTGCAAATTAATATTTGGGAAGATCCATGGGTATCTTCTTGTCCGTCAAAACCTTCAAGTCCTAGCAAACTATACTCTGCGCTTAAGGATTTCCTCAAGTACATTACTTTGACAGGCAATTCCACGTGAAAACTTTTCTGAAGGAATAGTGACATTTAGAACAACCAAGCACATCAAAGATTTTCACAAGTGGAAAAAGTCTGTCGGACAAGAATATATGGCAGTTCATATGACAAATGAAGAATGAACCGAAGAGCACTGAATTAGAAATGAAGTGAGGGCGTTTTACAGGAATAGATGAGACATATTTATCGGCATACGTCAGTGGGGACCGAGTCATTCCATGTTACTGGGCTGGGGTTGTGCATACTGTATATACCCTTTCTTTCGAAACTTTTGGGACAACTTTGATCTCAGAAATTACTAGGCTGGAAGGTTGTTCTGCAAGCCGTGGAAACCGTAACGGAATTTTATGATGGAGAAACAAAGATTATAAAGTTGGTCACTAAACCTGTTTATCTAAAATTCTACCTACCTATCTTTCATACATTGATCTATTAATCTGCCTCGTCGCTGATGGCATCTGTATTTATCAAGCGGTCTCATTCAATATATGCATTCTTCCGTCATCGTTCTATCACTCTGCTATATACTGTTGGGACTTTAGTAACGGTACTGTATGCTTAGTATTAGTAAAGTTTCCAATTGTGCGTCGAAATATGAAGGGAAAAAAGCGACACAAACTATGATCCATAAAACTTCTCACGAAGCTTTTTATTAAAGATTTAAACCCATTTATATAAGTTACAAACACAGAAAAAAAGTTATTACTCTGGTCTTAATTAAATGGTCGGTCCCTTAGTTTTAAAGATATTTGTCATAGGGTTCATTCGTAAGAAAGTTTAATATTCAGAAGGTTTTTTAAGACCAAAGAAATGACTTTTTATGTGTTTGTAACCTACTTAAAAGGGTTTCAAAGAAATGACCTTTTATGTGTTTGTAACCTATATAAAAGGAGTTCAATCTTTAATGAAAAGCTTCTGACTATTGAACTGCTGACGAATGATCCCTATGACAAATATATTTAAAGCTAAGGGACCGGCTTTTTTTCGGGGGTGGGGTGGGGCTGGGACATAACCTCAAGACAAATTTTTAAAAATGTAATGGACATGGTTGTTTCTCGCCATAGATCAGAACATGAATATTTTTTATTTTCCAAGCTATTTGAGAGCAGGAAAGTTCTCCCCCTCCCCGCAAGACAATTAAATGGTTGGTTTCTAATGAATCGTCGCATCAATAATCCTTCTGACTGTTGGCCCTAAAAATTTTCAAACTAACATAGCGTCAGACTATGTTCAGACAAAAGCGCCCTGTGTTTAATAAATCTCAGACCAATGAGCCGTCTAGCATCTACATATCGGTTGGGAGTGCATACTACAAGGATAAAAAAAAATGATTTTATACCTCTATATCGTGATCTGACAAATCGATTACTGGCGTCTGGATCTGTCAAGCGATTTTTGTTTTAGCTTATGAGAGAGAGAGAGAGAGAGAGAGAGAGAGAGAGAGAGAGAGAGAGAGCAATCAACAATGGAGCGATCTGAATGACCTGTATTTAGAACAAGTACAAACTCTTCCAAAAGTTTTTTTTCATTTGGCTCAATACAATGAAAGATTTCAAATTTATTTTACAATTGTATAGAAGTTATACAAAAAAAGCAAATACAAGCAAACATTGTCAAGTACTAAGGCACAAAGAAGTGCAAAAGTTATATTTTTTCGTCTTTTTGTTTGTTTTGACATATATCAGCAACTCCATAATGTGCATTCTTTTTCGATCAGCTATGTCTGCAAGATTACATGTCCTGAACAACCTGGTGCAGCAATACCCTATATAGGAAATTCTTTGTTAAGCTATTTACAGATATGAAAAAGTATAGACCTCCCCTAACTCCTCGAGGATATTAATATTTCCACTGCCATTTATTATCATCGCAATCACCACCATTTAAGATGATGATATTGATGATCACTACGTTGACGATGGTTGCTGCTGCATTTCATTTTAATCACTATAAATTACGAGGTACACGTTATATTAACCTTGAAAACGTAGCACTACGACATGTCTGTGATAAGTCAACTTTCAGACATTTCACCCCCCTCCCACAAAAAAAAGAAAGAAAAACGTGTCAAATTTTAAATCACATTGTGACAAATATACGTGAGACTATTTGTCGCTCATTTTCATGGTCTAGTTTTCCACTGTGCGATTTGTTCCAAAAACCTGTTCTTTGAACTAAAGTTAAGTCATGCTTCAAGACTCTTTCTACAGTCTACAGGCGCTCCCAGTACAAGTTTAGGTACGTTTGTATTTGGTGTGAATAGAGGACATTCATGAGATTACATACCAACGTTCTGAGGACACATCTACGAACAAATTTAGCCCAAAACAATGTAAAAGCATGATTTGTATGGATATCCCTGTTTACACGCTTGGTGCTTGTTTCTTGATTTTGGAGTTTATCTTTTCTCCAAAACTGGCGATACACACGCCCGACGCCATGTCCTCGATCGCTCGGTGGAACTTGTAAAGAAATTTGTACTGTCAAACTACAAATTTCCAAATATATCATCTCAAATACCAATAACTTAGCTAAACAAGAAGACGAAAAGCTAGTGCATACAACGGTCCCTGCATTTTTATTAATATGTCATAGATGTGTGTCGATAGCGATGGGAAGCACAAGATACAAGCATGATGTACATGTCCAATACAAGCAAATAAATCCATGACACGTAACACGAAAGAAGTACATGAAACTACAATGGAAAATATGTGGAAATTCCTAGTAGAGTTTTACCAAAATTGCGTAATTATCCTACCTGAATGTAAGGTCAAAACGCTCTGTTTGCAGTGCGATTTCACACGTGTAAAACCCTTGATATGCAACATCTGTATTATTCAATGAACTATATCCGTCCCTTTTATATCATATTTAGAATGGCTGTGCAACTCATCACAGATCCTGTTATAGTGAGATCAAATTAAGACAAACCGAATTTGGAAGTTACCTGCATATAACTTCAATAGATATATAAATAGAAGTCAAACATTTATCATTAAGATGATCAGTCCTAGCAAGAAACATTTCGTTATAGTAATATATATCTTTCATCATCGCACTTTAAGACTTCCGACTATATGTGGAAGCCACTCATATACTGATGTATGCATTCAATATACTTTTATACGTATATACCTTTGTCAGTTAGCGATTTGATGACTTTGATTTACATATTATGCTTTATGCTTGTATCCATAGTTCTATTGTGAAGGAAGTCTCATTAAACCAATACACAAAATATAAACACACCAGGCACCAATCTGTCTTCAAGTGTAGTGGTGTCAATCAGGTATTGTTACACTGTATTTGCCTTTCAAATTGTTTAAATACGTTTTTAGTCACAGACAAAACACAGAATGTTCTACGAGACCAGCCTATATACCGTAACTGTATTAGACATTCCTACTCATATTGTACCTTTAAAGTAAGTTTTACACAGAATGCAACCTGGGGATCACAAAACTGTTTAAAAATATATTCGCATCCCCTGTACAATCACAATCAGTTTTACAAAACACCTTTACAAGGTATTTTGAATTGTCAAATGTATAATTTAAGTGACCTGGAAAGTAGGCTGTGAGATTATTATAAATTTAAAGTGTATCTTACTCATTATTAGCGTCATAACAATACAAAAGGATAAACTTGGCAAGTATGTATTAGATAATTATCCCCATCCACTAAATCTGTACATATATGTACTATAATAGAACAGTTTGACCCCTGTACTTCACTTCTGGAATTACAGAAATCAATGCTATTACACCAGCCGTCAGTGCTGTAGCTATAGCTAGGGACTTCAGTTCCGTTATATTAAGTATGTTTTGTTTTCTAATTTTTATTGTTTAGTATACTTGTATTCTTTGTGTTGAGATTGATATAAATCACTCTTCAAAATACAATAGAAACAACGTTGTATGCATCCTCGATTTATTCAAGTTAAGCGGCTTGAAAATGACGGATTCGCCACGAAATACATAGTATGGTAAACACAAATATTCTATCATATTGTCAGCATTTAATTTGCACTTATTAGAGAGAGAGAGAATATTCATACATGCATTATACAACAAAGACATTACTCTTTTTGTCAGCAGAAAATAACCATTGCTACCATGCTAGTTTCCTGGCATAAACACCAAAATCCAGCTAACTGATCTCCAGAGCGGTGCACTATTCGGACACCTGTTATATCACACTGAAGTCTAATTGCATGACAATCAATCAATCAATAAAAAATCAGTCAAAATAACAAATACTCAAATAGCAGTGTAATTGCCATAAACAAACTGAGGACAGTTGCAGATAAAACCCTTATGGAGGCTGCAGCTATTTAATACTAGTATTATTATGAAGCAGACGTATCTAATACGGTATTTAAATTTCTTGGACAATGTTTTAAGTCATACAGTTAGCGTGCATGATATTCCTCTCCAAATCGAACAGTTTTATAATACAGGTCAAGCAACTTCAGCTTTTTTTATCTTTTTCTAACACGGCAGTGGATTACTTTCTCATAGTTAAATTTGTAAGCTTATATAACTTTTTCAATTTTCAAAATTATCGATAAATGTGTACGGTAGGTTCCAGATATTCATGTACAATATTGATGCTGGTTTAGGTTTCAGATCTTGTCAATTACACCACAATGGTTAAAGCATATTTTGGGCCTTAGTTAGAATAAGAAGTGTCAATCGACAAATGTGAACCCATTGACAGCGAGACCATTTAGAACATGCATTGCTACGACATTCCTAATTTAAAGAGCTGATGCGCTGTTTGTATTCATTGCCTGTACACTCTTATTATGAACTAGATAGCATGTATTCACATTCAATGGCATTCCATTATTCTGAACGAAAATCCGAAACAGTTTGGTTCGGTTTGGTGTTGTACGGCAAAGCAATACAAGTACGTTATTTAGTGCCGAACCAATTGCGGTAAAGTGCCTTGCCCAGAGGGACACACCAGTGTAGCCGACCCACGCAAGCTCATCCGATTCGAAATCACAACCTTCGGTCTCGAGTCTAGAACGCTAACCACTGAGCCACTGCAGCTTCTAAAATCCGACCCAGACATTCATTTATCTACAGAAAATCACAAGTATCTACAAAACCGAAACACGTGTCACTTGTGACAGTAAAAAAAGTACCTTTTTAAAGTGTTCATGTAGAATTTTCTTTTTTCTTTTTCGTTCACAATAGCTTTTCAAGTATAAATTATTAAAACAACTTCCCCTACTAGTAGTTTTGATCGTAAAACTTCGCCTTACTTCACAACAAGTGTGCTTTGTCTGTAGAATTATATGCATGTTTGTGCAGATAACAGTTATCCTTTTAATTAATTTCCCTTCCCTCTCGAAGGGAAACAACAGTTTGATTAAAAGAAAAGAATCTGAATTAAGTTTTCTCAGACTCTGACACAACCTAACGCCAACTGGCAAAGAGTGAACCGCCAGAAAGAGTACACTGATTATGCACACTGAGTGTGCAGACTATATGAACATAAAGTTTTCTTCACAATTCATTTTTTCATTTTTTTAAAGCTAGAAGTTATTTCACCAAAACATAATACCATATGGGTGAGATTTATTTATACTCAACAAGAAACAGCATTCAAAAATCGGTTCTTGTGTAACATGACGTGCTTAGAAATCAAGCTGTTTACACCTACGTGATGGAGTTGGTTTTATGTAAGTCACCTGAAACTTGAATCCTCGACTTTATGCCATTGAACAAAACTAACTATACTCGAATTTGTTCCTGCTTTAACGTCTCACATGTTTTGACATTACAATGACTATTACTCGACCAATAATAAGACGTTCCTTTATTTTTGTTAGATTTCGTATTTTCTGGACAGAATTTTAAAATTTATCTGGAAAGTAAGCATAAAATAGACGATACTTTAAAAACAAACTTTGGATCTTGGTCTGAAGAATTTATATATTCTAGATTACTACTGACATATTTTTAATTATTCATAAACGAGTGAAAGAGAAACTAGTTTAAAAATGTAAAAGTGCGAGTTTGTTCATTTTACAGAAGTGTTTATTTGCTATTCTCTTCATATAATTCTCCAAACTTTAACCTGCAGATAAATAGAACACAACATTATATAAGACAGTTGATTTCGGTGTTAATCCAAAATTCCATGCTGGTCAGGAGGGCATTGAAATAACGTTCCCATAGTTACGCACTGATGAGATAGAGCAGTCTCCCGCAGGTACAATTCCCAAAAGGTGAATTAGAGACCAAGTAAGCTGCTTGCATGTCATGAGCCCTGCTAGTGTAGTATAGATGAAATAAGTTTTAAATTGGCATACACATTTTAGGGCACGGCAAAATGAAGTTGTCTCTTTTGCAACCAAAGTGTATCTCAATAAAGGATCTTAATAACATGTAAAAAAATATATGAACAACAATGGAGGATCTTACACGAGAGTCGCAAAGGAATGAAACTATTCAACGTATTTCATAAATTTCATTTGAAATAATCTCAAATGTACGATTATGTTATGTGTATCACGCAAAAAATATTGTACATAATTGACTTTAAATTACATTCAGATACCTTTGTCATTACGCCTTCAAATTATATGTCGTCATGCCGTCATTTGCTGTGTTATTGGGTGTTATTAAACATGTGTAATATTGAAATATATTATATGGGTATATTAATCTAAATAGGAGCCGCCGTGGTTCAGTGGTTAGCGTCTCAGAACCGCGACCGAGAGGATGCGGGTTCAAGCCATACCATCGGATAAAATCCTCGACCTTATTGGAAAATAATGAGATAACAAGTAATTCTACAAAGACATTGAACCTATTACATCCACTTAGACTCCAAGTGATCAGAAAAAGTGCAAGCTGCTGAACTCGTAATTTTGCTCTGTTACACGTTTAAAAAATAATGATAAACAGTTACCGCATTTAGAAGTTAGAAATGAAACTATTATTTCTGACATCATTATACATAGACAAGAAATGATAGATGTAATAACTAGTCTTGACCTAAACAAAACAGCTGGACCCGATCAAATTAGTTATAAACTGTTAAAAAATATAGCTGAAGAAATGTATGTGCCATTGCAAAATATTATTAAATAAATCACTCGGAGCCAGTGTGTTCCCAACACAGTGGAAGCTAGTGCATGTCATGCCGATTTATAAGAAAGGAGACAAAACACTATCGTCAAATTACAGACCAATTGTTGACATTATCTTCTGATGCTAATTGGATTAATCATATTAGTATGATTATTCAGAACGTATCTAAATATTTATCTATGTTGCGGCGATAAAAAAAAAATCTTTTCACAAAACAACTTCGGCTACATTATACACTATTCGTTCAAGCTTAGAATATGCTTCTGAAGTCTGGGATAATTGCTCTATTGAAGATTCGGAAAGATTAGAATGAAAACAAAATTTAGATGGAAGCTGCACGGATCGCTACAGGTCTATAACAATTTATTCTTCTAGAGAGTCTCTTTATGCTGAAACTGATTGGTTTGTACAACGAAGGAAAAGAAGAGAATATGCATAATGTATTCTTTTATAAATAATCAAGTACCTAAATACTTAAGCAACCTCCTTCCACAAAGGAGATAAGAGGTATCTCAATACCGTCTAGGTGTCTCTCAAAGTATTACACCAATCCCTACCAGACTTTATATTTTCAGACGTCCTTTTTCTCATCTACGATTAGTCTTTGGAACTCTCTCCCTGACGATATCCGAAATTCTCCGAATCTTTCTATTTTTAAGAAACGTTTCTCTAATTCAACTAACGGGCAACCACCCTATTATGCTATTGGCAAACGTGACCTTAATATCCGACATACTAAACTTAGACACGCCATAAGTCCCCTCAAATCCGACCTTTATGGTGTAAATTTTGTTTACTCTTCCATGTGTGCATGTGATTATGATAATGAAGATGTTGAACACTTTTTTTCTATTGGCCCTTACTTAATACCCAAAAATCCCAGCTCTGTCGCTGTATCTTTCAACACACTCCTAGTCTAAGTCTAGATTTATTATGATTTATTATTATATCTAGATTTATTATAGCTCTGACGCTGTACCTTTCAACACACTCCTAGCCTAAGTCTAGATTTATTATAAGTAAAGAAACAAACTCTGTAATATTTCTAAATAATCATAAATATATCCACGAAACTTGACGTTTTTAGTGTTTACAATTATATTCTAAGCAACATATCTATAAAATAAACGAAATGGACAATAGTGACTGTAACAGTGCAATGTCTTTTCTCCCCCTTCCCTCCCTCCCTCCCCTCTCTCTCTCTCTCTCTCTCTCTCTCTCTATCTCTCTCTCTAACTGCTTCTTTACTGATATATATATATATATATATATATATATATATATATATATATATATATATATATATATATATGTCTCTTCTATTTGTCCTTTGAAATGTTACATGCCTTTTAATAGATGAAATTTTTATACTGGAATCTTAGTAAAACGAATGGCATTTTGGATCATTTTGTATATTTTGGGATAGGATCTAGATGAGTTAGACAACTCGTGTCAAATCCCATATTAATAAATTAAATGACAATAAAATTTGTTTAAAACAAACGTGTTTAACGGTCAAGTAAAATAAAATTTGAGTCCTCCTGGCGGCTAACTTAAACATTCAAACTATCATCAACTTAAGACACGTAAACTCCATGGATGAATCAAGTCTCTGGTTTGTATGGTCAGACTCTGGACTTTTAGAGTACTGACTAAATATGGATGTTACAAACTTTGATGCACCAGTCTTAATGCCACATTTTAAATACATTTAGGAGTTTCCTTCCATCAACATAAAATATTAAATTATGTCTCAAAGCTGTATCACCTATCATACAGCAACTGGCGATTTACTGCGAATAAGCAATGTGGGACGCAATCTTAAAACGACAACACCAGCAGGAGATTTACGGATTGCAAAGGCTTTTCTTTGTTTGGAAATGTAGCCGTGATTGATTCTTAAAATCTCAAAAGACATTTGTAACTCGCATTTCTGTAGGTTTAGAAGAGTGGAAATAATATAGTACCACAAAAATCTTATTTTTCTCCATTTATTCATTTAACATAAAAAGGCCGCCCACTCCCACCCCCGAAAAAAGAGCGATTTTTTTTTTTATTTTTATTTTTTATTTTTTTAAAAAAAAGAGCGTCAATCAGTTATAGTGTACAGTTATTGCTTGAATCGGTCTTTATATCAAATAGATCTTGGTCAACAGCCAGCGGCTCGGTATTTGTAATAATGTTTTGATTATATTTGTTTCTTTTTAATTTTGTTGAGGGGTGGGAGGTGGGGTGTAGTAAATTGACGTTTTCCTTAATATTACAGAAGTCCCTTCAAATTGCTGCATAATTGTCCATAATAATGTGACTTCAGAAAATTTTCGTGTTTATCAAATTCCGTGCTTTTTCAAAAAAAATACTTTTTCGTCAGTGTATGAATTCGTATAGATGCCTCTGATTGTGATAGGGTGCTGTTATCTTCATAGATAAATAACTGTTTGTTGGGTTTTTATATTCGCAATTTGTAGCAGATACGCAATTGACCTAAACTGGTATCACACGAATAATATTCAATTTAGAACACGTTTTTTCGGCAGGTTTTAGGGGATAACTCTTAGCACAAGCTCACGGCTTTGTAGTTATACTACAAATAACTTACAGCCCAGTGGTTCATCGACTAATATTATAAGAGGGGGGTCATTTTCTGTGTTTTTCTCTGGTTAGGCATGACTAATTCTTGGAAATTCCTACAAATCTTTTGAGACGAACATAAAAGACACTTATTACTTTTCCCCCATACAGTTACGATGATCTCAAAGGACCCTCATTTTTTTAGGTAAAATAATGACCGCGACCAGGCGTTACTGACTTGCAAAGATGCCGAGTGAAACGATGAATTACGCTGCGTACAATGTATAAGCAACGCATGGCAACTTCTAAAGATAAGATTTTGTCTTTTTATTTAGTTATTTATCAGAGCTCTATGAGAGCCAGAATGTAATTGCCGATTACACAGCTCGCCTCTACGCAGCTTTTCGTAGTCTCCAAATGCCATGCAGAAAATAAGTTAATGCCAAAGTGATCGTGGCCGACAAAATATTAGCCATTGTGACATGGCATAACATACATAAAACAATAAAGAGCATTACTTTTGTGATATCAAAGCAGGGGAACCATAATGAGTTGATAAAAAAAGAAGGATATTGTTTCTGCTTTTTTGCAAATCATTGTTAGTAAAATCAGCTTCAGAAACTATTATTATTGTCCACCCAGGAAGCCAGATTTTACAAGGTGGAAATCACCGACTGTCAGTATCCCTGGAGTGACAGCCAGTATGACAACTCTTACAAGTATAGTTCGTACATCAGTAATTATCTTGAGTAGCCACTGCAGCTGAAATGCATGCAGTCCATTCATCGAATACATATTCATTCACTGTACAATGCACATTTTACCTACTAAGAGTAACCTATCACAGTATAAATGTTTAGTCATAAATCAGGAAAGTTTACCACTGAATAAACATATTTATTCCAACTTTGAACTGCACTGTCATAAAGCTACTTTTGGGAAGGCTAGTGTGTATATGGCATGCTGAAAGCTATGTCGTCCTGTGCTAAACACAAAGAATTAATTATGTTAGTAAAGCATAAAATGTAGGTCACAGTGACCTTTGGTCGCAAGATGTATTACTAACAGAGATGCATCCAATTATCAAGCTTCATAACTCGAAAATGAACAGCACACACGAAATTAACTTTAAACATAAAATCTCAACACGTCACAGAGCAAGAAAATAGGTCAAAGATTTAAAAAAAATTATTTTTTTGCAATACGGGGAAAGAATTTATCAAGATGCTACCCTTCATCTAGTTTCATAAGTCTAGCACTGAAAGTTTGCATATAGCATGTCGAACCCACGTGATCATGAGATAAACACAACAACTTAATGAAAGCCAGTAAAAGGTGAAACACATGTCAGAGTGACCTTCACTTGTCTTAATGGTGTGGTATAAACTTAACTGCATTGAAACCAATTAATTCTGTGCATACCATGCAACGCGCAACACTTTGTCATTGACCTGGTAGTGGAATGTAGCAAATATGCAATTAATACTCCTATGTCCTACTCGTGCACAATTTTCTCCAAACAACCCACATAAATGAATACAAGGATTATATCAAAGTTATAATTTTTCCGTTGATCAAATATTTCCATGAAGGCAAGTATTATATCAGAGTTCCAATTTCTCTTTTGATCTGATATTTCAATGAATATAAGGATTATATCAGAGTTCTAATTTATATGTTGATGTGATATTTCCATGCTTATCAATGTACTATGGTGGCAATATATTTCATTTTTGACTTCATATTTGTAATCTCGGATCAAAGTCAAGTCATTATCTTACTTCATTCTGAAATTGTCATTATTTTGATGTTTGTATTCAGTAATTTTGTTTAGCTATTACTTGTTTTACATAATATTAACAGTGTCACTATTTAAAGTATTTGTTGCTTTGTAAAAAAAAAAAAAAAAAAAAAAAAAAAAAAAAACAATATTCACACGCAAAATAACAATGTGCAAAACTGAGGCCTGGTTAGCAACGATGTTTATTGCTCTTTCCATGGCAATGTATCCCTAGCTGCGATAGACTGCTTTTACTGTAATGCCAAAAGTTAAACAGAGGTCAAGTCAGCAGCGTTGCTGAATCGACCAGTTTTATGCTACCTTTGAACCATGCGTTATATATCGGGGAATGGAAAATATTTTCTATCGAAATCTAAAGCAATATTCTATGTTCTTTCATACAAATGTATCCGGAGGAAAATAAGATAATCTTTTCCCTAATCGTTGAAAAATAACAAAGTATACAGACAATTCTCATAAAAACAACATTTATTACAACGGGATATTCGCGTTCAGTCTAAAATTAATGAGAACAAATGTGTTCGATCGTAAATTGTATCTTTATTACGGAATATTCAAGTTCCAGCTCCGAAAGCAATTTGCCCGTATTTCCTTATATATTGTACTTACTTCCTTGTGATTTTACTTTTACCTGGAATATGTCAGAGAATAACATATACACGTCATTATAAGAAATAAGTTTTATATATAGGAAAATGTCTATAAGATTTTTAAATAATTACGATTATATCAGATATGAAGTATATATAGCTCTATTTCTGACTAATTATTCTCGCTGCTGCATTGGTTTGCCAACGATAAGACAAGGAACACTTTTCTAAATTAAAGACATGACCGTTAAAACGGCATATTCGTTACTACAACAAATTGGCTGGAAAAGAGCTTGGTTGTTTTAACAAGGGCTGACTGTACTAGAAAGAATATTACATTTCCACCAAGCTGTTTTTAGACAGACAGAAGTCATCCCCGACTCATTTTTTTTAAAACATTGATAAAACATATTCCTATGCAAAAATGATTTCATTTGGTTTGATGTTTACGGCACAGCAACACGAGATTGAAAATGTTCTCATCTGAAAAATTTTGAATGTAAGAGCGCAAAAATAAAAGCCACATTCGTCGATTCAGTTCGTCCATTACTGCTGTAAAACATGACCAATTAGGTTGTACATGTCTTACTCCCACAGACAAGAAACACGCAACGCCCTACCACAAACCATGTGTCTAATCAATGGTAAAGTTTCAATATTTATGACTAGATATTTATTTATTACTCCCAGTAGGCTAAATGTGTATTGTACATGTGAATGAGTTGGTATTAAAAGAATGGACTGCATGCCTTTCAGCTTCAGTGGCTTCTAGGGTGGACAATAATAATAGTTTCCGAAGCTGATTTTACTAACATTGACTTGAAGAAGAAAAAGAAAAAAAACCCTTTGTTTTTTATCAACTCATTATGGTTCCTCTGCTTTGATATCACAAAAAGGAATGCTCTTTATTGTTTTATGTAGGTTATGCCCTGTCGCAAGGGCTAACATTTTGTAGGTCACGATCACTTTGGCAGGAACTTATTTTCTGCATGGTCGCTGGAGACTATACAAAACTTCGCAGAGGCTAGCAATGTAATTGGCAATTACATTCTGATTGTCACAGAGTTCTGAAAAATAAATAAATAAAAACACAAAATCTTACCTTTCGAAGTTGATACGTGTTGTTGTTTATATGCATGGGGCGTAATTCGTCGTTTCACCAGCATCTTTTCACCTCAGTGACGCCTGGTCGCGATCATGATTTTACATAAAATTGAGGGTCCTTTGAAATCATCATAAATGTATGGGATAAAAGTAAGAAGTGTAATTTATGTTCATCTCAAAATATTTGTAGTCATTTCCGCGAATTCGTCATACCTAACTATAGCATAACACAGACAATTCTCTCTCTCTCTCTCTCTCTCTCTCTCTCTCATAATATTAATCCATGAACCACGGGATTGTAAGTAATTTGTAGTATAACAACAAAGCCTTGAGCAATTGCTATAAGTTTTCCCCCCTAAAACCTAACGGGAAAACTTGTACTGGATTGACTATTTTTCGTGTGCTACCAGTTTTTTCGGATTCCGTAGTTGCCACAATCTTCGAATATAAATATCCAATGAAAACTTATCTATTTATGAAGACAACAGCATCCCATAACAATCAGAGGCATATCCACGAATTCATATTCTGACGAAAAGTAATTTTTTGTAAAAGCATGGAATTTGATACCCACGACAGTTTCTGAAGTCACATTATTATGGGCAGCTATGTAGTATTTTGAAGTGGACTTCTGTAATACAAGTTACTGCGAACCAGATATATAGACCAATTCAAACAATAAATATACACTGTAGCTGATTGCCGGTCTTTAAAATGAACTCTGATTTCTATTTTGTTTTGTGTGTATGTTTGTGTGTTTACTTTTTCTTATGTTCAATGAATAAATTGAGAAAAATAAGATTTTTGAGGTAGTACTATTATTTCCACTCTTCTAAACCTAGCGAAATGCGAGTTACAAATGTCCTTTTGCATATTATGAATCAATCATGGCTACATTTCCAAACAAAGAAAAACGTTTGCAATCTGTACGTCGCCTGCTGGTGTTGTGATATTAAGATTGCGTCAGACACCGCTTATTCGGATTAAATCGCCGTTCACTGTATGATGGGTGATACTTCTTTGTGTAATTTAATATTTTTTGCTGATGGAAGTAAATCCTGAATGTCTTTAAAATCTGGCATTAAGTGTGGTACATTAAATTTTGTAACATCCATATTTAGTCAGTACTCAAAAAGTTTAGAGACTGACCATACATACCTAGGACTGACCATACATACCTAGGACTGACCATACATACCTAGGACTGACCATACATACCTCGGACTGACCATACATACCTAGGACTCAATTCATCCATGGAGTTTACGAGTCTTAAGTTGGGGATACTCTGAATTTTAAGTTAGACACCAGGAAGACAGGGACCACAGAAACAAAATGTAACTCATATTAGTTAAGGATGGAGGGCGTGAAGGAGACTGTGTGGTTTGCTTAAATTGCAACCTGCTTGACGGTTGACACAAAGCACGTGCGAGGGGAAATCGACATTGGGGTAGATTACACATACATGTAAATACCGTGTATACCTGACGATGTTTGCTATATAATGAGATACAATTTTGGAACTGTTATGATATTTTGAAATAACACGCTCTTTGATGGATTGACAAATTTGTCAAATATTAATATCACAGTGGAAGCAACTCATTTTTGATGATGAGGAGTTATATAAACCTTGATTTGCATTAAAAAAAATCCAGTGTTTGTTTTTGCTGGTAGTCGACAATTTATGTCAAAGATCGCAGAGTAGGAAGCATTCGATTTTGATAGGTGGAACGTTCTTTAAAGATTGTTTTGCTTTATTGGCAGATCGCTGTTTTTCTGATAGCCGTTGAGACTAAATAGTGTTACTGATAAATTTGTACTTGCCTAACGCTTACGTAAAGTTTCTTTTATAAGAGTCTTAGCCTTTCTTAATGCACACGCTTCAATCAACCTGTGTAATGGTTGGTGGGGGTGGTTGGATGGGTCTGGCGGTAGAGGCGGGGGTGCGAAGTTGAAATAGTTCCAATGATTAAATGATTGCTGGAAAAGGGCATTTTTATTATTAATATTTTTATGTAACGAACCTTAGATTGTGACGAATGGAAAGTTGAACAGGAAACTTCAATCAAGACAGAGTAAATGAGTTTATATTTCTTTTTCTCTCTACAGATGGCGATAGAAACAATAATCAATGCTTTCTATGAAATAGAAAATGATGAACACGCTGGTGCGTCTTAGTTTCGAGTTTTTAGTTATTTTGATATAAACAACTGTTATAATAATCCCAGGGGAAATTCTTGCAATGAATAGTAGTGTTAACTGCATCAACTCTCTACCGTGACCGTTAACAACGGTCGAATGCTACGGCATCTTCCTCTATAATGGCATTTACATCATATTTCGATTAGAAATTAATAAAACAAGTGCGATCAAGTCATGACGTGACTTTGAACCTGTGATCAGTTTCGTCATTTTTGACATCATGACTTCACATAATGGTGTTTTAAAGAAAGCGTCTGGCATCGAAAAGAATCATTACAAAGTCTATGTAAATACTTTCATTGTTTCATTTATGTGTATGCTCTGTTTTAAATATATGAATTTATCATATGGCTACTGTGTTATTTATATATATATACTCATATTATATTTTCCAATATAGCACACGTTTAATAACACCCAACGACATAACGAACGATGGCATCACGTCATACACGGTGAAGGCGTAATGACCACGGCATCCGAATGTAATTTAAAGCCAATATTCTTTATATTTTTTTTGCGGTTCTTATTGAGTAAGATTGGTATATATATATATATATATGTATATATTGTTATGTATGATGTTTATATAATATTATAAATATTTTAGGAAATTATAAATGTTTCTTCACTTTAATATTTGCTTAAATCTTAATGTTTATCATGAAAAACATGTTAAACTAGTGTCCTTGAATTAGGTTGTTTTGATCAATATGTTTTCTCAATTTGAAGGTCAAGGTTGAATTTTGTTTACAAGTAAAATTACATTAAGATGACTCATATTCTAGAACATTCTGTCATGTGACCAATCTTTATATATGCCATGTTTGGTGGACATTTATTCAGTTTTGACATTACCATCAGTCTTGTAAAGAGCCATTACAGTTGTGAAAATTCATTACAAATTCTAAGAGAGGAATTATTTTAAATATTCATTGGATTATAACAGTGCTCATAAACTTTTGGATTTTGGATTTTTAATTGATGATTTTGGAATTTATGTGAACTTATATTCAGAGATTTTGGAATACTTCATTTTGACATCAGCACATCAAGATTTCTAGTACATCAGGACTTTGGAGACCATTAGCACATCATAACATTCAAGGACACAGCCGTGAATTAAGAACATTCTATATTTAGGACTTGTGATTAGAACAATCATTCTTATTGGATTATTAGGATTTCAAAACACATTACTGTAAGTGATTTTTTGATTTTTTCATTTTAATTATCTAGTAATAAATTGCTTGTTGATTTTTTACTTGATTTGTTGGTTTCACTTTCTTTCTGTTACATTTTTCTTAGACCATAGAATCGTAACAGAAATTGGGGGCTCGTCTTCTGGGATCTGAATTTCTTTAAAGCATATTAGAGATATTAAAGTTATCTTTGAAATTCATATTGATTTTGTCTTGGAAAAGATTTTATATAGAGAAATTTTTGTGTGTGAAACCAACAAGCATTTACAATGGCATCTAATGTTCAGAATTTCATTTCAAAACCTACCCAGGAGGGGTTAGAGTGCATGAGAGTGGATGAGTTGCTCGAGCTTGCCAGAAAATACAGTCTATCTGAGGCAAAATTATCATTGACAAAACAGGAGATAAAGATTATTTTGATTCAGTATTTAGTAGGAAAGGGAATTTTTGAAAATAGTGCTTTAAGTTCGAAGAGAAAGCCTGTATCTGGTTCTGACAGGAAATTAAGGGAATTAGAGTTAAAGAACCAGATGGATTTAGAATTGGCAAAGCTTCAGATTCAGAGAGAGAGAGAGAAAGAAGAGAGGCAGCTACAAATGCAGAAGGAAGAGAGGCAAATACAAATGCAGATGCAAAGAGAAGAAAGGGAAATGCAATTTAAGTTAAGAGAATTAGAACTGGCAAACAGAGCACACTACACTCCTTTAAACACAAGTTCAGATTTTGATGTTACTAGATATATTAGGTTAGTACCCCCTTTTCAGGAAAATGAAGTAGATAAATACTTTCTTCATTTCGAGAAAATAGCTGAAAACTTGAAATGGCCCAGAGAGCATTGGACTTTGTTATTACAAAGTGTACTCATTGGCAAAGCTCGTGAAGTCTACATTTCACTGTCAGTACAACAAAGCACTGATTATGATGTGGTTAAGGAGTACATCTTGAAAGCTTATGAGTTGGTACCAGAGGCATATCGACAAAGGTTTAGGAATTGTAGAAAAGAAACTGGACAAACTCATGTCGAATTTGCAAGGGATAAAGAACAACTATTTGATAGGTGGTGCTCAGCCAAGAAAGTTGATCAAGGTTATGATAACCTCCGACAGCTCATATTAATTAAAGAGTTCAAGAGGTGCATCCGTAGTGATGTTAAAACCTATCTTGACGAGCAGAATGTGGAAACTTTGGAAAATGAAACTCGTATGGCTGATGATTATTCATTGAACCACAAAATTTATTTTGGCAATAAATCGTCCTCTCAGCAATTTTCTGGTAAAAAACCATTTCAATCTCATTCGAGTACTTCCAAATTTCACAACAGCACAACTGTTAGGAATCAAACATCTGATAAGACTGATCAGAAATCCTTATCTCTTCCTACGTGCACTTATTGTAAAACGAAAGGGCACGTTATTTCTGATTGCTTCAAGTTGAAAAATAAGCAACAGAGAAAAGACAGAGCTTTTCCAAATGCTCTTATTTCTACGAGGTCAAGGTCACGGTCTTGTATTGAAAGCAATACATTTGTTGGGTCAAACAAACCCCAGTCTGATTCTATTTTAGAGGCTTGTGAACCATTCATGTCAGAAGGTTCTATATCACTTATTGGTGATTCTGCCAAACCTATCCCAATTAAAATATTAAGGGACACTGGAGCTTCTCAGAGTCTTTATTTATCAGGTACTTTGCCTTTGTCTGAGGAGTCTTCTTCAAGTGAAAGTGTTCTTGTTCAGGGAGTTGAGTGCGGCTTTGTAAATGTTCCTCTTCATTGTCTAAATTTGGCATCAGACTTAGTTTCTGGACCTGTGACTGTTGGGGCAGTGACTTCTTTACCCATAGAGGGTGTTCATTTATTACTAGGCAATGACCTAGCTGGAGATAAGGTTGTGGTTAATCCACTTGTAACTGACAAGCCTTGTTTGGATCAGAATGTTGATCCTGTCGAAACTGAAATCCCTGATTTGTACCCTGCTTGTGCAGTTACTAGAGCTATGGCAAAAAGAGCTCTCGAGAGTGATGTTGATCAGGATGTTATTCCTTTAGCTGACACATGTATTGGTCAGTCTTTTGATGAGGTCACCTTTTCCTCAGGTATTGATCAATCAAACGGTATTGATCACAGTGATCCTCTTTTGGCAACTCATTCTCTTTGTCCTAATCAGGATGACAAACGACAATCCCTTGTCGTTGAACAGGGGCAAGATCCCGAGATATTTTGTTTGTTTCAGAGGGCTATTAGTGAAACTGAAGCCACACAAGTTCCAGTGTGTTACTTTGTGAAAAATGGGGTCCTTATGAGGAAATGGAGACCACCTGATGTACCTGCTGGTGACGAGTGGTCAGTGAGCTATCAAATTGTTATTCCTAAGTCATATCGACTGGAAATTCTTAATTTAGCCCATGAAACTCCTTTGGCTGGTCATTTAGGAGTCCGTAAGACTTATCGCAAGATCTTGAATCATTTTTATTGGCCGAAACTCAAAAGTGATGTTTCTAAATACTGCAGATCTTGTCACACTTGTCAAATGGTAGGAAAACCCAATCAGAAGATACCTAAGGCTCATCTGCAACCTATTCCTGCATTTGATGAACCATTTAGTAGAATAATAGTAGACTGTGTTGGTCCTTTACCTAAAACCAAGTCAGGCAACCAATACTTGTTGACCATCATGTGTGCATCTACAAGATTTCCAGAGGCAATTCCTCTGAGAAATATAAAAACTAAAACTATTGTGAAAGCTTTGGTGAAGTTTTTTACACTTGTTGGCCTTCCCAAATCTGTCCAGTCAGATCAAGGATCAAATTTTATGTCTGGAATTTTCCAACAAGTTATGCATGAATTAGGCATCCAACAGTTTAAATCTTCTGCCTATCACCCTGAAAGTCAAGGTGCTTTGGAAAGATTTCATCAAACTTTGAAGAATATGATTCGATCATATTGCTTTGATACAGAAAAGGATTGGGATGAGGGTGTTCATTTGTTGTTGTTTGCTGTTAGGGAATCAGTTCAAGAGTCGTTGGGTTTTAGTCCCTTTGAACTAGTTTTTGGTCATACTGTCCGTGGACCACTGAAATTATTGAAAGAGAAACTTCTTTCAAATGAAGATTCAGAGATTAATCTTCTTGATTATGTCTCTGATTTCAAATACAAGTTGTCAAAGGCCTGTGAAGTAGCAAGAACTAATCTTCACACTACCCAGTCAAAAATGAAATTAAGGTATGACAGAAATTCACAGGAAAGGAGTTTTAAACCTGGTGACAAAGTTCTGGCTCTCTTTCCCATACCTCAGAATCCTCTTCAGGCTAAATTTTATGGTCCTTATACCGTTGAAAAGAAAGTAAATGACTTAAATTATATCATTAACACTCCTGGGAGACGGAAACAGAAACAACTTTGTCATATAAATATGTTAAAGGAATATTTTGACAGAGATAGCCCAGCTAATTATTCTGTTAATTTAGTTGTACCTGTCCCACACAGTGAAGATATCAACGATGGAGTACGATCAGACTATAGTGACTCTGGTATAACCAATCTTCGGAATTCAGAAATATTGAACAACCTAGACCAGAAACTTTCACATCTACAACAACAGGAAAGAAATGAACTAAAACAGCTATTACATGACTATGAGCACTTGTTTCCTGATGTTCCAACACGAACAAGTAAAATTTATCATGACGTTGACATTGTAGATTCTGCGCCTGTGAAACAGCATCCTTATAGGATGAATCCTCTCAAACAGAACTATCTGAAGAAAGAAGTTCAGTATCTACTGGAGAATGATTTCATAGAACCAAGTAAAAGTAACTGGAGTTCACCATGTATTCTTGTTCCCAAGCTAGATAATACATTCCGTATGTGTACTGACTATAGAAAAGTCAACAGTGTCACCAAAACTGATTCATTTCCAATCCCAAGAATGGACGATTGCATTGATAAAATTGGAAATGCGGAATATGTCACCAAGTTTGACCTTTTAAAAGGATTCTGGCAAATTCCACTGACGGAAAGGGCAAAAGAAATTTCAGCATTTGTAACTCCAGATGGACTTTATCAATATAAAGTCATGCTGTTTGGAATGAAAAATTCGCCTGCAACGTTTCAACGTCTGATGAACATGATAACATTTGGTCTTGATAATTGTGACGCTTATATCGATGACGTCATTATCTACAACAACACCTGAGAAGATCATTTGGAAACCATTCGAAAATTCTTTGATCGACTCAGCGATGCGAATCTGACAATTAATTTGAGCAAAAGTGAGTTTTGTCATGCTTGTGTCACATTTTTAGGACATATTGTGGGACAAGGTCAAGTTAAACCTATAGAAGCTAAGGTCAAAGCTATCTCTGAATTTCAAGTTCCAATTTGTAAAAAGCAACTGATGCGATTTCTAGGTATGGCTGGATGTTATCGGAAATTTTGTTCCAATTTTTCCAAAATTGCTGAACCTTTGACAAGTTTATTGAGTAAGAAAACCAAATTTCATTGGTCTGACAAGTGTCAGGAATCTTTTGACAAGTTAAAGGCCATGCTTAAGAATGCACCAGTTCTTTCTGCACCAAATTTTAGCCAATCATTTAAATTATCTGTTGATGCAAGTGATGTAGGGGTTGGTGGAGTATTGATTCAGGAAGACAAAAGTGGTGTGGATCACCCTGTGTGTTATTTGTCTAAAAAACTAAACAAGCACCAGAAAAATTATTCCACAATTGAGAAGGAATGTTTGGCTTTGATATTGGCTTTACAGCATTTTGAAGTGTATGTCACCTCAGCTCTTTCTCCAATTATTCTGTACAGTGATCACAATCCCCTTACTTTCATCAACAAAATGAAAGATAAAAATCGGAGATTGTTGAGATGGAGTTTGATATTGCAGGAATATAACATTGACATTAGACACATCAGGGGAAAAGACAATGTAATTGCAGATGCACTATCACGTGCCTAGAAATGTAATATTGCTTGATGTAATTAAGTCCAGTATCATAAGACATGTTCTTATGTAATTTTGGTTATTATAGTATTAGATGTATATTCAAAAGAAAGCTTTATTATATAAATCTTTCTTTTTCTTTATGAGGGGAGGTGTTATGTATGATGTTTATATAATATTATAAATATTTTAGGAAATTATAAATGTTTCTTCACTTTAATATTTGCTTAAATCTTAATGTTTATCATGAAAAACATGTTAAACTAGTGTCCTTGAATTAGGTTGTTTTGATCAATATGTTTTCTCAATTTGAAGGTCAAGGTTGAATTTTGTTTACAAGTAAAATTACATTAAGATGACTCATATTCTAGAACATTCTGTCATGTGACCAATCTTTATATATGCCATGTTTGGTGGACATTTATTCAGTTTTGACATTACCATCAGTCTTGTAAAGAGCTATTACAGTTGTGAAAATTCATTACAAATTCTAAGAGAGGAATTATTTTAAATATTCATTGGATTATAACAGTGCTCATAAACTTTTGGATTTTGGATTTTTAATTGATGATTTTGGAATTTATGTGAACTTATATTCAGAGATTTTGGAATACTTCATTTTGACATCAGCACATCAAGATTTCTAGTACATCAGGACTTTGGAGACCATTAGCACATCATAACATTCAAGGACACAGCCGTGTATTAAGAACATTTTATATTTAGGACTTGTGATTAGAACAATCATTCTTATTGGATTATTAGGATTTCAAAACACATTACTGTAAGTGACTTTTTGATTTTTCATTTTAATTATCTAGTAATAAATTGCTTGTTGATTTTTTACTTGATTTGTTGGTTTCACTTTCTTTCTGTTACATTTTTCTTAGACCATAGAGTCGTAACAATATATACATATATATATATATATATATATATATATATATATATATATATATATATATATATATATATATATATATAATAGCATCTTATATTTGAGCTTACTTACTCTTTCGCGAGTTTTTAAGGATTCAACTCATTTCATAGATTACAATTGAAGTATTCACTCGTGTAAGATCCTCCACTGTTACTCGTATAATTTTACATATGATTATAATGTTTTATTGAAAAACGCTTTGCTTACCAAAGAGATAACTTCATTTTGTCCTACCCTAAAATTTGTTGCTTCTATTTCATCAAATAGGGCAGGTTAGGAATTCACCTTGTTGCTATAAATAGAATTGTAGGGGGGGGGCGTTAAATGCTGACCCGCCTGCTGACTTGACCTCAGTTTCACCTTTTGGGAAGAGTACATGAAGGATTCTATTGCATCTCGTCAGTGCGTAACTATGGAAACGTTATCTCAGTGCCCTCCTGGACAGCCCGGAGATGAGATTAGCACAGGAATCACCAGTCTTTTATAATTCTTTCTTCCACTTCTCTGCAGTTTAAAGCTGGTAGTATTATACAAGTAGAATAGCAAATAAACACTTCTGTAAAATGAGCAAACTCGCACTATTACATTTTCAAACTAAAGTGTTTCTTTTTCATATATAATTCTCACCCATATGGTATCATGTTTTGGTGATATAACTTCTACATTAAAAAAAGATCAATGAAAACAAATTTGAAGAAAATGTTACACTATGTGCATTGAGTGTGCATAATCAGTGTACATAATAAATGTACTCTTTCTGCCGATTCACTATTAGCAAATAAGCGTTACTCTGTGTCCGAATCTCTTAAAAAAATTAATTTTAATCCTTTTCTTTTTATGAAACTTTTGTGTCCCTTCGAGAAAGAAGGGAAATTAATTACATGGATAACTGTTATCTGCACAAGCATACATATAATTCTACAGGCAAAGTACACTTGTTGTGAATTAAGGCGAAGTTTCGGGAAGAAGTATTAGTATGGGCAATTTTTTAATTATCGATACTTAAAAAGCTATTGTGAACGATAAAATAAAAATATCATTTTCCATGTACGTTTTCAAAGGGGCGTTTGTGTACTGTTACAAGTGATATATGTTTTATTTTGTATATAAGTGTGGCTTTTTGTAAATAAATGATTGTTCGGGTCGGATTTTAGGAGCCGCAGTGGCTCAGTGGTTAGCTTTCCGGAATTGCTACCGAAAGGCTGAGGTTTCGAATCCTGCCATCGGATCAGCTTGGGTCGGCTACACTGGTGTGTCCCTTGGCAAGGCGCTTTACCCCTAGTTGCCTCGGCACTAAATAACCTACTTGTGTTGCTTTGACGTTCAGAATGATGGAATGTCCTTGAGTGGAACAAAAATGACAGCTATATAGTGCGTTCGCAATATCAGCGTACCGGCAATAAATATTAACAGAACATCAACTCATGAAGTTAGTAATGTCATAGTAATGCATGTTCTGAATAGTCTCGCTGTAAGTGTGTTTTATACTGTTGGTCGATTTGCACTTTTTTGTGTATAGCGAAGGCCCAAAATATACTTTACCCATTGTGATGTAATTGACAAGATCTGAAACCCAAACTAACACCAACATTGTGCATATCATACACATTTATTGATAATTTTTAAATTAAAAAGGTTATAAACAATTTTCAAAAAAAAAAACCTTACACACTTTAATTATGTGAAAGTAATCCACTTCCATGTCAGAAAAGGTATAGAAAACTGTTAGATACTTTTGGATACTGATGACAGTAGTTTTGCTCAATATGTATTATAAAACTGTTTGATTGGAGAGGAACATCATGTACGCTAACTATATGACTTTAAAACTTTGTCAAAGAAAACGAACGAATTTAAATACCGTATTAGATAGGTCTGCTTCATAATACATACTAGTGTTAAGTAACTGCAACCTTCACAAGGGTTTCAGCTACAACTATCCTCAGTTCTTTATGGCAGTTACATTGTTATTTGAATATTTGTTATTGATGGATTGACTGATTGTCCTGCAATTAAACTTTAGTGTGACTTAACAAGTTTCGAATTAGTGCACCGCCCCGGAGATCATACCAGTTTGCTGGATTTTAGCGTATATGGCAGGAAACTGTCCTGATTGTCAATGATTATTTTGACAGAAAAGAGCAATGTCTTTGTTATATAATACACATCTCTCTCTCTCTCTCTCTCTCTCTCTCTCTCTCTCTCTCTCTCTCTCTCTCTCTCTCTCTCTCTCTCTCTCTCAGACATGTACAAACTAAATGTCGAAAATAGCAGGGAATTTTTCTGTTAACTATTCTATTCATTTTGTGGTGACTTCGTTATATATGTCTCTGCTAATATACTAAAAAATATTTTTAAAAAAATAAAAAAAGAAAAGAAAAACATAACATATCTATTTTAACCGAACTGAAGTCCCCAGCTATGGCTACAGTACTGACGGTTAGTGTAATTTCCTTGACATTCTGTAATTCATAAAGTGAAGTACAGGGGGTCAAACTGATGTATGATAGTTCATATATGTATAGAGTTATTGGATCGGGATAATGTTCTTATACATACAAAAAGTTTATCTTTTTGTATTGTTTTGACGTTATTAATGAGAAAGGTACACTTTAATGTTACAATGCTCTCACGTATCACTTTCCATGTTACTTAGATTATACATTTGGCCATTCAGATTACCTTGTAAAGGTGTTTTGTATCGCTGATTGCTATTGTATTGGGAACGCGAGTAAATATTATTTAAACAGTTTTCTGATCCCCAGGTCGGATTTTGTGTAAAACTTACTTTAAAAAAGACTATATGAGTAGGAATATTAATGTCTAATACAATTCTTAATAATGCACTTTTAAGTTACGGTATATAGGTTGGTACTTTAGAACACCATGTGCTTTTTGACTATTACGAAAACATGTTCAAATTTGGAAAAGCAAATAAAATGGAACAATACGTTATTGACACCACTGTACTCTTATACAGATTGGTGTTTGGTGTTTATATTTTGTGTATTGTTTTAATGAGACTTCCTTCACAACAAAACTATGGATAAAAGCATGATTCATGATCTGTAAATCAAAGTCATCTTATCACTAACTGAAGCAGGCACATACGTGTAAGAGCACATTGTTGCAAGTCTATAGAGTGCGATGATGAAAGACACATAATGCTATAATGAAGTGTTTCCTTTTGGGACTGATGATCTTGATGATAAATGTTTGACTTCTATCTATCTATCTACTGAAGTTATATACACTTAACTTCCATATTCAGTTTGTCGTAATTCGATAGCACTATAACAGGTTCTGTCCTCTCCTGTTTTGAACACTAAGTAGACAAATGATGCAATAATAGCGGATATAGTTCATTGAAATAATACAAATGTTGCATATCAAGGGCTTCTTTTCAATAGCTTTACATGTGTGAAACCTCACTGCAAACATGCCATTTTTACATTACATTCAGGTAAGATAATTATGCAATTTTGGTACAGCTCTACAAGGAATTTATACGTATTTTCAATAGCAGTTTCGTGTACTTCTTTCGTATGGCGTGTCATGGATGTATTTGCTTGTATTGGACATGCACATCGTGATTGTATCTTGAGATTCCCACCACTATTGACGCATATGTATGAAATATTAATAAAAAATACCAGGGACCGTTCTATGCACCATCTTTTCTTCTTCTCGTTTAGCTAAGTTATTTTTATTTTTGCTTGGATCTAAAGGGAGATAATAATTTTTGGAATCCTGTAGTTTGATAGCACATATCTCTTTACAAGTTTTCCACCGGCCAGTCGAGGACAGAGTTTCGAGCGTGTGTCACCAGCTTTGAAGGAAAGATACACTCCAAAATCGCGAACTAGCACGAAGCGAGTAAACGGGGACTTTCCTACAAATCATGTTTTACATTGGTCTGGGCTAAAATTGTTCCTAGAAGCAAGATTTTACCCTTTTTCCAACCGAGGGCGTCCTCGGCTGGAGGTGTGTCCTCAGTACGTTGGTGTGTAATCTCATGAATGTCCTCTATTTACACAAAATACAAACGCACACACATGAATGGTCACGAGCACAAATTTTGTACTAATCAACTTCAGGAAACAGTGGAATGATAAACAGGAATCAGCCAGAAAATGACAAATAAATCCAGCGGTACCTATGCGATTTTTTGAAAAATTAAGCTAAGGTCTGGGATTAGTGACTTATAAAATCCTCCAGTACGATGTTTTTCACCCTAAAGGAACTGAGATAATAACATTATATTTTAATCCATTTAGTTCAAAGAGTTGGTAGCTCCTGATACTATTGATACAAAGTGAGTGATTTCTGTAATTGTGACACATCCACAGTACTGTCAAACGAACTAACTGCTAAACTCTGAAGCTACTGTTTTTACTGATTGATATTTTTTTTCAAAAAAGACCAGTGCCACCCAGACTTTTTTTCTGTTTTCACCTTAGATTGAGAAACTGCACCGTTCAGAAACGAAACCACTCCAAGGACCCCAAATGTTCATTCCTACCCCGATCGTGATGAAATACATAGACTGTACATCGACTTGAAGGCAAAACTGAAGGCATACAGTCAGAGATGACAAGAGCAGAGGTGCATGCACAATTATTAAGAATTCCACACCTGAGCATGCAGAAACTGTGAAATTGTTGGAAATCACGTTAGTTGTGAACCCGCCTTTAGTGGAATGTGAACGAGGGTTCAGTCTCATGAAGATTATCACAAGTATAAGGGGCCGACCATTTAATTTTTCTGAAGGAGTTGGGTGTGTCAGAATAATAATAAAAAATATGGCATTGTCAGGATTGTGGATTTTAAATCAGGGCAAGTGATTTTTTTCAAGCCACTTGCCCTGGGCCTGTGTCTACAAAAATTGTCTTTGATATAAGATATTTGCTTGTACCGAGTGAATAACCGACATATTTCATCTAGTTGGTGAAAATGCTAGAGGTTTTTTTTACCAACGAGATATATTTCATCGATATAATTCGTCTAAAGTGTATGTCAACGTGCTCATGTAGGCACATTTACTCAAATTAAATTAAATATTCCTTGTTGTTCTAAAATGTAATACTAATATAGTTTTACCAAAGTCTATTCAATCCTGATTGTTGAATGCTCTGCACCTTAAATTGCATCAAAAAACTTCTAGACGAAAATTATTGATCGCTATGGACTTTTACAATAGTGGCCAGGTACTAAACTAGGTCAAAAAAAGAGGACGTTGGGTCTATCTTAACAAATAACAGGGTAGAACGAATTTTTTTCAATACGCGAGGCTTTCATTGTGACATCATTGCACGCGATATTCAATCCGGTTTGTACTGGATCACACCTTAAGGTTGACCTCTTCCAAAAATGTCCACGTACTATAGCATTGATTTTTGCCGTATGTATTTCTCGAGGCTTGTAAATAATGACCTTTCAAAGGAATGTAGATGTATGAGGATCCAAATAAAGTGAATTATCACCATTTAAAGGTATGTGTAATCAAATTCTAGAAAATGACGAACAATACTGGGATAGTCGGTACTGAACGCCTATATGACCTATATGACTTGTACTGTAGTTGGTAAATAAGCTCGTACATTCTCACAGAAAGTATCAGTAGTAACATAATTCTCTTTCCAAATTCAAGGTAAGAAAGCATATACTTTGCAGAGAAAAAGAGACCAAAAAAGAAATTTAAGTTCATAGTGGGATGCTAACGTGTTTCTCTTGCGTGACAGGTGGACATAATGATCTTAATGTTGTCAAGGTCTATTGGAAAAAGTTCTTGAGGGAAAAAAAAACCCAAATTAATAATTCACTCCAGTGAATTATGAAAATTATTTATCTAAAAAATCCACTAATTCACGGACTAACATAAAATAAAGAAATACGTGGGACTCGATCACCCATTGTGCGACAAGACGTTTGTTTTATAGATCAGCACTTTTACACTCACGGCCACCGATGTCGTAAACACGGTTTATGTATAATATCTATGCTATAATTGTTATAATTGTTTTTAATCTCAACAATAAACGTACAACTAAAAGACAGCATTACTTTGTTATTGTCATCTATTTCTTGATGTATATAATTACTTCCATTTATAGACTGTTATATTATTCATGACATAAGGCAACTAATTTATACGAAACATTCATATTTATTTCGAAGATACATATAAAACACAACTGGAGTGTTTGCTGACCAATGATTTGGCATTTACTAGTAGGCTGAGGATATTCGTACGGCCGCCGTGCACCTTAACAAGGAAAGACTATTAGCACGGCCGCCATATACCTCATTTGGAAACACTATTCGCACGGCCGCCGTGTGTATAATTTACGTAAATCTATTCGTACGGCTGCCGCATATCTGATCTGCGAAATGTACTAATTTTTGCAACTGATTACTTTTAATTCCATATTTGCAAGTAATTGTCCTTAAGACTTTTGCAATGCTATACTCCTTCACCTACGGTAGAAATAGAAATTTTCGAATAAATATTGAGTGAATCACGTGGGTGAAAAACTCCAGTATTGTCACCCAATCGATGAACTTTTTCCGTTCTTCACTCAGGACAAACAAATGTTCCTTTTATTGTATGCTCAGATGAGTTGGCTAGCTAAAGTGTATTAAGAGTTTGAAAGTAGCAGATTTTTTGGGAAATCTCAGCTGTTTACCGTTTATGTTCTGCAGTGTTTTGTGTACATTGGCACAGTCAATCTGAGTAACTTAATTCTTTCTTAATTCAAAGTAACAAAGCATACACTTAAAACCTACATTCGCTCAATAAATCTGAATAACATTATTATATTTCCTAATTCAACGTAACAAAGCATACACTAAAAATAAAAAATAAAAGCATAGAGTGGAATTTGATCCTGGATCGTTTGCTTAATAGGACGACATATTTCCACTGGACTACAGGGATTGATACATAATAAGATTATATTACTTTGCTTATGTTATGGCTGTCTATTAAAACAAAATTCTGGACTGTTAAAGTAAAATTGAGTTAACAAAACTTTTTCTCTTGGGAAAACCACTAATTCACGGACTAACATCTAATTGTTTGCACACCATATGATAATTATTATAATCCAAACTGCCTGACAGACACCGGTCGCGGTGCGAATATAGTTAGCGAACGGTAACCGTGCGAATGGTCTTTCTAAAATTTAGTACACGGCCGCCATACCAAATAGACACTATGGAACAATTTCCTTTTTTTTATGGTGCTTTGTAATCCGCCAAACCTGTAATGGTATTGATGGGTATATGTTATGTTTAGATGAGTTTACATCATTCGAAATATTTTGGGCTCGTCCCTAATGCATTGGCCGACTGCCGTGCGGATAGTCTTTACTGCTGTGAGCATACGGCGGCCGTGCGAATAGTCTTTCCAAAAGTTGGTACACGGCGGCCGTGCGAATAGACACTTCCTTATCAGTATGTGCAGTGATTTTGCTATGAATTAATGGATAAAGTATATATAATTCCGTTTTTAAATATATCAAAACGGATGTAGATGAATAGTTACATCCAAATGAATATTTACATCCCAAAAGCTTGCTCAAGCGATTTTTCCAGCAGTTTGGGAAATGAAAGCAAAAACAGAAAAAGTCATACCGTCACCAATGTAAACTCTGGTTTATACAGGTCGTAGAAACCATATACAAGTTATCGACCGCGGATCACGAACAATTTGTATAACAGCTGAATTAAAGTATTTTAAAAAGCCAAATAAATTTTTTTAAAGTGCATTAGACTACTCGCGGCTATAGTTTGATCCTGCAGTCAATTCTCAATTAAACAATGAAACTTTAATGCCAATATCCTAATGCATGCAACAACTGTTGTCTTCCTGCAATCGTTAAATATGCCGGGAAAATTCTCGTCGATAACAAAATGTAATCTATAACGCTGGTTATTGCAGAAGATAAGCTACTTTTTAGATATCAAAATCATTGTATGTGTTCATTATAGCAGTAACGTCAGTTTAGATGTAGTTGATTGTTAGAGTGATGCAAGATACCAAAGAGTGCTAACGGACTTAAATTTGATCGTTTTTCGCATGGTCCACATGCGACAACCAAAATGATCTTCCAGTAATTCATTATTCAGGCATGCCTTTATAGTCTGTACAAATATGAAATTGGTTGTTGCATGTGGACCACTTGAAATTTTAGAAAATAGCTCAAATTTCAGTGCACAATGGCTATTTCATTGCCAAACGGGACGTCATGAGCACGTCATATTATATATTTTTAAATTGTAATTTGAAGTTTGTCTAATGTTGGTCACATTTTTGCCATGGTACTCTCAATTAAACTCTTTTTTTGAAAATTTAAAAAAAAAAAATTGGCCTTAAGGACCTAAATAAATAAATTTGTTTTATGACATTACGATTATTTGTTTTTGCAATATGTAGAATAATGTAGCACATACTTAGGCCATTCCCCCCTATTAATCTTAGGCCCTCATAGCCTTAATCTGGCCCTTATGATCATAATATATACCAAGTTTCACAGCAATGAGAACTGCAAGTGTAGCTGCATTCACTTCTCAGTCATACACTGCATCGAGCTGCAATTCGAAAGGACAATGACTCCTACAAAAATCATTGGAGCACAAAGATTTGTAAATATGAACATCTATTAATGATGGTCGTAATATGAAAAACATCTCACAGCAATCCATAAACAAGAGGTCTAAGTCGGCCTGATATTGCTCACATGGCTTATATAACTCAACAGTTGACCATTATTATAAAATCACAACCTAGGTAAGCCATCTCCCAAAATTTATATTGTGTTCATTTTACCCATTTTACTGTATCCTGGTAAAAACTGGTTCGAAAGATAATGGCATATTTAGTATGTACAGTCTCAAAGTCCTACAAGATCTTGACAATACAAACTCATTTACCAAGTTGTATAGAAATTAGATAAGAAATAGTCTCTAGCTCAAGTGAAGTAACAAGCTCACCCAATCTGATGCAAGGTATGTCATTAATATAGCCTAGATTTGAAGTGTGATCAAATATCATAAGTCATTAAAAAATATGGTTTCAAGAGTGGCAACAAGTTCAACCAATCCGATGCAATGTCACGTCATTAGTATGTGTAAGGTGACAGCAATACATGTATCCGTTACAAATATTCACAACTCCTATCCCCTCAACTCCCAGTGCGTGTTAAGTCTTTGCAGCCTCCATCCTTACAACACAAATCAATTCTATCAACTTCCTGTGTCAAGTCTTTGCAGCCTCCATCCTTACAACACAACTCCTCTCCTCTCAATTCCCAGTGCATTTTAAGCCTTTGCAGTCTCCATCATTACAATGAGTAATAGTTGCCTTTATCTTCATTTTGAATGCTATGCATTTAAAGTTATTTTCTTACATGTTTGCAGCCTTAAACCAGCCTGAAAACGTGATTTATTTTAGTAGCTATTACTGTTTTCGCAAACATAGTAAGAGAATTTAAAGTATAGTTTTAGCTCATAAATTTACATAAGATAATTCTTCGTAAATTTCTAGCCGAAATCAAAACAAAATATATATGAGCTATTGTCCTTAGATTTGTTTAATCAAAATAATTTTTTAATGTTTACAATAAGAAAACATGCAGTTAGTCTTTGAATTAATATGTTTGAAAAACGTTTTGAAAAGTTTCATAAATCAGGCAAGTATGGCCGACTTTCAACACTATCAATCAGTAATGTATATAAATTGGCCCATGATTTTTATTGATTTCTAATGCAAATCGTGTTTTCTTCTCATTGTATTTAGCAACTAAACATTGTGTAAAGAGTCATTACTGCGGAACACAATATTAAAACGTACTGTGATGTTATCCTTGAATTTTTATCTTGTGAGTAAAATCTCGAACCAGTAAACCAACTTATATTATTTTCATTCTAACCTTTGAAAATGTAGCAAATATTAATTAACGTAAATATTTCATTTAAAGCAAATATTAAATCCATTAAAGCTTGACTTCTGATTAGATATTTTACTGTATTAACACATATATAATATAATAGCACTTCCATGTAAGCAAATATCACAAAGTTTTTTAAACTCAGCATTATACTTTGTGTTCAAGAATGGTATTAAATTCAGTAAATTCGAAAATGACAATAAAAGTGCTTTAATTACATCAGCATTGATGAAACAGGTTTTGCAAATTTATGGTCAGGTGATCTTACTATTATTGTTTGCAATTAAATTAATTAAGGGAGTACTGATCAAATATATACATTATGCATGGGCCCTGTTTTCACGATTGTTTTCAGCTTTAACAATTGTATTATTTCTCAATAAAATTAAGTAAACTATTTCAATTTTGCACACAATTGAATTGCAAGCTTAGATAATATTTCACTATTAAATTGGCAATGCAAGAAAAAAAGACTTACATTATTTCATTTGATCTGTATATAGAACGCAACGCCTGTAAAAACCGTGGCTTTATTTCCTTAAATTCAGTTTAAAACTGCTCAACATATCTGACAAGTTATAAAAATATCATATTTGAAACAACTGTAAATGTCACATTGAAGTCTAAGACAAAATTTAATAATATTTCATATGGTCCGAATCAGCCCGGTTCAGTGAAATAACGGTTTGTTTTATGGACAACATTTGTGTTCATAGAACAGTCCCGGTTCAGTGCAATGTAGATCTGCTATATGGAGACAATTTGTCTTCATGGAACTGTCCCTGCTCAGTGATGTGTATGTCTGTTTTATGAATATAATTTGTCTTCATAGAACAGTCTTGGCTCAGTGATTTGTGTATCTGTTGTATGGACAAAAATTGTTTTCATAGAACAGTCCCGGCTCAGTGAAATGTAGATCTCTTTTATCGACAAAATTTGTCTTCATAGAACAGTCTCGGCTCGGTGAATTGTATATCTGTTATGTGGACAAAATGTGTCTTCATTAAACAGTCCCGGCTTAGTGAAATGTAGATCTGTTTTATGGACATAATTTGTCTTCATAGAACAGTCCCGGCTCAGTGACTTGCGTATCTGTTTTGTGGACAAAATGTGTCCTCATGGAAGAGTTCCGACTTAGTGGAATCTAGATCTATTTTGTGGACAACGTGTATATCTGTTTTATGGATAAGATGTGTCTTCATAGAACAGTCCCGGCTTAGTGAATTGTATATATGTTATGTGTACACAATTTGTATTCATAGAACAGTCACAGTTCAGTGAAATGTAGATCTGTTTTTGGACAAATTTTGTCTTCATAGAACCGTCCCGGCATAGTGAATTGTATATCTGTTATGTGGACACAATGTGTCTTCATAGAACAGTCCCGGTTCAGTGAAATGTAGGTTTGTTTTATATGGAATCAGGTCATAATTAATACTTCCGGTTCAGTACCACGAATGTAGACCCAGTCTATTTTTAGAGCATTTTTCCTCTCTCATTTTGGTGGTGATGTATGCTTTAGATTTAGGCATTCTTAGTATTGATTTAAAGGAAATTGTTTATTGTTTAGAATATGAGCATTAGGATGTGGTTTTCTGTGTGTATTTTGGCGACAGACCACAGTGAGTTATGAGGCATTGGTGCTGATCAGGAAGTGAAATCTATGACCCATTGCACGTTGCTTTGTTTACAGTCCAGCCTCTCAGAAGAATGCCGGTTAACCTATCACAAAAACTTCACCGCGAGTTCATGTTTGAAGATACTTCACATCAACATATGATTTATTAGGGTTTGGACACAGTGGAAAGTTCAGTATTGACAAACAAATGTAGAGACTATATCGGAAAATTAATTGTTGTCTGAGGCCATATGGTAACAATTTGTCTTCATAGAACAGTCCCGGCTCAATGAAATGTAGATCTCTTTTATCGACAAACATTTTCTTCATAGAACAGTCCCGGCTTAGTGAATTTGTATATGTTATATGTACACAATTTGTCTTCATAGAACAGTCTTGGCTCAGTGAAATGTAGATCTGTTTTATGGACAGAATTTGTCTTCATAGAACAGTCCCGGCTTAGTGAAATGTAGATCTGTTTTATGGACAGAATTTGTCTTCATAGAACAGTCCCGTCTTAGTGAATTGTGTATCTGTTGTATGAACAAAATGTGACTTCACAGAACAGTCCCGGCTCAGTGAAATACAGATCTGTTTTATGGACAAAATTTGCCTTCATAGAACAGTCCTGGCTTAGTGAATTGTGTATCTGTTATATGGACAAAATGTGTCTTCATAGAAGAGTCCCGACTTAGTGGAATGTGCATCTGTTTGAGGACAAAATGTGTCTTCATAGAACCGTCCAGGCATAATGAATTGTATATTTGTTATGTGGACACAATGTGTCTTCATAGAACAGTCCCGGTTCAGTGAAATGTAGGTCTGTTATATGGAATAAGGTCACAATTAATACTTCTGGTTCAGTACCCACGAATGTAGACCCAGTCAATGTTTAGAGCATTTTTTCCTCTCTCATTTTGGTGGTGATGTATGCATTAGATTTAGGCATTCTTAGTATTGATTTAAGGGACATTGTTTATTGTTTAGAATATGAGCATTAGGATGTGTTTGTCTGTGTGTATTTTGGCGACAGACCACAGTGAGTTATGAGGCATTGGTGCTGATCAGAATGTGAAATATATGACCCATTGCACGTTACTTTGTTTATAGTCCAGCCTCTCAGAAGAATGCCGGTTAACCTATCACCAGAACTTCACCGTGAGTTCATCTTTGAAGATACGTTACATCAACATATGATTTATTAGGATTTGGACACAGTGGAAAGTTCAGTATTGACAAACAAATGTAGAGACTATATCGGAAAATTAATTGTTGTCTGAGGCCATATGGACAAAATTTGTCTTCATAGAACAGTCCCGGTTCTGTGAAATGTACACCTCTTTTATGGACAAAAGTTTTCTTCATAGAACAGTCCCGGCTTAGTGAATTATGTATCTATTATATGTACACAATTTGTCTTCATAGAACAGTCTTGGCTCAGTGAAATGTAGATCTGTTTTATGCATATAATTTGTCTTCGTAGAACAGTCCCAGCGCAGTGACTTGTATATCTCTTATGTGGACAAAATTTGTCTTCATAGAACAGTCCCGGCTCAGTGAAATGTAAATCTGTTATATGGACACAATGTGTCTTCATAGAACAGTCCCGGTTTAGTGAATTGCGTATTTGTTATATGACAAAATATGTCTTCATAGAACAGTCCCGTGTCAGTGAAATGTAGATATGTTTTATGGACAGAATTTGTTTTCATAGAACAGTCCTATGGATTACGAATCCTATGCTCGACCAATTGAGCTACAAAGGCTCCCTCATTACAAGAATAATGTGCAACAGTGAACCATTTTATGCCATGGAGTGTACACGAATTTCCACTATTAGAGATTACATGAAAATACTAGGTATTGCAAGAAAGACTAACGTTCATTAACAGTATGGCTCCATTTGTTATTGTTTACTCCAGTAATGCAGTAAATTTACAAGACGTAATGGAAATGTGTTGATTTTAAATAAAATTATTGCACAAATAGGAATGATTGACAGTGACTTAGTGAAGTTCCCATACAAAAATTGTCAGTAATTTAATTACATTTCTAAGATTTTTAGTGCGTCTTAGGGAATCAGGGATTAAGAAAATCTACAACTTCTAGTCATTTCGCGAAATCGCTGAGACGATAATTTTACTGTAACACATACACGTTTGTTAAGCAAATCTGTAATTGACGTTCAATAGTATACTTACTGTGTGACTTATAGCAGATCAAAAAGTGGTTGATGTATAATGAGCAATTCTTTCCTGGTCTATCATTAGAAAAAAACCCAATAGATATAAAGATAGGTAGGCGGCAATTATGCCGTACTTCCATGTGATGTCATCATCTTTCTCTAAATCAAAATCTTTTGGGACCAAACTAAATGTTCAGTTTTGTGGGGTTTTCTGTTTACAGAGGTTCACTATATTAACCCAGCAATGCGATATGATCGGGTGTTCTCTCCCTAATATACATATATATATATATATATATATATATATATATATATATATATATATATATATATATATATATATATATATATATATATATATATATAGTATATGGTTGAATTTTTATGTTCACGCACTTGCTTCTAAAAATGATGCAAGTAACGAGGCTGACATGACATATATATCTAATAATTCAAAACGAAAGTGCATTGTCGGAAACTTTCGTCTCAAACATACATCAATTAACTCAAAGTTTTCAAATTTTCATGAGCATACAAGTTCTGCAATCTGTTTTAGAAATTTCAATGAATGTCGTTTAAATAAGAAATAGCAAGATTTTCCTAATTCAATCGAATATTAGTTGCTGTCTAGTTTAGAACTGATTAAACACATAGAAGAAGCGTGATATTAGAGGTCCATCATTATTGCATTAAAATCTCGTCTGCAGTACTAATGTTTGGCAAAGGCACGCTTGTACCGTGTAATGAAGACTTCCCAGTAGGTGGTCAAACGTACGGTATATAAAGCAAGCTACTTCATCGTTTAGTATAATCGACGTAAATGGTCGAATGGCCGCACACGTCGTTAATCCAACGAAGGAACGCGTTTAGTATCAGAACAATAATGGACATGTCCCCGTGCCCCTACAGTTGGATTGAAATAAATGAGAGCACGAGCTTCATTGCCTAATTTGTATTATCACGAGAGATGAGATATGAGATATCAGGTTACGTATATTGAAGATTTATGTATTTAAAGACTAGACTGTCGCCCCCACTCATAAGATATACTTGGCGTTAATATTGTTTAAGATATACTCTCTGTCTGTCTGTCTGTCTGTCTCTCTCTCTTTGTCTCTGTCTGTCTGTCTGCCTGTCTGCTGTGTAGAAAGAGGCAATGAGAGAGAGATACGGAGAAAGAGATAAAGAGAATTGTATTATTTATTTTAATACGATCTCGTACATTTTAAGAATAATATGTGTGTGTACGGGGATATCAATAACAACAAGTAAAGGTTCTGATCTAAATGTATGGAAAGAGTTATTTATTTCCAGAACTTTAAACTAAGACGGTGTGTTCTTGTGTGTGTCTGTCTATGTGTGTGTGTGTGTGAGAGAGATAGAGAGAAAGAGAGATCTGTTTGGTGGTTTGCATTTCAAAACTTAACTCATTTAGGGTAAAGTGAATCGTAAAACAATTGTTGTGGGAATGCTTATTTGTGGTTTGGGCAGCTAGTGAGAGAGAGAGAGAGAGAGAGAGAAAGTATTTGTCTGAGAATTGTTGTCGCTCGTACATGTATTGGTAATTCAGTGAAACTCCTCTTACACCTTTGAAAAAGCAAACACGAAACTGATATCTGAATATATATATATATATATATATATATATATATATATATATATATATATCTGTGTCTCTGTGTGTGTGTGTGTGTGTGTGTGTGTGTGTGTGTGTGTGTGTGTGTGTGTGTGTGTGCACAACTGTTCAAGATATTTAATATGTGTTTACTCCAGAGGGAATATTTTGGGGTGTAACGGGTGTGCCAGGATGGTTCAATATAATAACTGGGCCTATATGGAAGCCCGATTGGGATGTAACGGGTGTGCCGAGATGTTCAGTATAATAAACGGGACTCTGTGGAAGACCGATTTGGATGTGACGTGTGTACCGGGATGGTTGAATATAATAATATGGACTCTATGGAAGACCGATTGGGATGTAACTAATGTGCAATGATGATTCAATATAACAACCGGGACTTTATGGAAAATCGATTGGGATGTAACTGGTGTGCCGGTATGGTTCAATATAATAACCGGGACTCTATGGAAGACGGATTGGATTGTAACGGGCGTACCGGGATGGTTCAATATAATAACCGGGACTCTGTGGAAGACCGATTGGGAACTAACGTGTGTACCGAGATCGTTCTATATATAATAACTGGGACCTTATATAAGACTTATTGGGAATGGTTCAATACAATAACAGAGACTCTATGGAAGACCGATTCTGTGCACTGCAAATATATCGATTTCTTGTTTTGTTGTTATTTGTATTTGTTATTTTTTTTTTCAGTGAAAGCTACTCTGTACCGCGCATACTTATTCTGTCAGAAGATCTGTGCTCTGTGATGCCGTGCTGTGCTAGGAAGAGAAAGTCTTCTTATCGTGCTGTGCATTCTTTCTTGTCAATCATTCAGTCGGTTGGCATCCATATTACACATCAAACTGTATTCGTAGTTGAATAAAACAGGGAGCATTTGCAAAGATTTGTTGGATTGGCTAATTCGAGGAAACATTGTAGAAAAACTTAGTAAAATACATGTGAAAATTTAAGCACGGTCACTAGAAGTCTATTTGCTTTTCAGTTTAAGTGTGAAGTGTACGAACATGAAATATAAAACACATTGTTTCTAGTAAGAGACAACGTGATCAAAACAAATTTTCCAATTGACTCTCGAGAAACGCGCATTCGATCCTCCTGTATTTTATAGCTTTTAAAATCGCCAATTTGTGGATAAAAGTAATACCTAGTTATTTAAATTCCTCACAAATAGAGATGGTATTTCCACCCAGTGAAGATTTGAACTGAGTGCAATGACGCGATGCAAAAATTAAGAAAGAGTTCTATACACGGCATTCATTAAACTATTTCGCATTCCTATCGAACTATCTGTATCCGGGTGTTTTTTTTCCATGACACCAAGATCGTGTACTCATTTTAATAACGACCATATATTTTTCCCCATGTCTTGCATGTTAGAAAAAAAAAAATTCGGTTATCTTTTGTATGACTTTTCAACACGACGAGTCAGATCACAGCATTGTAATGCAAAAGGCTGCATAGAAATACATCCGTATGTTCGGAATCCATTAGTTTCATATTCTCGGTTTCTTCAGGTAATGTGATTTGTCTTTTTTGTCAGGAAAAAATAACAAATACGCTTGCTACGTTTCTTTTGTTCCTGTCCATCGACGTCTATGTTGGCGCAACCAATGGCCAAAGTCAGTAAAGGCGATTAAAATAACAACTGAAGATGGCAATGAATATCCTTTTCAAAACACACATTTGACAATAAAAACATTAAAGGTATGTGGTAGTCTGCAGAGTTTCAAAGTAAAATCTTTGATAGCCACTTGTGTAACATTTTCGAGTCTGAAGGCACGCCTATGGCAGCGACAATTTAATTGATCTCAGGGTTGAATTATTGACAAAAGGGACTATATTTATGTATACACACAATCTGTCATTTAATCAATGAATTATTAATTTGAAAGGAGAAGTAATACAGAGAATAATGGGAATCATTATAATAATTGCTGATGGATCCTGAGTGAATACTAAAGCTAAATGAGAGTGCGGCTCATTTCAGGTGAAGCAGATACTGAAATATGTCGTCAGTACAATACAGTCTAGGGTGGCAAAACTGTCAATGCAAATGAGATTATCTCATAATTTTAACACTACTAGTGCATTAAGCACTATTTCCTTTGTCGCTTTGAAATGTTGTGTACTCCCCCCTCCCCCCCCCCCCCCAAAAAAAAAAAAATTATTTTAGAAAATTGGGGACACAATGTCCCCTGGCCTTGGGAACCTAGGAGCAACACTGGATTCTTGTATAACAATTTTGAAAAGTGGTTTATGGAAATCCATGGTGCGATTATATATATATATTTTTTTTTTGTATGGAAATCTATTGTTCCCTATATATATATATATATATATATATATATATATATATATATATTTGTTAGTTGGTTGATTTTAGAGGCATATTTGACACATTAATAGTTATATAAAATGGGAAATGGGAACAAAGTGCCTTTTTCCAGGGACACTGACCCAGGCTACTCTTCGCAGGTATTAAACCTGCGACGTTTGAAGTACGAGTTTGAAGCTCTACCAACTGAGCAACCGTGGATCTCCTTGTCTTTGGTAATTGTTTCTAACATTCTGCAGCTGTTTAATTGCATTTATTAGTTTTATCTTATGGCCCTTATGGACCATATGCAGTATAGGAACAGAACCTGAAACTAGCAACACATTGTTCTAGTATGGCAAATGCTCCAGTATGACTCTATCAACATATTAATCTAAATTGATACTAGCAACATGTTGCTCCAATCTGACACCAGCCGCGCATTACTTCAATCAGACACCTGCAACACATTAGTATAACACTAATAACATATGGAGCCATTCGGACATTAACAGCAAATTAATCGTACACTACCAACATATTGCTCATTAGCAACAAGTTAATCTGACACTAGCAACACATTTTCCAGTCTGACACTAGTGACACATTGTTCCAGTCTGCCATTAGTGACGCATTGCTCTAGCTAAAATGTTGCAAATCGTTTATCTTTTAGTCATTTACGGTACAGCAATACATGCAATTTACATTCTACGGAAGCAAGAAAAATAAAGTGTTTTGCTCAGGGACACACCACTGCAACCTACACGCACTGGTACGATGGCAGGATTCGAACCATTACTCTTCTGATCACGAATCTGACATTTTAGCCACTGAACCGCCGCTCATATACGGTCCAGTGGACCGATATCATGGAATGGATACTTAATTTCATACAAGCAGCTTGAAGATAATGTTTTTGCTCTGAATTATAATCGGCCGGCTGATGTCGAATACAGATATCTATATTATGTGTGACCTAGAGACATTTTATTTTACAATAAGATTTACTTACATCTAATTTACTCCGAAGCATGACTAGGGAGGTAAAATGATACACTACAGTTAGAATTATAGTTTGCCGTCAAAGGAGATCCATAATTCACACGCAGCATTAAACACCAAAAATAAATACGTATCACTATTTCATTTTTATCTATGTCAAAAAAGAGTTAGTTTTGTTTGCAGTCAAAAGACAAGTTACTTAGATAGAAAAGGACATTCTATTCAAGAAAAGTCTTTAGTTATTTCAGACATTGCAATATAAGAATACAAAGCTCAATCTCACATAAAATATTGCATATTGGAATCAGCAACTTTTAAATGTAGCTATTTTTATTCTTCTGTTTCTGTATGTATGATAGCGATATGATATTTGGGGTCCTTTGTTCACACACACACACACACACACACACACACACACACACACACACACAAATATATATATATATATATATATATATATATATATATATATATATATATATATATATATATATATATATATATATATATATATATATATATATATATACGGGTTTGAATCTCCGTAGAGTGTCTTTAGCTACATAGCAATTCCTAAAGTTTTTAAGTTCATTTCTTTCTAAATAGTTTTCAGTAGGGTGCATGATTGGCGTCTGAGATCACTTGACTGGAAACTAAATGGGCTGAGTATAATCCAGCTCTTTACTTTCTGCATCCATCCATCCATCCATCCATTGACAGGTAATACAGGAAACACATGAACATACAAAACTAACCATATACGAGAAGAAAAAATAAAGAAATTTCAAATCTATTTACATATTTATTCCCGTGGTTGTTGATTCTATATTTCCCCCTATACTGCTTACAGGATTATTGATTGAGTCAGAAAATCACCTCAGTCCCTACCCATCCTTTCAGGGAAACGCGATATCGGCAACAAAATTAATTAACGAGATCAGCGGACATCATACTACCTCAAAAACATTAGAAATATAATGAAGAGACTGAGAGTGAGTATATTTCACAAAATCGAGCCAGATGTAGCCGAGACACTTATGACTATATTTCTCATGTTCCGAAACTATTTTATTGTGTGAAACAGGTCTGGTGTACATTAGTGTCGTAGCAAGAAATTCTGCCCCCACCCCCCTCCGTCCCCTAATCGCCCTCCCGCCCCCCCCCCCCCCCCCCGCAAAACGTAAGCAATATAAGTTGTGTGATGGGAATTATTGGGCCCCCACTGGGCTTCAGTTGCGATGGTTGCTTGGGCGGTTGCTACGCCACTGTGTACATAAGAATCTACCCTGTCTACCCTAGCTGACTAGAGACTTTTATACACAGCACGCTTGATACTATTTCGCACTCCTGTCGAATTATTCGTATCCGGCTGCTATTTTTCGATCAAAACGTGTACTCATTTTAACAATGACTATATATTTTTCCCGAACTCTAGAAACATAATATTAAGGTTACCTGCTGTGTGATTTTCCAACAAACGGACTCAAATCACCGCATTGAAACGGCTGAATAGAATTATATACTTGCATACTAATGTTCGGGATTCGTTAGCTGTATATTCTCAGTTTCGTCCGGTAACGTGATTTGTCGTAAAAGCAACTGCCCGTATAATATACATGGCGTTTTCTTCATGCTGCGTAGTAATGTTTACTCTCACCAAAACACGTGTACTATATTACACAGTTTCATGACCGAGATATTTACATTTCGTACAGAAATAGGCAGATTTATAGTATTTTTGAGCGATTTGAGAAGGCCTTTATTGCGTTCAGTCCACTGGCTTCCTTATTAGTGTTAAACTCGATCGATACAGTTATAACATACTTGCTTTTCACTGCCGAGGTAAATACGTGCCGGGAATTGTGATGGCCTGGTCAAGATCAGTTGTATCTCAAAGCTTCTCCAATTTTCTATAGTTCAAGAACTATGTCGCGCCACAACACTAGCCGTCGGGAGATATAAATAGTCGATGCTTGAACTTGATGTGCAGTCTTATGTGCACTGAGATTATATCTTGAAGGAGAATAATTTTCATCCATAGTCGACAACGCATCATTACGAGCGGACCTATTTAGTACATGCTCTGGCGAAATCTGTGCCCGTGATTTGGTAAAGGAAGGACTCCAATCTGGCCAGCTTGTCTAGCAGATATTCGGTGTATTTCATAGGAATCAATGCCATTTTATATATGGTGCTAATATTTTACCCAACGAGCATTGGGCGTTGCTATCTAAATAATTAAAATCTTAAGCTTCTGTCGGACATTTTGACAATCTCTGTAGTTTTTATCGGATGAACTTTGTTTGCTCTTTTTGCAGAACAGTTTTGTAATCATATTTTCACAGATCTTATAAAGAGTTTTATACACGATTGCTTGAAACTATTTCGCAATTATGTTGAAATATCCGTATGCGGGTGCTACTTATCGGTGACACAAAGATCCTGTACTTATTTTAATAACGACTGTATTTATTTCCCAATATCTGGCATTTTAGAAAAATAATATTTAGGTTATCTTTTGAGCCACTTGTCAACAAGATGATTAAATTACCGCATTGGAATGCAAGCGGTTGAATAGAATTACATCCTTATTTTCGGAATATATTAGTTTCATATTCTAGGTTTCGTCAGGTAACGTCATATGTCTTGAAAACAGGTCATATTTGACGTTTTATGACTGTTTAGACGCAACAACCCATATAACAAATATTACATATTCTTTATGCTGCGTAGTAGTGTCTACTCTCACCAGGACATATGTACTATTTGTCACAGTTTCTTTATGTTGTATAGTAGTGCCTACTGTCACAAATATGTACTATTTTGCAGTTTCTTTATGCTGCATAGTAGTGTCATCTCTCGCCAGATTACAAACACTATTTTACAGTTTCTTTATGCTGCATAGTAGTGTCATCTCTCGCCAGATTAAACACACTATTTTACAGTTGATTTATGCTGCATAGTAGTGTCATCTCTCGGCAGATTACACACACTATTTTACAGTTTCTTTATACTGCATAGTAGTGTCATCTCTCGCCAGATTACACACACTATTTTACAGTTGATTTATGCTGCATAGTAGTGTCATCTCTCGCCAGATTACACACACTATTTTACACAGTTTCTTTAGACTGCATAGTAGTGTCTACTCTCCCAGAACACATGTACTATTTTACACAGTTTATTTATACTGCATAGTAGTGTCTACTCTCACCAGAACACATGTACTATTTTACACAGTTCCTTCATGCTGCATAGTAGCGTCCACTATCACCAGACCATTTTAGAGTTTCTTTATGCTGCATAGTTGTGTTTACTCTCACCAGAACACATGCACTATTTCACAGCTTCTTTATACTGCATAGTAGTGTCTACTCTCACCAGAACACATGTACTATTTTACAGTTTCATTATACTGCATAGTACTGTCTACTCTCACCAGAACACATGTACTATTTTACACAGTTTCTTTATACTGCATAGTAGTCTCTACTCTCACCAAAACACATTCACTATTTTACACAGATTCTTGTCTGAGATATTAACATTTCACACAGAAATAAAAAGATTAAGGTATTTTTGAGCGACATGAGAAGGCCGACATTGCAGTGAGTCCTGTGCTTTCCTTATTATGTTAGACTCGATTGGTACAAGGGTAACGCACTTTCTTTTCACTTCTGATGTCTTTTTATGATTCAGGTGTCAATATATGCAGGGGGTTGTGATGGCCTGGTCAAAAGCAGTTGTTCCTCCAAGCTTCTTCAGTTTTCTTTAGTTCAAGAGCTACACCACTCCACTTTACTAGCCGATGGGAGAAATAAATATTTGATGTTTTAGCTTGATGTGCAGTCTTATATGCGTTGAGATTTTATCATGAAAGAAAAGAATGTTCAACTACAGTTGGCAAACATCACTGTGAGCGGATTTTTAACTTTCAGTCGTAAATAAAAGGTGTTCAAATTAATAGAGAAATCCATGCCAACTAATTGCCTCCCTATTTACCACATGCTCTGGGGAAATATGCGCCAATGGCTTTGTAAATGTAGAACTGGAACTTTTCGATCTAGTCTATCAGCTATTCAGTGTCTTTAATAAGAATCGATTACATTTGATATATGAAGCTAATGTTTTACACAATACGCATTTGACCTTGTGATCTTAATAATTCAAATATTAAGTTTCTTCAGGAAAATTGACAATCTCTGTAGTTTTTATAACATCAACCCATATTTACTCTTTTTGTAGAACATTTATAATTATATTTTCACAATTCTTATACAGAGTTTTATACACGACATGCTTGAAACTATTTTGCATTCCTGTCGAATTATCCGTATCCGGTGTTATTTATCGGTAATACAAAGATCGCGTACTCATCTGTATAGTGACTATATATTTTTACCAACCTCTGGCATGTCAGAAAATAATATTTAGGTTATCCTTTGTGTGATTTTCAACAAGACGACCCAGATCACCTCATTGAAATGCAAACAGTTGAATAGAGTTACATCTTTTTGTTCGAGATTCAGTAGTTTCATATTCTCAGTTTCGTCAGGTAAAGTGATTTGTCTTGTAAACAGGTCATATTTGGCGTTGTGTGACCACGTAGATAATAGACCCTACATTCTCAGTGCTGCACCTTGATAGCCAGTTGTCCAAATTTTTTGTCCGATGTACTCCAAATCTTGACCCCTATGCTCCCTCCTGGGATTTTATTTTTTTTTTTTTTTTTTGGCAGAAACAAAATACGATTACTACTTTTCCTTAGTGCATGTCCATCCACGTATGTGTTAGTGCAAGCAATAGCCAAAATCACTAAAGGCGATAAAAACTGTAAGATGGAAATTAATATCCATTTTAAAACAATATATTTCTCTAACAAAATATTTTAGGTTTGTGATAGTCTGCCGAGATGCAAAGTAATGCCTTTTCCTGCCGCTTGTGTAATATATTTTCGAGATTGTAGGCACCACTACGGCTACGATTTATTTTATCTCGATCTTGAATTAATGACAAGGAAAAACATTTATGCAAATACACAATCTGTCATTTAATCAATACATTAGTAATTTGAAAATAAAAGTAATTCAGAAAATAATGGCAACTATTATAATTAATGCTGGTGGATAATGAGTGAATACTAAGGTTAAATGCGATCATGATCCGGAACTTAAATTACTATAGTGCAGATCATGTCAGGTGAATCAGATATTTAAAGATGTCAGCACAGTGCAGTCTACAAATTTAAGGTGGCAAAACTGCCAAAGCAAAAAAGATTATGTCATATTGTAGCATTACTAGTGCATTAAGTACTAGCTGCTATTTCTTTTTTTTTTTTTGTATTGCAAATTGCAAATTCATCTTTAATTTCTCATTTTTTTTCTTCTAACATTTCTCTTAAATATCCAAATAAATTACATTACTGTACTCTACATCTGTTGCTAATAAAATAGTACATTTATTTCTTATGTTAATGATGAAATATAGGAACAGTGTGGTGTGTAACATGAATGTGATCCACCTTACAAACCCACCCTATATTACAAATCACCTAAAATCTTATTTGCATAACTGCAGGGAACGGGGGATATGTGGTGGTTTTGGTAGGGAGTTTTCAATCCCATTGTATGTTTGTCTCAAATATCATCAACGTGTGGCATTTCCTATAATACAGTATATCTGCATTGGTAATTGCTGACTTCCTCAATCAAATGGAAGTGTTGCGTGTTAAATATGCTGCAGGCGAAAGAACTATAGAGAGAGGGAGAGAGAGATGTTTGGTGGTTTGAATTTCAAAACTTAACTCATTTAGGGTAAGGTAAATCGAAAAAAAGTTTATGTGGGAATGCTTATTTGTGGTTTGGGCAGCTAGTGAGAGATAGAGAGAGAGAGAGAGAGAGAGAGAGAGAGAGAGAGAGATTATTTCTCTGAGAATTGCTGTCGCTCGAACATCTGTTGGTAATTCAGTGAAACTCCTCTTACACCTTTGAAAAAGCAAACACGAAACTGTGAGATGTGAATATATATATATATATATATATATATATATATATATATATATATATATATATAGATAGATAGATAGATAGATAGATAGATAGATAGATTAGATAGATAGATAGATATGCACAACTGTTCAAGATATTTAATCTGTGTTTACTCCAGAGGGAATATTTTGGGGTGTAACGGGTGTGCCGGGGTGGTTCAATATAATAACTGGGCCTATATGGACGACCGATTGGGATGTAACGGGTGCATCGGGATCGTTTTCTTGTTTTGTTGTTATTTGTATTTGTTATTTATTTTTCAGTGAAAGCTACTCTGTACCGCACATACGTATTCTGTCAGAAGATCTGTGCTCTGTGATGCCGTGCTGTGCTAGGAAGAGAAAGTCTTCTTATCGTGCTGTGCGTTCTTTCTTGCCAATCATTCAGTCGGTTGGCATCCATATTACACATCAAACTGTATTCGTAGTTGAATGAAACAGGGAGCATTTGCAAAGATTTATTGGATTGGCTAATTAGAGGAAACATTGTAGAAAAAACTTAGTAAAATACATGTGAAAATTTAAGCACGGTCACTAGAAGTCTATTTGCTTTTCAGTTTAAGTGTGAAGTGTACGAACATGAAATATAAAACACATTGTTTCTAGTAAGAGACAACGTGATCGAAACAAATCTTCCAATTGACTCTCTCGAGAACGCGCATTCGAAATAGGGGTAGTAATTCCTGAGGGTGTGGTGCGGAGGAGTTCGGGTGGTATTTCCTTTCCATGGTCGCTTTTCTAGCTTTAAAACTTATGACCATTCTTCTTCTGTCTGTCTTTCTCTCCTTCTTTTCTTCTCTGTTTTTCTCCCTCTCTTCTTTCTTTCTCTCCTTTTATCTTCTTTTCTTCCCTCTGTTCTTCCTTTCTTAAACTAAGTTTATTTTTCCGTGGTGATATGGGACATGTTTACTCCCCCCTTCTCCCGGAAAGGATATCATACAAGAGAAACAACCAGCCAGAAAGAGAGAGAGAGAGAGAGAGAGAGAAAGAGAGAGATGTTTGGTGGTTTGAATTTCAAAACTTAACCCATTTAGAGTAAGGTAAATCGAAAAAAGTTTATTTGGGAATGCTTGTTTGTGATTTAGGCAGCTAGTGTAAGTGAGTGTTTTTCTGTAAAATACAAAGACACATACACGCACACACGTGTCCTTTTGGTTTGGAGTTAAAATCTGTATCAATGCACAAGATTATGGAGAAGAGAAATGTCACAGCTAATGGATTCCGAAGCTCATGTCTGTGTCTGTTTGTGTAGGGATATAACAATCCATTGCCCAGTTGTACCGGACAACCAAAATCAAAACTGTGCACCCAAATGTACTTCAGTGTGTGATTTAAATGATATATGTTTACATGAAGTTTGGTGTTGAAGAAGGATTTAACTAATTGAGATGGCGACATCTTCCTCCTATTAATTACAGGACAAAAAAGAAAAGAAACACCATGCAATACTGTATATATATATATATATATATATATATATATATATATATATATATATATATATATATATATATATATATTCTATGTCAATAGTCAGTAAAACAGATATGGTCTAATAAGGATTCATAGAGTATGTACCTGTATTTGGTTATATGCTGGATTTTATTTTCCTCTGCATGGCTTTAGTCTGAGGCTCTTATTAAATTACGGTTTTATTTGAATCATTGGAGTGTAAATTGACATTTGGACTATACATTTATTTTGTTTTTCAGTTTCATGAATTAAAGTTGATTGAAATTAAAGAAAACGACAATTTGGGGACTCGAAAAACAATTTAGTTTCAAGGGATCTCAGTTTTACTAAAATTTCAGTTTTGTGTTGTTTTAGTGTTGTGTGTCTTGCAAGAAGCTCTAGTGGATCTTGAAACAATATTTCTCAATAAGACTCCCAATTTAAGCAAGAGTCCCTCGAAAGGACTGACGCTGTACTGGGCGAAAACAATCTCCAGGAATTCAAGATAAGACCATTTTTTGCTTTTAACTGTTGAGTGTTGAAATCATCTCTAATATTCTTCAGTGATAAGATTCACAAATTAGCTGCTGTGATACAAATATTGGATGTCAGATTGGCACCATTTTCATTTAGGACAAAGTAAACATCATTAGAACTCTTTTTGTGAAAACCCCATGTCATAATGATCATCCATTTAGAGGGAATAGTGACAACAAGATTTGTAAGTATCTACAAAACGAAACACGTGCAACTTGCGACAGTAAATAACTTTTTTTAAAGTGTGCATGTAAAATGATATTTTTACTTTTTCGTTCACAACAGCTTTATAAGTATCGATTATTAAAAAATTTCCCCAACTAGTAGTTCTGACCTTAAAACTTTGCCTTACTTCACAGCAAGTGTGCTTTGCCTATAGAATTATATGTATGTGTGTGCAGATAACATGACGTGCTTATAAATCATGCTGTTTACATCTACGTGTTGGAGCTAGTTTTATGTAAGTCACCCGAAACTTAAATCGTCAACTTTATGCCATTGAACTAAAACTAACTATACAAAAATTTATTTCTGCTTTAATGTCTCATAGGTTTGGACACTGCAATGACCTTATTACTTAACCAACATGAACAACAAAGCCAAGAAAATAAAATGTATCTTAAAAGTCAAATGAACATATTATGCGTTATTACAATTTATATTTTTGAACGCATAATGTAGTTGTCTTGCTTTGGGCTTTATAAAAAAAAAAAAATGCACAGTTTTCAAAATAATAAGACTTTCCTTTATTTTTTGTTAGATTTAATATTTTCTTTTAAAAAAAATTAAAATGTATCTGGAAAGTAAGCATAAAAAACACGATACTTTAAAAATGAAAGTTTGATCTTGGTCTGAAGAATTTATATATTCTAGGATACTACTCACGTATTTGTAATTATTCATAAACGAGTGAAAGGTAAACTAGTTTTAAAATGTAAAAGTGGCAGTTTGCTCATTTTGCAGAAGGGTTTATTTGCTATTCTCTTGGTATAATTCTCCCAGCTTTAAACTGCAGATAAATAGAACATAACATTATATAAAACAGCTGTTTTCAGTGTTAATCTGACATATCCATACTGGAGAAGAGGTCATTAAATTTACGTTTTCATAGTTACACACTGAGGAGATAGAGAAGTTTCTCGCACGTATTATTCCTGAGGCCAAGTAAGCTGCCTTCATTTCATAAGTCCTACTAGTGTAGTATAGATGAAATAAGTTTTAAATTGGCACGCGAATTTTAGGGCACGGCAAAATGAAGTTGTCTCTTTTGTAACTAAAGTGTAACTCAATAAAGGATATAATGACATGTAAAATTATATGAACAACAATGTAGGATCTTTCACGAGAATCGCAAAAGATTGAAACTATTCAACGTATTTCATAAATTTCATTTGAAATAATCTCAAATGTAAGATTATGCTATGTGTATGACATGACAAAAATGATATTCAATAAAAAACGCAAGAATAGTGTAGAGAATTGACTTTAAATTACATTCAAATGCATTCGTCATTACGCCTTTAAATTATAAGTCGTCATGCCGTTCATTTGCTGTGTTATTGGGTGTTATTAAACATATGTAATATTGGAAAATATTATATGGTTATATTAATCTCGATAGGAGCCACCGTGCGACCGAAAGGATGCGCGTTCAAGTCCTGTCATCGGATATTCGCGCAGGTAAATCTAAAAGTCGGTATATTTATACTGTATAAAACATGCGCGTGCTAAATGCCATGTAAATACGAATTAAATATTTTTTACACTTTTTTTTACCAAATCAGTGATGAATACAAATAAAGATAGAAATGTAAAATCAAATACTTAATATTTTTATTGTAAGGTGCACAGTTGTGATATAGATTTTTACTGTATTACCATAGAAGATGCCTACGACTTTAATTACTATGACTATAATAAATGGATACAAAGCAACATTAACAAAATTCTCTAAATCATATGTCATTCTCTAAATCATAAATATCTCACATAATTAGATTATAGATTGGTATCATTTTTATATCATGTTAAACATTCCACAAAAATGCAGTATGAACATAAGTGTCTTCACCATCTAAATATATTTAATTCATATTTACATGGCATTTAGTATGCCAGCAGTTTGATTAACATTTAAAAAGAGCATATAATGTAGACATTATTATTATTATTATTGATCTTGAAAATACAAATAATTCCTAAATATAAGTGTAAATGTCTGATAAACATATAAATCATTATTATTAAAATTATTTATTTTACAATCTGATTCAGTTTCTTAATTTTAAAATTGTGATACAAAATATCAGCATTATTATACAATATTATTTCTATTTTTATTTGTATTCATTTTTGATCTGGGAAAAAAAGTATTGTCATCTGAGTGTTTTAATTATTATTTGAATTATTACTTATTGTGCATGCATGTGTATATGTTTGTTTTTTGTTTTGGTCTTGTATAATAATAATAATGTCTAAATTACTTGCTATTTTAAATGTACTTAGTTATGATTTTTTTAAAAATATGCTATTTTTATTCAGACTTCATTATTTTGGAATGTGTGGTATATAATTTTTAAAAAAAAATTGAAGTCTATATTCTACTGACATTACATTTTTATGATTCAGTTAATTTTTTCAGTTTAGTTTCATAGCCTTTATTTTAATTTTACTGATTATAGCGGATGGTATTGTGTATGTTTTATACAGTATAAATGTACCTACTTTTAGTTTTACATGAGCGAAGATCCGCGTCGCAACTGTGCACCTTACGACGTGTATTAGGCAGTGCATGTACTATAACTAGCATTTTCTTCAACATTGCACTCGCTGTTAACAACTTTTATTTTCCAAATTAAAAAAGTATGCATAGACGGAACAAGGTTTGGTTTGAAATTTTGTAAAGTATAAAGAGATTAGATAGTAACTGGCCCAGGTAGATACTTTCGAAGACCGAAGGTGGTGTACGATTCAGAATGGAACAGCCCCATACTATAGTATGACTTCAGTAATGTTTTTATTTTTTATTTTAAAAAAAATGTAAAATAAACGTTTCGTAATGTATTCGCACCCATTACATTTATATCGTACATGTATAATTATCATGTTAGAATAAAAAGCCAAGTACTATTTCTGATTTATGATAACAAATTTTTTTTTTACTTTCAATTAATAATTTAATCATGTTTAGGAAAAACATTAAAGTTATAATAAATAAACAAACAATTTATACAAAGTGTCCCGAGTGACTGAAGGGAGTGTTTTACGTTCTTTACACCGCATTAACACGTATCCTCAGTTGGACGGATAAAAGCATTTTATAAGGATATCATTGATAAACCAGTAAATTTAAATTATTTCAGATCCATGTAAAACGATCATTATCATAATCTCTTGAAAAAGAAAGAAATAATAATGCACGTCATAAACATAGTCCATGCAGTGAAATAAGCCCACTACAGTACTAAGATCACTGAAAGTTCCAGCTGCAAAGAGCTCTTCGAGATTGCTAACCAGCTAATGTCAAGGAACAAATGTACACCACTTCCAACTACCTTCTCTCCGGTCGACCTTCCGGACCTGTTGGCAAATTTCTTCCGTGATAAAGTACAAACCATTAGAGATAAGCTTGACAACACAATTTCAATTGACTCATCGTCATCATACAGTTGTGATACAGAATTTCAGCAGCAACCTTTAGCAGCATTTGAACCTGTCTCTGGATTTAGTACGTACAATCGTGATGAAGAGTGCCCCAAAGTCATGTGAACTTGATCCGATTCCAACATCACTGCTGCTTGAGTGCTTAGATCCAATATTGCCTTCACTAACTGATGTTATTAATACTTCTCTCTCATCCAGGGAATTCCCATCATTTTTCAAAACTGCCATTGTAAAGCCTCTGCTGAAGAAACTGACACTTGACCATAACGATTTAAAGAACTACCGCAGTTTTTAACCTCCCATTCATGTCAAAAATCTTAAACAAAGTTGTTCTATCCCAACTTGTATCTCATCTGAATTCAAATAGTCTTTTTAGCAATGTACAGTCTGCATATCGCCCTCACCACAGTACCGAAACTACCCTTCTGGAAGTAGTTAATGACCTTCTCTCTGCTTTGGATAGTGGAAAGATTACAGTTCTCACCCTCCTTAACTTGTCTGCAGCATTTGACACAATATACCATGATATATTACTTTATCGTCTGCAGCATGTATTTGGCATTCACGATACAGCCTTACTATGGTTCAAGTCCTACTTGGTCAACAGGACACAAATTGTGTCCGCAAATGAAAAATACTCCAGCCCAGTTGATCTATGTTTTGGTGTTCCACAGTGTTCTTGGACCTGTTCTCTTCATTCTATACACTCAGCCCCTCTCAAGTGTCATAGATCGTCATCCAGTGTCTCACCAATTGTACGCTGATGACACCCAAATATACAAATCTAGCCACCCAAATGAAGTTGATGCTACCATCCAGGGCGTAGCGAGGTGCATTTCCGATGTGAAATCATGGATGACATGTAACAAGCAGCAGATGAATGATGATAAAACTGAAGCCATTCTGAGTACAACACAAAGACTTTCTCATTCACATCATTTACCTCAAACAAGAAGTATCAGCAACACCAACATTAAATTCACACAGTACAAAACCTAGGTGTTACTCTAGCCAGTATTCTCTCAATGCACCAACATGTCATGAACATATGCAAGGCTCCATATTTGGAGCTGAGAGACATCAGCTCCATTCGCAATTATCTTTCAGTTGATGCCACTAAACACTTGTGTGTACCTTAGTACTTTCAAGACTGGATTATTGTAATTCAATTCTATCTGGTTCGTCTCAGTATCTACCAGAAACTTCAAAAAGTTCAAAACACAGCAGCTCGGATCATCCTTAGAGTACTACGAACCGAGCAAACACCCCACCCCACCCCCTGCTCTGTACCCTACACTGGCTAATCATTCGATCCAGAATCAAAAAAAAAAATTGTTCTCTGTGCTCCGTGTCATTGACTGGCTCCAGTCCACCATACCTATCTCACCTCACCCATGTGTGCACACCAGCAAGATACTTATGCTCATCTTCCAACACCCGTATTCTCATTATTCCCACTATCAAAATGAAGTCATACGGACAATGTTCTTTTGCATACCAGGGCCCAGCAACGTTGAACGAATTGCCCACTGAATTTAAACACAAAGACACTGTGATCTCATTCAAGAGTGCTCTTAAAACTCATCTATTTCGACTGCAAGAACAGACTTAAAGACTTAATAATGTTTACTTACCTTAATTATTTTCAGCATGTTTTCTAATTTCATGGTGTTTGTTTTCGCAATCATATCATTATATATGTTTTTAGGTGTTATCTAATATTGTAAAGCACTTAGAGCTTTTAAAGATTAGGCGCTATACAAAGTCATCATCATTATTATTATTATTGTAAATCAGAGGATGCTATATTTATTTGATTGCATATGACAGGAAAGATCAAACTACAGCATGAGAGGTCTGTAGTTTTACATGTATAAATGTTATTAACACGTTTCCTTCTGTATTTATTAACCATGATGATTGTATATCGTGTATATTTGATAAAAGTATATATTCATTAGGTAGATGAACTTGAAATAGAAGTGTGTACATAAACTAAAACCAGAGGATGCTATATTTGATTGCATATGCAAGGAAAGATCAAACTACAGTATGAGAGATCTGTAGTTTTGTATGTATGTGTATAAGAGTAAATGTATGTATGTTCTTTTCCCATCATACCATGTACGTCTGAACACTCTAATTTTGTATTTATTAACCATGATTATCGTATGTTGTGTGTATTTGATAAAAATGTATAGTTATTAGGTAGATGGCCTTTAAATAGAAATGTGTACACAAACTAGAATCAGAGGATGCCATATTTATTTGAAAAAATATTTTTTTTCTGCATCAGAACACATTATGTACAGTGTATTTTTGACAGTCATCAATCTTAGTGTATTGTACACTGCTTGTTTTATAATTGTGACCTTGTTCATTATTTAATTTGTTAATATTTAGATTGATGCTTGTAAATCTTCATCACGTGTGACTCTTCACGTGGGGCGGCCTCCTCGTTGGCAAGAGCTGGACTTTACTGGACCGTCATTTCTCAATGAGTGTCCAGTATTGACTAACTGGCCCCACACTTTGTCATAGTCTGTTTTGATAATTTAAGACTCAGATTCGGTAATATGCAAATGCGGTTAGGTTTCTCTGTAGCCTGTTTTGGTGATCCAAACACGTTTTTGGTGATTTAAATTCAATTTTGCTGAATTCAAAATCCGCTTTGGTGATTTCTGACTCCATTTTTGGTTTTCAGTGATTCAAACACTATTTATGCGTTTCTATAAATCCATTTGGATTACGTTTTGGCAGTTCTAACTCCATTTCTATAATGCTAAAGTTTGTTTAGGTGATTCAGACTCAGTTTCAGTGTTTAATAACATTGTTTTGGTGATTTGGATTCAGTGTTAGCAATTTCCAACTCCATTTCGGTGATTCAGACTCAAGTGCAATTTTGCATACATACATACTTTTCTACCTATTAACTTTCACAAAATTAGGCTCTGATTCGGTCCAGCTTGGTAATTCGTCATGATTTCATCACATCAGCAATAGCAGTAAATAGTTTTCTATTACCAATACCACAGAAATGAACGTGAAAGCATCTCGCACATTGAGGTGTCATGTGACCATATTACTTGTAGTCATGCTCTATTTTTAAATATGGAAATCACTACATGTGTCTAAACTTGACCTCCTTTTTACATTGAACACTATCTTAGTTTCACAATTTTTCGACATCTCGAATAGGACAGAAAAAAAAGAAAAAAAAATTAAAAGTAACAGGAACATTTATGGCCATAGGAAGCACTTTCAAAAGTGGGAGGGTTACCTTTAAAGTGGGTGTCGTCCAAAGCTCGATTTCGATTGAATTTCCCCTAAAATGAGTTACATTTAACACATTTTTCAGTAAGGGAACAGGAGGATCATGCTTCTTACGGCCATGAAATGCAAAACGTTGGATCAGTAAGCGTACCTTCCTCTATTTATAGTCTTGTCCTTGTCAAAAACTTAAACAGGAATTTAATTGGTAATGCTTGTCATTCTAACAATAGGAAATATGTGATCGCATGACATATTATACATCATTTCACAGCAGCTGACATTTTTTGAGATGCAGGACCCATGAAGTCTGGACAGGGAGTATGTCTTCTAATATAAGCCAGTTTAATACACAGGTAAGTGATTCAGACCTACTTGGATATATCATGGAATAGGGCAGGAAAACAACTTGCATTAGAATGATTATATGCAGTGGATTTTGTGGATGCATACAGCATAACCTAGTGTAGTTTTATTTTTACCCTGATTAAGCAAAATATCAAGTAATAGTTGCATCTCGTTGTAGATCGTTTGCAGCGAGATACCCATATTTCATGATATGCGTGGGTACTGTAATTTTGGGTCTTGCCCATGTTTTCGTAGTATTTATAGATGTATATTCTATATGCTCTCACAACTATTCAGAGATCTTTTCAGGCAGTATCTACTTTACAGACAGTTTACTACAGCCTCAGAGCAGGAAAAATAGCAACAGAAGTGGCAACAGGGCCTCATAGTTGACAAAATGGCAACAAGGCAACATAGCTGGCAACAGGGCAACATATGTGGCAACAGAGCAACATAGCTGGCAACATCAGTGAATGTTGGGTGGTATGGCAAGGACAAGGAGAATCAGTCGTCACATTGGCGAGTCATTACCATAGGAATCTACATGTATGTGGCGTACCGTACCTTGATATTCAAAAGATATTGGCATTCCATATAGAAGTTGCTGGAATTCCAAGGAACCGTTGAGTTTTTTTTTCCAGGAAATTAGATCACAACAACCTAGCTCTGGTAAGCAACACACATCCATCCTTTAGTCCAGTTTGATGGCAATAGGAGAGAAGGTATTCTGATTACAGTCCAGACACAATTTTTAACCATTATTTTTTGGTTCTCAGTAAACCCTGGAAAGTAGGTCACAGTTGCCCAGGTTTTGGTGCACAACACATGCTCATCCAAAGTTCACCCATAGTGCAACAAATGCAATGGTAACAAGTGAAGCAGTATAGGAGTTATAGCATGGACAAGGAAGACAGATATATGGACTCACACAGATGGACAAAGTAAATCCCATATACTGTTCACTTGCTGACATGAAAGTTTAAAATGAAAATAGTTTGAACTAGCCACATCTCTTGAATGATGGCTATTAATCAAGGATTGCCCAATTTAAGATGGGTGTTATAAAAACATCAATATTCATACCATAATTTAACATGACACCTAAGTTACATGTCATCAGAAATGTTTATACCTTGACCTTGACGATGAGAAATGACACAAAACATGGTATGCAAAACACTCTCTAGTCATTATCAGTGCTGGATTACCCAATAGGCAGACTAAGCACGTTCTTAGGGCACCAGCAAAGTAGGGGCACCAAAAAAAAAAGAGAAATTACGGTTTAGTATTGTTTTTATTTTGAATTAAATGGGGGGGGGGGAGGGCACCATAATCTTTTCAGTGCTTAGGGCCTCTAAAGGTCTTAATCTGGTCCTATTCATTATATATCAGTATACACACATTCTTCCTAATATCTCAAATAGCTTCAGAGCTACAGCTTGGATGCAAAAATTGAGTACCGGTACCTTGACCTTCATGACAGAACCGTCAAAGTAGTATATAAAAGACTGTCAGGTCATCATGGATATGAGCATTTTCAGTTTCATCTCTCTAAATATGTTGTTAATTCAAGACTTGGAAGAAAAATATGTATATTGGCATGTGACCATAATCTTTAGAGAAAGACTGTGAAAGTCACCAAAAAGTCAAGATGTAACATTTTTAAAATTTTGATAATACTACTTTTAATGACTTTAAAGTTGCAGCCAAGACATTACAAGTAAGTAACCATCAGATGACTGTGACCTTAACTTGCAGGTAGGATAATGATAGTGGTGCAAGACACACTATCTAAAATAATTTTATTTTCATTACTAAAATAGCTTCTGAACTACAGCCCAACCATGAAAAATGACCAGGACCCTAACAATTGGATCAAAATATTGTATTATGTGATATGACATTGGGTCATGATGCATGAATGTACAAAGTTTCATCTAACTATTAATATCCTTGAGAATTTGTGAGCTAGAGCCTTGACACAAAAATAGATATGTTGATCTATGATTTTAACCTTGATGAAAATTCCATGACAAATAAATGGCACATTCAGAAGTTATGATGTAAACATAAGTTGCATAACACTACCTTCAACAGTGCTAATACAAAAAGGGAGTAAGCTTCATGTGTGACTTTGATCTTTCTGATAGGACCATGCTGTTGGTATACATCACAGGTAGGGAGAAACATGTCATTCTATTAACAATTCAACAGGTGACAGTTTGGACACACACAAAATGATACTGACCTGAGACCTGGCCTTAAAGAAATGTATAAGTGCTAAGTGACAACATCAACTCATGATGTATAACAATACCAAGTTTTATATTTATTACTTTATTTAAAAGTTTGTGAGTTACAGCTCCAAACAAAGATAGTAATGTCAACCGTTCACTGTGAAAAGAAACCACGAAGGTGTTATGCATGACATGTTCGGCACCCTTGTCTTACATTTACCTTTATGTAAAAGTTCACAAATTTTCCAGCCACTAATTCTATCAGTTTCAGAGTTACAAACAGCACACTAAAAGTAAATGCAACTATGATCTGTGACCTTGACCTTCAAGAAAGAACAGCAACACACCCACTAGTTCCAGTGTGTAAATTTACAAAATATCATCCTGCCAATAGGCTGATTTCAGTAAACACTTCCTAGGAGAATAATATTGGAGGATTGTGTACAAAATTACACAAGTATCTATGCACGCTGATTCCACATTTTCTTTAAAAAGCATGTATAGCTTTCACACTGAATGGTTGCTTGGGTAAACATCAAAATCAATGTAATCCAAAGTGAGATACAGAACAAAAAGCAGGATTAGGTAAATGATATGGCATTGCATATCACCAAGAATCCAGTATATGCCACTAGAGGTATGGCCTGATCTTGGAACAAATGTTTCAATACTGTAAATGTGGGGTTTTTTTCATATCTATTTAGTGTATATATGGTTACATGGTGTGAATCTTCATAGTTTCCAAGTTATGAGCCAAGGGCAAGTCTCCTACTAAAGGGTAAATGACCCAGGATACATGTTGGATGTATAAGTACATATATTCCCTTGTGTCCATTAAATGTATATATAGTTGTAGGGTGGGAACCATAACAGCTTCCAAGTTACGAGTCGGGGTAAATTCTCAACCCCAGGGAAACAACCCAGGGTCTGTGCTAGATATATGTCTAGTTTTATTTCCTCTTGAACTTCAAACATATATATAGTTATAGGTTGGGGATCTCAACAGTTTCCAAGTTATGACCCATGAGCAAGTCCCCTTTCCTAGGGTCTGTACTGCAAATATATCTGATTTCATCTTGTGTCCTTCAAGCAATATATTGTTTGAATGTGGGATCTCAACTGACTCCAAGCTATGACCCAGGGGCAAGTCCACAACATAAGGGACATGACCCATGGTCGGTATTGAATATATCAGTATGTCTGATTTTGTTTTGTGTCCTTCAAACCTATATATATATATATATATATATATATATATATATATATATATATATATATATATATATATATATATATATATATATGGTTATTGAGTGGGTATCTCAACAGTTTCCAAGTTGCGACCCAGGGGCAGTTGCATGGTTGCAGGTGGGGACATGGCCCCAGCAGAGCCTATGTTACTGCAGGGCAAAAAATTCTAAATTGACAAAATGTGCACGCGCTTGTAGTGGCACCCAAATTGCATGTGGCCCTATCTGCTTTACACCTGCCACCATGCCAATGGCAGTTTCTCCACTGCGCTCACCCCTTGGGCAAGGTCAGAAGTGTAACTCGAAAAGGCATTATATATGTCATAGAACTGGCCTTGACAATGACATAAACCAACTTTCAGATCTCCAACTACAGTATTTAAGATATTAAGATTTTTTAAAAAAACACCAAAATCTTCAGCCCCTGGTTTCACCCCAAGGGTCATATTAAAATTTTAAAACAATTGTGAATATCTAAAGACCACCCCAAATCATATCCCAAAGTTTCAAGTCTGTTTCTTCAGTGGTGTAGGAGATGCGCTAAATTAATAAAGGAGAGATAGATAGGCAGGAAGACATAATTCCCACCCGTTTTAAAAATGTGTGGGGATTAAAGGTATCATTAATTCTTTGGGACTTGTTGAAACATTAAGACTGTCAATGTTAAAATTATGGAAAGATTTAAAATACTATCAATACTTAGAGAAAAGTACACCTTCCATGATACAGCTCGTTCATGAAATGAGAAACACAAAACAAATTTACATATATTTGAACTTAGAGATATAACTAATAACTGCACACTTAACTATATTGACAAGACTTATTTTAATTTTCAATACTAATTATGCTTCTATAACAACTATCAACAACTGAAACTCTAGATAACATATTATGTTCCATCTACTCTATTAACCTGATATTCCAATTGTCATGATTGTATAAGGAATGGTTGAGAGGTACATACATAGTGAAATGGACAAGAAAAACTGCAAATAGCAACGAACGCACATTGCAGGTTATTATTATTATTATTGTTTATACAAGTTTTATAATTAGAAAAATAAAGCTTTTAAAGTTTGGGGGTTTTGTGTAAAACTGTCAATGGATGGAGCTACCACCTGCGCAAAATACTGCTTAAATTACACAGATTTGACAAAGATGATGCAGGATATGCTCTCCTTTTGCATATTACTGCTGCAAATATCAAACCAACATAAATATGTCCGCAACAAAAGTTTCAAGTCTTTCTCACCTTTGCCAATCATCACATGGATTTTTATTTATTTCCCATATTCCACTAGGTGACTACTAAACAAACACCATGTGTTGATGATATTTTTAGCTACCCTACTCAATTGTGTGACTGTCAGTCAACTGCCATATCTGTCTGGACAAGTATTGAAGAAACCTACTTTTTAAAACTGTTTTTCTCAGGGATAATCAGCTCACATTACTAAGCTTGTGCATAATGCACTTGCATATCAGGATCTGTCCTGTTTTATTATTCTGATGGTTTAAAGTGAACCGCATATGTGGACAGATGTGAGTATACATTGTTGACAGTTGTGTGTTTGACTACCCTAGGAAATAAGATAATGTATTACTATGACACAATTAGTATCAACCATCTGCAATGACTCCTACAAATCTGAATGTGACTCCTGGATTTGACAACTTTGGGGTCAACTGACTCCTAATATGGAATTGCTAATGAGAGTTCTGTACTGTTAGCCTTCTTTCTTTCCTTATAAATTCTACCTGATAGATTACAATAATTATTTATGAAATCATAAATATCAACATGTTCATTTGACTCCCTAGAAAAGGTCCTTCTTGTAGAAAAGGGCTCTAATGGTAAGAAGTGCCCATATCTTAATCCCTGTGGCAAAAAATTTCTGGTTGGAACACTGTGGAAGTTAATAACTCAACATACATCTTTTGTGTTGAAATCATACAGGGAATAAGGAGTTAACATTGTTCTACAAAATTGTTTTGAGTAAAGGGGAATGCATTAGTTACAACCCAGCAAAATACTTTTTTTGGTACATCTTTTTTGTTGAGAAGGCATGAGAGCTAGTAAAAAAAAAATATGCGTGCCTTAAATTCTTCATACAAACTTGTCTCTACTGTAGCTTTATTGGAGAACACAAAGATGATGCTAAATATGTAGAAGAAAAAGTCAGGAATTCCTTACTTGTAATGATGGACGGGCAGCCTAGGGTGATAAAGGAGCATAGCGGAATTGCTGCCCATGGCTTGCGACAATATTAGATTGACTTTAGCAAACCATCACAATACGCAAAGTTAAAGGATCACGTGTGGAACTATTTTGTTGGACTCCTAACATACATTTGTCTGCCAAGCAGCGTAGGGTAAAATACAAAACTGTAGAGTAAATTACCATCTAACAGAAGCTTTACAGCTTTACTTGGCATCTATGGTACTAAGTGGAATTGGCCACCATTCCTATTTTTGCTGATTCCTGTGCCCCATTTGTGGGTATACTCCAAATCCCCATTACATACAATATTTACCTGCTACTTAAATTATATTGCACGCCCTGTGTTTCTAAACTGTAATTATTCTTTTCAATAAACACTGACAAATGCAAGTATTAGCTCATTTGGTGCATACTGAAGTATGAAATGAATGCAACATTTTAAAGGAATTTAATATATTCATAATTGTTGTGATGTAAGAAGCAAGTGCTATTCACAATAAATGATGAAACAATAAGCTGGTCCCCCTAAAAGTGAGAAGAAATCATTACATTTGACAAAGGGATCTGTACGGGACCAACTATTTAATTGGGGGAGGGGGCAGCTGGAATTGTTTTTTTGTTTTTTTTTTAATCTGGCTCTCAAATAGCGTGATATAAATATCGTTACTCTGATTTGTTGCACACACAAAATATTATAGTCAGTATTTGACTTGAAAAAATAATGATCTTCGATAAATGAAAAAAATATCCAGCCTTTGAAGAAAATCCCGAAAATGAAATGGTCGCTCCCTATAAGGGATCCTTTTCTTAGAAAGCTGGGAACAAACAAAACTGATAGTATCAGTGATACAGACTGAAAATACCAGTAACTCAGAAAATAGTTAAGACCTTCCTGCTGTATCTCTATATACATGCATACTTTGCTCGGTTCAACGTGCAAACCACTTAAATTCGTTCGTTCGTTCGTTTGATTAACGACGTGTGCGGCCATTCGGCCATTTACGTCGAACCACTTAAATACATGAAGGCAAGCCTATATATGTGGTCTATGACAGCCGAATTGCGGTACCGTGACGTAAAAGTATCGGTCTTAGAGAAGCCGAGACTTCATCAAGAAGCAGCAAATAAGTCATCATCTTCATAATAAATATGAAACATACGCAGAAGTTGTCATGAAACTGGCACAGATATATCAACAAGATGACAACATAATTTGTTACATTTGGAATACAATCATACGATGCTTTCCATCAAACAGTGGAAAAGTACGAGGACTTTCCGATTGTCTATATGTTTGCGGGGTGAATTTATACAATTCTCTCCGCGCTGATTGAAAAAAAAAATTGAATTTTATTGTTTGTATATGGATAAGTGGCCATAAATGTGATATTAAAATATTTCAGACTGCATATATTATAGATCATTTAAGGTATCATAATATCGCGTTGTCGGTAGTCTGAACTTTATATAACTGCACTGTATCTGTGGGTAGAAAGCTAATAAATTTCATCCTTGTGAGAAGAATGCTATGTATAACATTTCGTATTCTGTATTCAAAGTTCAAATCTGCCCACAATATTTATATATCTGCCCGCTAAGTAAAATATGAATAGGGTTAATAAATAAGTATATATATACTGAATTTGAACATATACATAGTTATTATATGAGTAAATAAACATATATATGTATCTTTTGATTTGAAATTGAAATTAGATGACTGCCTTCCCGTAACCCCACTTTCGGGATGAAATCCCGCAACCCACGTAAAACTAGTATATATATATATATATATATATATATATATATATATATATATATATATATATATATATATATATATATATATATACACACACACACACATTGGCCCTCACTGTAATAGTTTTTATACGGGTAAACAAAACCTGTCTACAGAATACATCCTAAGAATCCTTTAACTTACCCCTTTGGTAATCTTCTCTCCAAACAAAATGTAAGGTTGCGTAATTTCATTTCTTATGTATTTGTAATTTGTTCCATTTTAACATTTAGGAGGAAGACTATTATACAGCGATACATCGTGTGTTGCATTGACTCTGATTGTATCATGAGATGATTGGTTATTTGAATCCGATCTGTATGATAGAACAGAAAATTTAAATACATATATTCTGTAAAGCCATATGATGGTAAGTAACCTTTGGTGAAAGAAGGAGGAAAAATACGGTTCACCTAGCTCAGATCATAAAACTCTGAGCTTCAGTTTGGGATTGAATTACAACTATCAAGCTTATACGTTTCATGGCCTGGATGTACTAGATTAAGGACATATACTTTATATGTTACCAGGGAGACTACGTTATAATACTTTCTGAAAGTCAAACGACGTGTACTTATAAATTGGCCAGTTCACAAAATCTTAAAAGTAATAAGGTCCTGATCACATACTATCTCTTTGGATCGGGTGTGTCAGGGATTGATTAAGATAAATTCAATAAAATGACAACGAACAGTGCAAAACTAGTTTTTAACTAACCTATGCGTTTTCGACTCTAATTGAGTTTTTATCAAAGGCAAACAGAAAACAGAGACAAGACAAACAATAAACACAAAAAGCATTGAAATTCACATGTTTACATAACTATTTCTAATGGAATTAATGAAAATATTTGGTGTTTCGTCTAGTTGGCTTCAACTTGACTGATGATGTTGTAAACTAGTTGGTATTGACCTACAGAGGGAGGAGCCATAGCGCCATCTGTTTTTTTATTGCAAATTATATCCCGGATATTTCATTGTTTCTGTAATGACCATTGCAATAATAACACCAGGAAGAACTACAAAAAACAGTAGTAATTATAGGTGAGTGAGTGAGTAATGAGCAAAATGAATGAATTATTTAATTGAAAAAGTGGTGGCTGTAAATAGATGATGATTTCATTTGCGTGTGGTTGTCCTTTTTCTAGTCTTCTTGGTTTAAGCCGCTTTGTTTCAGTGTTCTAAGGCGGCGTATCCAGTAAGATTCCTGTTCTTTCCTCGTTTCGGAACTCCAGTTGGGGTTGTGAGCAATTGCAGTCAGTGTTACATCACTGAAAGTGTGGCCAGGGGAAGACAAGTGTTCTGCAATTTGACTTCTGTCCAGCTTCTTTGTCATCCAATCAGATCTGTGAAGATTGATCCTTTTATATAGCTTTTCAGTTTCTCCGACATACTGAAGGCCGCAGATCTTACATGTGATGAGATAAATTACATTCTCTGTTTTGCATGTTCTGTTTGGACCATGTATGTTCAGTTTTTCGCTCTTCGCTGTGCTAGAGAATGTGTTGGTCTCTATCCTGTTTTGACAGATTTTACACCTTTTATCACCACAGGGACCAGATTTGCTTGGATGGTCTTGGCTTGTGATTGGCATTAGCTTCGCTCTGACTAATATGTCTTTGAGGTTTTTTGGTCTGCGGTAGGCTACTACTGGTTTGTTCCGGATGATTAACTTTAATGTGCCACACGATTCCACGATGGGCCAGTTTCTGGATGATTCGACTTACTTTGAGGTTACCTGGATGGTAGGTCAGGATAAATGGTATCCGATCAACCTTTTCCTGTTCTCTATATTTTAAGAGGTCATTGCGGTTTGTTTGGTTAGACCTTTGTGTTGCCTCCGCTATCAGGTGTTTGTCGTAGCCTCGGTTTAACAAATGTTCAGATAACTCTTCAGATCTTTTTGGAATGTCTAATCGTCGGAGCAAATTCTGCGTATCCTCAGCGCCTGGCAATACGGGATGTTCAGAATGCAATGTTGGATGGGAGAAGATACTGGTGTTTATCAGTTGGTTTTGAGTAGATGTCTGTATGGAGTTTGTTTTCTACCAGTCTGGTCCTTGTGTCCAGAAAAACGTGGTTTGAGTTGGAGACTTCTGCCGTGAATTTTACTGAAGGATGGAAGTTGTTTGCTTTTGATGTGAAGTCATCCATATTTTCTCTTCCATGTTGCAATTTCATTTCTATATCATCGATGAAGCGTACCTACTGGTGTGGGTGTAAGTTCCACCGATGCTAAAAGTTTACTCTCAAGTCTTCCCATAAAAATACTTGCATACGAGAGGACCATTTTTGTACCCATTGCGGTTACATTGATTTGGAGGTAGTTTTCTTCATTGAATACAAAATTATTGAGTTTTAGGACTAGCTCCAGAAGTTTATCTAAGAAAGGAGTGGGCGGTTCGTCTACAGTTCTTGTTTCCCATGCTTCCTTACACGCTTGTATCCCTTGACTGTGCGGTATATTAGTATACATGGATGTGACGTCTAAGAAAACGAGCATTTTATCTGGCGGTAATGGTTCGCTTGATTTGCTTTTTATGAAGTAATATATCGTGTCCTGAAGATAGGATGTTAATTTGTGGACATGTGGTCTCATGAAATGATCCATATAGTATGATATCCTTTCTGTGGGATGCCCATTACCGGCGATTATAGGTCTGCCCGGGTTTCCTTGTTTGTGGATTTTAGGTAGAACATAAAATCTTCCTTCTCTAGGGTTTTCTGGGCTTAATTAGTCTTTGATTTGCTGGTCTATGTGTCCTATTTGGCACGCCTCATCAATAATATTTGTAATGATTTTTACATAGTGTTGGATCTAGGTCTAGTTTTTGGTAGAAGCTGGCGTCGGTTAGTTGTCTATTTGCTTCATTTATGTAGTCTTCTCTATTCATAACAACAACAGCAGAGACCTTATCTGCAGGCTTTATTATGATCTCTGCTCTATTTTTCAATGAATGTAGGGCATCTTTCTCTTCTTTACTCAAGTTTGAATATCTGTCAGCATGGTTGATGCGTTTTTAAGTGTCGTTTTCAACTGAATTGATGAAAGCTTCTAGATTTGCAATTAAGCATTTTGCTGGAGTCCAAATACTTTTCTTTCGGCACATGGCTCGGCCGCGGCTGATATCTCCCTGTGATTCATTTTTTGGCTGCAGGCCAAAATGGGCCTTGAGTCTCAGTTGGCGGATAAAGTCTTCAGTGTCCTTTTGCAACTTACCTTTGTCGTTTGTTTTTGGGCGGGGACAGCAACTCAAACCTGTTTTATTTCTGGCTCTGTAAGTTGTACTTTTGAGAGATTAACCACTGTGTTAGTAACAGTTTAAGGAATTTTAGTTGTGGATTGTTTACGTTTCTTTCTTTTACGATGGTTTTTCTTCTTAGTTTTATTTTTAGGAGAAATTTCCTCTTTTGGAGGTTCTTCAGGACAATGATTTACAGGTTGAGATTTTTTAGTTTTCTTTCTCTGACTTTGTTTTTTTTTATAGAGAGTCTCTGTTGATCCTTATTTAATTTAGAGTAAAACGTTTTTAACTATTCCTGTGTGGAAACTGAAGTTAAATCCATGAATTTGAAGACCTTTAGAGACTGTGTTTGTTTCTTGGAAATGGTGTAAGAAAGTGAGATGATACTTTAGACGAAGTAAGGCGTGTATTTCACTAGTTATATAAAAACTGAAAAAACAGAGGATTATTGCTCTGAAATAACGACAAAAAAAACCCTCTCCCCCCATCTCTCTCTATCTCTCTCTCTCTCTCTCTCTCTCTCTCTCTCTCTCTCTCTCTCTCTCTCTCTCTCTCTCTCTCTCTCTCTATATATATATATATATATATATATATATATATATATATATATATATATATATATATGAATATTTGAAAATATATACAAGGTGTTAACTTTGTAGCAACACACCTTTGATTTCTTTCATCAAGGTTTTGTAATTTTGGGTTTGCCTATGATATCAACTTCTGGGCAAATCACCTTATGGAATTTGGCTAAGACATCATCTTCTGGGCAAATTGTTCAGTTGAATTCTACAGGCTCAGTCATTAGAAAATGATCCTGAACTATGTTATACGTACAAAATGTACAAAACGGTATGCAGATGTTCTCACACGAACAACTATATAATATATATATATATATTAGTATACATATATAACGCTTGGAAGAAAACAAATACAGTCATCAAAAGTAAGGCATTGCGTTATCTCCCAGAGGTCGATGATGTCGATTTTGGTTCTTTGAAAAGATTGCTATAATTCTGACTTAAAAAATCATACAGTTGATTCAGTTATTATAACATTAACATGTACAGACTAATTTTGAACTTTTAACACATCATGCTTGAAATTGTCAGTTTCATATTCAGGATTGTCTTTTGCATGAAATAGACAACCAAGCTATTGCAAACTCGACCATTGCATGAAATGTGCAAATACTCCACAAATCTCATGAATTAAGCAACATACACCTTTCATCTCATGCAATGAGTAATTTCATATCTGGGGTCTTTCACTCCATTTGTGAATACGCTCCTTATGTGAAACAGACAACCAATTTACACATTTATTACAACGGTCATATGATTCACGGTAGGTTGTTTGCCCTTTTCGAAGGGTGTGCAAACTACTCTTTTCCCATTTTAGTATAACGTGGAGTTGTGTTGATTAAACTGAAAATGACATGCATACAATTGTATCAAGGACTCTTTAGCACCAATCCCTTTAGACTGTTGCAATTTCCGGTTGTCAATCAGAAAGCAACAACAACGCTTGTATTAAAAGTATGAAACCTATTGAAAGCTTCAAAGACAACGCATTGCAGTATCAAATGTTTTCGTCTGCAAGGACAAATTTACCTTCTGTTTGTGTGGTGTTTTATGACACAGCAACGCAAGCAGGTTATTTAGTGCCGCGCCAAGTAGTGTGGAGTGCCTTGCCCAATGACACACCACGGGAGCCGGCCCGGTTTGATCCAATGGTAGCACGCTAGCCATTAAGCCACCGCAACTCCTGCCTCCATTAGTCGCCTCTAAAATTTACCTCTCGCTTTATGTTTGAAATATCTAATGGGTTATCATTCGCTTGCCAACAGATAATCATCTTTAGATCTTGTATATTCTGTGAAATAGACTTTTTTCTATCCTATTTTGCCAAGAGATAAAAATAAAGGCGATCCTAGTGTGTTACTGGTTGACATTGAGGGCATTCAGTTATATAGTGAACGTATGCGTTGAATGAGAAGAAGTAGTAGCGTCATGGAGACCAAGGTGGAATGCTATTTGTTACAGTTCCATGATGTTGTTTAAGTTTATCCACAGGCCTTTGAAATTATATCACTGTAGTAAGAAAATGTCAGAATATCTGAGAGAAAAAAACGAAAACAAAATTTCATATATATATATATATATATATATATATATATATATATATATATATATATATATATATATATATATATATATATATCGCATAATTTATTTTGTGACGTGTGCATGGTCGAAATGGTATAGGGGTTGATTCGTGCAGGCAAGGCGATGGGTGCCGTAACTCGCGGACCTGGGTTCGAATCTCTGTAGAGTACGAATTAAAAAGTATGTAACCTGTATGATAATGTTATTTAGTCGTAATTAAAAATTCTGTTCATGTTATCAAGCATTCTACTGTATGATCCAGGGATAGCACTTTCCGCTCTGTTTGGTGTATATTTGCATCTCTCTCTCTCTCTCTCTCTCTCTCTCTAACTCTCTCTCTCTCTCTCTCTCTCTCTCTCTCTCTCTCTCTCTCTCTCTCTCTCTCTCTCTCTCTCTATGTATATATATTGTAACGTGCCGGGACTATACTTTACAACTGAGAACCTTTTCAGAGGTATAATCCACCGCGAGTTATACCATATATGTGGTCACCATCGTGCCTAATAATATGCTGCCACCACCTCTAAAGAAAGGGGAGAATTGTGTGAAGAAAGAGAAGAGACGAAGAGGAGAAGAAGTAAAAGACTGAATAGAATAGATGAGACTGTTTAATATTTCTTTCAGGAACCCAGCTACTGCTACTATATTGGAACTACCACATAATACTGGGAGAGAGAGAGTGTGTGTTTTGATTTGTTTGAGAATTGTTATCATTCGTACATCTGTTGGTAATTCAGTGAAACTCCTCTTACGACTTTGAAAAAGCAAACACGAAACTGTAAGATGTGAAAATATATATGTAGATATGCACAACTGTTCAAGATATTTAATCTGTGGTTACTGCAGAGGGAATATATTGGGGTGGAACGAGTGTGCCGGGATGGTTCAGTATAATAACTGGGTCTCTGTGGAAGACCGATTGGGATATAACGGGTTTGCCGAGATGTTCGGTATAATAAACGGGACTCTGTGGAAGACCGATTTGAATGTAAATGGTGTCCAGGGATAATTCAATATAATAATTTAAACTGTATGCAAGACCGATTTGGATGTGACGGGTGTACCTGGATGGTTGAATATAATAATAGGGACTCTATTGAAGACCGATTGGGATGTAACTAGTGTGCATGGATGCTTCAATATAACAATCGGGACTCTATGGAAAATCTTTTGGGATGTAACTAGTGTGCCGGTATGGTTCAATATAATAACTGTGACTCTGTGGAAGACCGATTGGCTGTAGCGAGTGTACCGGGATCGTTCAATATAATAACGACATAACGGGTGTGTCGGGATGGTTCAATACAATAACAGAGATCCTGTGGAAGACCGATTATGTGCACTGCAAAAATACCTATTTCTTGTTTTGTTGTTATTTGTATTTGTTATTTATTTTTCAGCGAAAGCTACTCTGCACTTCACATACTTATTCAGTCAGAAGATCTGTGCTCTGTGATGCCGTGCTGAGCTGGGAAGAGAAAGTCTTTTTATCGTACTGTGCATTCTTTCTTGCCAATCATTCAGGCGGTTGGTATCCATATTACTCAGCAAACTGTATTCGTAGTTGAATGAAACCGGGATCATTTGCAAGGATTTGTTGGATTGGCTAATTAAAGTAACTATTGTAGCAAAACTAAGTAAAATACATTTGAAAATTTTTATGACGGTCATTAGAAGTTTATTTGCTTTTCATTTTAAGTGTAAAGTTTACGAACATGAAATATAAAACATATTATTTCTAGTGAGAGACCACGTGATCGAAACAAATTTTCCAATTGACTTTTTCGAGATCGCGCATTCAATCCTCAAGAATGAGCAATCCTGTTGTCTCGAATACGTGATCATGCAATCCAAACGACTTTTCCGATTGGTTTTTAAGAGATCGCTTATTCCAGCCTCGAGAACGCACATTCCTGTTTTCTCAAATACGTGATCGTGTGATTAAAACGAGTTGTCTGATTGTCTCTCCCGTGATCGTGTATTTGAGCATTGAAGAATTTTTACGTTATGGCCCTTTTAGTTTGCTAGGTTCTTCGATTGCTCGAAGTGGAAGTTTCAGTTTCGCGAAGCGGAGAAATCGGTAGCGCGTAACGGAGAGCTCAATTACTCGAGTTAAGGAGATCACGTGATTGAAGAGTATCTTGTGATTGTCCTTCTCTAGTTCACGTAATCGAGCCTCGAGATCAAGAAGCGTTTGCATGTTATGGTCCTGATAGCTTGCCATAGGCGTCCAAAATACCCGGATTTCTACTTTTTATAATGTTATGCAGTTTGTTGTTCGATAAGGATACAGTGTATAAATGATTTGAGTGGTGATGGCTTCCTGTATGTAGTCAGCTGGGTTAAGGGTGGTAAAAAAAAATTCATGCTCTATTCACGTGATTCAGGAATAGCGTGTTCAAATTATCAATTGATTTGATATTTTTTCCACAATTGGTCTTAAATATTATCGGAACAAAGGAGGCCAATCTGACATATATATGTGATAATGCTAATAGAAAGTTCTAGACGTGTTTGTCTAAAAGAGATGTTGATCTTCCATTTAGTCGCACTCACCTTCTCACAATGAGCGTGAAGTCATTTTTGTGTAGAATATATGCTTGCTTTAAACACATAGGTTTCTAAAATTTCAATAAGTGTCTTGTAAATAAGAACAAGATTGAATATATGTTCCCAGTTGTATATAATATCTAATAACTGATGCTTGGGGATAAAATGTCTCGTATCTGGACTCACATCACAGAAATTAATAATTCGGGGTCAGTAGTCGCGAATGTACTGCCTAAAAATGCCAGAATATCAATATTTAGAATTTTTTCATTGCAGGTTTGAATAGGAAATACTTTTGACTAATACATGGTTTACTATTATTTGGATTTGGACACACTGGACAATTCATTAAAAAAATAAAAAAAGAAAATAATGTAAAGAGTATAGAGAAACTAATTGTGTACTGAGTCCATTTGTTTACTCCTATATTGAAGTTCTACATCTGAATAAAGACTGAGATTTAGATCCTAGAGAGTACCGAATTTGATGGTCTAGGTCAAGAAATAAAACAAATAATCCACCAAAATCTGATTTATTCTGTGAAATACAAAGACACATAGACGCACACACGTTTGGAATTAAAATCAGTATCAATGTACAAAATTAAGGAGAAGAGAAATGTCAAAGCTAATGGGTTCCGAAGCACATGTCTGTCTGTGTCTGTGTCTGTGTGTGTAGGGATATAACAATCCATTGCCCAGATGTACCGGACAACCAAAATCAAAACTGTGCAACCAAATTTACTCCAGGTCAAAATCCGACCAGACAACCAGGTTTTCGTACGTTAAAGGTAAAATAAGTATGTTTGCCAGTATGCAAAATCAATAAATTCAGCTGTCTACACACAATGAAAATTTGAAAATAGGAGCTTTTGGACTTCACATTCACATAATTTGCAAAAGATATCTAATGCTAAATTTTGAATAATTGATTAATAAATGTTATAATTAGAATGACCATAAAGATTTTCAATAGTACAACCAGGTGTCTTTGCTGGACAACCTGATATTTTAGTCTGATTGTTCCGCGGGCTAGCATCCTTTTTTGAAAAATTTTCTATGTATATATGTATGTATCATCGCCTGTATGTATGTATATGTATATGTATGTCATGATGTGATTAAATCTATCGAAGAATCCGTCTTCCTTTCTTTTTATTTTCTACTTTCTTCTTTTCTTTAAATGAATTTGAAATCGTAACATTATGCATTAAAGGAATTTTTCTTAATTTAAAGATAGAAACATTAAGTACAGCTCTAGTTGTCTCACACACTGGATAGGCTGCCTGGGGATGTGTGTGTGTTGTGTGACATTGTTTCAATTTATTCCCAGGCTATTTGTAAATCAGAAACAATACTTTATTTGGAAGCAATCACTCAAAACGCCCCGCCGCTTGTAAAGACAAATATGTTTCACCAGCATGTGGCATTTACACAGCTATTTCAGGTTATTAGTATAGAAAGAACAAGACCTCGATTCTACGCAATGTCATATTAAATTATAGAATATCACGCGATTCTTTACGTGGTTCTTTTTTTTTTTTTTTTTTTTTTAAATGAGGCAAGAGATGTCATATGAGAATATAGTATTACCTGCATGAAAGATGTCTGTAAAAATAAACAAATTGGTTGATCTTGAGGTTCATATCTGTCGAATCTGTTAACCTGGGTGTGTCAGTCCCATATACACTGAAGATCCCAATGCGTGCAAAAGTCGGTGAACATTTTTTTAACGGTTATTCAAGACTAAACTAGATTGTGATATTGAAAAGAAGTTAACCTGATATTAATTTACTTTATGTACAATAAATTGAAGGTGTCTCTAGTGTAGTGATCTCCATAGTGTCAGTATTATGATATAGGTAAATATATGATATAGTACAGATTTGCGGAGAAGGATAAATGGATATAAAGTCTTCTCCTTTTGTTTTACTTGTCTCGTTGTTTCTCTCGATACTTCTCGAATGGCTGCGTATGTGATTTCAATGATATATGTTTATATGAAGTTTGGTGTTGGACAAGGATTTAACTAATTGGGATGATGACATCTTCCTCCTTTTAATTACAGGACAAAAAAAGAAAGGAAACACCATGCAATATATGGCTTGATTTGTATATACACGCACTTGCTCATAAATATGGCGCAAGGAACGAGGCTGACATGACATATATATCTAAAAGTTGAAAACGAAAGCGCACTGTCGGAAACTTTTGTCTCAAACATACATCAATTAACGAAAAGTTATCAAATTTTCATGAGCGTACAAGTTCTGCAATCTGTTTCAAAAATTTAAATGAATGTTGTTTAAATAAGAAATATCAAGATTTCCTTAATTGTATAGAATATTAGTTGCTGTCTATTTTAGCACTGATTAAACACATAGAAGAAACGTGATATTAGATTTAAATCATTATTACATCAAAATCTCGTCTGCAGTATTAATCTTTGACAAAGGAACGCTTGTACTGTGGAATAAAGAATTCCCAGTAGGTGGTCAAACTTACGGTAAATGAAGCAAGCTACTTCGTGTGTTTAGTATCAGAACAACAATTGTCATGTCCCTGTGCCTTTACAGTTGGGTTGAAAGAAATGACAGCACGAGCTTCATTGCCTAATTTTTATTACAAAGAAAGATGAGATAAGAGATATCAGGTTACGTGTATTGAAGATTATGTATTTAGAGACTAGACTGTCGTCAATACTCATAGGATATACTTGGCGTTAATATTGTTCACATCTGAATATCTTGGTATAGAAGTTTTATTGCTGAATAAAAAATAATAAAAAATTGTTTCGTATCTTTAAGATATACTCTCTGTCTGTCTGTCTCTCTTTGTCTCTGTCTTTCTGTCTGTCTCTCTGCTGTGTAGAAAGAGGCAATGAGAGAGATATGGAGAACGAGATAAAGAGATTTGTATTAGTCATTTTAATACGATATCGTACATTTTAAAAATAATCTGAGTGCGTGGTAATTATTGGGGGTGGTTAGAAATAGGGGTGGTAATTCCTGAGGTGGGGTTTGAAGAAGTTTGGGTGGGATTTCGGAGGTGGGGGCTAGGGAAGGTGTATGAGTTGTAATTCCTGAGGGTGTTGTGGGGACAAGTAGGGCTGGTAAGTAGTAGAGGGGGACGAAATAGGGAAAATTTTTAGGGGGTGACACTTGGGGGAAAAAGATGGCGGAGGGTCTCTCCAGGGAAAAGGGGGACACTTTGGGGAAAAAGATGGCGGAGGGCCTCTCCAGGGAAAAGGGGGCACTTGGGGAAAAAAAGATGGCGGAGGGGGTCTCTCTGGGTATACCGTAATGTAGTGACGAAGACAACGTCTACTACCATCAAAACGGGGTGGGGAGTGTTTTGATAGTAGTAGACGTTGTCTTCGTCACTACATTACGAGGGGAGGGAGAGTGTGGGAAGAGAATTAATCTTTCTTGATAAAGGGTGGTCCTGAATCGGTTTTAAAAAGCAATGTTATATTTCTTGTCGAATGACTGCAGTAGCATTTGTTGTATGCCTCCCAAATATTTAAGATATGTTATGTTTTGCTGCACACGCCTTGCGGCTACAAACAATGTTACAACATTTCCCAAAACCTAAGACGGGAGAACAGTAAAAACACGTCTTGTTTTATCGACAGTCTGAAATGGACTGACTTAAAATACATTGTTACAGTTTTCATGAACGCATGTTTGGGCTCAAGAATGAGAGTGTAGAATAGGACGGGTTATAGAGTGCAGAATTGGATGGGTCATACTCGAGTCATTCTTACACCGTAAAGCTATGTGCTTGTTTGTTTTGTTTGTTTGTTTTTTTTGTTTTTTTGGTTTCCTTCTGAAAACGGTAGATCTAGAATTTTTTCGTGACACATTGCAGTGCCAAAATAGGAACAAAGCTAAGATACCTGACATGCACAAGAACAACTAAACTCAAGATTTTATATAATCCAACGATTTACCTATGGAAGAAAAATCGTTGTACAATTTTAAGGGGTGCAAGTTTTTGAAAAAATTACAAAACTAACGTCACATTTCACATAATCATTGTGACTACTGCCAACATTTGTGGAGAGGCATCTTAAAACGGGAACAGATACCATTATCATTTCAATCGAAATCATTGTATAAGAAACTTAGTGTGTGTGTTTGTGAAACAGAGAGAATTGACATTACGACGGAGAGAGAGAGAGAGAGAGAGAGAGAGAGAGAGAGAGATAGAATATTTTATTCCTACTTTTAAAAATATCACGACACTTACGTTTTTTTATGGTATATTTTCCTTAAGAAATTTCAAAATCACACATTCCATTTAAAAAATCACATCGATAGGAACAAAATCCTCTTTTTTCGGTAAAATATCACAAGGTTGAATTGGAGACATAGTCTACTAAAATCCTTCTTTTGAAAACGTAGATGATGTAAAATTCTCACAAAATAATACATCCAAACGTTCTGTGATGTATTTTGACTTAAGGCTGATACACTTTCCATTGATCACAAATTATACGATGGGGTTGTGCACAGAACATTAGATTATAATGGTCTAGACTAAAAGTAACACTAAACTTCCGAAATTGTACCGGACGTTAGCGGAGACTGAAAATAATCCGGAAAAAAAAAATGGAAAAAATTGGCTGACTAAAAAATAGTACTAAAATTTCGTAACTCATTTAAATTTTTTTGTTATTTTATATTTTTTTTATATACAAACCCAAATAAACCCAAAACCCAAACCCAAACCTAACACACTATCCCAAATGCCTTGTGTGCTGCCTAAAAACCCCAAAAACCTGCTATCAGACGAAAGGGTATGACAAAGGGATGAAATCACGCCAACATACTATGCAACATATAAACCATCCTTTTTTTTTTCTTTTTTTTAAATTTTTTATATATCAAACACAAAACTTACACACACTACACAACCATTTTTTTATTTTTTAAATTTTGTTTATATCAAAACACTCACCACAAATATACTATCTATTTTTTTACTTTTTTAAAAATTTTTTATATATCAAACACAAAACTTACACACACTACACAACCATTTTTTTATTTTTTAAATTTTGTTTATATCAAAACAGACACCACAAATATACAATCCATTTTTTTTTTTAAATTTATTTGATTGACTGCAAAAGTTGTTGTTGTTGTTGTTGTTGTTGTTGTTGTTGTTGTCTTTGCTGCTGCTGCTGTTGGTGCTGTAGTCTATTTCTTTCCTCCCAATTTTAGATCGATAGAAAGAGAGGGAAAGTGGGTTTTTTTGGTTTGGTGGGTAAAAAACAAACCACACAACACCATTTAGATATATACATCAATAATAATAATTATATTTTATTCAATGTATATACATTATGTTACTCGTGGTAATAAAACAATTTCATATAAGTCCAATACAGTTCAATACACTTCCATATTTACCATTTCATTCTCTTATTGTTCTGACACTTCAGGAAGATTCTTGTCTACAATTCTCTCATAACTTTCTTCTGGACTCTCATTGATAAACTCCAACTTAATAAAATGTCCATTATCATCTCGAATCCACCGCTCTTTTTTACAAATCTTGTAAACTTTACTATGATCTAATCCAAAACACCTTGCCACATCACGAATGGAATCCATCCGACTATATAATCCTGAATTCAAGTCAGTTAATTTCACAGGTCTCACAAATCCTCCAATGACTTGACTCTTCTTCTCTGGCTCTTCCCATCTAGCTTGAAATCTTTTCTGGAACTTCTTCGAAAAGACCGACTTACAAATTCCAGTACAGCAATAGTAGACACTTGATGAAACACAATCAAAATATTCAGCAGCCTTTTCCATACTTTCAAATCTTCTTTCCTCTGTCTCACCAACAAACTGGCACAACACACTTCTATCACTTCCAAAATTAATTCTCCTTCTTTCTTTATCATTCTTCACATGTTTATGCAAACATGTTCGTTCACTAGCAGTCATCACTTGAAGATTTTCTATTCTATCATCATCAAGTACATCATTGAGATGTACCACTTCACTCTGTCTTGGTAGATCCACTCCATTCACCGCTTCAAAGACAAATCTCCCTCGATTTGTATGTTTCTTCCTCTTTCCTTCCTTACCAGTAACCTTAATCTTTATCAATCCAAATGAATTCAAATTTCCTTTGACTTTCCTTCCAGACTTCATATGATAGACATTACCAAGTATGTCAGCAGCATAATTATCATACACCTTATGAACATACTTATTCAATTCAATTCCAGTATCTTGACTTTTATCTCGAGCGCAGTACTTTTCCATCTTCACAGTTTGAAAGTTCAATCACGACTAGTGATTCTGAGGGTAAGAAGGTCTATATATATAGGTTCCCTGGCTGAAACTGAATCAGTTTCAAAGTAAACTTCAAGATGAAAAGATCACGCCGAAGCCATGAGAAACCAGAAGAAGAAGAAGAAGAAGAAGAAACAAAGAGGCCACGACGACTAAGACATTCCGTACCGCCTGAAACACCGCTAGATGAACTACTAGCTCAAGTCCATACTAGTGACTTCGAAGAGGAGATGAGTGAACCTGAAACCTTACCACCTTCTAATCCACCCAAAACAAAATCCACTACCAGAACCCCTCATCAAAAAACACTACCTACTACCTTGGCTCCTCCTGAAAATTACTATCGGATTCGAGAGACGGAAAAAATAACTTCTCAAAATTTAAAACTACAGCTTACACTCACACGGTTCACTTTAAAGACTTCAAGTCCAAAGTACCTCCCGAGAAAGCGGCGGGGTTCATTAGCGATTTGTGGGATTCTGTCTTAATGAACTTGAAACGACAATGTGGAGCCAAAGAAGACGATCGATTGAGACTGGCCATTCATCATGACAATTTGAAGAGTCCTGTTTGGATCAAGTTCAGCACCCCGGCAGAATTAACGCCAGACAAAGTCATGTCCAAAATAGAACATGTGCAACAATCCAACGACAAGTTTACCATCACCGATGGAAAGGCCACACTTTACTTGACTCACGTTTCCCCTCCTTGAGGAAGTGGACGAAGTAGGAAACCGTTACTGGTGGACGATATTCGAAGTACCAAACGCAGTGTCGTCCAAATCGACAATACTCAAGACCAGATGTGCTTTGCTCGGGCTATTGTGGTGGGGCGAACATATGCCAACAAGAACGAGAGCAAAGAATGGAAAAAAGCCTGGAATAACATTCGACAGTCGGACAGAACCAAACAACGAAACAAAGCAGAACTCCTGTTGCAACAAGCAGGCATCCCTAACCAGCCAAGTGGTTAACTTTGAGGTTTTGAAAAATGCTTTGCTGTCTGGACAAGTGGAAGACTTTTGAGTGCACACGTTAGAACCTCACAAGATCGTACGGTTACCTAATCATCAAATTCTCACTCGTCCTTTACAAAAAGTGTACCAAATCGTGTACCAGAAGCGAGTGAGACTTCCAGACCACAACACTTTACATTACTGACACGCCGATCTGCAGTATAAAAAGGGCACCCCTTCCAAACCTAACCATTCATTGTGACTTTCAACGTTGACCGAGCAAGAAGAAGAAAAAAAAGATTAATTTTGTCATCCTCCCACCAAAGATGAATAAGAATACTCATGCCACCCACCCACCGAGGGAGAAATCTAGTGGTGTGAACTCCAAGTACCATTACGACTTGGAGTGCGATGCAGTGCCATGCGACGAGACGGATTCCGTAAGCGTTGACAGCATCGATTCACACGATCAGACGGATGCCGTACGCTTGGACATCGTCGATGCAGCACGTGTACCTCACCGTCCATCTAGAGATGCAGGACGACCTTTCTTCTTTATTGGGAAGAATGCTAAACGTACCTGTGAATGTCATAAAGAATTGACGATACCTGTGGCTTTGCCTGGTTATTCCAAGTATGATAATCGACTCGAGACGTTCAAAGACAAGTGGCCTAAATTTCTACTACAATCCACTACTGACAAAGCTTTAGCCAGATCTGGATTTATCTACTTGGGAGAAGGAGATAAAGTTCAATGTTTCAGTTGCGGTGTGAGACTTCACCAATGGGAGCCTACCGACTCAGCTTACATTGAACATGCCAGATGGTCTCCGCACTGTCAGTTCTTACCTTTAGTGGCCTCAGAAGAGTACGGGTACGATGAGCCAGATGCCAAGAAGAAGTAAAAAAAACATGTCGGAGGATACTTTACAAGAATACATTTGTGGTTTACCTTTGGAGCTGCGAGAACGCATTTGCCAGTATTTTGTCCCTAGTTTTAGAAGATCGCATTCGTGACTTGCCTTCGAAGTTGCGAGTACGCATTTACAAAGAGTTTGTCCAGATCCAAGTGAAACCCAAACTCAAAGTCATTCCTCGATTTGCACACTACCGTGACTTTCACCGTATCAGAAATCTGATTTTGAAGAAAAACTATCACGAGTATCGTGAAGAACACAAAAGAGAGTTACTTTACGTGTTCATTTTAATTGCATATTTTCTCACTAATTCACTTCTTCGTGTTCGTGTAAAGTTGTAAAATATGTTTTTTGTTGTGTTGGTTGGTTGTTTTTTTTTAAAAAAAAAAAATAAACGTGTATGAAAATGTATAAAATGTCTTGGGTCTTTTGTCTTCTTCTCAAAAATCTTCTTACCTCAGACATGGCTACATCATCCTCCTCTTCTACCTCGTCTTCCTCTTCTGTGGTTAAAGTGATTGACGAAAAGTTAGATCGTCAAAGTTGGAATGCTTTGTATCTGTGCCATCCATTTAACATGTTGATTGCTGGACCAAGTGGTTCAGGTAAAACCGAATTTGTCAAACGATTGATCGAACAAAAATCTCATTTGTTTGATCGTCCACCTCAACGTATCGTGTGGTGTTACAAAGAGTGGCAACCGTCTTACACACTACTCCAAGAAAGTCAAGGAGAAACCATTTCCTTTGTGGATGGTATTCCTCACGAAGACGATGGAATCGTGTCTGACGTGAGTCAAACTCATTTAGTTATTTTTGATGACATGTTAGGAGAAGACGAAGAAGAAATTAAACTTTGGTTTACACGAAAAGGGCACCATCGTAATGCTAGTATTGTCTACATTACTCAAAATTTATTTCAACAAAGTAAAGCCCATCAAACCATTAGTTTGAATGCTCATTACGTGGTCTTGTTTAAAAGCCCCAGAGACAAATCTCAAGTACAAGTGTTAGCCAAACAGTTAGGGGCTCCTTGGCTCAATTATGCGTACGACGATGCCACTCAAACCCCTCACGAGTATTTACTCATTGACTTAAAACTGACCACTCCTGACTATTTGAGATTTCGTGCCCAATTGTTTCACCCTTGGGGTGAAGAAGGGGGTCCTGTCATTTACACGTCCCCTTCAGCTCATTTTAAAAAAAAAACTATAAAAACAACCTACGACGTCATTTCTATCTCACACTCTTTTTGAGAGAAGATGACTTCCTTTCAATCACATCCTTCGGCTAAATTGATTCGTGTCTTGTATGGCATCAGTCGTGAAAAAAATGCACAAGTCCGTGCTCATTTGTTAGAAGCGAGTCTTAAAGAAGTGTTACGATGGTTTACTTTGACAGCACGTCAATTACTACAAGGCATCATTCACATCCCTCATCAAACTCAACGTTTTTTTCAAAGACATAAATCGGCATTGTCACAACTGGCTGATCCTAGAATCGATTCACGGACTAAAAAACAAATCATTTTAACTCCTGGTGGAAGTGGTTCTTTAGGAGGGGTTATGATTCGTTCCCTTTTGAAATGGGATCCTAATGATGCCAAAGCCAAAGCCAAAACAACTCCTAAAAAGAAGAAAAGTCCAAAGAAGAAAACCACCACCACCAAGAAAAAGCAGAAAGGCAGCCCTCAGAAGAAGAAGAAAACCACACCTACCACCACCACCACCACTAACACCCGACGTAAAAGAGGTACTGCAGCCAGGACTCAAACGTACACCCGCAAAACACCACCACCCTTACCATCACCACCATCACAGTCCCCAATTATGACGAGGTCTCCTTTTGCGTCCACCTCCTCTTCCTCTTTGTCTTCTTCTTCACCCTCTTTTACCATGATGCCTGTCAAACCAGACTTAAGATCCGTGTTTCCTAATTTGATGCAAAAATGGAAACCTATTTCTAAAGTCACCCCGTAGGGACCGTCGACTTCAGCCGATTTAGCCATGGCAGCAGCCACCAACAAAGTACCATCCCCTAAAACCAAAGTCCAAGAAAGAACTGGCATCTTACAAAGTTTAGTGGATTTATCCAAAGAAGAATTGAGACGATTTAGTCAATTGAAAACACCTCAAAGTCGAGTGAGACCTGTCGTGAAGTTGGTACGTTGTGCAGACAATCAGTGGAGACGTATTCCAGTATAAAATAGAAGGGTACCCTGCCAGAGACTTCAGACTTACTTCCTCCTCACCTCTAAAGATGGCTCCCAAACGTGCACACCACAACTACCTTCACCAAAAAAAGAAGAAAAGTAAAACCACCAAAAAAGGACGACTTCCGCCGCGTCTGGCCAAACATTGGGATGTCTTGTCTGTCTTGACCAAATCCAATCCTCCCATGCGAAAACAACTCATTCAAACAGCTCCTAAAGAAATCATCGATACCGTGTGTGAATGTTGTTTGAACGTGTTGAAAGGAACGGTACCTTTGTCCAAGATACAGAAACAAAAATTAGGGAAACATCGGAACGTTCTTCGTCAAATGGTCAAAAAGAAAATACCTCTTCAACAAAAGAAAAAAATGTTGGTACAACGAAGAGGATTTCTACCTATGTTGATAGGACCGTTGTTAAAAATAGCCGCTCCTTTGTTAGGAACGATTGCTGGACCACTTTTAGGAGGGGTCATGCGATAAAAAAAAGAAGATAAAAAGGACCACCCTTCTCTGAAAAGACCATACCTTTTTGGTACCTTTGGATGAAATGGAAGGACGAAAACTGACTTTAGTACCTTACAAACGATGGATGGAATTTCATCGTTGGAACGAACAACGGATACCTCATTTACCACCCAATCCTAATCTTAACGAAATGTCTCAGTTACAACAAGAAATACAATCCCTGATGGAACGAAACAATGTGTCCGAAACAGAAAAACCCCAACGGTACGGTCAACTTTTACAACGTCTACAACTCTTTCGTCAAAAAGCGGTCGACGAAACAGCTTCACCCACTCTGAGAGATTTTAAGGCTCTCATGAAAAGCAAACCTAAAGTCACCACTAAAACACACACCGGTACAGGGATGACCGTCAAAGAAGAAGAAGAAGAAGAAGAAGAGTTTTTACTAACTCCACCTCTTAAAAAATTAAAAAAGTTAGCCACACCGGATTGGATAAAAAAGAAGAGGTCTACCCCTTTACCCTCAGAAGAGAAAAAGAAAGAAGTGAAGAAAGAAGTCAAAACAGAACCGATGACCCCTGATCAAACTCCCTTTACCCCAGTAGCACGTCGGACACGTAAACAACAATCCAAAAAGATACCTCACGAAGAAAAGAGTATTGGAACTTGGTTAACTTATTCTTGAGAAAACCATCATGGAGAAACTGTTAGCCACCATTTATTACAATCCTGGCCATGCTGCTGGCTACGGAGGAGTTCAAAAATTATATCGAGCTGCTAAAAGTCAATTGAAAAGTGTACGTTTACCCGAAGTACGACGATGGTTACAAGAACAATCGACGTACACGTTACACAAACCCATTCGACGTAAATTTTCTAGAAGTACTACTCAAGTGGAAGGGATCGATCATCAATGGCAAGCCGATTTAGTTGACGTCTCTCATTTAGCCACTTTCAATCGTGGTCACAAATATTTGTTTTGTGTCATCGACGTGTTTTCCAAATTTGCCAAATTTGCTTGGGTCGTACCTTTGACTTCTAAAAGCAGTACCGAATTGGTACGAGCCTTAAAATTGGTCTTGAAACAAAGTGGACGCAAACCTTTACGATGGCAAACTGACAAAGGCACCGAATTTCTAAACCAAGCTTTTCAAAAAGAATTGAAACAAAGTCACATTCATTTTTTTACTACCGAAAATCCTGAAACCAAAGCCAGTATCGTGGAACGTTTTCAAAGAACTTTGAAAGAACGTATGTGGAAATATTTTACACATCAACATACTCTCAAGTACATCGACGTGTTACCTCGTTTGGTCAAAGCGTACAATCAATCGTACCATCGTAGCATCGGATGTGCCCCCGAAGAGGTCAGCCCTGAAAACGAAGTGACCGTGTTTGATAAATTATTTGGTTCACCCCAGAAGAAAAAAAAAAGTAGAAGAAAAACCTTGTTGGAGTTAAAGACGGGAGATTGGGTTCGCATCGGAAAAACCAAACGTACTTTTGACAAAGGTTATTTACTTAACTGGACCACCGAATTGTTTCGTGTCACTACCCCCGTCCGTGGACGTGATCCTCCCGTCTATAAATTGGAAGACATGCACGGTGAAGTACTCAAAGGAACATTTTACTTGCCTGAGTTACAACGAGTGACTAAATAAGAAGACACCTTGTACGACATCGAACAAAGAACACGGAAAGTAGGTAAACGTCGAGTAGAAGAAGTCAAAGTACGTTGGAAAGGATATCCCCCTAGTTTTGATTCTTGGATTGCGGCTTCTCAAGTCGTCGACTATAAAAAGAAAAAGAAGTAAACTCACAACATGCCATTCAACACAGTAGCCACCCAGACGACTTCAACGACTCCTTCACAGAGTTCTTCTCTTCAAGAATTACAAAAACAACCACTTTGGGTGTGGTGTGGAGAACGTGTGCCTAAAAATCAAATCGTCTTTTTCTGCCAAATTTTTGTAGTGTATTGTGTCATCGGAGCAGCCATTGCTAATTTGAGTTTACAACAAGGAGACAAACAATTGTGGACCATTTTACTGAGCAGTTGCATCGGTTATCTTTTACCCAGTCCCTCTTTGAAATTTACGACGGACAACAGCAGCCATAGCAACAACCACGCTAGTTCGACCAACGCCAGTTCACCTTCTTCTTCGTCCAGTCATCACCACAATGCCAATCCTCTTTTGGAACCTTCTGAACATCCTTCTTCTTCTTCTGTCCACTTGAGTGACACCTCGGACACCAGAACCACTTTGGAACTATGAATGACCAATTTTATTTAACGTTACCTAGTGACAGTTCCATGGATGTGTTTCCCAACAACAAATTATGTTGTTTCACGGCCAAATTACCTCAGGCCTTCCAATTGGATCACGACGCTCATTGGGAAGTGGCTTTGGTAGAAATCATTCATCCTACGCAAATCAAGAATGTGTCTGGAAATCAAACCATTTTTGACGTAGCAATCTATAACGAAAAAGTGCAAAAAGAGTTGGACGCTCATGATCCTGAAATTGGGAAAAAAATGAGTTCAAAAACTGACAATACTCCCTACTCGACCTATCGCATGAGAATTTCTGAAGGGTATTATTTTAGTGGTCAACATTTGGTGGAGACGATTGCGGCCGTCTTCGAAGCCCAATTTGGTAAAGCCTTGGAAAAAAACCAAAAATGGGTAGAGATCAAATACCATCCTGTGGCACGCCGTTTCCTCTTGCAATTTTTGAAAGAGAAGGGGGAACTCATTGACGACAAAAAAGACAAACACTTACCCGCGCACGAAAGAAAATTCATGACCATCGGTTTTTCTGCTAGGTTGTTTGATATTTTGGGTGGAAATAAAAAGTATCATGGTGAACGAACAATCCACACCAACACAGATTTCGGAGAGGCTTTTCGCATCCCTATCGAATTGAACGTTGGACTGAATTTAATGTTTGTGTACTCCGATGTGGTGGAGTACAACGTGGTGGGCCACACAGCTGCTCCCTTACTGAGAGTCATTCCTTTCAAAGTGGATACTGCTGCTGGTGCGTACGAAGAAGGTGGAAACACGTTTCACGTTCACCGTGAATTTGTACATCCTCATTATCTTCCAGTCAGTAAATCGTATTTTGACAGTGTCAACATTAGTATAAAAGGAGATTTGGGACAAGATGTGCCATTTATTGACAAAGGAAAAGTCACGGTGAAACTACATTTTCGAAAAAAACAAGTTCTCTAACGAATTGTAACTGACCCAAACAAAAAAATGTATCCAGTGTACCAAGGAGTGACTCGACAACGAGGACATGGTTTAGGAGATATGTTAAAATCAGCATTTCGGACGGTAGCTCCTATTTTGAAACCGATGGTGACTCGAGGATTTCATGCCTTAAAAGATGCTGCTTTGACACAAGGAAAAGAATTTTTGCAAAATGTCCTCATCGACAAACAAAATCCAAAAGAAGCTTTTATGAGAGCAGGCAAAAATGTGTTGATGACCACTGGTAAAGATCTTTTAGGTCTCCAAGAAAATCCTATAAATACGCTTCACGGATCAGACCCTGGCATTACTAAACAGCAGCAAGGACAAGGTAGAAAGAGACGACGACAACGTCTAAATCCCTTCAAAGTTCATAAAAGAACAGACGGCAGTTCCAAAAAGAATAAGAAAAGAAGAAGAACTGGTAGAGAATTAGACGTGTTTGATTATTAACTGTGAAAAAAAAATGATGCACCGAGATTCTTGCGAATGTACCAAGTCAGAACTGGATATGTTTTCTATGCCTCCCACCATGATGACGATGCAAGAATCCCAATGGGTGGAATTTCATCCTGTATCGTCTTTGACGGAATCAGCTCCTATCGAATTTGAAATCAAAGGACAAACCGAAGATTACATCGATCTGAATAACAGTTACTTGTACCTGAAACTTCAAGTACAAAAAAATGACAACACCCTTCCTGGGGAAGCTGCCCGAGTGGCACCCGTCAAAAATTTCATGCATTCCTTGTTCAGTGGAGTAGATTTGTACTTGAATAACAAACTGGTCAGCAGCAGTTTGGATACTTACCCTTACCGTGCTTATTTGGAAAATCTCTTGACGTACGGAAAAGAAGCCAAGAACACTCATCTGGATGCTTCGGTGGTCTGGAAACCTGACACCTCGGAAAAGTTCAACGACACAGAGCTGTCAGTACCGGCGAAGACTTCTGCTAATGATGGTGATCCTATAATTCCAGCAGTCCCTCACAATGTGGGATTTAACGACCGTCGAAAGAAAATCAGACGAAGTTTAGAACTGATGGATCGTTTGCATTTGGACATGTGGTTGCAAGACAAGTATTTGTTGAACGGAGTAGATGTACGCCTGAGACTGAATCGCAGTAGTGCCGCCTTCCATTTGATGGCTAATGCTAACGAGTGGAAAACCAAAATCCAAGAAGCCAAACTTTACGTGCGACGTGTAGAAGTCTTACCAAAAGTAGCCAATGACATCAGTCAATCCTTGAGCAGAACCACTGCTAAGTATCCTGTGCGACGAGTGGAAGTGAAAACCTTTACCATAGCCGCTGGACTCCGATCCAAAGTCGAAGATCACATCTTCCAAGGACAGCTCCCCAAACGTTTGCTGATTGGCATCGTCAGTAATGCAGCCCTCAACGGAGTCCACGATCAGAATCCGTTCGAGTTTAAACACTACAACGTCTCAAAGATAGAAGTCAGTCGAGACGGCAAGACCTTGTGTACCAGACCTTTTGAACCTAACTTTAGCGACGGCCATAAAAATTACTTGCGATCTTACTTGAGCCTGTTTGAAGCCACGGGACAGTTAGGGCGCGACACCAACTACGGCATTTCGTACGACGATTATGCAGGAGGGTATGCTTTGTGGGGTTTTGATTTCACTCCGGACCAAGGCAGCGATGAAGGACATTTCCACCCTATAAAATCAGGCCCACTTCGTGTGGAACTTCAGTTTGCAGATCCTCTACCCGACACAGTGAACGTCGTCTTGTATGCAGAATTTGATAATACTCTAGAGATCAACAGTTTGAGAGAAGTGATTCTAGACTATTAGAAGAAGAAAAAAAAGATGCAACACGTAGAAGAAGAACCTATGGAAATAGATGAGGAATTTTGTGAGAAGTCACAAACTACCACAAATGATGATGATGACGAAGTCATTCATTCAGAACCTAAAACCGAGTTTACTGGATTTATTTCTCGATGGCCAGGACACGAAAAACAGTTAGTGTCCTGTTATGCTCAGGAATTGAGTAAAATAATTAACAGTCTAGTCCAAGAACAATGTTATGGATGTCAAATCGATCATCCTAGTCAGATACAACACGACCAATGTATGATGTTGACAGGTGAAGAACAATTGGACAACTATTTGGAAACGGCTTGGTCCCAGAACTCGGACGAAAAAGTGTTGAGACAATGGTATAAAGACTTGGTGAATTCTTCTTTTTATCCTCCACTTACTCTTCTGGAGATCAGACGCATCGAAGGGCTCATTCAACAGAGTGCAGAACCTATCCGACGTGAATATTCGTGGAATTACAAGACAGATCAATTCAAGTTTAAAGTCAGGTGTGCATTGGTGACCCATTATTTCCATTGAAGAAAAAAAAAAGAAGAAAAAAAATGGATACTAGAGAACTTTATTACCTATTGACTCGTAGTTCCTACACTTCTTCTTGGAATCCTGTGGTATGTGCTAAAGATGAACTACCTCATCGTAAACCAAAAAACGTTCATGCCTATATCATCAATACTGACGACAGTGATCTACCAGGAACCCATTGGATTGCCGTGTACTTTCCCAACGATCACAATGGTGGTGGTGTGGAATATTTTGATTCTTATGGATTACCTCCTTTGGAAAAAGACATCATTGAGTTTATGAGAAGAAATGCCGTCTCGACTCGATTCAATAATGTGAGACTACAAGGATCAGATTCTATGGTGTGTGGATAATATTGTGTTCATTATCTTCATCAACGCAGTCTTGGATATTCCTTAGAACATTTACTGACTTATTTTGATAGTGACTATGTTCGAAACGATGCTGAAGTACAATAATGGTTTTATCAACGTTATGGTTATCTCTTGTCTTTAGCTCACAATCGTAGTGTACATCAAAATGATGATGTAGATGTAGAAAGTTTAACATTTACTTTACCTTCCCAACGTTGTCAACCTTGTAAATATGTTCCTGTTGGAAAATTTATGGTTGAATGGTTAGTTTTTTCAAATGTTAGAATAGTTATTGTTAATTAAAAAATTTTGTTGATTGTTGAAAAAAATATGGTGTTGTGTGGTTTTTTATTGAATTTGAAATAATAATGATTATGTTCTATCTCTCTCTTTCTATCGATCTGAAGTCACCCCCCTCTATCTATGATCTCACTGTCGATCTGAACCCTATTTTTAGGTCAGCGCAATGGATGGTGTGGTGTATGTATTGGATACAAAAAAAAATTTAAAATAAGAAATGGGTGTGTGGAGTATGTTTGTATAGAGTGTGTTTGTGTTTTGTTTTTTTTAAAAAAAAAATAAAAAATAAAAAAAGGATTTGTAAAAAAAGGAAGTGGATTAGAGATGATAATGGACATTTTATTAAGTTGGAGTTTATCAATGAGAGTCCAGAAGAAAGTTATGAGAGAATTGTAGACAAGAATCTTCCTGAAGTGTCAGAACAATAAGAGAATGAAATGGTAAATATGGAAGTGTATTGAACTGTATTGGACTTATATGAAATTGTTTTATTACCACGAGTAACATAATGTATATACATTGAATAAAATATAATTATTATTATTGATGTATATATCTGAATGGTGTTGTGTGGTTTGTTTTTTACCCACCAAACCAAAAAAACCCACTTTCCCTCTCTTTCTATCGATCTAAAATTGGGAGGAAAGAAATAGACTACAGCACCAACAGCAGCAGCAGCAAAGACAACAACAACAACAACAACAACAACAACAACTTTTGCAGTCCATCAAATAAAAATTTTTTTTTTTAAAAATGGATTGTATATTTGTGATGTCTGTTTTGATATAAACAAAATTTAAAAAATAAAAAAATGGTTGTGTAGTGTGTGTAAGTTTTGTGTTTGATATATAAAAAAATTTTAAAAAAGTAAAAAAATGGATAGTATATTTGTGGTGAGTGTTTTGATATAAACAAAATTTAAAAAATAAAAAAATGGTTGTGTAGTGTGTGTAAGTTTTGTGTTTGATATATAAAAAAATTTTAAAAAAGTAAAAAAATGGATGGTTTATATGTTGCATAGTATGTTGGCGTGATTTCATCCCTTTGTCATACCCTTTCGTCTGATAGCAGGTTTTTGGGGTTTTTAGGCAGCACACAAGGCATTTGGGATAGTGTGTTAGGTTTGGGTTTGGGTTTTGGGTTTATTTGGGTTTGTATATAAAAAAAAATATAAAATAACAAAAAAAATTTAAATGAGTTACGAAATTTTAGTACTATTTTTTAGTCAGCCAATTTTTTCCATATTTTTTTTTTCCGGATTATTTTCAGTCTCCGCTAACGTCCGGTACAATTTCGGAAGTTTAGTGTTACTTTTAGTCTAGACCATTATAATCTAATGTTCTGTGCACAACCCCATCGTATAATTTGTGATCAATGGAAAGTGTATCAGCCTTAAGTCAAAATACATCACAGAACGTTTGGATGTATTATTTTGTGAGAATTTTACATCTACGTTTTCAAAAGAAGGATTTTAGTAGACTATGTCTCCAATTCAACCTTGTGATATTTTACCGAAAAAAGAGGATTTTGTTCCTATCGATGTGATTTTTTAAATGGAATGTGTGATTTTGAAATTTCTTAAGGAAAATATACCATAAAAAAACGTAAGTGTCGTGATATTTTTAAAAGTAGGAATAAAATATTCTCTCTCTCTCTCTCTCTCTCTCTCTCTCTCTCTCTCTCTCTCTCTCTCTCTCTCTCTCTCTCCGTCGTAATGTCAATTCTCTCTGTTTCACAAACACACACACTAAGTTTCTTATACAATGATTTCGATTGAAATGATAATGGTATCTGTTCCCGTTTTAAGATGCCTCTCCACAAATGTTGGCAGTAGTCACAATGATTATGTGAAATGTGACGTTAGTTTTGTAATTTTTTTCAAAAACTTGCACCCCTTAAAATTGTACAACGATTTTTCTTCCATAGGTAAATCGTTGGATTATATAAAATCTTGAGTTTAGTTGTTCTTGTGCATGTCAGGTATCTTAGCTTTGTTCCTATTTTGGCACTGCAATGTGTGACGAAAAAAATTCTAGATCTACCGTTTTCAGAAGGAAACCAAAAAAACAAAAAAAACAAACAAACAAAACAAACAAGCACATAGCTTTACGGTGTAAGAATGACTCGAGTATGACCCATCCAATTCTGCACTCTATAACCCGTCCTATTCTACACTCTCATTCTTGAGCCCAAACATGCGTTCATGAAAACTGTAACAATGTATTTTAAGTCAGTCCATTTCAGACTGTCGATAAAACAAGACGTGTTTTTACTGTTCTCCCGTCTTAGGTTTTGGGAAATGTTGTAACATTGTTTGTAGCCGCAAGGCGTGTGCAGCAAAACATAACATATCTTAAATATTTGGGAGGCATACAACAAATGCTACTGCAGTCATTCGACAAGAAATATAACATTGCTTTTTAAAACCGATTCAGGACCACCCTTTATCAAGAAAGATTAATTCTCTTCCCACACTCTCCCTCCCCTCGTAATGTAGTGACGAAGACAACGTCTACTACTATCAAAACACTCCCCACCCCGTTTTGATGGTAGTAGACGTTGTCTTCGTCACTACATTACGGTATACCCAGAGAGACCCCCTCCGCCATCTTTTTTCCCCCAAGTGCCCCCTTTTCCCTGGAGAGGCCCTCCGCCATCTTTTTCCCCAAAGTGTCCCCCTTTTCCCTGGAGAGACCCTCCGCCATCTTTTTCCCCCAAGTGTCACCCCCTAAAAATTTTCCCTATTTCGTCCCCCTCTACTACTCTGGTATTTCCTTTCCATGGTCGTTTTTCTAGCTTTCAACGTTATGACCATTCTTCTTCTGTCTGTCTTTCTCTCCTTCTTTTATGTTGTTTGTCTTCCTGTCTTCTTTCTTTCTCTCCTTTTCTTCTTTTCTTCACTCTATTCTTATTTTCTTACACTAAGTTTATTTTCCTGTGGCTCCCCCCCCCCCTTCCCCCGGAAATGATATCATACAAGAGAGACAACCAGCCAGAGAGAGAGAGAGAGAGAGAGAGAGAGAGAGAGAGAGAACTATAGGTATGTAGTATTGTAATTCTTAGAGTTATAGAAAGAACGAATCGAGAATAAATACAGTTATGATGTAGAGAGAGCTCTTCAATTAAACAGCTACTGGAACTACTGTTTTCCGTCTGCTCGTTCTGCAAAAAGAGCTCTCCTCACAATCACTAGATGATAGTGAGAATCGAGAAGTAAGGTGGAGAGACCAAAGGTGAATGACAGAGACATAAGAGAAGAAGATTGTAAACAGTAAGGATGAACTCTGCTCTGCTTCCGCTATTCTGCAACTCCGCCTGGTGTTAAATCCTTATCTGGGGAAAAAGATAGGATAGAAAGGTCGAGGTAAAGAAGTAAAGATAAATAGGATAGAGAGAAGAAAGGAAAAACATTGAAACCACTATGTCAATTAAATCGCCTACCACACAAAGATCTGTCACCCGATTAGACTTTCTTAACCTGAATGGGTTTTTAAATAACACACAGACGAAGATAAGGTTGCTAGAATGTGTATTGAGAACTGCAGCCTTTTATGATGAACAGGACAAACATGATAATAAATTGATTGATATCACAATAAAAGAATTCATACCTTATATTAATACAGTGTAAATTATCTTTGCTCCTTAATATAGTATAGTACTTTGAACAATCCACAGAGTGAATAGTAGTCAAAGTGTTAATAAAATATATGTCTGGAAATTTTAAAGTGTTTAAGAATTTATATTACAGTTGCAAATAAAAGACACTTATCACAACTCACTACAATCTTTAGATTTACTTATACCTCAACCATTAAATATCCTAAAATTGAAGCAAACGGCCTGGGGGGGGGGGGGTGACGTGACGTTTGCTCAAAACGAACACACACACAAAATAAATAAATAAATAAATAAATTTTGAGAGATTTTGTGTTACGAACCTACACTTTAAAACAGAAGAAAAAGTATTTTGTGTATCCATGTTTTAGAGAGAGACTATAGAGGTGTACAATACTGCTAACGCCTGTAGTCTGGTACTTCTGGATCACTGACGTTTCCATTGATATGAAATTTACTTCAGTGTAAAGATACATATGAAAGTTTCTCTAAATCTTAATAACAGTGTTAACTGATTAAAACTATTATTCTTCAAACAAATCTTTTGTGTTATTACATTTTCTAAATGTACCCCACCCTATACTCTCCCAAAAATAATTTTTTTGCGTAAAGCTAGTAACGACTCTGACTGCAGGGATACGACTCAAACGCTATCCGCCGGTCGAGGTTTATATACTCTGGGCCCAAACCTTAACTTCTGTGATCTCTGACGTCACGAATGAAACGCACACTCCGATACCGAAAGGTAGTATGGGATATTCCGCTGTAAGGAAAGACTAGATGCCTCGTGACTGGATTGCTACGAAAATTGAACTTCTACTGATATTGTTAGCGCTAATACACGGTAACTGCAAATATTTATCATTCCTAACTCAAGTGAGATTAAAATCGTCAACAACTATTGCATATCCATTACGAATTTGAACTCGCTTCAGAGGTGGTGTGAGTTCTCTAAACTAGAACAAGGTTCTTGACGTTAGGGCGAGAAGGACCACAAGAACATTGTTCTCGAGTCAAGACCCTTGTTTTCTTGTCTCGCTCAATGACACTCTAATTAAATCAGATCTTTTATTAAAAGACCCTATGTCAGTTTACGGCCGACCAACACAATGACGAGCCTGATGATTCTTAATAAATCTGTGATAATTCATGCAAAAGAACAATCTCTTCTAAATGTAAACAATTGTTTTTTCGAAATGATCATGGGTATTGTCGTATCTATATGATGAACTATATTCTTTCATGCATTATTTGTTTCTGCGACTCGCTCTAAAATTCAAATTGTATTATTCGTTAACACCCATCAGAGAGTTACTAGTGTATAGTGTATAGTGTATATTGTATAGTGTATATTCACTCGTAAATTCAAATTGTATTATTCGTTAACACCCATCAGGGGGTTACCAGTGTATATTGTATAGTGTATGTTGTATAGTGTATAGTGTATAGTGTATATTGTATAGTGTATAGTATATATTCACTCTAAAATTCAAATTGTATTATTCGTTAACACCCATCAGGGGGTTACTACTGTATAGTGAACCTAATTTCTTACTACATCTGTAAATAATCAACACGGTTACCAGACAAACCTTTCGCAATGACACCCAGGTATCTTATTGTGTTTCTATCGTTTAGATCTAAATTTGGAGATACTTGTAGAATGACCTTACTTTATACAGGCCTGTTTTCGGCCGTCCAACACAATAATGAAACGGGTGCATCACTATAAACCTGTTGTAATTCATGCAAAGGAGCAAGAACTTCTAAATTTTATACTAACGTTTCCTAGGCAGGCTAGTATCTGCCAATTTGAATGGCATCCTTATCATAAACAAATGTAAATGCCAAATTTGCTCGATATGACTAATGTGATTGGAATAATCCTTTCAAAAGGAACGAACAGATTGTACTTGCAATTCCACAGTTCATACTGTTGCAATGAGCTTTGAACATGTAAAAAATATTACGTTTCTAATTCTTACTTTCTTGTTTGCTTCTTAAAATGATAGATTCAGGAGATATTTCAAAATAATATCATATATTTTGTGAAACTAAATGTTGTGCGTGCCAGAGGGGGTGGGTGGAGGGTATTTAACAATTTCGTGTGAGAAAAGTTAAGAACTGTCTGTTTCTCAAACAAAATTTCAGGATCAATATAAGTTTATGATCGATTGGGAAGAAAAGCGGCTTATGAGTTAATAAAGGGTTATCAACACCACATTGTTGGGACCATTTTAATGAGCAGTAGTAGTAATTTATCGGCATTGTTAATGTTATTCTACATGATAGCGCCCGGACAATGTGGAATAAAAGTCACTGCTGCACAACAGTATATGTATCCTCTTATTTGTAGCATCTTATGATTGAATATTTGAAACGTCTGGTAAATGTATGATTTCTTGGGAGTTGTACTTACCTCTTAATGTATAAGACATTAAATTTGAGTTTTGCTCGTATTCTCTGAAAGAATAAAGTTGAAAACTACTAGTATAACGGAATCTTCTCAGGCAAAATTTAATGTAATAAAAAATAAAATGTGGTTGTGCTTGAATATATTTTAATTTATTCGATCAAAACATACGCAGTATGTTAGAAGTAATGTCTCGATGCAAAATGTGGAGTCTCGATGCAAAAAACTGGAGTTAAAAGCACGGACATAATGTGTCATGATAATCTATAAGGCATATGTACTGAACAATCGAGAGGAATTCCTTATATTTTGTTTCTAATTTAAGCGTGTAGGCGAGTATACCTTTCACTATGTATATTTGTTTTAGTAAACGTCCAGAGAAGACTATATTCAGTTTTGGGAATGGAGGCAAGGGGAATTGCACACAGAGTCTATGTTTTTTAAATATTAATGGTCGAGTGAAAGAAAACAGAGAGAGAGAGAGAGAGAGAGAGAACCTAACACTTCATTTCATGATGAACAACTGTTAGTCAGCGGCACATTTCAATGCTGTGCAACATGATATCACCATGATATCCCAGACTTGCTCGATATGATTAATGTGATTGAAATAATTTTTTCAAAAGGAACGAACATATTGTACTTGCAATTCTACTGTTCATACTGTTGCAAAGCGCTTTGAACCTGTAAAAATATCAAGTATCTAATTAATCGTTACTTTCTTGTTTGCTTCCTATTCAGCAGATATTTCAAAATAATATTATATATTTTGTGAAACTAAATGCTGTACGTGCCTGAGGGATGGGAGGGTGGAGGGGATCTAACAATTCCGTTAGAAAAGTTATAAACTAATAGAGGTTTATCAACACCACATTGTTGGGGCCATTTAATTTGGACAATATAACAGGTAACAGAGTCACCTAATATTTTTATTTCATTTTGAAACAATTCAGAATTGAGAATTTTATTGAAAGAAAGACTCGAGAAAGGGTGATAATTCACTAAAATAATAATAATAAATAGGCCGTGGGATGGTGGAATTTCATGCTACACACACACGCACATACACACACCACTTGAGCTATTAAAGGGTTTTACTTTTAGCAATATCAGAGATAATTCTCCAGATATATCATGCGATACAGCCTACCCAGCTAACAAACAATGTTTCTGCAACGCTGTTGTAAGGTTGTGACTTGGTTACATGCGGAACGAACGTTGAGGCAACGGTTCTGAAACATTGCACATATGCATAATACTAATTGTTCTATAAACTCAAAAGTATGCAAATGTATAATTAACGCAATGAATATAACAGTTTACACAGCAAATGGTGTTATTTATACATGGATGATCTGTTACGTTTTAACAACGTTATACCGATGTTGTGTTAAACGTACAAGTCTAAGAGGGAACATTCATTGTTTCGTACTTGTTTTTAGTGTTATTTCCAAAGTAAATCGCTGATTGAAATTTGTAGCTTGTGTCGGAAAATATTTTATTCGTCACCTTCTCACAAACATGAGATATGATTTTTGACTTGTCAAAGGGATAGACACTGTAAGAGTTAATTTCAACCCTAATCAGATCCAGACGAAACTTACACAGATAAAAGATGCTCCTCTCTATCTTCTTTAAATATGTATTTCATTTTTATCCAGCACCGCTTTTAATAAATGAAAGCAATCATTAAAAAAACAAATGTTTGTCTCCGCCTTTGTCGCGCCTATATTCATGGATTATAGATACGTTGTCCAAAAAGCTATTATCACGCCTATTGCCGAAAAATAAATATCCTAAATTGTTAATCTGCACACAATATGCATAATAGTCAAGTTGCACACAATATACGTAATAGTCAATTTGCACACAATATGCATAATAGTCAATTTGCACACAATGTTCATAATAGTCAATGATAAAACTTATACAACGTCACTGTCTTTTCCAACATCGTTTAAGTGATGTGTATATTTCCATTATGTTTGTTTTATTACCTCTGACACCTATTTTCGTTTTCATTTGAAACGTGCCGCTAATGTTTATGTTTATCACTGACTGCTCCAGAAAAGACAATTTATGTATTTCTTAATCATATTCTTCACAAAAATGCTGTGCAAACATTTTGTACATTAATAATAGCTGAATGTTTCTACTGTGTGTATAGAAGAATTAAAATTGTTCAAAACGTCAGCGACCAAAGCTGTTTTGTATATGTATCGTTCGGGGGAAAAGCTTACTTTATGTTATTAAAAATTCGATAAAAGTATTGCATATGATGATGATGGATCCTAAAATTGTATTTTTAAATGAAGTGTGTGTATGTGTGTGTGTGTGTGAGAGAGAGAGAGAGAGAGAGAGAGAGAGAGAGAGAGAGAGAGAGGGAGGGAGAGAGAGTGAGAGAGAGAGAGAGAGAGAGAGAGAGAGAGAGAGAGAGATTTCCGATACCTAGACCAAAGTTAACCTTCTTCTTCCAATCTGTCTGACCGATAAATAAACGAATGCTTAATTAAGAATCAATTTCGCCCCCAACAGGGACATTAAAACCATCGCAGTCTAGCAATTTAATACGGTATCTTTCCTCATAAATCTAAATTATTTGTTCTCTGTCAAACTAAATGTGCTCTACCGAATACATGGACAGAAATTTTCACCCTTACACAGGAGTTTAAAAACAAAACTCAATTTAGGGTAGAAATCACAAACCCAAGAATACAATGGGCGACAATGTAGAAGAAATGGAGAAATATTTTATATATTAATAATATTAATGATAGGAAACTCTATGATGAAATTATAAATTATATTACTGATACAATGATAAGATGTGGGAAAGAAATTTTAAATTCAAGTAGCTAATATAGCAAACATACAGTACGGGACTGTATATATAATATATAAATTATTAACTAAGACACTTAAACATCCTCTAGAAAATATAAAATAGAAGACACGCAACTCTTTAGAATAATGCAAAATCAATAATAAACAAATATATGCTTATATTTATTTCCGAAGTAAGACTATTTATAATAAATATACAATGTACCAAAAACACTACCTTTTATTTGTCCAAATTATTCATAAAAGGGTGGAGTGTATATTACAAGGTGTATGCGAAGTGTACTCCAGCTATTAAACAGATGAACGCTTCCTGTTGTGCAGTGCAATGACAGGAGATCAAAGGCAAATAGCTAAATCAGAATATCCTTGCCTCATTTGACATCGATTATAATCTCATTTATGTGATCTGAGTGGAGCCAAATAAAACGTACGATGTTTGATACACTTGTTACACTAACATTTAAACTTTAAACCTGTATGTATGTAAGCAAGTATGTATGTATGTATGTATGTATCTCCTTCCACATATGGACAAACCAGATTGGTTTTTACGTACGAGTGCAGCAAGTTTCGTCTCTCTTCTGGAAGGTTAATTGTACTTATTTGAAGGAAATTTTGAAAACACATGATACCATCTTGAAATCATTTCATATGAGTTATTTCAATCTGTTTTCAATAAAATGATAATGTTACTGATACAAAGATTTCCAAGGAATATGTTTGCACTAAATTGGCATTTCATTTACAAATTGCGGACAGAGGCAATACAAAAAAGAAAACAAGGTATGAACGACAACGTTTGGTATTTGACATTACATGGAGATGATATGGTGAGTCTGATTGAATTTCACATACATGGTCCGGATGTAGGCAATTTTGAAGATATGTTTCAGAGTCTTTTTTATAACTGGCATGTTGGAAAATAGTACAAGTTGTTTCTTGTTGATTTTGTAATGATCGGTGTCACTTTGCTACCACGAAACCAAGTGTAAGTAAATATGTGCCCTGAAGCAGGATACCCAATTAAAGAATATAATTTATAAGGATATAGGGTTCTATTTTAGAATCACTTATGAAAGAATTGATATTGGCATGAAATGGTGTGTGTAGTGAACTTGACAAATTATATTTGACGGCACTAGATTTCATTACAAGGAAGACTGTGTGTTTCTTTTCTTTTTCATCAAGAATCAGAACGATAATGTTCATGCGAACGTTTATTTTTTCTTGAAGTAATGATAGTTGTATCAGCATCAATCGCGCTGCTTGACTGTAGTTAGCAGTGAATGAGAACATTCAAACGGCAAAACGTCTTTACATTTGATGAGGTCAATAGACATGATTCAGATGTAGGTCTTAGGATCATATATATTGTGAAGGATCGCGCTGTCCCTTAACATACTCTTGCTCTCATTAAACAATGCATCATACTTCCAAGACATTTTGTCCTTAACATTTGGACGAGAGATCCAAAGAAGGAAAAGAAGATATGTAAACTTTCGAAGATGCGAACTCTTTCAGTTTCTTCACGGTAAAAAGTATATTCACATTAGTCCATCATATGCAGGTGTATACGGACAATGGATTGCTGCATGGATTGTCAGTGAATTTCGTCAGAAATTTATGTCATACTTCAATATGACATGGAGGTTTCTTCTTTCTTCTACAAAAGCGTACAGATCGTGAACAGCAAATATGACAGTTACGATAATATAAATGGATATTCTTTACAAGGTAGATGTGCAGATCACGTCCTCGTAGCTCCAAGAACAAATATGTCGGTACTCCTAAAACCTACACTGTTTTTCTCTATTCAGCCTTTCGTACCTGGGGATTATCACTATATATCCAAATTTAGCAAGGGATGTATCTTTAAATATTTCGTTAATTTCTAATACGACGGAAATTATGTTACTACTGTTCAGGAGTTCTAGAACTGTTTCGATGGAACTGTACTACATTATCCAGAGAACGAAAGCAATACGGCCTATGAAGACCTTCTTCTGGGCAACATTCCGGAAATTGTGTCGTTGGCTGATGATCCATTATACTTTGATTGGACTGGAAGAATTTCAACTCCGTTGTTTTTGTTCCCGAAAGAAACGTCAGGATATACGTCATGGTGGCCATGTTCGATTCCGATCTGGAAAAATAAAAGTATGTAAATATAATTTTCTATCTGCAGGTCTTCCGAAAGATATAATTTGGATTTAATGTACTATAAATAGTTAAGAATAATATTTTCTTCAATTTCCATTGTTATGAATGTATTTACATCTTTTTTGAATGTATCTTCCTAATGATTCATACCTTTATATCTGGTATTTTGTGCGTGTTGTTTGAGGCGTCTTTTAGGAAAAAAAATCCGAAAATCAATTCTAGGAAACATTACATAATATTTCCAAGATTGTGAACGTTTATATACATATTGATATATAGTATTATGCATGTACGTTTTTGTGGCTCTTAAAGATGCAAACTAATTGCATAATTATGGGATTACTTGTCTTTTAAGGTATTAATAACCAGAAGTTTCAAAGATAGAAACCTTTACCTTAGTACAATGGAAAACATCTCTTTAGGGCCAAATGTTTGAAATAAGATTCACTGATCTTGAAGAAACCAGACAATTTATAGATTGTCTTTTGTGTGTTAAACAGTCCATCCTTTTCGGCAAGAATTGCATAATCACCAGGAAGTCCACTCAACTTAAATATGTTTTTCAAATTGCGTTTAATTTCTGTCATATCTTCAGTGTTCATTCATGTGCCCTTCTCAGCCACTATGTTGTGCTTTGCCTGTAATCCTGATAAAGATGGCACGGGGACATTTCAACTTGTAATAACATTAATAACTCCTGAACTAATAACTCCAGAGTTCCTAAGTCCAACATGTATTGCTCTAATAATCATGGCAGCTTTTCTCCCTTTCTCATGTGAATATATGGTTTTTTAAAAATAAGTTTCTTGCTTCACTTAAATAATCTCAGGAATCACATTTTAGTCTTTATCTCTACACACTAGGCCACATTGTAACTCGGAATGACGGACGAAAAACACATTGCCGTCACAGTCTTAATTCTTTGTGTTAAGTCCTTTTGTTGTCTCATTAAATACGTCACACAGTATTCTTAGATGAAAGAGCTTGGCATGTGTTCAGCGCTAGTGCCTATAACGGATGAGAGTCTTGAACATCAAATTCCACAAACTGCTCCACTAGGTCGGGAGATGGCAAACGAGGTCTAAATCACTCTAGCTGTGGGATTCCGCAAATTGTCAGCAGTATATTGAAAAGTCCCCTTTCCTTCATCTCCTTCCACATATGGACAAACCAGATTGGTTTTTACGTACGAGTGCAGCAAGTTTCGTCTCTCTTCTGGAAGGTTAATTGTACTTATTTGAAGGAAATTTTGAAAACACATGATACCATCTTGAAATCATTTCATATGAGTTATTTCAATCTGTTTTCAATAAAATGATAATGTTACTGATAAAAAGATTTCCAAAGAATATGTTTGCACTAAATTGGCATTTCATTTACAAATTGCGGACAGAGGCAATACAAAAAAGAAAACAAGGTATGAACGACAACGTTTGGTATTTGACATTACATGGAGATGATATGGTGAGTCTGATTGAATTTCACATACATGGTCCGGATGTAGGCAATTTTGAAGATATGTTTCAGAGTCTTTTTTATAACTGGCATGTTGGAAAATAGTACAAGTTGTTTCTTGTTGATTTTGTAATGATCGGTGTCACTTTGCTACCACGAAACCAAGTGTAAGTAAATATGTGCCCTGAAGCAGGATACCCAATTAAAGAATATAATTTATAAGGATATAGGGTTCTATTTTAGAATCACTTATGTAAGAATTGATATTGGCATGAAATGGTGTGTGTAGTGAACTTGACAAATTATATTTGACGGCACTAGATTTCATTACAAGGAAGACTGTGTGGTTCTTTTCTTTTTCATCAAGAATCAGAACGATAATGTTCATGCGAACGTTTATTTTTTCTTGAAGTAATGATAGTTGTATCAGCATCAATCGCGCTGCTTGACTGTAGTTAGCAGTGAATGAGAACATTCAAACGGCAAAACGTCTTTACATTTGATGAGGTCAATAGACATGATTCAGATGTAGGTCTTAGGATCATATATATTGTGAAGGATCGCGCTGTCCCTTAACATACTCTTGCTCTCATTAAACAATGCATCATACTTCCAAGACATTTTGTCCTTAACATTTGGACGAGAGATCCAAAGAAGGAAAAGAAGATATGTAAACTTTCGAAGATGCGAACTCTTTCAGTTTCTTCAAGGTAAAAAGTATATTCACATTAGTCCATCATATGCAGGTGTATACGGACAATGGATTGCTGCATGGATTGTCAGTGAATTTCGTCAGAAATTTATGTCATACTTCAATATGACATGGAGGTTTCTTCTTTCTTCTACAAAAGCGTACAGATCGTGAACAGCAAATATGACAGTTACGATAATATAAATGGATATTCTTTACAAGGTAGATGTGCAGATCACGTCCTCGTAGCTCCAAGAACAAATATGTCGGTACTCCTAAAACCTACACTGTTTTTCTCTATTCAGCCTTTCGTACTTGGGGATTATCACTATATATCCAAATTTAGCAAGGGATGTATCTTTAAATATTTCGTTAATTTCTAATACGACGGAAATTATGTTACTACTGTTCAGGAGTTCTAGAACTGTTTCGATGGAACTGTACTACATTATCCAGAGAACGAAAGCAATACGGCCTATGAAGACCTTCTTCTGGGCAACATTCCGGAAATTGTGTCGTTGCCTGATGATCCATTATACTTTGATTGGACTGGAAGAATTTCAACCCCGTTGTTTTTCTTCACGAAAGAAACATCAGGATATACGTCATGGTGGCCATGTTCGATTCCGATCTGGAAAAATAGAAGTATGTAAATATAATTTTCTATCTGCAGGTCTTCCGAAAGATATAATTTGGATTTAATGTACTATAAATAGTTAAGAATAATATTTTCTTCAATTTCCATTGTTATGAATGTATTTACATCTTTTTTGAATGTATCTTCCTAATGATTCATACCTTTATATCTGGTATTTTGTGCGTGTTGTTTGAGGCGTCTTTTAGGAAAAAAAATCCGAAAATCAATTCTAGGAAACATTACATAATATTTCCAAGATTGTGAACGTTTATATACATATTGATATACAGTATTGTGCATGTACGTTTTTGTGGCTCTTAAAGATGCAAACTAATTGCATAATTATGGGATTACTTGTCTTTTAAAGTATTAATAACCAGAAGTTTCAAAGATAGAAACCTTTACCTTAGTACAATGGAAAACATCTCTTTAGGGCCAAATGTTTGAAATAAGATTCACTGATCTTGAAGAAACCAGACAATTTATAGATTGTCTTTTGTGTGTTAAACAGTCCATCCTCTTCGGCAAGAATTGCATAATCACCAGGAAGTCCACTCAACTTAAATATGTTTTTCAAATTGCGTTTAATCTCTGTCATATCTTCAGTGTTCATTCGTGTGCCCTTCTCAGCCACTATGTTGTGCTTTGCCTGTAATCCTGATAAAGATGGCACGGGGACATTTCAACTTGTAATAACATTAATAACTCCTGAACTAATAACTCCATAGTTCCATAGTCCAACATGCATTGCTCTAATAATCATGGCAGCTTTTCTCCCTTTCTCATGTGAGTCTATGGGTTTTTTTAAAACTAAGTTTCTTGCTTCACTTAAATAATCTCAGGAATCACATTTTAGTCTTTATCTCTACACACTAGGCCACATTGTAACTCGGAATGACGGACGAAAAACACATTTCCGTCACAGTCTTATTTCTTTGTGTTAAGTCCTTTTGTTGTCTCATTAAATACGTCACACAGTATTCTTAGATGAAAGATCTTGGCATGTGTTCAGCGCTGGTGACTATAATGGATGAGAGTCTTGAACATCAAATTCCACAAACTGCTCCACTAGGTCGGGAGATGGCAAACGAGGTCTAAATCACTCTAGCTGTTGGATTCCGCAAATTGTCAGCAGTATTTTGAAAAGTCCCCTTTCCTTCATCTCCTTCCACATATGGACAAACCAGATTGGTTTTTACGTACGAGTGCAGCAAGTTTCGTCTCTCTTCTGGAAGGTTAATTGTACTTATTTGAAGGAAATTTTGAAAACACATGATACCATCTTGAAATCATTTCATATGAGTTATTTCAATCTGTTTTCAATAAAATGATAATGTTACTGATAAAAAGATTTCCAAAGAATATGTTTGCACTAAATTGGCATTTCATTTACAAATTGCGGACAGAGGCAATACAAAAAAGAAAACAAGGTATGAACGACAACGTTTGGTATTTGACATTACATGGAGATGATATGGTGAGTCTGATTGAATTTCACATACATGGTCCGGATGTAGGCAATTTTGAAGATATGTTTCAGAGTCTTTTTTATAACTGGCATGTTGGAAAATAGTACAAGTTGTTTCTTGTTGATTTTGTAATGATCGGTGTCACTTTGCTACCACGAAACCAATTGTATGTAAATATGTGCTCTGAAGCAGGATACCCAATTAAAGAATATATTTATAAGGCTATAGGGTTCTATTTTATGATCACTTATGTAAGAATTGATATTGGCATGAAATGTTGTGCGTAGTGAACTTGACAAATTATATTTGACGACACTAGATTTCATTACAAGGTAGACTGTGTGGTTCCTTTTTTTTTCATCAAGAATCAGAACGATAATGTTCATGCGAACGTTTATCTTTTCTTGAAGTAATGATAGTTGTATCAGCATCAATCGCGCTGCTTGACTGTATTTAGCAGTGAATGATAACATTTAAACGGCAAAACGTCTTTACATTTGATGAGGTCAATAGACATGATTCAGATGTAGGTCTTAGGATCATATATATTGTGGGGATCGCGCTGTCCCTTAACAGACTCTTGAACTCATTAAACAATGCATCATACTTCCAAGACATTTCGTCCTTAACATTTGGACAAGAGATCCAAACAAGGAAAAGAAGATATGCAAACTTTCGAAGATGCGAAATCTTTCAGTTTCTTCACGGTAAAAAGTATATTCACATTAGTCCATCATATGCAGGTGTATACGGACAATGGATTGCTGCATGGATTGTCAGTGAATTTCGTCAGAAATTTATATCATACTTCAATATGACATGGAGCTTTCTCCTTTCTTCTACAAAGGGGTACAGATCGTGAACAGCAAATATGACAGTTACGATAATATAAATGGATATTCTTTACAAGGTAGATGTGCAGATCACGTCCTCGTAGCTCCAAGAACAAATATGTCGGTACTCCTAAAACCTACACTGTTTTTCTCTATTCAGCCTTTCGTACTTGGGGATTTTCACTGTATATCCAAATTTGCAAGGGAAGTATCTTTTAACATTTCGTTAATTTTAATACGACGGTAATTATGTTACTACTGTTCAGGAGTTCTAGAACTTTTTCGATGGAAAACATACTACATTATCCAGTGAACGAAAGCAAAACGGCCTATGAAGACCTTCTTCTGGGCAGGATTCCGGAAATTGTGTCGTTGCCTGATGATCCATTATACTTTGATTGGACTGGAAGAATTTCAACTCCGTTGTTTTTCTTCACGAAAGAAACATCAGGATATACGTCATGGTGGCCATGTTCGATTCCGATCTGGAAAAGTAGAAGTGTGCAAATATAATTTTCTTTGTGCAGGTCCTCCGAAAGATATAATTTGGATTTAATGTACTATAAATAGTTAAGAATAATATTTTCTTCAATTTCCATTGTTATGTATGTATTTACATCTTTTTTGAATGTATCTTCCTAATGATTCATACCTTTATATCTGGTATTTTGTGCGTGTTTTTTGAGGCGTCCTTTAGGGGAAAAAATCCGAAAATCAATTCTAGGAAACATTACATAATATTTCCAAGATTGTGAACGTTTATATACATATTGGTATACAGTATTGTACATGTACGTTTTTGTGGCTCTTAAAGATGCAAACTAATTGCATAATTATGGGATTACTTGTCTTTTAAAGTATTAATAACCAGAAGTTTCAAAGATAGAAACCTTTACCTTAGTACAATGGAAAACATCTCTTTAGGGCCAAATGTTAGAAATAAGATTCACTGATCTTGAAGAAACCAGACAATTTATAGATTGTCTTTTGTGTGTTAAACAGTCCATCCTCTTCGCCAAGAATTGCATAATCACCAGGAAGTCAACTCAACTTAAATAATTTTTTCAAATTGCGTTTAATTTCTGTCATATCTTCAGTGTTCATTCCTATGCCCTTCTCAGCCACTATGTTGTGCTTTGACTGTAATCCTGATAAAGATGGCACGGGGACATTTCAACTTGTAATAACATATATATCTCCTGAACTAATAACTCCATAGTTCCATAGTCCAACATGCATTGTTCTAATACTCATTGCAGCTTTCCAATCTGAATGGATCGGTACAAGTAGGTTTCTTTCTTCACGTAAGTTATCTCAGTAATCACATTTTAGTCTTTATCTCTCAACACTAATCTGCATTGTAACTCAGAATTATGGGCGAAAAACACATTTTCGCACTGTCTTAAATCTTTGTGTTAAGTCCTTTTGAATACTTTACACAGTATTCCAAGATGATAGAGCTTGATACGTGTTCGGCGCTGGTGTTTATAACGGTTGGCAGTCTTAAACATCATGTTCCACAAACTGCTCCACTAGGTCGGGAGATGGCGGACGAGGTCTAAAGCACAATAGCTGTGGGATTCCACAACTTGTCTGCAGTTTATTAAAAATCATCTTTCCTTCATCTTCTTCCACATATGCATCAAAAGTCATATTGCTTAATCTTGTTATTGTTGTTTTTTGTATAAAATCACTGAATTGGTCACTTTGCCTATCTTTTGTCTCTTTGCTCTTTTTGCAAGGTTGATGTCGTGGCTTGAATTATATTGTTCACAATTTTTGAAGCAATTTCTATTTACCTACTGTTACAAATTTACAATTGCAATACTGAACATCATTAAAATACATTCAGATCACATATATCATACGCACTACTCACCTTTAGACAAGCAAGCGTGATTTTGTGTCTTCAGGTGGTCTACAGATGAAACTTACTTGATGTAATGAAACAATTATCTAAAGCCTAGCTAACGTACTCCTTCCATTTCATCGGGCTACTACCTAAGTGTTAATTGGATCTGCAGTCTTTCTTGTTTCATTAGTAGACGAAGAAAATGGAAATTGTTGCACTTTTCTACCAAAAATATTTATATAAATATTATAATAAGTGATAAATACAAATTTTGGAATAACTGAAATAATATCTGAATTTTGTATGCATAGTCTGATTAAAAATTACGGTAAAAGTTGTTTGAAATGAATACTTTGTTCGTTATTGAAATTTTAGCTTTCCTCAGATCGGGTATATGTGACCAAATGTGCCAATGCACAATCCACAGTACAAAGGAGACAACTCAAGAATGTACTACATCTTGCAAGGATACTAACACAAAGTCACTTCGGCTTTTTGCAACAGGCTTTCTACATTATATATATGTTAAGTTATGCTAAAAGTAGATACATTTAATTTTCCTTATAGACATCGCTACATTTATTGTGACAGCAGCTATTCCTGCATCATATAGTATTTCCCGCAATTAAATGTTATAATCTTTCTCTTTTTGCCTGAACAAACATGCCCAGTATCAGATGTCATTTTGCACGCTTTATCAATGAGTCAGTATTTAACATGAACGAAACTGTGTTTAGTGTTGCCAGCTCTGTCGCAGTAATCTGTCATTTCTGGGGAGTAAATCGACCCATATGTCATTGACTTTGCTAACCTAAAAAACGGATTGTCAATTTTGAAAGACCGAACGACCAGAAAATGCAACATAAGGAATGCTGACATTTTCTTAATTTTGTTCCAAGAGCTAAATATCAAGACAGGAATAGTGAGAGTAGAGGTACATTGTATGGTTTAGATTTTTATAGGTGGGATACATCAGCCCTTCTATACCCCATGACTTTAGAATTTTTGGTCTCGATCGTTCCATATTTGTGCATGCGTAGTTGGGTTTTAAAAATATAATTTCCAGCGGGTAATCGCTAGGATTTATATTATTAAGTCTCTCCAGGAATCAACGTCGCTACGGGATTTTTCCAGCTCGCGCAGTGATGTGTATCGAGAGTTAATAAATCGGCTGCGCCGATTTCAGTGCTGCACTCAAGCCCCGATTATTGCTTACAACTATACTCCTATAAAAACACAATTATTGATCGCCAACGACTGTGTAAACGATAATACTGATATTATTTTCTCCGCAGCTGAGTTAGAGTTATATTGTTTGGAGCTGAATATTTTACACCGGCGTAGTCTGAGAATATGTTTCGCTGACAGAAAATATATTATACCAACTGCCGCAGAGAATGTTTTTATGTTACATATTTATCCTGGTATGTATAAATGCGAAAAATCCACATAGTCAGGAATAAATCTGCCAGACCAGTGGAGTGTGCGAAACGTCACAGACAAGATAAAATCATTGTTTCGTTTAAATGCATCATGCATAAGAGGCTCGAAAGATGATATATGATTTTTCAAATACATATCCGGTGCATCTTGATAAAATAATCAACTTAGGGATTATCTTGGGAAAAACAAGCATCCTGAAAAAAGTATTATTTTATATTGTGCAAGATAAAATAAAGTCGCTAACGTTGACTAAATCGTCTAGTACAGATATCAAAACGAGCGCATGCCATAATGATGATGACGATGACACCGAAACATCAAACGAATATTCTAGCAACAGCGAAGATCACAAAGAACAAATCAGTTAGAGAAATGCTTTTGGTATAATATATAAAAATTCTCATGACACTCGAGCGTATGCAGAATAACGAATTTATTTATAATGATAAAGAATATCGGGAAATGAAGATACAAAACCCAAACAGTCAATACTCGAAGACGGCACGGAAATTATAATGAATTTTAGATTCGATCTAAATTATAAAAGTTATATTTAATCTGCGCCAGAAAATCGTATCGACATTACAACACTCCTTCGGAGTTAAAGCTGATAATATTGTCCATGCACATTTGACTATGGCACTTAATCGCATGTCATCAGACAAGGATGGATTTAAAACTCAAACCACGTCTCTTCATGGTGGTCCACTTATAATCACCAACCGCAACGATGCCAAGGATAGCAACGAAGCAATCGATAAAGGTAAGGAAAATATTTTCCACACATTGGAAAAATTTACCAACTCAGGTTCAGGATGGACTCTTGACAGATGTATGGAAGTTCAAGTACATACTTTCCCGTACGAACCATTCCTCTGATCAAATGATATACCAACGCCAGACTATGTGCAGCGGTCAGTAATAAATTTTAAAAAACGACGACAATCGATGCTTTGAATGGGCGATCGTGTCAGCGTTACATCCCGCGCGTGACAATACAGATCAGCCGCGACAATACCAGCAATATCTGAAATAACTCAATTTTGGCAACATTGAATTTCCGAAGCAGGTTACAAAGGCTACACTGAACAAGTTTGAAGAACTTAACCCAGATATCGCCGTTAACGTGTACACTTGGCACAAAGTCTTTTATCCACTTGTACACTACCTACACGTACGAAACAAAAATTCGCATAGACGAACCCAGATTGATCTGCTGTTGATAAGCGACATGAATGGTTCAGAGTCCTTATATCACTACATTTGGATAAAGAATCTTTCCCGCGTGCTTAACCGACATAGCAAGCACACGGGTAACAAGTTTCCATGCAGACGTTGCCTGCATTTATTTAGCTCCCAACAGGGGCTTGACAAACATGACTTTTACTGCGGTGGAATTAGTGAAAAACCACAGCGTACAATTATGCTAGAACCCGGCAAAAATATTTTTTTAAATTTACCGTGGTGCAACAAAAAATGAAAGTCCGGTATATTATCTACGCGGATTTTGAGAGCTTAAACGTTCCCGTGAACGACCAAGAATCCCCCACAGTTCAATCAAACACAGTCCAAGTTGCTGAACAAATTCCATGCCGTTTTTGTTTCATTGTCGTCAGATGCGATAGACAAACTGAGCCACCAATGTAGTATTGTGGCAAAGGATCGGTTTAGGTGTTTCTTAAATCGCTTGAGGAGATCCCGAAATGTATCCAAAAACAGCTCTATTTGCCAACAGACATCATCATGACCCGCGATGATATTGATGAGTTTTCCAAGAGAACTTATGGCTGGATTTTGTGATGGTCCCTTTGAGACTAAAAGTTCCAAAGTTCGCGATCACTGTCATATCACTGGTCCGTACAGAGGAGCCGCGCACAGCACATGTAATCTACAGCTGCGAATTTACCCAAGTAAAACAAGAATTACTGTAGTGCTTCAAAATCTGCGTAGGTATGATGGCCGTTTAATAATGCAAGAAGTAGCCACGGCACCAATAAATGTCATCCCCAATAACATGGAAAAATACATGACTTTCAAACTGAGTCAGCTGCAGTTCATCGATTCGTTACAGGTTTCGAATTCATCATTGGAAAAACTAGCAAACAACCTTGCAGCGAATGGCAATGCTCGTTTTACAATTAGTCGTCAAAAAGGAGGTGCTTTTAATGAATCATTAAATTCCGAGGGAAGTTACCCGTATTGACCAGACCAAAATAAAAAAGGTCTGCCTTACTGCTTCGTAAAGGAGTATATCCATAGGAATACACGGATTCTTTTGAAAAATTTAACGAAACAAAGTTGCCCCCATGGGAGTGTTTTTTATTCAACACAGAAGTGTGAAAAATTAAGTGTTACAAACGAAATGAATGCAATAAATGTCTGGTCGCTTTTTGTTGTCGACTTCTTGGTGACTATCACGATCTGTATTTGCACACTGATGTGTTGCTGCTAGCGGATGTTTTTGAGGCATCTCGCAATACTGTCATGAGTGTGTACAAGCTCGATTCCGCGCACTACTTTACGTCACTAGGAATGTCCTGGGATGCATTGCCATTAATGACAAAAGTGGAACTTGAGCTGCTCACCGATATTAATATACATCTGTTTGTGGGACGTGGTATCGGCAGCGGAATTGCAATAGTGAGTCATCGTCGTGCTTGAGCTAACAACGCGCGTGTGGATGGATACGACAAAACCAAACCAAACAGCCACATCATGTATATTTTTAATTATGGTAGACTTGTTGCCGTACATAGTAAAAAATCAAAACTGAAGCTGACAAAGCCTATCTACCTTGGCGCGTCCGTGTTTGATCTTTCAAAACTGCTCATGTGTGAGTTTTACTATGACAAAATTAAACCGTGTTAAAATCCTTTACACCGATAAAGATTCACTGCTGATGCATATAACCACCGATGATATGAACGTGGACATAGCTGAGCCAAGTTTGGTAAACGAATTTGACAACAGCGATTATCCCAAAAGTTATCCGCTACAAAGCTATACAACAAAAAAGTCGTAGAGAAATTCAAAGACGAGTGCGCGGGTGATCCTTTCAAAATGTACTCGATCGTGGTAGGACCAAAGAACATCAAAATGGCGAAAGGAGTTCCCGGAGTTATTGTGCAAAATTATCTCACACACGAGATGCCTGCGTAATGTCTTCTCGAGCGACGCAAATGCACACATATGGCCAACATGATCAGGAGTAAAAAAAACATCACTTGGGTGTATACCGATGCACCAAGGTGAGTTTGTCACCGCTAGATACCAAACGATGGATATTTACCGACGGAAGTATCACTTACGCGTACGGGCATCATGCGATTGCAAATCCACTTCCAGTTGACGTCGGTGGGCTCGCACACTGATGCGATACACTAGCGTAAATTAGATCTTGGTGGCAGTTCCGTATTCGAGAGAACGACTTGTAATTCCTCCCGCACAAATGCTCTACTTGGTGACTTTGCCTATTGCTCATCTACAGGCGCAAAATGATAACGTGTTGGTAGCCTTGGAAAGTCAATCCGATCAGCAATTGCAAATACATCGATGGACCATAGCGGGTCTGTAGCACGACGTTGCCCACACTCTAACTTCCCAGGTGAATACAGATACCGAACAAAATTGTTTCCTAATGATTGTAATATTGGTGGTTGTGAAATCATTTTGCACAACGGTGACAGTATTTCGTTGAATCGAATCAGCGGATTTTAATCATATCGCGCGTGTGATTTCATTATTCAGCGCTGTTATAACTGATCCAAACCGTGTTACCAACTCGCGAGATTGCTCTGCGACCCAAGACCTCATTAACAGTTCCTGTGCGTATAGATGCCCGAATAATCGCTCCGCAAGCGTGCGGTTAAATCGTTCCACAATAGCTTGGTCACGATGTATATTAACATGTCCAACAAGAACCCGCACATGGTGCTTTGTCAATAGCGCAGCAACAGATGCGAGAAATTCTGTACCTGGATCCACTTGTAATAACCGTAGTCATGTTAGTGGTCCGCGTGTGTAAATACTTTTAAGCGCATCTGCAACACCAGCCGAATCTTTAGACGTCAGCGGCTCCGCTTCCTTCTATCTGCTAGCGATATCTGCAATGGTTAACGCGTACCCAATCATGTGGGAGAAACAAAATATCAGCCTGGTGAACTTCATTAGGTGTTTGGACATCAAACCAAACACGTGAAATCTTTCCTGGCACGGGGAGGTAAATTTGTCACAGAGCTTGTTTGCCCAACCATGCTCGAGCGATACCATGGTTGACCTCTGCCGCGTTTGCTAACTTTTCAACAGCAGCTTCACCTTTCCAATAATCGCGCGGACTGTAGCATATTTTTTATAATACCCGTTCAGCAACTACAATCTTTTTATCCATGTTTGTTTATTATATCAATATATTTTATCTTCAATGAGTGGAAGAACGGAGTGGACTTTGTCCACCACCCACAACAATCTTAGCATTCATACCTCCTTTGATGATCCATCTACCGATTCTTTCTCCGAGTGTAGGATTGAGCGCATTCAAATCATGGATGAGATCTACATCGGCACGTTGACACGCACGGATATCATTTGAGACTTTGTAAGCAAGATCATGTCGGTATTATGCAGCATCGATGAAGGTTTACGAGTACTTTTCCGCGGGCTGGTCGATTGTTAGAATCAAGTCGTATGTACATCAGTGTACCAGGTCCACAGTAATTTTATCCGGAAATATGTTTTTCACCAGGATATTTACTCCATGATCTCCTGGGTAGTTTCGCTAACTCGACCGCGACATCACCGCCGCCGACTTTTTGTTTAAACCATGTGCGTGAGACGCGTTTGCGTCCGCCAATGGAACTCAAAGTTCCAATGAATGTGAACTTCTTTGCTCCACATCGAACACAAATTCCAACGATCGCGGATTTACCATTACGTTTTTGAACTCGAGTTGTATTAGCAGTACGTGTTTTTGTGCAGCATCATACACAATATGAAGACATGATTGTATTATACAACAATTTTTTTGACATTTAACATGACATCACGAAAAAGAAAACATGAAGACACTTTTGGAAAAAACAAAGCTGCTTTGGGAAAAAAACAAAGATTTGAAAAGCTCCGATTTCCCCGTCATAGATTTGTTCCTGCAGGCAGCGCCCAAATGACTCAAGCAAGGCTCCTTGTTTCCAAACTCGGTACGTGCGTTGCTTATTGGTCCGTTCGGCTCAGGAAAAACCCAACTTTTGTTGAATATGATTTTGCAATGGTTGATGTAGAATCACCTGTATGTGATTTGACCGTCGGCGGATGATCAACCGTGTTATGACGTACTCAGGGATTTCTCAGAAGCGCTTCAGGCATCACCAAGAAGTAAATCGTCCACGGTTGATTTCTTTTCCACAATCGATGAAGCACCTACGATTGATGATCTTGATTCGAGCGAGAACAATTGTGTCGTGTACGATGATGTAATGCTTGAACACCAAATCAATCCAGCGCGAATATTTTCTCGAGGTCAACACAAGAACACAGATATGATCAATTTGACGCAACGATACGCACATGTACCTAAAGTGATTCGGGACAACTGTAATTGATGATATTTGTTTGTGTTGACGCGCACGGTCTCTCAGATACGCACTGGACCTGGTGCGCTGGCGACCACTCGTGTGATGAGTTTCGAAATATGTTCGTGGAGGCCACGTAAGACCCGTATTGTTTCCTCACTATTGACTTGACTGGAGCCTCCGGCTCTACCGGGGGAAGATATCGAGTCGGTTTGGATAAACCAATTTAACACCCATATAAAATATATAAAATGACGAAATCCGTCAGCGATGCTTTAGAGGAAACTGCAGACCGACATCGCAAAGTCGTACGTGATCAACTGGAATTGCTACGAGAGTACATGGATGTACGCAAACGTGTCAAAGATATGTTACAGTCGAAATATGTGTCAAAGATATGTTACAGTCGAGACACGTTGCACGATAAGATCGCACAGCGGGCTTCGAACAAACATGGTACACCGTTGATTAAACCCACGAGCGAAACCGCGGAACGTTTTACAGCAATGATGGGAACAAAGATAAACCGGGTCCAATTCGTAAGATATCCAAACGCACCAAAGTAATAAAGGGTAATTGGTTGGAAGTGCGTGTGCGTGTTGCACCTGAATAAGGTATGGTTGTTGAGCAATTGTACTACGCAATTCCATTATTAACAGAAGAATTATAATGGACCCTCAATGTTACATGCGTGAAAAAATAATGGGAGCGGAATTGCAACTGCGAGATGCAGTCGTTAACAGAACCGCTCTGCTCACGAAATACAAACGCGTATGTGTGGTCGTTGATGCTATTTGTGCATTTACCGCTGCAGCAACTGTTGCTCTGGGTCTTGCTGGAATCACGACGACGGCGACTATTATAAGTGCACCAATGGGAATTGTTGTCGGGGCTATATCGATAGTAACCAGTGTCACAGGCGGTGCTAGCAAAATAATTTCGATACGACTGCATTCCGAATTCGTGTTTATTCAGAACTTCTCGAGGCATCAAAAAATAGTCTCAGGACAATTGCGAAGCTGTACTCGATGGCTATTGAGGATTAAACCATTACCATGACGGAGTTCGAGACTATGTTGGCGGAAATGGAAAACCACCGACAACTCCGAGCACAGATACGAAACCGCGCTAGCGACCCAAAACAGGTATTGGTCAGTAACTCTCAATAATCATTAATGCGCTAGCTGGTTAATTTTGCTGCGTGAAATTCCCGTAGCGACCTTGATAGTATAAATTGTAGTGATTGCTGCGCTAGCTGGGAAATTCCCGGAGAGACTTAATAATAAAAATCCTACCGATTACCCGCTGGAAATTATATTTTGTAAACCCAACCGCGCATGCACTAATATGTGACGATTGGGACACAAAATACTAAAGTCATAGGGTATAGAAGGGCTGACGTATCCCAGATTTAGAAATCTAAAACATACAATGTACTTCTACTGTGATCCCCATTTTGCACTTATTTCCTTTAATTATGGCTCGAAATGTATATAGATAATATATAAGAATACTAATTGGTATAGGCAATAGGCAAGGATGATACTTTTATTGGAATATTTTGTCAGTTTTTACAAACATGTTTCAGTGGATGTGAAAGTTTGGTATGGCACAGTGAAACAAAGGTTGTGGGAGGATACACGATTAGATCCAACAAGAGGCTGTTCACTGTGGCAAGGTACACCTTGTGCTAGCAGACATCACAATTATGAGGTCAGACGTGTTAAAGTTCCAACTTGGACCAAATCTCGTACAGTTTATGTCCACCGTTTATCCCATAAAAGGCATCTATTACATTTAAAGTCTACCGCTCCATGATCTCCAGCACATTCAATCATCATGGTAGAGGGGATACAGGTCACGACAAGGACCTATGATATCGACTTGCTGGCCATTTTCTTACACTCACTCTATTTCCTAATTGGAATCTACTCGGATAAGTTCGAGCCTTAAGTCAGAACTTCGCTGAAGCTACTATCCTATCAAACATGTTTTGATAGCCCTATCTTCGGCATGCAGGGTGAGCCATTTGCAAGCCCTTTTAATTGACTTGAACTGTATCCAGTTTAAATTGGATGGTTCTGTGATCCTGATGACGCAACTCGGTTTCATACCTAAGATTTGGTTGCCATCGGCGAGCACCCAAAATGTGGTCATCCGCTCTCTCTCGTCAATTGATACGTCGAGAGAGACGGCGATATAAGATCCGGTTCGTGCTTTCAAGCACTACTTGAAACTCGCGAAGAAGGGTCGTGGTGCCCTACACCGGCAAAGAGAACATAACGTCTGAAGGCATAGTGGGTAATACTCTCGTCGTACTCTGAGGTCTCACACGACCAGATACGCCTCAATAAAATTTCAGCTAATTGAATTTGAGTGATCTCTGCGAGCCTTGCGTTCGAACGCAACTTTTCGATCCGAGACATTATAGAAGCCGTTGGCTGGCATGCACAGTTAACTGTGTCGCGGTTCTATCTGCGAGATCTCGCATCTCAGAGACGAGAATTGAATCTGGTAGGTTCAGTGGCTGCGGTTCAGATGACCACCAGTCCTATCTGACGTCAGCACCACCTCTCCACAGGTGTGAGCTTAGCGCTCTCGCTGGATTCGCCGGATTTCTTCTAAGTAAGAAAAACGTCATTCGTTTCTTTTATCCGTGTTCTGACATCGGTTGTGTTGCCTTCATGTTAGAAGAGGAACTGCAGTCGCTCTTTATTCCCTCAAAGCGTAGCCGCAATAGAGGTTGGGTGCTCACGCATTTCCTCCTCCTATTACCTATTCTCCTAACGTTAACGTTATCGGGAAATATATTCGACGGAGAAAGTATTTGTTTTAGTAAATCATGTTTCTCCGAGAATACTTAAAGATCACATTACTACTAAACCCTCCCACATATTCCCGCAAATGAGAGCATTCTTAACGATGTATACTAATAAACATCTGGTTGATGGATAGCCACCTACCATGGTATGGGGAGTAGATGTTTAAGAGTGTTTTTTTCCGGGAGGGCTGGATTAAATGAGTAGCGGAGCTTATTTTCCTCGGGTTAATGTGAGCGGGTAAGTATTCTCAGAGAAACATAATTTACTAAACATTTACTTCCATCGTCTTCTTCCACACATACATCAAAAGTCATCTTGCTTAATCTTTTGATAGTTGGATTTAATACAATATCGCTAAGTTGCTAACAAATCTGGATTTCTGTAGCTTCTTTGTTAATTATATAAATTTATGTAACGGGTAATGAGGATACGCGTCTTTTTAGTTGTTAAGATTAAACTCGTTACTTAACCACTTGCGAAAAAGTATTAATCATTGATTAAGGATTTAACATTTCACGGGGATTTTCTATTTTCATGAATCAGATTCAGTTTAAATTTCAACATGCTTGATCACTATTATTATTTTTAAGGGTCTAGGCTTTTTGTAAAATCAATATTCAATGCGCAGCTCGTAGCGAAATGATTAACACCCGATTAACTCATCTTTATAACGTCACTTGTAACCTCAGTGTATCATAGCTATGAACTCTGGTAGAAACTGGACATAAGATGACGCGACTGCGTCTTCTATTTATAAAATAAAATGTTCATACAATTTTAATAAGTGCATTACAGTGCTGTCAAAGAAAAGAAATTTACAATCTGCCGTAAATCGACCTCGCATGCTTTCTGTGTTGGAATTCTAATGTAAGCTCAATAATTATGTCATGGTGAAACAACATTCAGTCATATACATAATCTTTTTTCAATGTATCTGATAAAACAAAATATATAACCTTGGATCTGTGCAAATTTTATTATTTGTTATTATTATTTTATGGAGCGTTTATGACAGGGCGCTTTATTCTATTCTTTTATATTTAGGGCCACTTACATTGGGGATAGACATTTAAATAAGTGTAGCTCAGAAACAAGCACACCAACCTATAAATTGTAGGTTGTTTGGATCGCTTGAAGCCTGAGCTATGTAAAATTATAAGTTTTTTAAAAAATATTAAATATTCAAGCATTTCACAAGCGGTCATATTTCGGTCTATTTTTTAACGATAACATAATGTTACCGGTAAAAAAGATATTCACAGAATATATTTCCACTAAACTGACTTTTGATTCAAACATTTTATCTAGAGGCAAAAAGATAGAAAACAAAAATGTGTGAACGAGAATATTAGGCATTTAACATTTCTTCGAGATGATGTGGCGTATCTAAATGATTATCATCTGCATGGTCCTGATTTAGCCAATTACGAACATATGTTTCAGATTGTTGTTATGGTTACCATGTTGTGGTATAGCAAAATTCCTTTCTGGTGCATTTCGTGATGTTCGATTTCAATTTGCAATCAGGCACCATGTGTGTGTGTAAACGTCTGCTCTAAATTGGGGTACCCAATTAAAACACATTATTTATAGGAGTGAAATGTTTCATGATCTTTGATGCAAAAGAGGGTAAAGGTTTGATATTTTGGGTATAGTGAACTTGACAAATTATATTTGACGAGACTACCATTTCAATGCAAGGTACAATACATATTTTTTTTTATTTTTTTTTTTTATTTTTTCAGCAAGACGTACAACGATAATGTTTTAAGCGAACGTTTATTTATTTATTTTTGAGTAATGATAGTTTTATCAGGATCAAAAGCACTATCTGGCTGTATTTAACGATCACTGAGAGCATGAGCATGCAAACGCTAGAACGTTTTGACATGCATTGAGGTCAATCAATGTATTGAGATCAATCAGTGTGATTCAGAGGCGGATCTCACGATCCTATCGATTGCTGGAGATCGAGCACAGTCTCCTAACAGACTCTAGAGATCATTGAAAAATGCATCACATTTCCAAAACATTATTGTCCTTGACATTCGGATCAACAGATCCAAAAACAAAAATGAGGATTTGCAAACGTTCGAGGTCGCGAGCTCTTGTCAGTTTCTTCACGGTAAAAAGTACAGTCAGATTCAGCCATCACATGTTATGTATATTGAAAATGTCCAAATATATTTGTGATGATCGGTTTCGTGTGTGTGCAAACGTCTGCTCTGAATTGGGGTACCCAATTAAAACACATTATTTATAGGAGTGAAAAGTGTCATGATCTTTGATGCAAAAGACGGTAAAGGTTTGACATTTTGGGTATATACTGGATATATTTCACCGTATGGTACCATGTGTACAAAAGCCACTGGCTTCAACAAAAAAGGATTCCAATAGGGGCAATGTCACCACATCCCAAAACGTCACAATTGTGTACCCTAACCAGGCCGCTTGAGTTCCTGTACATATTCAGGCAGCAGAGCTAGTGCATTCCAACATGTGCAATGTTAACAGTTTTTCTTCTGTTTGGCATACCCTAAAACATAAAAATACCAAAGAGATTGAGTGCTGGGTCCTGCGGGAGGGTGCACGGTAGGCCTACCTAACCAACGGACCAACATGAACAAGGGATTCATACAGTGTACATGTAATATCATTGATCATTCGCCAGACATTACTGTCATACTTGTACGTTTCTCCTTTCTTCAACAGATGGATAAAGATGATGTACATCAAGTATGAAAGTTACGATTATATAAATGAATATTCTTTACACGGCATATAATGTATGAGAATAATCATGCACTAATAGCGCCAAGAAGTACTATCTCGATGCTTCTGAAAACAACACAGTGTTGCTCTATCCAGCCTGCAATACATTTGGATTTTCAGCAAATAAAAGCATTGACTACATTTCTTGAATAGGAGTATTGATAAAAAAAAACAAATATATTGAGCATCTACTATGAATGCAAATACATTTTTTTTACACTTCGAAATGAAGGTCTAAATAAGATATGGAAGAAATTTCAACAACGATATATAAGCTTTTGACCCAGTTATTGATTTACTTAAAGAAAATAACTTTGTTATACTCCAATAGAAATAGAAAGGTTTGGGTTAACCGCCATAAAATATCCACGAAATTGCAAGAATGGAGAATTATTAAGTTTTATAACTGTCGAGCTTTTGCTAAGTTAAGTATATTTTACTGAAAAACCAACAAAAGAAAGAAAGCAACTAGTAGAAATACTCACACAATAACCACTGCATCAATATAGACGTATTTGAACCAGTCCACATTGCGACCCGTAAGAAACATGACTCGGTTATTCAAACATCAACTAATTTCATCAATTGGCTACAACCCAGACCTAACGCCAATAACAATATTTCGGGCACTCATGAAAGATTGTATAAAAAATACACAGAGAAAAGAAGTGCAATATTGAAACCGTAAAAGGTTGTAGTAACCAAACAAGCTACGGGATTAGAATACGGATTTGCCACCTGTAACTATGCATTACTAGAAATATTCCATGCCTATGTTCTTTTCATTAAAATAAGACAATTATTACTTCTTTGTTTCACAACAACACCAGCAACAACAATAACGAAATTGATCACGATACAACTACAACAATAACTGCTAATAATATTAATAATAATAATTTTCCATCATTTATTTATTTATGGAAAAATCCACATTAAATCGCATACTGAATTTTACTAGCAAAATCTGAACTTTAAGTAATGTCTCGGAGATTCTACGTAAATATTTAAGAAGCAGCGGGAAGAGGGTATGCATTTTAGAGACTTTGTTTTTCAGTATTTATAATTAGTTCAGAAAATATGTGGAAAAAATTATATGTGTACAAATTGTCGGTATTACTGTCAACTTCGTCACTAGCAGCTGATACAAATCATATTCTCGATTACGGATGTTCAATATTTTCCTATAATACAAAAGCCAAACTGTTAAACCACAGTACATATACAGTGTAACCCTAACCCGTGCACACAATCCAACAGAACAATGTACGCAAAACTAAGTTAATACGTGTATTTCCGAAAGAGTATTATTTTTAAAACTGACAACAAAAACCCAAGGACACAAGCAAACGGGACAAGAAAAACAAAGCGAGGAAAAGTGAGTATAAGCCAGAATTAGATTTTTTTAAGATCTACTAAAATCAAAGGCATAAGTTACTTTAACCCTTAATAATAATAGCATTTATCTTAAATTTAACATCAATAAGAAAAGAAAACAGTTTAAAATATATGGGTTAATTAGCGTATGCCATGATATAGGAATCATACCACTAATTATTAACTGAGCAGGGTACAAGTCTCGAAGCGGGAGAACATTAGATACCATACTTAATAATTGGAGATCAGGTCATTGGCTATAATATCAGCTTAAATGTTTTTAATTTTTAATTTTCTGAGACTTTTATATGTGCTTTCAACTTCTACATAGATTCTCTCTATGCACGTACGTTTTCTTACGGAAGGCTAGAATCTTATTATGCCTACCCGGTGCAAAATTATGATTTATGATGATTAAGATAACTGCTACCGGTATCCTGATTTAGGGACATTTATCTCGAGAAAACGCCGCGAAGCACATACTTTTGATTATTCAATACGTTTGCGCTAACTTCAATTAAAACGTACATGTGTTGTTTACTGGGCGTCCTAGTGTACAAAATAGTTTCATTTTCTCTAACGTTAACGTGATGTCTACAGAAAATTATCTAGTGGTCTGATCCCTAGATTGTTGAAACAAATCTTTGTAAATTTTTTCATAGTATTCTAAAACTATAATCCTTCTCTTCGTGACAGAGAACACTTGAACTGTTGCCAGATAAACACTTAGGCAGAGGCATACACATAACGTAAAGGGGGTCTGAGCTGGTTATTCAAACTTGTTCTTAGTTGTGCGAGTACCATAAAAATAATCCTGGCTAAATTCTTAGCTGAATTTTTTTTTTTTTTTTAAAGTCTAATCAGATTATGTAAACTTTCAGAGACTTGAATGCCAAAATAATTTCCAAGACAAAAGTACAAGTTGCTCAATATTCTTCAAAATCTCAACATAAAAATACATGCAGATATAGAAAAGTATTTGAAAACGTACGAGCCATAACACATTCAAACAAACATCTTAAGAACAATAGCCAATATGATTTGAATAGATCGTTACTTAATCAGCGTAAACTGCTTTTTTTAGTTATAATTATGTTAAGATCCATACATGTATTATTATTATTATTATTATTAAGGCAGAAAGTATTTAAAAGAAATATGGAAAAAAATAACGTTATTTCCTCTTTTCCTAAACCTAAACTAACATGTAAGAATTTTTACCGGAATTATTGCTCGTGTTTATCTCGCCTGAACTAAGTACAGTAGAGCTTATCCTTTCACCCATGCGTCGGCGGCATTTACAACATCGTCTCTATCTCTCACATTCATTTAATAGTAAAAAACAAAAAGTTTTGTTCTTCTGTCACTGTTGTCAGCTTTATGCATCTGTTCTTCAGGGGAAATTGTTTCGATGTTCCTCAAATTATTATGAACCACTCGAGATGAAAAAGTATGTCAATGTGACCTCCTTTTATACAAATGACTTTTTCGTTATTGTTGGTTAATGCAAATGTACAAGGTTTGTTTTCCAAGCACATCTCCAGCTTTTGACTTTGTATGTTGATTTAAAATCGTCATGGTGTTTCTTGCATTAGTTTGAAGTACCCCAGGAAAATATAGATCACCGTAACCTACTTTTTTTACTTTAAATTACATAATGTTCTCTACAGGTAACCCAGTGTAAATGTTGTGTCTTTTTATGCCAGATTTCTAGCTGTAAGTATGCGGTATTAGTGGAACATAATCAGAATTACTCTTGAATTCATTTGTAAAAAAAAAAATGAAAGCTGGTCACAGTTACCTATTTTTCTAACACTTACAGCTTGTTTTGTTCACATATTAACTCCAGTATAAAAGCTTAGTCCTTCTCGACAATCTCCAACTATAGACATGACATCCATATGGAACCAAGCCACTGTGTTTTTGCATTATTCTGAACCACCCCAGGTGTATGTAGGTCACGGTGACCGATTTTTCTTAAACGTATGACTTCGTTATTAACCGGATATCCCCAGTGTAAAAGTCTTATCTTCCCGACAGATGTCCAGCTATAGGTATGCTCTGTTCATGGAGCGTGGTGAGGGTGTTCCTTGCGTCATTTTAAAACAAACCCAAGAGAAAGTTAGTCACAATGAAATACTTCTCTTACACTATTAATTTTATTCTTTACAGCTTAAGTCCAGCGTAACATAATTGCCTTACTGACAAATTTCCAGCTGTAGGTATACTGCAGTTATGGTTCCTTACATTATTCTAAAATTACCCAAGATAACTACTTTTCTGAAAATAATGATTTACAAGCAAACCAGTGCCAAGGTATTATTGTGCTGGCAGATCTCCAGCTGTAAGCGTGTCATTAAGATTTAAAGCGATAATAATGTTCATTGCATTATTGTGTCCGTCCCTCAAACAGCATTGTACAGGCGAGCTTGGTTGTTTTGCTGAAAACTTTAAATATCTATCCCAAAATGGACACTATAACTGGTGTAAGGCGATGACGCTAACAATTACTTTTGAGAAGCAAAAAAAAATTCATCAGTCATCATAACCTAATAAGTTTAAGGGACCCTTTAACCAAATATATATGTAACATTTTAATTCATCCTTCTCTGTAATCTTATGCAGATTCATTTCTGTTAACTTTATCAAAAGCTCCAATCCAAACATTATTATGGGTGAGGAAATTCAAAAATGAGAGATGAGTTATTTAAAGTGATTATAAACTTTTCATCACACTTATTTTTCCAAAAGGCGTAAGTAATCTCGACTATTGATATCGTAGATTTGTATTTCTATATTTCTGTCATCATAATTTAGCTTTTTATGTCATCAAAATTTAAGGAAAATGTTATGCCTGAAATGGTGAATTAAGTTGAGTCTAATCCAAATTATACCCTGGTCAGTATCTAATATTACATCATGTCTTATTCTCAGAAGATTTGTCTTGGGCTTTCCAGTGCTTATATCGAGTCAAGAGAACTTTGAAAATTAATATATGGCATCAGATGCAGATTACAGAGATGTTCAATGCCATCTACAGTAAGCGAAAAGGGACCAGCATATTGTGATATCAGAGTATTTCTATTATGTACCTTAGTTCTCGTAATACTTTTTCTTTTGTGATCAAATGGGTCAAGATCTTTTCACTTAATGCAAATATAGGAAGAAAAATTATAACCTGTTTACAACCTTGATGAACATGGTCTATTTACTATTGCGCGTGTGTGTGTGTGTGTGTACATATATATTCCAGAAAAGCTTAATTCAGAATTCCTGACGAATTTCACAAATCTGAAGCTATCGCTATAAAGGGATTGCCACATAATCAAATGAGTTCACAAAATCTATTACAACCCTCAAAGTAAACTTATTACACATCTTTGTTTAGAATACAAGGTCATCAAGACTATGAATATTTTTACCAATATCCCCGCGCGCCAGACCTCTCCCCCCCCCCTCGAAAAAAGATATTTCTTATTAATTATATGGTAAAACGAATTTTAATCTAATTGTCAGACATGCGGACACAGTCTTAAAAGAAACATTTAAAACGTAAATTGCTCTATATTTATTTTAAAGAAAATATTGCTGGATTGTTTCATTTAGGTACAAAAGTAATGATCCCTTCCGTCTGAATGGATGATAATTCACCAAAAATGTAGAAATAATTTATTGATGTGATTAAAAATATTCTTTGGACTTCTGATTAAGCTGCCAGTAGGCATTTCTAAGTCAGATATCATCTTATATATATATATATATATATATATATATATATATATATATATATATATATATATATATATATATAGAGAGAGAGAGAGAGAGAGAGAGAGAGAGAGAGAGAGAGAGAATATTTTCTTTTCCAACGTTTTTACCTGATATATTTCACCGTGTGGTACTAAAAGCGTGATATTTTAACGAGTGGCAAAGCCACGAGTTAAAATATATCGTTTTTGGTACCACAAGATGATATATATCCGGTATTTACGCAAGAAAAGAAATTGTCTTTTTATTATATACCAAACTTGCTACAGAATCGAAGCTTAGAAGATTAAACTCACTCTTCAGCACAACACCCACCCCCCTTTTTCGTAAATTCACATCACCTTCATAGGCTGATCATATAAATATCAGTGATTTAAAAGAGCGGTAGGATTGGGATGATCTAATCTATCGCATTAAATCACATTTTTGACATTTTGTACACTATTTGATGATATCTGACCACAAAGAGAGTCCGATTCAGCAATGCATCTCAGCGGGTTTATCACTGTTGTCAATGAAGTAAGGGGAAATAACTTCATAGAGACGCGAACGGCGTCGAGTCAAATTTTTCAGCAAAAATTAATTTCCATGTCTGGAATATAATGCAGTTTCTATTTATTTGTTCTAGCTCACAAAGTGCTCGTTCTTGTTGCTGCAGGTATAAAGCTTCTGATGGCAAACACAATCAAGCGTCGGATGGCATGATGGGAAATCTTTTATTTTCACATGTGAAAATATAAAGATTTATTTTTCACATATGGAAATATAGAAATGAAAAAATATGACAATTATTTCGGCATAGGTTTCTATATTTCACACTTAAGTATATAATATATATATATATATATATATATATATATATATATATATATATATATATATATATATATATATATATATATTCCAATATTTAGATGCTATTTCGCCATCATTCTTCCAATTTGCACGTGCCCTGTCATTAACTTCTTCCATCATTTACTTCTAATTTCCATTGACTGATTACTTTTATTTTAAAATATCTGAAACTTATCACTTCAGTTTCCTTAATAAGCCGTTTTTCCAAATGATTTTATATTGTTTCTGCTTATATGAAGAATATAAAATGGTTTTACCTCTAAATTCTAAAAGTATGGTCTCAAAAATAATTGATCATTTATACAAAACGCAAATTAGAATCTGGTAAATTTCAATATTTGAAGCATGTGCATGACAAATACTGTATTCTATGTAATACTTGAACATACAATAACAAGCGCACATCTCTCTTTTTGGTCAAAACTCGTATACAAATCTTCATTTACTAAGCGCACCTGTCTTGCTCCCAGTGTGCCTTTTGGAATAGCAGCGGCTGCTAAAACTCGACTAGAAAATTATGATTTTCGTGAAAATTACTACCATGCATGCCGGTTGTCTCGATACTATAGAACGTTTTGGTTAAATCAGTCTCAAAAATGAGATGTTCCGTGTTCTCTTTTGTCCGCGTGCATATTGGCGGAGAGAAACTACAAGTCTGAAACGGAGAGTTCCCAACGTGGACAAAGGGAGCTAACGTCTCTAATATGTATTGTAATAAATTTGGGTATGTTCCATTTGTATTTACGTATCCATTTATAGGTTCGTTAGATTTTAGTGATTAGTGGTTTGATTATGGTAAGTCGATGTTGGGAAAATATTTCCCAGCCCGAGTAATTAGCCAATTTCTAGGAACAGACGTCATACTTACAGTTTTTAAGAGACTTTGCAGTGGCATGGATTGGTTTCGTAGTTTGAGATGTGGGCAGATTAGCATAAGTAGCATAAGTGGGCATGGAGCCAAGTAGTTCCTATCTTAATTCAGATGTGTTGATTGATTGTGCCTTTCGGTGGGAGATATTCGTGTCAAGAACTACTGTTTTGCGCCATAGAATAATTGGAAAGAGGTCATCCCTTTGTTTGTAGATGCCTTTCAGTGTAGCAGTTGGTGGAAGTGTACATGCGAAACGTGGTTCAGATTGTTGTTTTTATTGACCCAGGGATAGAATCGGAAAATTGTCCCTGCATTGGGTGTTTGAATTGTGTTATGTGCTCCATGCCACGGCATGCTCACAAGGAACAGCCATGCAATTGTGAAGTTATAGTTGTGACATTGTGGTCATTAATTCATTGATTAGAGAAAAATTGTTTCAAGTCTTGGCGCGTTACGAGAGCTTACAGTTGACAACGAATGATGTCGGGAAGTCTTGGAAATAGGGGAAACAAGGCCAACCTCACGCAGGTGTTTGATTCGCTGGGTAGAGGAACCCCTGTGCGTGTTACAGTATGTAAACGGGATGGATGCCTTATTCATGACATCGTATTTGTTCGCTTATTCCAATGAAGTTTAGCCTCATAAAATGTACGCAGATTATAAGTTTTTAACGCGCAGTGCGACTATCAAGTCAAATACGGTATACCATTTTTACAGCTTCAAATTGTTTCTTTAACTGGAGAGACATAATCCCAATTCTTCCATCAAGAGTAATTGAATCGACAAAGTTGTATGTTTATCGCATTTTCCCAAATTATTGTAATCCTTAACAGGGATCGGACAGTATTGTATCATTCTTCGATAACAAATTTTGCGAAAACTGAAAAAAGATTCTCTGATATAAAAATAAAATCAAGTCTCTCTTGTTTAAATTGGTTCGTTTTCCTACATGTATATATTAGAGTTATAACATTAAGTTTCCTCCATATATCAATCATGGTATAATCTATACATAAATTAACAAGTGTCTCTCTTGGTCTTGGATTATCTATTGCTATATAATTCGAATCATCTATATATGGATCCTAAACTAAATTAAATTCACCTCCAATAATTATATTATCATGTATAAACTCGACTATATCATTTTGTATTTCGTACTAAATCCTCGTGTGTTCTATCGGATCATACAAATGATTAGTGTCAATAATGAGTTCTGAATGTATATGTAAAGAATACGTTTATTTCCTGTATCATCATTTTGTATTCTATGTACAGTAAACGGGAAATATTTATTTAGTAATATGGCTAATCCCACTGAACTTGAAACATAGTTAAAGTAACACTGATATCCTCATACAGATCGTACATAATTATCTTACTGTTTAGTAAAATGGGCATCCCGTAATAAATTAATCAAATATTTTGTTCTACTTTTCAGATAGTTAAATACGTATTTTCACCTGCTGAAACTCCCTTATCCCTGACAATTAATTGAAATAATCCTAATTTCAAGGGCACTTTACTTGTTTCGGCATGATATAACTTTTTTTTGTTTATGTGCCTCAAAACACCAAAATGAAACTAACCAAACCAAACCATCAGTTATACTATACTAGCTTATTATACTTGAAACTGAAGATACATCTAATAAATAAAACTATGCACAGAATTTGCCGATGTCATCTATTTACACTTGATATATGTATGAAATTTTCATGAATTACATAAGAGTTATTGCATTTATTTATACACAGATTAAAGCAATTGGTCACACAGATTATAGCATACTAGCGAATAGAAGCTGTTATAACCAAACTGAGAAACATAGGAAACAGAACAAGTATGCCGAAAGGTAAGACAAGGGCAAAAACGCATAACATAACATAGCAAAACTATCTCCATAGAACACAAAAGAAAAGTAAAATACTAAAAGAAATAAAACAAAACAATAAAGTACAAATAGACAAAGGAGGTTCATACCGTTTAAAACTATCAAAAATGAAGTTTTCCTTGGCTTATATGATATTCTAGATTATCCATTATATGGTTTACCACTTTGTTGCGTCTGATGTTGATTCTATCGAGTCAATGGGCCTTGTAATGTAGAAACATTATCAAATAACAATTAATGAAACATCATACGTAACTAACTTTTTATATCATCATGTTTATGAAAGTGAAGTACGTTCTCTGCATTCACTTTAAATCTGCAAACGATGTAACAGTCATTTAAAACAAAATCCACGGAAATTGTCACGACCCATTCTAGGTCATCAGGGTCAAGTGATTTAATCTTTATTTATCTCAGGTTCTCGATAAACAGTTTTATATCATACGGGAAATATAAAGTTAAACATGGCAGAAGATTGGAATACGTGTCTCGACAATGCAGTTAATAATTGTACATGCTCCAAATCGATTTGACGTTTGGACCAGATTTCAACAAAATTCTCCAAATTTCTCCTCAGATTGATATTTCATATTACTTTGATTACGATACTTTAGACAATATCAATATTTGTGTCAGAGTCTGAGATAATGGAAAAGATGCAAAGTCACTTTCTAATTTGACTATTTAACACATGGAAACCTTTTATTATTGAAAAATGTTGAGGAATTCCTAAAAATGGAGATAAGACAAGACTCCTTGAAGGATAACAAATACTTATTACCAATCAAGAAATACAAATTATATTCAAAAATCTTAATTTGAGAAAGAAGTTTTGAGATGTATAGTGAAATCGGGACCTTGGCATGCGTCTTTCATCGATGCTTGAATAACCTTTGACAGATAGTACATTTGCTAGATTAGTAAGGGCGTTTATATACAGCAGGAGGCATTTATGCAGAAATGGTATTATTTCTGTTTTAATTTATATCTTCTAATTAAAATTCCAAAATAATTTATTACTCCATTATCTTTGGCTAATGTTTATTCTACTGTCAGTATACTTCATGCAACCAATCTCTATATTTATAAACCAAGCTCAAAGTTATTTTTAGATACTTGCCTTGGGAAAACTCCATTTATACTACCAGCTGAACACACTGATAAAAGTTATTTCCTTTACATGAAAAGTGAACAAGAGATACAGTTTAAAGTTTACAGCTTCAGACAACCTGTAGAATTATCCCCATAGAAAAATAGAGGAAAATCTTTGCAATATATAACAAATATACATTACATTCTTTACCACACAAACTGTTCTATTTGTGATTTCATATCCACTTAACTCCAAAAGTTTTTCGCAATTATTCATTCATGTACATTTATTGTATTTTTCCTATTTAATTTTACAAACCTCATAACAAACAAAACCCCAAAAATGATAAAAACAAAAAAATAAGGCAGATATCAATAGAGAAAATCTAAAAAGAATACATATTTCTTTCTTGTTATTATGAGTTTTCATCTTTCTCAAGATTTCTAACTTCTGTATCTGAGATATGAATGTACAAATGATGGGCCTGTTGATTTTGTCTCAAATTTTCCCATGGATGAACGACAGCGATGTCAACTACTGTTTGGTGTTTAAGAAACCGGTGACTTTCTCCACACTCTTCAATTATTTCCTTCTTATCTCTATCATAAATGCCTTAATTTGTGATATTCTCCACTGATGTGTACTGACCAACGTCATCTAAATGTTTCTTCAGAATTTGACTTGCTGCGCTCATGCTTTCAAGGAATTCACTTGTTTTACATTATGTTCTTGCAGTTTTTATTTTTTTTTAGTTTATGATGGTCTCCTTGTTAGCTGAATTAGTCATCTCAAAACCGATTAACTTCAAATTTGATCTTCTCCAGTTCTTGTGTGACTTCTTTCAAAGCAATTTTAGACTTTTCGAGAGTTGTCTCGGTGATTTCCTTTTTAATTATCTCATTCAAAATCCTTTCAATATGCTCCTTAGTTGCTGTTTTGCCAATAACTGTAGTGAGAGCAGCAATTTTTTCTTCAACAGAATCCATACTCTCTCTCTCTCTCTCTCTCTCTCTCTCTCTCTCTCTCTCTCTCTCTCTCTCTCTCTCTCTCTCAGACCTTCGGATTATAGTTGACTTCTTACAAACAAATTACCGTATTAAGGATTTATAATGGCGAGGTAAAATCTGCACTGCCCAGTCTGACTTTGACTTTTGTCTCTGTACGTCGACAGGCCATGTTGGAGTGATAGCATCCCCATACACTTTGCCCTTGATGTACCGTCTAGGCCTGAAATTTTGATTGACCGGTGCTTTTTATATCGCGCTGAACTCATTATTTACTTATTGTTACGAATTGACAAAATATGTACAATATGCATCCACGTACAAATTCTTATCTCCTCTCTCTCTCTCTCTCTCTCTCTCTCTCTCTCTCTCTATATATATATATATATATATATATATATATATATATATATATATATATATGAAGAGAAGAAAGAGAGGGGGGAAACAAAAGTTAAGAAGATATTTTATGCACTGTGCAACTATCTTTAACTTTTAGTCCCATTTGTCTTGTTTGCAGCATTTTGCTGTTCAAGCATACTGAAATATTGAAAAACATCACCTCTCCAGGTTTCAACAAAACCTTTGGGAAACATAACAACATCATATCTTCCATATAATCGCCAGAGTATTATGCTAAGTACCGCCTGATCATAGCGTTGGCATGCTCCAAGAGCCCAGTTTTTCTGAGCTGGACAGTGTAACATCTGCTGTGATCTATTATTAACCATACAGCCAAAGGTTAAAGCGCAAGATACCCAAGGACGCATAATGTACTCCAAAGTAAAATTGCTTCTCTTGACCAAAATTCCACCACCTCCAGCCGACGGTTTGTTCACAAACAAACAGGGGTCTTCTTTAAGAAAGTGATATGTGTCGGGGTCAATTGTTACTGCTAAAGAGTATCCGAAATCCCAAGAAGCCATTCCGTAATTTTCAACTTTTATCTCTAGTTCAGCAAATAAATTCATATTTTGGAATCTCATCGATGCATCCAACCAAAATACATAGCCAAACTCATTTAAAAGGATCTGAAAAAAAATAATAATACTAATGATGATGATGATGAAAATCATCATCGTCATCATCATGATAAAAACAATACAGTAGTAGTATCTTATTATAATAATCATTAAATAATAATAATAATAATAATAATAATAATAATAATAATAATAATAATAATGGGCCAGGAACTGCTACTCTCGCGGCTGCACGGATAGCAACCATTCGCTTACCGTAGAGAACTAATTAATAAAATGACATTTCAAACTCCAGAAAACTAACATATTAGGCTAATAGCCCTACTGGAAAATGACGTCACCAATGTGAACACGGGTAGAAGGCTGCGAACAATGTCTGTTCTCAAAATGACCTAATTAGCCAAACAACTATCTTGATTATTGTTTGAGATATATTATGTTTAACATCTTTATTTCAAATGGGCCCAGTAGGATATTAAAAGGCTGCAAAGAATTTTAATGAATATCTTTATTGCTAGAAGCCAGTTGGCAATAATTACATTGTAACATTGATGGCAGGCATACGTATGTGCATATACCTGTATTAACGGAAATTCAGTATTTTTGCTCCTACATCTTTATATATATATATATATATATATATATATATATATATATATATATGTGTGTGTGTGTGTCTGTGTGTCTGTGTGTCTGTGTGTGTGTCTGTGTGTGTACATGCACACGAGGGCCGATCAAAAAGTTATAGAACCAACGCTGTAAAAAAGTTCCTTAATTGTTTACAATAATTTTAGTAGTCCTTCTCAAAGTAACTTCCTTTCGACTTAATGCACTTCTTCCATCTTGTGACCCATGTTCTGAACACGCGCAACAGCCTGTCACATCACAACATTCGTAGCGACCCGGTGATTGCATTCCCTTAGTTTTTCTCTACTATTCTGATCGTTTCTCCGTAAGGAATCTTTCAGTATTGGAAAAAGCCAGAAGTCGCAAGGAACTAAATCTGGACTGTGTGGTGGATGATTTAGGGTTTCAACGCCAAGGTTTTGTAAGCTCTGCATTACAAACCTGCATGTGTGTTTGTGTGTTTGTATTGGGGGGGGGGGGGGTATCCTGGTGCAAAATGAAGCCAACCCTCAGTAGGTCTGGACACTTTTGTAAATAGCCTCAAGTAAATTTTATCTGATTACTGTGGCATAGCATTGTCCATTCACTGTGGTGTTTTCTGGTACCATGTGGTTCAAAATTATTCTATATTTGTTGAACAACATAATGCACATAACCTTTCCAGTAGATTTGGATAGACATGTTTTCATAGGCGATGGCGAACTTGTGTGCTTCTATACACTGCTTTGTCTCTTATTCTGGTTCAAAGTAGTGTATTCAAGTTTCATAATATGTATTGATCTTATTTAAGAAATTATAGCCTGTTACTTTGTACCTGTATAATAATTCCCTCCAGATCTTTACCCTTAAACCCATTTGTTCTTTATAAAGCGTTATGGGCACCCAACAGGCACAAACATTGTGCATTCCTAATTGCTTGGTCAGAATTTCCTCTGCACTTCCGTATGAAATATCAAAATTTTCTGCTATCTCTCTGACAGTAACGCGTCTAATTTCCTTCACATACACTTTCAAAGACTCGACTATTTCTTTGAAAGAGATGTCCTTGGACTACCTTTTCTCATATCATCATGAACAGTCTCTCTGCCATCACTAAAACGTTTCATCCATCTACTAATTCCAGATTTAGCAAGTGCTTGAGGTCCGTTAAACAGTTTCCAAGTCAGCTTTTATCTATGTAAATGATTTTCGTAATTTTTCTTAAACAAAAATTGCATAATCACCCTCTGTTCGAAAATAGTCTCATCTGCCATTTTGGCACCGCGTCTACAAATATGACGTTCAAAAAGATGATTTTACCAAGCATAGGACGTCATCAACTGACAATTTCGTAACGTCCTAAATTGGGACGTATTCAATTAGACGGGCAAAGTTGTATGACGTTGGGTTACTATACTTAGAAAATATTGCATTTGTTCTAAAACTTTTCGATCAACCCGTGTATATATATATATACATATATATATATATATATATATATATATATATATATATATGCTATTTTCTTCTCCTGTATATACACCTGATATATTTCATCGTGTGGTACAAGCAAAGAGCTACTCTAACTAGTAACGAGTAAAAATAAATCGCTTTTTGTACCACAAGATGAAATATATCCGGTATTTACGCAGGAAAAGAAAATGTTCTTTTTATTATATACCAAACTTGCTCCTGAATCGAAGCTTTGAAGATTAAGCTCACTTTTAAGTACACCCCAACCCCAACATCCCATCCACACCCCCACACCCTTTCGTAAATTCGCCCCACTTTCATTGGCTGATCATATAAATATCTGGGACTTAAGACAGCGGTAGGATTGGGATGACATAATCTCTTGAAGTAAATTCCATTTTTGACATTCTGTACATGATTTAACTCTATCTGACAACAAAGCAATTCCGATTCAGCAATGCATCACAGCTGGTTTATGAATGTTGTCAAGATAGTAGGAGAAATAACCTCATAGAGACGCGAAAGGCGTCGAATCCAATTTCATAAGCAAAAAAAATTTCCAAGTCTGAAAGGTAATGCAGTTTCCATTTATGTGTTCTAGCTTACAAAGTGCTCGTTTTTCTTCCTGCAGGTATAACTTTTGTAGACACACACAATTAAGCGTCGCATGGCATGAGAGGAAATCTGATATGTTCACAAGTGAAAATATCAGATATTTTGTTCACAGGTGAAAATTATAGCAATGAGAAAAATATGAAAATTATTTCAGCAATACTTTTCTTTATTTCACACTTAAGTATATATAAACAATAAAAATAATCTTGAAAAAGAAAAGAAAAAAAAATCTTAACAAAAATAAACAATTTGACAACAACAACCCCAGTTTCAGGACCTACGGGGAAACACAGCACTACTCCAGAGATAAAAATGAAGATACCCGTTATATATGTCAAGAGAAAGGGCACTGGGCTGCAGAATGTCCACAACGTCAAAGAATATGAACTACTTATCCTAAGAATGGAGAAACCAGGTCCAGAGACACAAACAGAGACACCTGCTATTTCTGTCACAAGCAAGGATATTGGCCTTCAGAATGTCCTCCACAGAAAAGGAAAGTGAAGGAAGAAGAAAAGGGGGGAAGTGAAGAGATTTCAGAAACAGAAGAAGCACCTACTCTCTCAAGAAATTCAAACAAACACTAACAAAAATAAGTGGACATTTTCTGAAATTATTAACTTTCATTGATTCCTACTTTACGAGAATATCCAAAACGTAAGCGAAAATAAGTGTTGGATATGTTTGCTATTATTATTATTAGGATATAGACAGATAAACACACACAATCACACAGCTAAAAACCAACACATAGTCCATTACACAGACAAAGAGAGGGAGAGGAAGGGGCATTTAGTTCCTTTGTTATTACATTTTGTAACTTTTAAATTTCTTACAATTTAAATTTTTTTCAGCGCAATAATTTACTTTTGTTTACAATTGTTTTCTTTTTCTTCAATTACTTACATTTGTTAGAAGTTATCAATTTTTTTTACAATTATTTACATTTTTATAAAATATTTACCAATTTTTCTACAATTTTGTATGGATTTTATTTTGTCCCTATTATTTTAATTTACTACTAATGTTTTAAAACGAGGACAAGTTTGGCAATTTGCTAAATATTTTTTTCATCTTTTCAGTTTTGAATTTTGTTTACTATTATTTTAGTTTCGTTTACAGTTTTTAAAACTTTCGTATACAATTTGTTATTTAAACTTGTATTTTTGCTTCCAACTTTTAACATTTGTATTTGTTTTTACAGTTTTTTTGAAACTTTATGTTTATATATTTGTTGTAAATTTTTAAATTTTTGATTTCATTTGTATTTTTTAAAATAATAACTTTCTTTCGCAAAATTTTGTTTAATCTGCACATTTTTCTTGAAATTTTCCTTCCTTGAAATTTTATATTTCTTACATTTGTTTCAACTTTGTCATATTTAACTATTGTTTGATAGTTTTGTTGAATAATTTTGATAGTTAAATGTTGGGCAGTATGTGTGGTTGCTGGTCAACAGGTGTAGGTGCTGGTCAGTAAGGCTGTATTGAACAGCAAGTGTAGGTGCTTGTACCCAGAGTGACCCACAATGTTAAATTCCCATAGACCTCCATACTGACCCAACCGTAATATTAAATTACCCTACGCACCATAGTGTCGTCCAGTGTTTATTCTATTGACGTTTTTAACAATGAATTGTCCACAACCCCCACCCCACCCCCACCCATAGTGTTATTTTTTCAAAAACGGCAGGAGAATGATTTCTTCCTTCCCCCAATACGGTTCTCCTCCCATATAGCCATCCATAACTACTTATACAGCCCAAGGTTTAATATATTTTCAAGACAGAAAATGTAAAAAGATAAGAAACACTACTCATCTAACTGTAAAAAAATATCAGAGCAATCATAGAGAACTAGCCGCATGTTTGCTTTTACGAATTCGAACTTAATAAGTATTGTATTGTTTTCTCTGTTCTGAAAATAAAATTGAATAGGATAACTTTTCCAAATTTTGTATGATGATCTAAACAATGAAGTAAAAGACATATTTCCAATGACAATACTTTCTGTAAAGGAAACATTATGACAGTTTCTACACCGGCTATCAAGTCAAATGTTGTGTTCCAAGTTTGGACGAGTTTATTCAAAAGGAACACGATACTATTTTTGTACCAGACTTTCTATTTACATTTGCTTGACAGTATTACAAATACAAAATTGGATGATATACATTTTTTTGTTTCAGCTTTGAATCCCCCTTAAATTTTGTTTTCTATTATCGTTTAATGTAACTGAATCACAATGAGACAATTAATTCCTATCATGCGATGCGCCTATAGGTTTTTACACAGTGATGTCATAGAGGCATAAGACTAATGTAAATAGGACTGAATAAATTATGATATACTTAATATTATATTACTATTTAGCGCAGAAGCGATTGCTATGGTTTGTTAGTTTTAGACGTAGTATCGCCACGAAAACCTGACTCTGGAGACTTATTAGTATAGATGATGATGACGATTATTATTATTATTATTATTATTATTATTATTATTATTATTATTATTATTGTTGTTGTTGTAGTTAATATCGTTGTTATTCAAATTAAATGGTATAAAGTCAACAAGGAAGTATATTGTCTGGACTTCGCTCATCCTCTGTCCTGAATTCGATCCTCAGTATCACACGTGCAAAGGCTAGAGGTCACCTTATGGTTGGTACTTTTGTCTGGATCCCCACCTTAAAGTACCCAACAATGCCGTCAACTGTCTTTTAACGAGTATACATATGGAGGTCTTTTACGCAACGTATTCACTGATACACGTATGAGCATGTGTTCTTTAAAAACACGATCTGCACTTTTGCCAAGTACAGAAACAAGAACAGTGTATATAGCGTACAAAATACAGTACTTTCGTTCAAATTTGTCAGAAAATTTTATCAGCGCAAAATATGTAAGAAATTGGTAACAATTTGGTGTAGACATAAACATTGACAGAAGATAAAATTCAATGTTTCGTTTTGTTTATTGCCGAAACTGCTACTAAAAGGAGGTGATTTTTTACCCAGAACCTTTCACCTTTAACGTTTCCCGATGCGTAACAAGCAAAATTGATTGCAATGGCGGGCGAAATGACGATTCGTGTATCTTGAAATGAAAATATTTGGATTAACACTCTTTATTGCTTGAATTTAGGTTTTAAATAAGCAGAATACAGCACCCATTTGTCTTTGTCGAAAATATCAAGATCTTACTAGAAATCCGCTTGAAGGTACGTGTCCGCTCTTCTCTCCCTTGTGTGTAAGACTACTTATAAATTTCCTGCACACATATATGTGTACACTTCCTATTACGCCTGTCTATTAGCCACATAACTTTAGACATATTATTACATGGATTGCCCAAATTTAACCAAACACAAGAATTAATATGTTTGGCAGGGGAACAATTTATGCAACTGCCGAAAAGGTTCCCTTTCAATAATACGGGAATATCATTTTCTTTGATTAATTGATAGAAACAGTTTTCTTTTCCTTTCTCTTGATCGTTTACTTCACATTAACATTCCTTTGAACTCCCTCTGATATTTTTTTATACAACAGTCTTCATTTTTGTTGTATTTGTAAGTATTGTTTGTAACAGATGGAAAGTACTTATAACCTATTCCAACCGCTTGCTTGATAAAAATGACAATGTTTCATCCAAGCAGCAAGCAAAAGCTATTTTGAAAAATAAATAAAGTAATAAATAAACAATTAAATTTCGCGTGATTTGAAAATTTGCAATTATATACTAGTCTTTACAGCATTATTTGCAATATCATTACACATAACATTAGCGATATAAAGAAAATTGCTTATAATGGTATTGATAAAAAAAAGAATAAATTGAATACATCACACTGGAATATTTATGTTATGCCATCAGGAGGTAGTTTTTCTATAATGTTCAGATCTTATGCTCATCTGGTAAATAAATATTGAAAAAAACAAAATTTCTCATGAAAATATCCCATAATGTTACGTCGATAGAGCGATTTGAAGTGATCCACTTTGAGCTCATAGTAACAATCTGACATCTTACAACGTAATCGCTGAATAATGTTGTATTATTAGTGTAAACAATATCTTCAATTACGCAAATAAAAGTCTATAAATGTTTATAATCTTTGATTCGCGAGAACAATGTTGTAATAAAATTAAAAAGCAATAATTATTGACATCACGTTTAGCAAGATAATCGAGAAAGTAAGTTCACAGGTAAATACTCATTTAAACAAATGGTTATCTATTGACACTAGTTATGTTTAAAATTCATGAACAATGTTGATCTAAGCATCTCTGATTTTGTAAATATCTTCTGCTAAACACATATCTAAACATGTATTTGATACGCTAGGGAAAATGGGACCTTCCAGAAATCATGAAGTTTCTTAGGGAACATAGAAACGCAAGCTAATAGACAAAAGTGACATTACCCTTTCGATATAATGACGTCCCCGTTTATACAGGTGTTCAGCTTACTATTATTTTTGTTGTTATTAGGTGTTTTTTTTGTTGTTGTTGTTTTGTTTTGTTTTCTTTCATTTTTATTAATATTATTATTTATTTATTATTATTAAGTAGTATCAGTATGGGACTTTAAGATTTCGGCATCTGATTTGGGTCAGAGTCTTCTATACTAAAACCCATGACTTTCCCCACGCATCACACACGAGTGAATTATTTACGCGAGCGAGACCGCGGTGAGCCTCGCGCGATTGTAACGCGCAGGCGCTTCTAAGCGATGTTTCCTAGATCTGCCCCAACACACTATTACAGCTGGCAGCAATGTTATATTTGATCGCGGCTATACTGCATAGTATATTCAGCGGAGATTGTTTTCTTTGTGTGAGAATATAGCTAGCAGCAAATATTATTATTGATAAAGACTATACTACATATACTCTACAGAGATTGTTTCCTTTGTGTGAGAATATTTTATATTGATCGCGGCTATATTGTATATAATATATTTTGTGGAGATTGTTTCCTTTTTCGTGAGAATATATTATATTAGAGAATTACCGCGGTATATAAAATAATGTCGAGAACTTCACCGATTAATGCGATAGTAGTTTTGAAAGGATATATGGCTAATGCGGCAAATAACATTGCCCCAGCAATGGCGTGTTTGTAATGTAACAGAAAAGATGACATTGTTATTTCGCCTAAATGCGTTATACAGGTTTGTCAAATAGGTTCAAAATATGTTGTATGGTTTTTGAAACAAGAACGACGTAAACTCGGTGAAGCATATAATAAAAAACCAGAAAAGTCCTTGTATGATATTGTGCAAAAAAACTTCAAGTCGCAGACATTGAGTGAGCCATCCAACGATGGCAAGCACACGTATACATAACAGTGAATTCATTTGGGTTAAGAAAGACTAAGGGGAAATAATACAAAAGCATGAGAAATAGTGGGACTTCGGTGAAAAGTTATTCCAGTGCAGAGACACAGTACCGAAAGACGCAATACTCAGGGATAACACATTAATCAAGTCCATAGACAAGTTTACCAACTTGTTTGAAATTATGGATGTGAACGTACAATGGATGGTCTATTTCGAGTTTCTGTAATGCACTAACGTCATGGCAAGTGTGCAGTGATTGCACCATATACTCGCTTTAAGAAATTTGTATTTGAATAGAAAGAGAGATTTGATACCAAGTTGCAGAGGCTGCCGCGCGGCATAATAGCTTGCTTACGAGACGTTACCCAGCCTTTCAATATTACCATCATATCTCCAAATGACAGTCGTGTTGTCAGCTACCAACCAGTGCTGCATAATCTGATAAATTCAATGGCATTGGGACGCAATCAATGCAAAGGCGTATCCCCTGGACAAGGTGAACTCTGCCGCAGAACATGCCATTATGAACATTGTAATTCGCATTTGCTCTCGTTAGGTGTTGGCCTCGGTGCTCGACCATGCCTTAAATGTGATATCGGACTAAATTCGAGTAATCACTTTCCCGATTATGTGAACTATCGCGCGCGCCGGCAAAGACTCACCAACACAAATATGAAACCTATTGTCGTGAAAATCCCGACGACGTCAACACCGTTGAAAACGATACAGAAGTCAATGAAAAAATAGACAGGATTGAAGTGATTGCGGTTTCTGATTCTGGTAAAGTAAAAATTTTTTTTTAAAATTTTGACGGAATAAGCAAGTAGACAATGGTTTTTTGTTATAATAAGGTATGCCGACTGTGAATCAACTTAAGCAATTCGCGCGAGAGCGTGGAATAGGGATAGCAAGTGGTAGGAAAAAAGCCGACATACTTAAATTATTAGGACTTGTAGGTGAGCCACGGCAGGTTCTCCCAGATGAAGAACAGTTGGTTGTAACAGCAACATGAAACTGTGAATCAACTCAAACAATTCGCGCGTGAACATGAAATAACAAAACCGAGAGGCGCAAGAAAAGCAGACATACTTGCGTTATTAGGACTCACTGTCGAGCCGCGTCAGACTGTGAGAAACCCTCCTGCATTGGCAGAACAGTATTATATTAAGATTCATCCACGGGCCAAGCGGGCTGATTTTGCACGTGTAGTCGCTGATGAACAAAACCGTCGTCGTATCGCACGTGCTATTGCCGAAGAGGCTGTTGTGTATGGTCATCAGATATACAAAGTTCCTGAATTCAAATTGAACAAGCACTCTCGTGATCTTCAAGATTACCAGGCAATCATTCCAAGCGTATACAGACCAAGCATAGACGCTGTAAAACTTCTCTCGAATATGCGTCAGGGAATTGTATCAACCTTGCAGCATGCGGATGAGACGGCGCTGTCATCCTAATTCAAGGTGGACATTGTTCTCAATGTGGAATTTACCATGCCTGGTCATTTAACCAAAGACGGCTTTGCACCATCTATAATATTACAGCTACGGTTTTATGGTGGTGCGTGTGTAATCTTGAACCACAAAGACAATGAGGCCATCAATGATGAAAAAGATCAAAGTTACGCGGAGATCCTCGAGAGGTTGGAAAAATACTCCAGATGAGGTTCAGAATGGATGATTTCCAGATGCTTGGAATTTCAGCTTCATATTTCCCCATACAAGCTTTTTCGCAGATCGAGTAACATACCAACACCAGCGTGTAATCCACCACGGTGAGTAATCAGTGTGAAAAATGCTGACAACAATGGGCGCTCTTTTCTGCGCTGCATCCTCGAAAATACAAACAACACCTCGGGGAACTTAAGTTTGGAAATATCGAATTTCCCATACAAGTTACTGACATCAGTAAGTTTGAGCGACTCAACCCTGACATCGCTGTTAAAGTGTTTGTTTGGAACAAAGTTCTGCAGCCGATTCGAATATTCACGGTGAGAAGCGCACGTACAGCATTGATTTATTATTGTTGAGCAACATAGATGGCTCAGTGGTGCGGTATCATTATGTATGAATAAAAGATTTTCCACGAGTAGTGTATCGGCACAGCGAGTACAAGGGGACACAGTTTCCATGTCGATGGCCCATGCATGTATTTAGCACGCAACAGTTGCGCGCGTACAAATGACTTTTAGTCCCGTATCCCATCTACGCGGACTTCGAATGCTTGAACATTCCTGTGGACCCCCCTGAGCTTCTGTCGAATAGCTGAATAAGTCCCATGCGTGTTTTGCTACACTATAGTCAGATGCGACGGAGCGACTGAGCCACCAATGTTGTATATCGTGGCCAGGACTCGCTTGAATTGTTTATTAAATCGCTCGAGGTTACAGCGAACTGGATTCGACAACAGATCTCCTTGCCCGCAGATATGGTTATGACCAACAATGACATGCGCAAGTTTTCCGAGGCCACTCATTGCTGGATCTGTGATGGTCCCTTTGGGTCTGATGCTAAGGTTCACGATCACTGCCACATTACTGGTGCGTACAGAGGAGCCGCTCACGGAGCATGCAATCTACAGTTGCGAATTTTCAAAAGAAAAAATTCCGGATGTGCTTCATAACTTGCGCGAGTATAATGGCTACTTAATAATGCAAGAGGTCGCAGCAGCATCGAATGCAACAATAAGCGTCATCCCAACAACATGGAAAAATACATGACGTTTCGGCTGGCCCAGCTGCAGTTTATTGATTCGTTGCAGTTTTTCAATTCTGCCCTTGATAAACTAGTGAGCAACCTTGCAGCGAATGGTAACGATCGTTTTACGATTACACGTCGATACGGCGGTGCCGTATATGAAAGTTCCAAGTTCGCCTTGCTCACTTGCAAAGGAATCTATCCCTAAGAGTACATGAGCGACTCGGAGGAATTTTCTTAAACTCATTTGCCACCCATTGAGGCCTTCCATTCATTGCTGACTCGCGAAGGCATTTCCGACAACGACTACACGCACACAAACAATGTAGTTGTCAAAATCTCAGTGACTATGACGATCTATATCTGCGCACGGATGTGTTACTGCTCGAAGAGGTCTTTGAGACGTTCCGCGATACGATCATGCGCGTGTACAAATTTGATCCCGCGCATTATTTCTCATCATCGGGAATGGCTTGGCATGCACTGCTGTCGAAAACCCGCGTCGAGCTGGAGCTGTTAACAGACATAGGTCAACATTTATTCTTCGAACGTGGTATCCGCGGCGGAATTTCCATAGCGATTCATTGCTACGTTCGCGCGAAAAATCCGCTCATGGATGGATTCGACCCCGCTGTCACAAACAGTTGCATCATGTATCTTATCACAACAACTTGCATAAATGGACGATGGTGCAATCAATGCCCGTAGACGAGTTTAAGTGGATCGAGCCCACGCACGGGGACATACAGAAACACGTACACAAGTACGATAGCAACAGCTACTATGGATCCTTCTTTGAAGTTGATCTGGAGTATCTAGACGTGTACGACACCCACAACGATTATCCGCTAGCTCCGGAAGTCCTGTCGATGCCCCGCGAATGGCTATTCCCGTATCAGTGTGCGATCGTGGATGATTCCGGACGCAAGCTTACAAAATGCGTCAAGCCTGTCCCGAATCTACGTCGCAAGCTCAGCTATGTAGTCCACGCACGAAACCTGCAGTTGTATCTGCGGTTGGGGATGTGTGTAGATTTTCACCAGCTGATTTTACAAACAACAATAATCTTCCTCAGTAACCTTATTATTCTGGAGAACTGCAAAGAATGAGGAACGAAGTGATTAAATCCTATTATAAAGCCTCCTACGCCGTAAAAGAGAATTAAAAAAAAAACTAATACTACTACTTAGAATGAGTTCTGTCTTCAACCTTATTTAACCATTGTGGGTTAAGCTGACCGACATAATTATTTATTTTCCCATGACATAGCATGACTCATGTAAACATGCTGAATTGTACTTTACAAAGAGCATAGGCTACTGAACTAAGGAATTATAATAATGATTATAAACCCAAAATAAAACTATTATAATTTAAAGATAATACATAATGCCGTAACACCTTTCCCCTTATAATTTTTTTCGATCCAAAAAAATTTTGTTTTGGCAAATTTCTTAAACATATAAGTAACTGATTGCATAAACAAAATTAATATGATACAGTCATGTACGCAAAACAATGTAAACTTTAATTTTATGCACGTAAAAGTGCATCAGCAATCGAATTTTACTCAGAAATAGCCGTAACCCTAGCTTCGATTGGTTTTATTTGACCATGTCCCACCACATGTCCTAAAAAGGTAACACAAGCACGGAAAAAGTCACTTTTATTCAAATTGATGGTTAGATTTGCTTCGCTGAGTCTTTCGAAGAACTTCTTAATGGTTTCTATGTGGTCTTTCCATGTGGCGCTGTAAATGATGACGTCTTCGATCTAAGCATCGCAGTTTCTTATTCCAGATGTTATCATATTCATCAAATGTTGGACAGAACTTGGGGAACCCTTCATCCCAAATGGTATCTCTTTGTATTGATAAAGTCCGTCCGAATGCAGAAATTTATTTTGCTCTCTCCGTAAGTGGAATTTGATAGAATCCCTTCAAAAGGTCAAACTTTGTGACGTATTTGGCATTTCCAATCCTGTCAATACAGTTATCAATTCTAGGAATTGGAAATGAATCGGTCTGGGTGACACTATTTACTTTTCTATAATCAGTACACATACGGAAAGTCTTATCTGGTTTCGGCACTAACAAACACAGTGAACTTCAGTCACTTTTTCTTGGTTCAATAAAGTCATTCTCCAGTAAATATTGCATTTCTTTCTTCAGATAATCTTGTTTGAGAGGATTCATCCTATAAGGATGTTGCTTTATAGGCGTTGAATTCATTATTTCTACATCATGGAAAATCATGTTGGTTCGTGTGGAAATATCCGGAAACAAATGTTCGTATTCTTTTATCAGCTGTTTCAGTTCATTAATCTCAGGCGGTAGTAGATGCGCAAGTCTCTGGTCCAGATTGTCCAGAATTTCCGAATTGCGAAGATTAGTTACTCCAAAGTCATCACTGTCCGATTTCTCATCTTCATTCAGATTTTGGATGTGTGGGACAGGTACTACTAAATTAACTTGATAATTTATTTGGCTATTTCTGTCTACATATTGTCTTAGCATATTAATGTGGCAAAGTTGTTTCTGCTTTCTCCTTCCAGGAGTATTAATAATATAATTTAAATCACTCACTTTCTTGTGAATGGTATAAGGACCAAAATACTTAGCCTGAAGAGGATTTTGGGGTATGGGCAACATAGGAAAAACTTTATCACCTGGCTGAAAACTCCTATCTTTCGCTTGTTTGTCATACCTCAATTTCATTTTCGACTGGACAGATTTAAGATTAGTTCTTGCCACCTCGCAAGCCTTTGACAATCTATTCCTAAATTTAGAAACATAGTCCAGAAGATTTAACTCCGGCTCTTCAGTAGAAAGAAGTCTTTCTTTCAATAATTTTAATTTACCCCGGACAGAATGTCCGAACACAAATTCAAAAGGACTAAATCCTAGAGATTCTTGCACTGAATCCCTTGCAGCAAACAACAACAATTGCACACCTTCATTCCAATCTTTTTCTCTCTCATAACAACATGACTGAATCATATTTTTTAAAGTCTGATGGAACCTTTCCAAAGCACATTGACTTTGAGGGTGGTAAGCAGAGGATCTAAACTGTTGGATAGCTAATTCATGCAAGACCTGTTGGAATGTATCAAACATGAAATTAGATCCCTGATCAGATTGTACATACTTAGGGAGACCAAATAGTGTGAAAAACTTGACCAAAGCTTTCACTATGGTCTTAGTTTTTTTATTCCGTAGAGGAATAGCTTCTGGAAATCTTGTGGACGCACACATAATCGTCAACAAGAATTGGTTGGCTGACTTGGTCTTAGGTAAAGGGCCGACACAATCTACCATTATTCTACTAAATGGTTCATCAAAAGAAGGAATAGGTGACAGATGAGCTTTGGGTATCTTCTGACTGGTTTTCCTACCATTTGACAAGTATGACAAGATCTACAAAACTTAGAAACATCACTCTTAAGTTTCGGCCAATAAAAATGATTTAAGATTTTGTGATATGTCTTATTAATTGCTAAATGACCAGACAACGGCGTTTCATGGGCTAAACGAAGTATTTCCTGTCTATACGACCTAGTAACTACAATTTGATAAATAACTGACCACTCGTCACCAGCGGGTACCTCAGGTGGTCTCCATTTCCTCATAAGGATCCCATTCTTTAAGAAGTAACAAGTTCCTTCTTCGGTGGCTTCAGTTTCACTCATTGCCCTTGACAACAGACAAGAGAGATCGGAATCTTCTTCTGGAAGACAACTAGTGATTGTCTTTTATCACCCGGATTAAATTTATGAGATTGTGTAGCTGAAAGAGTATCACTGTGATAAATTCTTCTTGATTGATCCAAACTAGGAGCAAAAGTGACCTCATTAAAAGCCTGACCCAAAAAGGTGTCCGCTAAAGGAAATACATCCTGTTCAACAACATCATTCTCAAGAGCACACTGTGCCATAGCTCTAGTAACAGCACAAGCTAGATATAAACCAGGGATTTCTACTTTGATAGGATCAATTCGTTGATCCATACAAAGCTTGTCAGTTACAAGGGGATTAACCACTACCTTATCTACAGCTAGGTCATTACCTAATAATAAATGAATGCCCTTTATAGGCAAAGAAGCCACAGCTCATATGGTCGATGGTCCCGACACTAAGTCTGATGACAAATTAACACAATGGAGAGGGACATTTACATATCCACATTCTACCCCCTGTATTCTTTCACTGGTAGAAGACCTCTCAAAAAATGGCCAATTACTTTCTAACAAAAGACTCTGAGAAGCCCCTGTGTCTCTTAATATCTTAATAGGAGTAGTCTTAACCATGTCACCAACAAGTGACACTGAACCTTTCGACATGAATGGTTCGTATTTCTCCATGACAAAATCAGACTGAGGTATGCAAGTCTCCATACAAGTATTTCTTTCAATACATGACTCTGACCTTGACTTCTTATAAACAAAAGCATTTGAAACTGCTTTGTTATAATTCCGTTGCCTATTTTTCAACCAGTCGCAATCAGAAATAACGTGGCCTTTCCTCTTACAATAAGTGCACGTGGGGATAGATAAGGTTTTCTGATCCATCTTATCAGAAATTTGATTCTTTACAGTTATACCAGCTTGAGGTCTGTAAGTACTCACGCGAAACGAAAATGGTTTCTTAACAAAGACCTGTTTAGAGGAAGATCTATTTACAAATGGAACCTTGTGAATCAGAGAGTATTGATCAGCCTCACTAGCTGCTTTTTCTAAAGTTTCAACTCCTTTCTCATCAAGGTATACTCTAATGTCATTACTGACACAATTCTTGAACTCTTCAATCAATACCAGTTGCTTCAGATTATCATAATCCCTATCAATCTTCTTGGACGTACACCATCTCGTAAACAAACGCTCTTTTCCCCATGCAAATTCTAAATAAGTCTGTGTAGTTTCCTTTCTACAATTTCTAAAGTTTTGACGGTACGTCTCAGGCACCATCTCATAAGCCCTCAAGACACTTTCTTTAACCACTTTATAATCAGCAGATTGTTCAGACGAGAGTGCAGTATAAACATCACTAGCTTTACCAGTGAACACACTCTGCAACAATGAGGTCCAATAATCTTTCGGCCATTTCAGATTATCAGCAATTTTCTCAAAACTGTAAAAAAAATATTTTTCTACCTTTTTTTCTAATAAAGGGGGGGGACCTGTCTGATATGTTTGAATAGATCAAAATATGAACCCGTATTGCCATGAGAGTGCCTTTTACTGGTCAATTCCAATTCCCTTTATTTAAATTCCCTTTCCTTATCTCTTTCCCTCTACTGGATTTCCCTATCTTTATTTCTCTCTTCTCTATCTCTTTCTCTCTCTAGCATTTGCCTATATATTTCCCTTTCCTGTCTATCCCTTTCCCTATCTTGTATTTTCCTATCTCTTTCCCTTTCCTGTCTATCCCTTTCCTTATCTTGTTTTTCCGTATATCTTTCCTCCCTTCTTTCTTGCATCTGCATTTGCTCCCATTGAAATTTAAATTTTTCTAACTCTACTTCCTTTGCTATCTTTAATTTCCTTTCTAAACTGGACGGAGTTTTCTTTTTCAAACTCGAAACACACCCTTCAAAAACACCTTTTGTACCAAATATTCATTCAAAATATTCATGATCTCCTGTTTCAAAAGAGAAGCTGTCGCTTCAGTAAGACTATAATGTTTGGCAACTTGAAGTAACTCGTCCTTTTTCAAGGACTCTAATTTCTCCTGGTTGGGAGCAGCTATGAAACTCTCTACTTTGGATGTCATAATGAAAGCTTGTTCATTTCTCTATTTATTTCTTAATCGGGAAATCAAAATATCAAAAACCACTAAAATTTAAAACAATAAAATTCAAATTTAAAAAAACAAAAATTTCCGAAGTATTAAAATATCTGAAATATTCAACTTTGGAAATACTTAAATAATTTCAAATCCCGAAATATACATAAAATTCGGATCCCGAAAATATTTAAATTTCGATCCCGGAACGGCCCCAAATTTCTTCTGTTACGTCTAGGGGTTAGAAATAGTAACAAAAGAAAGAACGACTCGAACAAGCTTCACAATTTCTAAATATAAATTTAATTTCCTAAAATACTAAATATTACAAACAAACAAAGTAAAAGAATTTAAAAAAAACTTACAGTTTTGAAATTCCTAAATAATCCTCAATGTCCTATTGAATTTTGATAATCCGGAAATGTCCAAAGGTTATCCGAATGAAATCACTAAAGTGCTTATATACCACAAGAAACACAGTTTTAAATCCAAATGGTATTAATCCCAGGTAAACTACTGTGAATGTAGAATTTTGTTAAGTTCCTTGAAGAATAGTACTTAAATCCAAAATGTACTAAGTAGATAATAGATTTTCACCAGCTGAATTTACAAACAACAATAATCTTCCTCAGTAACCTTATTATTTTGGAGAACTGCAAAGAATGAGGAACGCAGTGATTAAATCCGATTATATAGCCTCTTACGGCGTAAAAGAGAATTTAAAAAAAAAAACTAATACTGCGACTTGGAATGAGTTCTGTCAACAACCTTCTTTAACCAGTCAGAAACTAGGTCGCGCATGTTACTGTTTGTAGTGCATTTGCACTACAATTAAAATACCTTATTTCAAATCAACAAGGTGTTGACATAGGATTCAAGGTCATAAATCTGCACGCGTACCATGTGATTCACCATTGTGGGTTCAGCTGACCGACATAATTATTGATTTTCCCAGGACATAGCATGACTCATGTAAACATGTTAATTTGTACTTTACAAATAGCATAGGCTACTGAACTAAGGGATTATAATACAATGATTATAAACCCAAATGAAAACTATTATAATTTAAAGATAATACATAATGCCGTTACAATAGTCCCTCAAAGTTACCGATGCAAGAAAATAATCGAAGCGGAACAACAGCTGCGAGAAGAAATCGAAAAGAAAACCGTGTTACTCGCGAAATACAAACTCGTGTGCGTGGTTGTAAATGCTATTTGCGGAATCATCGCCGCGACCACCGTTGGCTTTGGTGTTACTGAAATTGCTGTCGGGTCTACATCGATAGTGACAGGCGTCGCGAGTGGCCCTGGTAAAATAATTTCGTTACAGTTATATTGATGAATACGTCTCTATTTGGAACTTCTCGCGGCGGCGCAAGGTAGTCTCAGTACGATTAGTAAACTGTACTCGATGACTATTGAAGATAAAACGATTTGTATGGCCGAGTTCGAAATGGTGATGGTCGAAATGGAAAACAATTCACGTCTCCGAGCACAGATACGGAACCGGGCTTTAGCGACCCGAAACAAGTAACCTATTTACAGGCAGTGAAAATCGAGTAAATATGTATCAGTGTGTATTGGGCCACCTCGTGGTAACTTCGCTTGGAGGAACCCTCAAATTACAATAGCACGAGACTCACCGCGGGCTCGCGCACGTAAATAATACATTCACGTGTGATGCAAGGGAAACTCATGGGGTATAGAAGGCTTTGACCCAGATCAGTAAACGAAATTTAAAAGTCCCGTAAGGATACTACTACTTATTATTGTTGTTGTTGTTGTTGTAATTATTAATATGATTATTATTATTATTATTATTATTATTATTGATGATGATATTATTGCTGATGGTTTTGTTATACGGTGTAGCTGCCTTTTGGCTCAAATATATGCCTGCAAATGATTTTTATTATTTTTCTTTTCTTTCATTTGTTATATCTTCTTTTTTTTTTTGACTAAACACCACACAACTCCAATATAACTCACTGAAAGCTGTCCAATTTTTTTTTTTTTCCTAATAATTGAATCCTAATAGTAAAGTGTAACGTCCCCCCCCCCCCGCGTATTTGTGAGGTACATAATTTGTTACCTCTTTGCTGATATTGATTATCTCTGCGATATCGTTACTCCTTTACATATTTTATTACATTTGTATATATGTATCTCTGCGATATCGTTACTCCTTTACATATTTTATTACATTTGTATATATGTAAAATAAAGTCGAATGTTTCCGTTTGTGTTCAGAATCGCGTATGAAAAAATAGATCGGATTCACAGTTCTAAAGTTATACTATATGTTTGCGACATAGATAGTGATATCTAACGTTTCATCTTGAGCAGGCTTTCTGCACTAAAAATAACAATAATTTCTAGGAAATTAAAATTTGTCAAAACATTACTTTGATCAACCCGATTTAAATCGGGTTGTTGTTGTTGTTGTTGTTGTTGTTGTTGTTTTGCGATAAACAAAACTTATCGATATAAAAGAGGTTTTGAATCCTAGAAAACAATGTGTAATCTGATAATGCGTATCAAAGAGAAACTTTACCACGTCTATAAGTGAAACACTATTTATGAGTCGTTGTGGGCATTTATGCTAAAATTCTTTGCGATGAAAATAGACATGGAAGATGTGATGGGAGAGTGAACGAAAATAAAACAACATTTTCTCTGCAAATATGTAAATACCAGTCTTATCGAATATGAACAATGATTAACTGAAATCACTGACCCATCACAGATATGTAAGTATCAAAAATGACCAACATACTATTAGTTCCTTTAGTTTCACTAGAGTTTCCTATGCGCTATTTCTGTCCAATAGTACGGCGAAAAATAATGGTATCCTGTCCATACCTCACGGGCTTTATGGGCTTAAATGAAATCCTACTGCCATAAAGATTGTTTACATCGCTCATTACCGCCATTGTGGCGCAGAGACATGGAAGGATTACTCACTAATTGCTGCACGACAGAAAATGAAGTCTATTAGATATAACAACATATGTATGGTCACATCTTTCGTACACACCTCATGCTCATGTAAACTTTGTATTCGCTTTAATTGGTGCCAGATCGTTTCAAAGTTGAATATTTCATATGTCCTCACTTTGTATTCGCTTTAATTGGTGCCAGATCGTTTCAAAGTTGAATATTTCATATGTCCTCACTTTGTATTCGCTTTAATTGGTGCCAGATCGTTTCAAAGTTGAATATTTCATATGTCCTCACTTTGTATTCGCTTTAATTGGTGCCAGATCGTTTCAAAGTTGAATATTTCATATGTCCTCACTTTGTATTCGCTTTAATTGGTGCCAGATCGTTTCAAAGTTGAATATTTCATATGTCCTCACTTTGTATTCGCTTTAATTGGTGCCAGATCGTTTCAAAGTTGAATATTTCATATGTCCTCACTTTGTATTCGCTTTAATTGGTGCCATATCGTTTCAAAGTTGAATATTTCATATGTCCTCACTTTGTATTCGCTTTAATTGGTGCCAGATCGTTTCAAAGTTGAATATTTCCTCACAGACTGCAAAGTTATTTCAAGCGCATCGTGATCACTCGATACCAACCTCAAAGTTTAGTATTTATATAATTTTGCATCGTTTATCTCATCCCAGATATTGACCAATCAGAAGTCTTTATTTATTCATTTGAATGTGTTATTTACTCAGTACTTATCGCTATGGTTCCTTTAACTTTGGTAATCAATACAATTCTGAGACATCGCTACTGTTTGCCTTAGGAGAAAGGTGTATTATAAAAAGAAGCATAACTTTTATTTCTGTTCTTCCAAGCTTAATATAACCATTCATAAATTCTTTAGAAATAAAAATGTTCACACGCAGCTATAGAAAAGAGAAACCAAAACATGCCGCAAACCGGGCCCCATCTTATCTTTACCTCGCTGTACCCGCTCGAGTGGATAATTTCCAACTGCACAATTTAGCATATTAGTGTGAAAAAAGGGGAAAAAAACAGTTGACAAAGACAAAGGATCGTTAACATTTAAAATTAAAAAAGATAAAAGCAGATTAAAATAAAGTTGAAGTTTTGAATAGAGACAATAGAATGGTTTATTCATCTGTCTTGTAAGCTTTATAACTTTATTACCTGAATTATCAAAACCTTCCAGGTGTAACCCGTTAATTGCCGTACATGAACGGGGTATTTGTCAAATGGAAAAATACGAACCTCACATCGGCAGTAGCGTTTAACCTGGGAAAGAAATAAAGAAAAAAAAAACGATAAGTACTTCTAATGGTGGCCTTTACACTGATTATCACCTTAATTACTCCCTACATTTTGTCCTATTTTTGCTTTTCCTCCCCCTCCCTATCACCATCATCGTTAACATCATCATTAGCATCATTATCATCATCATTAGCATTACGATGAACGATTCGGAAGTAACATTTACGGATGATCATTCTGCTGCCTGATATTAAAGATCTGGCCCCATATTGTCAAACGTTTTGTGCACGAAACTCAAGATCAAGCAAAAAGTCTGAAAACTTTAACTTTCTGCAACCGATTATACTGAATATATGGAATCAGGGTCTTCTCAACTTTGCTGTCTATGCTAGCATGCTAAATTTCAAAAAAATAGACATACTGTATGCATCACATTTTATTTGGAGATTTTGAGTCTGAGCTCTTGCTCAAAACATCTCTGGCATACGGTGTCCAGTCTGTTATCGGGAATATAGCAAGAATGGATCGCTGAAAAACAGCGAATTTACTCCGTATTGAATTTCCAATGGATTTCATATGTTATTTTACCCAGAATAAACTCTAACATCCTAAATTACATTTAAGGATGATCCAACTGCACTCTGCCATTAAGGATCTCACCCCATATTCTCAAAATGTTTAAAGAATGAATCTCAACACCATGTTCAAAGTCTGAAAACGTTGGAGATTTGTAAATGATTAAACTGAGGATACTACAAGAATCCATGTAAGACTTAATAATTTTCAAAAATCTAAATTTTTTTATTTCCAACCTTTTGCATATTTGTTCAATAATCTAAATTTCAACTATTAGATTTTCGTTCAAAATCTAAATTTCCAAATTTTAAATTTTTTTATATTTTAACTTATTTGTACAAATCTTTTGACTTTTAGATATTTTTAAATTTTACTATCTCAAACTTTCACTTTTCCGATTTTTTACTTTTAAAGAAAATATAAAAAAATTCATTGGTGACATATTTTGTATCGTTTCTTTTGGGACTTAGCGTGTCAATTGGATAATTCCTCTCTCCGATTTTATATCCCCAGCTATTGTTTCAGCATTTTAAAAATGCTCTATTTTGGCGTTAGTTCCAATTATGGTGTTTGAAAGGAATGGGTAGATATATACATAAATAACCAGATATAAAAAGCTTACAATGATCTTAGATATATCAGCTGCATTTTTTAATTGTATGCAAGTTATGCTTAAAATCATTTTCTTATTCTTTTACATTTGTTAAGCTGATCACGTGCCACATGTATAAGAAATTCCTATCATGAAAAAGAAACAGTGAGGTGATTATCGAGTCATTTATGTTAATATTAATTTGCATTCGCCCTTAATTATAATGCAGAAGGAAAAAACAGATGTTAGAGATCGACCAGAATGATATGTTGGTTTGGCCTTTCAGTGGAATGTAGGGCCAAGTCCACTCGATACGGAGCCGCTGTAGCTCAGTTGGTAGAGCGTCTGACTCGAAATTCAAGGGTCGCGGGTTCGATACTCGTCAAGGCCAGCCATGGTCAGCTGCCTCGGTGTTTCCTTGGGGAAGGCGCATGATATAGCCAATAATTTGTTAAAAATGCAGTTAAAACCAACGAATAACAACATCCACTCTATACAAAAATAATGCAGTTCATACATCAAACATGGATAGTATGGCAGAATGATCTCGTACACGTATACCATGCACAGTGCATACCTCCATACATATTTATCGGAACCAAGCCCTAATACAATTCCAATGAAACTGTCACACGGACGGGCCATGTTGGCCGAGCTATCACACTATATTCATCGAGGATAGCCATAACGTCGCGATTACAATTGGCTCCGAACACGCGAATAATTCTCTTCGGAGATAGGTTTTGCCTTTTCTACTTGTAACTTTGTACTCTCTAGAAAAGTTGTAGTCCACGGAACATTAAATACTCCCTGGTCTCCTGTAAGTTCATTGCTTGTGATAAATACGTTGTGGATTTCAAAATTACTACGACACTCTGTGGTTAGCGTTATAAAATAATTCAAATTAAATTCTATATTTCAACAAATTGCATTCTCAATATACACAAATGTCTAACTGTCATATCTTTTAAAAGGTATAACAGATCCTTAAAGAGTATTTTCGAAGTGTTTGTTTGTTTGTTTGTTTTTAAGTTATACTGCCGTCTACTATCGACTGGGACACACTATGCTCATACTATACTCCAGCTAACGATATTGTCCCATTTTTTGAAAATTATGCTAGATAATACGTTCTATTGGTTACGGTCAATAGTGATTTCTTGGTTTTATTGTAATTCAGAATATCTGTATTATTTCCAAAATCCTGAAGAGCCTTGAACAAATATACTTTTTAAAATTTAGACTATAGACTCCTAAAAGTTGTATAACATTTACCGGTATATGCCAACAATAATCACCTCCCATAAAAGCATTATATGGACCAATATATACCAAGTAGACGATCTGTGTTGTCTTCGTTATACATTATTCATTGCATTAACTGAAATTTAGGCAACATCCTTTTTTTCGGGAATATCGTATATGACATATTACATGCCGTACGACGTGTTTCAATTTTGGTTCCGGAGACGAGTGTAGCTTAAAATGTCACCCCACTCCTCTTCCCATTTATCTTGTAATCAGAAAATGCGTTGGGCGAGATCAAACTTTCTGACTTAATTCTTTATTTTGCCGTTTGTGTAGATTATCCCCCCCCCCCCGTTACTTTTTTATGTATATCATGCAATTAATTAGATCATGTAAGGAATTCTAGTTAAAGTCTTATATACCCCAGGTACAAAATGTTGGATTTATTGTAATAAAAAACACAACGTATCTGTCACAAGTAATGGACTTTTCAGAGACCAAGTGTCTGTCGTGTTCCGTGGACAAAGTATAAAACTAGGAGGAGAAAATAGACCAAACGTCTCTTTGATGAGCATTAAGTCACGTGATTGAAGCCTATTCCGCGTGCAATTTGGGAGTATTTATTGTATCCTAAATATGTTGATTCCCACGGTGACATTAAGAAATACGTGTACTTAATCTGACATGTAGCATAATTTATTAAAATCGTCGATATAAATCCTAATTAATAAAAACTGTCCATTTTGACCCAATTAGCAACAGAAGGTTTATCATTTTATAATCGACCCAATTAGCAATAGACGGTTTATCATTTAATAATCTTTATTGGTTTTAAGTCATTTTAGTTATTCAAACTAATGTGTAAATAAAATCACGTGGTTATGTAAACTAGTACACACCTACACGTAGAGCAAGTATTTAATCACTCACTCGTTATATTCGGCCTCAATCTTCTATTTTAGAACATTTCAACGATCCATTTGATGGCTCAAATATATTTTGTACATTGCTTATTCTCTGTATTGTTCATATTTTACTCTTTTTCTCTCAGACGGAGCGTATTTATCAGGTCTACACATCACTAACTCCTCACATTTTTCGATAATGGCAATGCTTAGATAATTTTCACCAGCTTCTTCCTTCTTAAACGTTAACTTTCTTTTCCAAAAGCATTACAAGTTCATTACTTTGGATCAGTGATTGAATAATCCAATTTAAAATATAATTTATGTTGTGTCAAAATATGCAGCTAATGTCTGTTTAGTAATGCCGAATATATATTCCCTAAATAAATAGTACCGGATACCGTCAGAAAAACTGGATTCAAGTAGAAGTATCAGAGTTTGGAAAGCGCATCTAACTAAGACGAAAGACTATAAAACTCTCCCTGTAATGTCAACATGAATGAAATGCTATCCTTCACAATGGTAACAAACAATTGTCTATTAGTAGCAGGGATTTAGATGTTAGTCGGGTGGCGGCAATATTTCAGGTTGATTTGAGAGCAATGTATTTCACACCATCATTTCCCCACCCCTTTCATTTCCACCGGACCCTCATAGAACAATAATACTAGAGTTCTATGTTATCCATTTATCCTTAAAAATACAAAATCATGTACCCCAGATGACACGAAAAATCACATTTATATGAGAAGTATGAAACCAGTATTTGAAATGTTGTGTCTGCATATTTTACAGTGGATGGACTGCAAATGGTTTCTATTTGTCGTATTTCCGTAGCTTTCCCTAAAACCCGTACCTCAAGTTTTGACACTTTTTAAAAGAATTTTCAATGTTATTTCCTTATGATATCTGCAATAACTTGTTAAAATTGATGTTTAGATTTAGAAATTGGAAACTTAATAAATGTTGCTGAGGACAAGACCTGCTTTGAAAAACGTAGGTGAAAACTCAAGCTACAGATTTTATGATTATGGTATGCTACGGTAAAAGGACATACAAGTCTTGCCTAGAATGAATTAAGTGCTAGCTCCCAGTACTTCTTAAGGTGTCATTAGGATATATCTATTCAATTAATTATTTAGATAATCATGGCATGCCGTCATCTTTAAATCAATCAAGGGCAGATCCAAGGGGGATGAAGGAGAGGATGCCCCCCCCCCCCCCATACGTGTGATACTTTCAGAATACCAGATTGTGAAATTTGATAAATACTCTGTCAGGTATGAATACGTTCTGGGAGATCTTCTCTTGCTCAAGGTCGTCCACATGTATTGATGTGCGATGCAAGCAAATTTGTCCTTTCAAATAAATAACGGTAACCATACGTTAATAAATTTAAGATCACAGGTATGGGGGCACCCTTATGATCTGCTCCTGATGTATCCAAAACGTAGATATTGCTTCCATCCGACTCGCATCCAAGACTCTGCAACTAATCGACAATTGTTTGCTATTCTTGTAAAGGATAAAGGTTTTACGATTACTGGCAGATCTTCATAGTCTTCCATCTTCTTGAGATGCGCGTTGCAAACGTTCCTACTTGTACTGGTATTCGCTTTTGCAGACGATGTCAGGTACTTTTCATCAAGGACAAAGTTTGTATTCGGTCATATTAAAGAGTATTGGAAACTTTTTATTTATCTTTATTTATTTATTTATTCATTTATGCCATACACCATAATCGGAGCTAAGGTCAAAATACAGCATTTTCAAAATGCTTAAACATTAACCGAGGGATATAAAATAGGAGAGAGGAAATAATTCTCAAGCTCGGTCTAAATGAAAACGAGAAAATATAGTTGACACGTTTGAATGTTTGGCTCTTTTGTTGGTAAAAATCTAAAATGTTACAGTTTAGAAAAAGTTAAACTTCCAAATATTTAAAACTTTTAAGATTTTTATAAATTTGTTCAAATATCTAAATTTCTCAAATTAGGAACTTAGATTTTTGAACAATAATCCTAGCTATCTTTAGGTCGAAAGTTTTGAATTTCACTAAATATCTCAAAGAAGGAAAATTTAGAAATTTTGATCTAAAAAATCACATAAGATCTTATTTTGACTTTTTAGCTTGAGTTTTGTTTTTTGCTCTAAATGTTTCGAGAATACGGCGCCCAGTATGTTATTGGAAATATGGCAAATATTCATCGTCAAAAAGCAGTGAATTTACTATAGAGTGATTACTAGATGCGTTTACAGGATTTAGCATACCGGTGCTTTAAAATTATTCGACAATAAAACTTTACAGATTTTAACCGCAGACATGATCTTGGAAATCAATATAAACATTACTCGCATGGAGTATTAATCTTCGCAATGGATACCTCGTGAACAATTAGAATCGCGTGACTAGATAAACAACGCTAAAATTGACAGTAAATAATTAAGAAATTTCAGCTAAGGAAGCAAATTGACACAGCAAATTCCTACAGCTTACCCATGAGCTTTGAATTATTATACTTTTGTAGAAAGCATGTCATTAAATTGAGCATGGAAAATAAATTGAAAAGATTGATCCAACACAGCAACCTTTTAACAAGGAAATTTTGTTACAGAGAAATCTAGAGAAATTGCAATCCGTACAAATTTTTGCCTTGGGTCAATTTTCTTGGGTCGCTTGTCTCGGTCTCCTTGTTAGAAACACTTGCTCACAAGTTTCGGCACTGTTCTATGCATGTAACTGACAACTCTCAGACTTAGAGCTTGATGATGTCAGCAGCAGGGGGATGAACAGACTAGATTACTGAGGACCGAGCCTTCTACCGCTTTTTACGACACTCAAAACCGACCAACAAACAGACATCCTCCATTTGTTAAAGATGGCCCGCCACGGCTGCTAGCAGGAAATCAAAAACTAGGTATGTTCCGAAAAGATGCTTATATCTTGGTAGCCCATTTGGAATCATAAGGGCCACCCCACCACCCTTCCCGCCGGCTCGGGTCTCTAGAGAGGCTGCCTAAAAGCCTAGATTCAAACCCTCGGAGTTGAGTGTCTCTAGAAAAAAATCCGGGAGCAACTCGAGCAGCAAAGGCGCTTGAGCGTAGTACTGCAAGAGACGAACCGCCTGGCGGCCATTGATATTCGACTCAACGTTCGCCTCCGCACAAAAAAAAACAACATAGGCTACGCAAAATGGAAATGGCTGATGATGAAAAACGAACTGAAGCAGAATATTTACTTAAAGAAAATGAAGTATAACCGGCTGGACAGTAAACTCCATAATGTCTAGTTTTTCACACTGGCCGAATGCAGTACAGCCTCATGCTCCTATGGTACTTTAAGACACATGTGGCAGACTTGGAGGATAAACTAATGGCTGAACAGTGCACCGTGGTCGAGGCGAAACGGGAAGTATCAGAAGCTCGCTAAAAAGTGAACATGCTTTTGTCCAGCAGTCTTGGGCCAGGAGGTTCGCCGCTATGAAAATCTGTGTAAGATTTGCGATAAAGATTTTGATAGTCTTGAGCGTAAGTTAGCACCGAACACACATTGAATATTTTTATTTAAATACAATTGTGACGAATAATATATCCACAATTATGTGGGGACACAACAAGTGACAGCGGCTTTCGGTTAGCGCAGATATAATATGTGGCAGAGCTGCTTTTATGGGATTTGTAGACTCCGTAGGCAAAAACAAAGACAAGGCCGTGGCCCTATTGTTCTTTGTCACCAATGCGCGATAGGGACACAGTCGCAAACCCACCTATGTAGGTCTTGCGGGGCTCATAGGGTGGTCCGGAAGTTTACCTACACCGAAATTCTTGTGCAAAAATATCTGGTCTTGTGTTGCAAGAACTGTCCTCATGTATCCCTATAAGAGATAGGTCAGCTGTAGTAAGATTCATACACATGGCACATGAACAACACGCACGTGTATTGCGCGCCGAGTTGGAAGCATTGACGAGGGTTCTATCTCCTTATCGCAGGAGTCTCACAGCACTGCAGCAGTTGCTGGGGCGGCTCGACATTGTGTCGGGGTACCAAGTTCGAGGCAATCGCCTGATCTTGAATAGCCAAATGACCAACGTACATGCAGTCGCTATTCTTGCAGCCCTCCCTATCGTTCTGAAATGTTTGTTATTCGCATTAAGTTTCTTTTACTACGATGGGAAGAAGGGTGAGTTGACAGTATTAGACGAGCATGTCCCATTGAAGACAGAACACCACATTGGCAGAAAGGTGGTTAAGATTTTGCGTGATACGAAGCCTCGACTTCTTACTGGCATTGATAAGCCTTAGTTTGAAAATGGTTACCCAGTGATGGCAATAGTGTACGTCATCTACCCTGTTCGAGAGCCCGATCCAGACAATCTGGTCCCTTTGAGGGACAGTGACATGAAATGAGTTGCACAGCGTATGGTATAATACAGAGGTTTGCCGTCAAAAGCTAGTGATGTGGGAGAAGGACATTGCTGGCGGTGACATCTATAACAGTAGAAAATACTGCTCGAGGGGGCAGGTAGTCCAGCTTATCGTCCACAACCGTCACGCCTGGCTGATTTCTCCATTTTGCGGCGGTGCGCAATGTTGAGTACTACAAGGGCTATATCTGGGACGCCATTCAGAGGATTACGGAAGGCGAGCCAAAGGGAGTGTGGGTTCTTGGCAGTGGAGACGACAAAAAACTTGATCCCAAGCTTGTGGAGCAATTTGTGTTGGCCGACAGTCGGTGGTTTAGAACCGGCAGAAACACCTGCAGATTATTGCGGCGTGCAGCAAGTGCACATACAATTTTGACGAGCTGGCTACCAAAGTCTTTAGAGAAGACTCCTCTGCTGCTAGTGTTACCCGAAAGAGGAACGGCCGAAAGCCAACCCAGCAGCTATGTTGGAACATATCCATCGGGCGGGCGTCGAGTTTGGACATGGTGGTCTCTGGAACAGCCACAATGACTACAATTTGTTTAAAATTGTGAGTCTTTACATGACCGCCAACTATCCAGGCAGCTTCTTGTGAGTGGGAGAGTGTGCCCCATATTGTGAACGGCTTGGTTACCGCTGCAACGGGATGACCCGGGTGGCTATTAACGGACCAGTAAATCAACACCTTACGGGATTTGCTTAGTTTGGCGGTCACATTAACAAGCCTAAACTAAACGAGGCTGCCCCGCAATGACCGCGGCTGAGCTCCCATCGCGCTATTGCTTTCTATGGTCGAGACAGGCGTGCTCACGCACCTTAAAGTGACCGTGACCATAATTTACTATAAGAAACAAAAAAAAGTCTAGCTGCCGGAGGACAAGGAAATGGGTCACACTATCATAGACAAAGTTACAGCCGGTGGTGCAAAATTATCATAGACAAAGTTACAGCAGGTGGTGCAAAATGAATGCAAGTGCATGACGCGCTAGTTAGTTGCCGACCGTGGAGAGCTAGACTTAGTCGTGCGCACCAGCCGCGAGACCAACTCGCTGGTTGCTTATGACAAGTCGCCCCTCGGGAACGTCAATTCACTACGACGGCGCGCAGCCGCAGTACAGGCACCTCCGAACTTCCATACATGGCTACGAGATTAATAATCTATCAACATGCTGCAAAGGTTTCCTACTTAGGCTGTAAGGGTTGCAAATGACTCTATTTACATCAAGCCGGAGCACCTGGCCCGATGGATGCGCTTCGCGAGCCCACGGAAAGGAAGATCCAATCTGATACGAATGCGCCGCCCTTATATACAAAAAACAATGTCATGTTCTGTCCGAGAGCAACAGTTTGCTCCTGGGGACAGTGGCGTAATTACGATGAAACGATACTGACCCCCAATGATAGCGCAGATTACATGATCAAGCCTGAATATTGGATGTCGCTCCCCGCGGTTTTCGCAGTGCCAGACTCAACGCGCCCCAGGTTCGATGATCTCCTGGCAGCGCACCGACTTTCCAATCTCAACGGCGGAGGAAGCTATAGCAAGACGTCACGCGTAATCGCCATATTTTAAAAAAGTAACCCACTCGTTCTTACTCTGACCCACCGACTCGCAAAAGAGATGCGGTGTCAGCACCGTGGCGATATACACGCACAAACCTAACACAGCTTCTTTAGCTGGAACGGCTAAAAGGAATGGAGGCCAGAATGTATGGGTCAGAAATACATTCCAAGGGTTTTTCTTTGGGACAAGATTTTCGAGACCTTTATCGAGTGCCTAGAACTGCGGGGCGTTCAAGTTGTCTGCTGTGGTAACCAAGGCCAACCACTGCCTACAGCCCAAGATTTGCCGCATGACTGGATGCGCGAGTATGTCGAGCACTACAAAGAGGTCGAGGAAGACTACTGTGCCAAGAACGAGGCCCTTCAAAACCTTAAAAAGAGGATGCGCCTCAAATCTGATAGTGTCCAGTGTCAAGAAAAGCGTAAGATCCTTACCGCCTGTCGCAGCTGTAGTTTCTTTCTGGAGCAGTGGAACCCTGCTGACACGCCGTAGTCTCCCGCACAGCGGTGTGTAATAGTGCCCAGCAACTCTAATTTTTGAGCGACACATTAAACACACCGGTCACTCTCTTGTACCACCCACAGAACAGTCGGCGCCAAACTATCTTTTTTATCGTTCCGGGGACAAACTAGAAGCAGGAGCATGCGCTAAACGACATCGTCGAGGTGACCGTTGCAGCAATTATGCATTTACTGTGCGCAGCTCCCAGGGTCTTAACATCACAAACCCGCGCAAGGTTTGGATTGTAGACGACTACCTACAATTGTCCGGCCTCGCTTATTTGACTGTGTCCCGAGTGGAGTACCTGTCTCAACTCGAGCGTGTTGCTGCGCAATCAGCTGTGGGAGTCAAGGTTAAGCGGGCACCTACCGAGCAGGAAATCCGCAAGGTCATCCAGAAAAAGCTTATCGCATATTAGTACCAAGACCAAGCCAATGATTTCCGTGTTGGAACGACAAGCACACTCAAGGTTTGACGACGTGCGCCACCTTAAGCAGCAGGAAAATAATCGCTGCGCCGCCTGCAACATCGAAATGTTCTGGGTCAACGAGCCGAACGACACGCTTCAGTTCAGTGTATAATGCCTTCACAACGCCCAGCAACATTCGAAGGGCAATATTAAGTCGACCTGCTTGGGGTGCAACCGCAAAAGATGGACTGCGTCTCTCTGTCTGTCGGAACGACGGAAACAGCAGAAACGACATCGAGTGTCAAGTCAGCTGTAACCGTAGGACGAATCGGAAAGACATACGGCGGGATTTGACTTCAGCGACATATATATTGACCAAGGACCCGGTCTGGTGGTAGTTGCAACTCTTCAAGCACAAATGCGTCCTTAGGTCCTGCAGCGTCGGCACTAAGAAAATAATATAGATCGCTCTATCCTGTAGACCTTTAAGGACCACACAGGGTCGGTTGCGCCGCTTTTCCGCCTTCTCGCTATGCAGGTACATATAGGTACCGCACCAAGGTATTTGAGGACAGGCCGGCCGCGTCAGTGATGTTGCAGGTGTAGCCCGCACCACCGTTTTGACGAATGGCATCAATAGATCTCTTGCCTATAAGTCATGTTACTTTGCCATTTAGAGGTGGCACAACGGCCGGCAGCCGCCGAACCTACTCAGTGCTACGCGCTGGTAGTAATTTTGACGGTGGAAAGCAGTCTCTTCTGCGCGTTCTATTGCCTAATAGCCGCTCGGCCAGAGTATGGTTGAACCGCTCATCATTTCCCTGCTCGCGGTGGTTGCCGGCCTCACCTTGCCCCACATGCGCGCTGTGCTTGGCCAAGAATTGCGACATTGCTCCCGTAAACTCCCGTCCGGTATCAACTTGCAGCAAATTGGGTAAGTCCTTTCAGCATGCTGTTCGTCGAGTAGCCTTTCATTGAGGTTATCGAGACGCTCGTTGTCCTTACGTTGGTACTCAGCCTGCGCAACTCGGAGTTCTTTCAGCGCCTTGTCGTGGCGGACGCGTTCTTCGTCGGCATCGTTTGGGCTTAACGAAGAGAAGAGGAAGTTTGAACCAGTGAATGTTAGGGCGTTAACAATTTCCCGTCGATCGTGAGAGCAACAGAGGCCATTAGACGGACTTGTTGATATTAGCAGGAGTGATGCTCAGCGCTGTGATGGTTACGGCCTTTGCTGCGTATTCGAATTCTAGGCGACCAGGGTCAGCCAGTCTCATTTCTAAGAAGCGTTTGGCAGCCTTCGAATACCCAATTTCAAGGCCGCTGAGTATTGCTCCATGGTAAAGGAGGTTTCCGAGGTCCTTGGCGTACGGTGGTGTATTCATATTGCACCTGCCTTCTGCGATTATCAAGTTTATGCTATTTTATTTTGACGGCAAGTGCAACACACTACTATTCCACGTGATAGGAGTCAGGCCAGAATGTATGGGTCAGATCCGACAGATCCCCAGACGTTGTTTTTCGATGTTGTTCCGGGGGCTGTTGCACCTGCATTCCGCTAACTTGTTCTGGTATAAGGTGTTAAGAAGGCCAGCTACCAAAGCTAGGCTGCTCCAAAGTACATGAGATGGCATCATCTGGTGTTTATCTGGAGCTGTCGCTGCTTATGTCGCTACTGGATCGGTGTATTTGTCGGCAGTATCCGCCTTTACGCAGCTTGCTTCATCCCCTTGGCAAGTGTTTAACCAGCATCAACTCTATCTGGGTATTTAACTTTGTTGACCTGTGTCACTTCCTTAGATTGTTCAGCAGACGCATCCGTCTTCTGTTCTGCTGACGCATCCTTTGTCGTTTGTGCTGATGCATCCATCGTCAGTTGTACTTGTAATTTGTTGTCGTTGTTTCTTTTCAAAATGTACATGTCTATATGTAATCATGTCAGCTGTAATGAGTGCAAGTACCGCACCGTACCTAAAGAAAAGATGGCTACCAATGTTTGACAAAGAGGTCTGAATGACTGGATCATTTTGCTAAATCACTAGCAAGACATTTGCGATTATCTATAGGCAGAAAGTGGCGTATAATTGCTGTGTACAGTCTGAGCAGAGACGATCGCAGCAAAGCAGTCATCCTGGCCACCAGTGAAGCCTAGTATATGGCATAGGTCTTTGCTACCCCTTCGTCGCTCATCACCATAAGGCACGAAAAGTTAAGAGGTCAGCCTATGTATTTTTTTTGCTATTCCAAAAGCTACCACCTCGGACAGACGATCACACTACTGTACTAGTGTTGGTTAGTCAGTTGTGGAAATCGCAGCGTGAGTGGCGTCGTTGCGCCTGTCGCTACTGCCGGTTTGCCCGTTTCTCGCTCTTAACCCATATAGTTTCTCCATAATATCCGTGCACATAAGCAACCGTCATTTTTCTTATTAAGTTCATGATATGGTTGGTTGAGCGCTTAACTCTAAATAGCTTATAGATAATATAGGTTAAGGTCCCAAGTATTATAGCCTGGTTGGTGGCGTACAAAATATGGACCCACCACATTACCTGCGTTCCTCGAGCTAGCACAAGTGCGGAGCGGGGCCGTAAACAAACTGGTAGTACACTGGTGGGTCAGTATGTGGACGTAGCTTACCAAAACTCTCATTCCTGTGAAACTAAGGCCTCTGCTCAACGCTCCGCTTCAGTGATATTGCTTCTCTTAGCGTGTCCCTAAACGAGTCTTTGTCTTTGCAGTAAAAGAGGGCTATCCACGAGGTCCACTCACGAAAGTTACGGGCAACGACGTTGTACTTTTGTGTTATGACCCATACACTAATGCTGGCATGGCGGTTGACGTAGTGCAGCTTAGTAAGGCCCGTTGCCTTATGCAGGACGCCACAGAGAAAACGTGTGGTGGTTTCCTCAAACTTTTGAGGTTCATCCAGATCATAGCCTTCAGGATTGACCAGAAATACTACCTTGTCTTTTTTGCCGCGGGTCCACGGCCTGTTGTATGCCTTGTTCAGGCGTATAGTAGGGCATATGATGACGATAAAATCAAAGTGACCTTCAATGACTATTCCAACAGTTTGCAGGCAAACACGCTCTTGAGGCAACCGCAGCGACCGACGATCATGACGCAGGGCCACTGTAAGTTGTCAAGATCGCTTGCCGGAACGGCAGACTATGTAGATGACCGACAGAAATTGGCCATTTTGTATGTTGATCTGTGCCTCAATGATGATGTATAAGCACATATTTAAAACACCTGCCGCCTGGGCTGTCTTTTCAATCTGCAGCACTCTTGGAGTGTGTTGTCTTCCGTTGACATCATATCAATTACAAGGGCAAACCCGGTTTGGTAAAAGGCACCAACATCAATCTACAATAATTTAGTGTCTTTGATAGACTCATGTCACTGATGGACTCCCTCGACATTCTTTTTAGGGCCTCTTCCCACTGCTGGTATCTCGCCTGCCCCTGAACATAGATCTGGTTTTGGATTCCCTAGATCGTCACCAACACATTGTTCATAAATGGATTGCAGAAATACCCAGTATCAAACGCAAACTCAAAGCTCTTTCCTATATCCTCGAAGAGCAAAAATATCGCCTTCATCCTTTTTGTCAGCGTGTTCAAGCTGATGTTTCACGTATCGTCTTTCTTATTCACCAAAATCCTGATATGGCACAGCACTCGGGTGTACAAGATGTACTGCTGCCTGGTCATGCGTGCGAGTTCTGCGTGGGTCACAGTGTCGTACTCCAGAGAGATATCGATGATAGTGAAACTTTCCCCCTTATTAGTACTCTGAATCACCCCGTGGTAATCTGTAAACGTCAGCTCAGTGGTGAGATGGTCTGAAATGCCAAACTGGTAGTATGGCATGTGGTCATTTAGCAGCTCGAAGTCGAGCGGCAAAAAGAAGCGGTTCCCAAACGTGGCACGATAGACACATCGAGCTAGGTAGCATAGACGGTATCGCCAGCGACGACACTTATAGCTGGAGTGTTGGCGTTTTGTGTGCCTGATAGGCAGGGTTAGTCCACTCTTTTTCCGTCAACCAGATTTCCTTGTAGACACCCCAAACATGGGCATAATCAATGCAGGCCAATTCGTTTCCTTCAAGCTATACTCTAATCTCTTGGATGATGGCGCGGCCCAGAATTTTTACAATTGTACTGTTGGGTTCTGGCCGCCGCTCAAAGCAATGTCAGCCTAGCGATGCCGGACACAATGATATCGTTTCTAGTGAGGTTTGGAAGTCTGCCAATAAGCTGCTAGTTTGGTATATGGTGCTCGGGTTATTAATCTCAACGACGGTGCTCTGGGCTATCTTTACACCAAGCATGCGGCGGAGGGAGCTGAATGGATCGAGTTTGTTTCCTTATTGAGACATTAAACATACTAAAGTTCGTTTGTCATCTCTTTACTACAGAGCTGATATATTAACGCTTTATTTTTACAATGACTGATGGAGGCTATGATGTTGAAATGGAATATTTTGGTAGAGAGGGAGATGATATTAAAGATGAAACAGAAGATACTTCATTTACCAACGATTATTATCAAGAGACACAGGAATTAGAAAGTCGGCTATAAAACCTTCCTGGCGACGACCTGATAATAGCTAAAAATGAAATTCGCAATGAAAGAGCCGATGAATTTTAAGGCAAACGGTATAAAAAACAGACCTGTCTATGCTGACTATACTGTAGAAAACGGTGTATTAAAACTTAGACTTTCCACGCCAGATAGTAAACATAGCAGAGGCACATATAGAAGACTAGGTCTAGAGAGGTCTCCAGAGAGGATAAGCAAACCGATAGCATAAAAACTGTTGTCAGTACGAGATGAGCTTCCGTCTGTTACAAGTGGACTCACAATGTCGAGCTATTCGATGAATTGGGATCCGAGTACACTGCGCTTAAAGAAGTGGCAGCACAGGAACCAAGGCCAGAAATTATTGCGCTTTCGATTACTCTTGCTAAGACTGTTGAACTAGATAAAAACCTAGATGCGGAGAGATAAAAGCTGACTGAAACTAAAAATGAAACAGTGCGCCAGCATATACGAGACCGCATTGCAGATCTGGAGATGGTACGCGAGGATCAACTAAAGATAGCCAAGCATTACTGCTATTCAGGAGACCATGAACAAAATTATCCACGGGATACAACCCTCGCCAAGCGGCTGCGAGCCCTCTTTCGTGAGCAGTTCATCACGATCGCCTCGATTCTCACGGCGCTGGGGTTTATAAGTACAATTGTACTCGCGATCACAGGCGCCGCAGGCGAACAGACAACTAAACCTTACCACAGCAACGCAAAATAATGCGTAAAAAAAAAATTGGAGCGGCTGGCTGGGATGCTGAAAACGCTTTCAGTAAAAGCTCTGGCGGCGCAGCCCGGTATTATTGGCACTATTGTGTCATTCCTCCTAACAACAGCTGGTAATGCCATTGACTGGCTGGCCGGATATTTAGGTGGCGTTTGTCATGATGATAGCAGTCGCGTTTTTTGCCGTTCTCCGCGCTCTCACATTAGCACGCACAAGCATCAGAGAGAACACTCAGGCAGCGTTGGACAGTATGCTCGTTGTTCAAGAGCGGAGAAACCAAATGGCCGCAAATCCCACCATAATACTACCCACGACTAGTGATGTTTAGTCGGAATCGTGGTCTACGGCTTCTTTTGCATGGAGTCGGTTTGTGCCGTTATTAAAACAGACACGTCTTGCGTGGGCAGGTCAAAACCATCCTCTCCATGCTTCGTTGGCTGTGATTGTTGTGGTGTGCTTTGCACTTTTGCGAAGATCCTTATCGAATTAATATTGCCGCTGGTGCCTATCGTCATGTTGTTGTTCGGCATAGAGGTTTGTTGTTATATCCCTCATAGGTGCCAACTTTAAGCTCCTGGTCAGTTGGGATCATGTAAAGGTCACCCCCAAGGGCTTAATCTAGCTTGTTCATGGCGTATCCAAGCAATTCCTGGTACTAATTTAACATCTATGGGACGTTCTCTGTAGGTGGTCATGTGTTCTACGTTTGCAAAAAATCTTTTTTTTTTGTTATCTTAAAGGTCGTTTCTGATACCACTATTGAGCTAAGCATTTGGATTTGTACTCCTAGGATTACCCAAACGTACTTTACAACGCTATCCTTGTGAAGCTCTACCACGGCTCCACTAAAGCCAGCCTGTTGACTTGTCCAGGATAAAATACACAAAGCCGTTTTTAGCCCCATCGTTATGTGCCATATGTTCAACGTGCCATGCTACGTCGGTTGTCGGTCCTGTAAACGAGTAATGGACAATGTCCCATGTAGCGTGGTTAAGTCCATAGTAGCCCATATTTCTGGCAGTCCGTGTTTTTACTGACATTAAACACGTTACAGAAGCGCTTGTGGGCAACTATGTTAATGAAGAGGACACCGCATCTGAACGAGAGTCTTTCTAACTTGCTAGTAAACACTGAACAGATAAAAGCTGTGCACCTTCTAAGGCAGCCCTGCCTCTGCTGTTCCAGCAGATAACAGGTGGTTGAGAGCGCTAACACTACACTAGTTGTAGTGGTAGCGCACCAGACAGCAATGTTTACTTGATTTGGCCAAAATATCATTTCGACATGCTCGATTTATGGTCCCGTAACGTCCGGGCAACCATCACCATTACTGATGGGTATTACAAGAAAAGTAAGCTGAAAAATGTAATTCAGTCTACCATTCCTGAAATATATGTGGCCTATAACGTTGAGGTCATACTTACTGAACCGAACTGGGCGCTCCATCTCTGACCGCTCGATCCATCTTTGGATTTGCTCCAAAGGGAGGGTTTCGTAGCAGGCAAGCATACAACACCCACTTCCCTAGCGTTTGTCAAGGTCAAACAGCTTTATGTCCATCTCGAACAAATAAAATCAACTGGGAATATTGTTAATGGCAAAATAGCACCCTGCTACAAGTTATTCATGTTGGTGGGGAGTCGCGTACTATCTCCTATGAAAGGTCCTTGGCGATAACATTTCCTTCGGGGTATGTAAAATCCTCTACCACTCGTTTCTCTGGGAGGAAACAGTTATATTAAAAAAAGACGTGCACTGCCGTATCACAGTAATCGGCTACAAAAACATACAGTCGATGAGTCTGCAAACAGTGGGCATAGTAATCTTGGTGAGCGTATTGACCGGCGTGTTGAAGACCGTGTTTTTTTCCAGATCTAGTGATATCAAAGAAACTAACGCCTTCTTTGACATCACCGCCGTCTTAATATTAGACCACAGCGACAGGTTAGAGACGAGGGTCCACAGGGGCGCTAAATCTCCCCACCCCTCCAGATCAATTAAACTTTCATATCACGCTGCTTACAGAGGAATTATAATGTCGTTGTACCCAAATTTCATAGACCCACAAGATTTTCGCCTGAAAAAGATCTGCGTGGTTGAAACATCCTTACATTTTAAGAGGCTGAGCAGCGGCGCACTCTGCACAAAAGGTACAAGCGCGCAGTAAAGGCGATGGATGTTGTTGATACTGGATTGACGGTTGTGTCTATGGGCACCGATAAGGCGGAAATCATTGCTGCCCCCATTGCGATTGTCCTTGAGATTACAGTTTTCAGTTGTGGTCTGATTTATGTGGCTGGAAATTGTATCAGGCCGCGACTATCCATGAAAGCCAAAAAGCACGATGAAATCTGCGAGTCAAAGCTCAACACAATATCAGACTACATATCAAGGCGTTACGCATATATGCCATCTCTGAGAAACAGTTCACGTTATCATGAAGTTGACAAATACACAACCACGACAAATGAAATACAGGCTGCATTGCTCAAGGTGTAATCAACAAAGTGGCATAAAACGAACTTACAGCCCGCGGAAGATATCAAGTTCCCGAGGAGATCATGAAAAATTTCACTGGATATTCATAATACGCTGTGTTTTGTCTGTCGGAACGACAAAAACGACAGAACCGTTGGAACGACAGGTTTCTGACTCGATGACTATTCCCAGCGCACCCCAGCATGCGATGTGGTTTTTCAATAATAGGCGAACAAAACTGGTGTAGCCAAAGTGGCCTATTTTTGCGCTTTCGCCTGTTATTTTATGTTTAAAAGAATGATAGTTACTTCACGCACAATCGCCCTCATCCGATATGGCCTGCTGATCAACAGTAGAAAGTCGTGGGCTACTGTCAACATTTGTTGGAACAACTACGTGCTTTGGTCCATAAATTCCAAAACCAACTACAAGCAAGGCAGCCACAGTGAAAGTCGCCAAAGATACCAAGGCATTAACAAGTGCATATTTTAACTATAATACTATGAAATTTCTAAATTAAAAAAAAAATTAACGTAAACATTCCATGTTGGGCTTATACACTCGGTACAATGGAACCACATGAGACGTTGACAGGGTGCATTGGATGGATAACTACAACGAACTTAATGAAATATTATACGCAGAGCTGAGTCGGTGAGGGTTTACGGTTGAACCAAGGCCAAACATTATTAAATATGCGCGTGATCAAAGTAATTCAGTACTAAATCGAAGACAACAACTTAAGTTAAGGCTTGCAAACAGATGCCGGAAAGACAACGACACGCTCTCTGAAACAATTAAACTTGATGATCTTTATATTCAGAGCCTTGTTACTCTTTGTGATGCACTACTTGACAGCACCATCACCGAAACAGAGTTCGCATGTGCCTTAAATAAACACAAAAAGTTTGTCAAGTGGATGTCAGAACAAAATGTCAATGACCAGCTCTCCGAGCAAACCAACTAATTACCTAGTGTCTCCACAATCTGCACCCGGCTCGAGGGGGCTTGGCTGAACTCTCACTTTACTACTACTTCATTTCGTATGGAAGTAATACATGCGTAGGGGATTAAACCTTCTTTTCACGCATAGGTTAGAAAACATCCGACTGATGCAATCAATCGATTATAACACTCTGCATTTGTATATATAGTAGTGTATTATTTCAACTTCCCTGACCAAGTTTTGTTCGCATCTTTCTGCGACCAAAGTACCGATTTATGACTGAAAAGATCGAAGAATGAGCGAAAGGCTAATCACTACGAGGTAAGCTCCATCCTGCTCATCCGCCACCCCCACCCACCGCACACATAGATCTATCCTTGCATTCATTAACTAGACACATGTATTTTTTGCAAAAAAATCTTTTCATCACAGCTTTTAAAGCGGCATATTTAAATGTCGCTGTTCCTAAGTTTCACTTTGTTCACAAGAGAGTGAGTGGCAGGACTGCATAGTAAAACCACAGTTTTTAGCCGGCTTCATAGGGCATTATTTAAAACAAACATCAATGGAGCGTCACCAGAGACCCGAGCCGGGCGAGGGGGTCGGCCGGCCGTTGTGGCTCCAGAGGGGCAACCCACGAGATAAGCATCGTTTTCGAACATAATTAGCTTTTGTATTTCTGCTGGCAGCCGCTGCGGGCCTTTTTAGAAAATGGAGGCTAACTGTTTGTTGCTCGTTTTGGGAGGTCGGAAAGTGCGGTGAGAGGCGCGGCGACGGCTGGCTCTGCCTCAGTAATCGACCACCACTCCCCTGCCCCCACTGCTATGTCAATTCGTGATGTCGATGATCTCGATTACATGTCAACAATTTAAAGGACTATACAGTGAAACGATAAGCGCATCGTTGAGACAAATTATCAATATTGCGGTTGGCACAGTAAGGAAATTCCAGTGTAGGGATTACATTATATGCCTTAAGCTCGGCACAATCTCTCAGAACGTAAAAAATTGTAGCGAACATATTTTGATTTCTGTGACACATTGTTAATTACAACATATATCCTAACAGCGCTCTCGATATGATATATAATTTCTGCAACCAAGTAAAAGCTTTCAACAAACATTCTGCATTTACTAGCTTGACACAAAGTGTTCACAAGTGTTCACAAGAGTTATCTCTCTTTGCAAATGAGAAGACCAAATAAATTTCGTACCCAGTTTTTCACAAAAAGCCCTCATTTGCATGAACACATATCTGAATGTTATTATGAAGGTCTGCTCTGAAATGTTTCTGAGTATTACCAATGTCACGTAAAGGTGAATTCATTTATTTTAACAACATTTTTTCCCACTGAAAGGGAAACCGTTCTTCATAAAGTGTTCACAAGAAGAACAACTTTTTGAAATTGGAAAATTGTATATTTATGTCTTGATATAAACAACACAAAGATTCTTAAATCTAAAAAGAAGTCGGAATTCTCTACCGATCTTTTCATTGCCAAAGCTGTTTCGTTGGCATATACTACTCTTCTGTAAAATTTGGTCCCATCGTGATATAGATGAGATTGGAAATATCTATTAAAATGTTTTATTTCCTTACTTCCAATTAGCGCAAGTCATGTATGTATGGAGACCATGGTGCTTTTAAATCTTTGTTGGTACAATGTTAAATTATATTTTGTAAAATATCTGAGCAATTAAAGGTTTACTAGTAGAACAAGTAATAGTAGTAGTAGTAGTTGTTTGTTCTTGTATTTTTGTTGCTTTTGTGATAGTAGATGCAGCAGAATAAGTAGTAAAAGAAGTATCAGAAGCTGTATTTGCTGCTTCTGTAGTAGTAGTAGTATTAGTCGTTGTTGTTGTTGTTCTTATAGTAGCAGTCGTACTGTACTTCATGGTGCTATGGTGGTGATGGTAGTGAAAGAGATAGCATTGGAAGTAAAAGAGTTGGCATACCTGGTTTATTTCTATTTCAGTCAAACCAATGTCGTAGTATATTAGTTTTACATCGTTATATTTTGCCAAGACTTTATTGTGAAAGTCACGCAACATTGCTTGAGATTCAAGGTAATGGTTTGAAGATGCTCCAGTGACGAAAACCGGAAGTTTCGGTATTGCCATGGATTTATATGGCTGCAAAAGCCCAAAGTCCGCCAGATATGGAACCGATGTTCCGTTGGAATACTGTTGAACTATTTTCTTGTTTTCTTCAAAAGTGGGTGCAAATTTACTTTCACTCCAACAAGTCAGGTTGCTGGTAACGTTGTAACTTTGGTACGTCCATGCTACAGGCAACTCGGATATGAGCTTTATATCTTGTCTCTTTAAATGCCTCTGGATTGATGCTTCGAACAGATTTATTTCTTCAGTTCCTACTTCTGAAATGTTAAAATTCTCAAAAGATGGATATGAAATCAAAGGCTCAGGGGAGGCGGGGTGAGGATGGTGGCTAAAGTTCGAGGAAAATATAACATACTAATTTTTAAGGTGTTAGCAGGTAAGTCTAAGAAACACTGCTCTATATATCCAAAAGCTCGGAGAATGTTGAATCTGGCATCATATGTTAAACTCGGGTAGCACATTGGGCTGCTACGGGTTAATATGACTTAGTCAACATTATAATTTTCAAATAACAACATAAAATGTTGTTAATAACTTATAACATGGGAAAATGTAGGTCTTTAAACTCACAGATTATTAGTAATGTGTCTATTCTGGGCTTAATCACCAGGTTCTCTTCCAGTAGTCTGCTGGACTACAACCTAATTTTAAAACTTGTACTACCATGCGGGGTTTTACTTATTAATAGATGCAATTGTGCTGAATGTTAACTATGTTGAATAAATATCCTTATAGTTGTATCTAGAATATAGATGGAGCTAGGCTTGGAACTGTCAAACATTGCCTAAAGTCACACTGTATTTGCATATCGAAAATTAGCGATTACCTTCTCTCATAATCTTCCAGATTGATTTTAAGAAATCAAGGTGCATAGGAATCATTCTTGAAGGGTACAGGTATATACCGAATGGAGAATAGACTCGCCATCCAAGAATTCTACAGGAGGATACATGATATTTCTCGACAAGAATAAATTGTATGTGTGATATTAGAGCCTTTTTCCATGCAAATGATGTAGTGGTATACATACAAGTTGTATATACTCGATGTACATGGAGCACCGTTAAATATGCGAATTCCGCCAAAAGCAAACATTCCATACACGTGAAAAGAATATAGGCACATAAATAAAAGGCAACTACAAATGTGAAAAATTCTTGTTACGTTTATAAAACCAGTTTCTACAAGTGTGCAAAATATGATTTCCAATGTGCAAAATTACCAAAGAAATGGCACAAAATGCTACAAATGTAAAAAAGAAGTTTATAACAAAGACAGTGCTGTATAGTTTTAATTACCCCTTACACGTAAAAAGAATTAGGTTTCGTGAGTAAAAGTAAACTGTGAATGCAAAAAGGTTTATGTACGTACAGGACTAGAAGCCCACAAATGCACAAGTGATGGTTACAGAGGTAAAAACAATTACTGCATTTGTGAAAAGATGATTCTACAAATATGAAAGGAGAGTCTTCTTTAAATCAGTAAATTTTCCTCTCAAGCCAAATAATGTCTGCCCTTAAAATGCATTATTGGCTATATTAAGATTACTGTACCAAATCCGCCAGACAATTAAGGGGGTTCAATATATTTTTAAATTAATGAAATGCTTAATAAAAAGCATGACTGTTCTCCCTGATCTAACTGTTTTAAAATGGAATGAAGAAATTAGCTTGTTTCTTACCAAGCACAATGTTTGAGAACATCAATTTTCGCCAATTTCCTTCAGTTCAACAACATGTGCAATTGCGGTTCAGTTATCCTCCTTTTGATGTATAGTTGCTGTCCATGATCGAAAGTCTTTACTGATAAACAGCTGAGACATACTAGGCGAGGTTTCACTAGTGACAGATCGAAAACGAAAGGGTCTTGTGCCACGATAACGTTCTAAATCTGATTAAATTTACTGTAGCATGAATATTACATATTTAAAAGTGGTAATGTATGCTTTTGCCAAAAAAGCTACAACTGAGTAAAGCTTTAGCGTAAAAGTTACTTTTCTTACGCTTCAAGATCCAATTGTTTTTTTACATCCCCTTAAACCTAAGCCACTTTTCAAAATTGGACTGAAAAGATTTAATGGAAGGGCATGTGTACCGTACCGATTTATCTTTCTTTTGTAGGGATAATCATATCATACATTTTTAATGTATTGATCTTCTAAAGTTTTGAATTTTCAATGGTACAAACTTTGCAAATCTTACTGCTTTTCATATTTTACCTGATAAGAACCAATTAAAATTTTCTTTTAAATTACAGTTTGAGGGGGTAGAATACTAATAATTTTTTGTTCAGTGTTAAATAAATTGAAATGTGCATCGAGTCTCCTCATCTGTCATGTGGACTTGGTAAAGTAATCGAGAATATTTGGTGGAGGAAGAACCAGGGAAGAACTACCTACCCACGGGGAGCTACTGCCAAACTTTCTCACATACCCACGCTGGTCGAGCCGAGACTAGAACCCACGCGGACAGAGGTGATCTGTGAGTGATCTGTAAGGGCGAGTACCTTAGACCACTCCCCCCCCCCCCCCGTTTTATGTATATAACAAACAACTTTTTACAGTCGTAGGTAATTTTACAGCTGCAACAAAAATCTTTTCAAATATACATGAGACTGGGGGTTAAGGACTGACTTTTTGTACAAAGCGTTCTAAAAATATAGCATTTTCTTTTCACTAATATGGTTAATTATATCACATTTCATATACCATTTCTTTAATTTGCAAGACTTGAGATTTAAACAACGTAAGAAGAAGTTGTAAACTTTTTGTTAATCAGTTTTATCTCTGTGGCCAAGTTATTTTCACCTATAACGGAATTGAACACATATAAGAAATTTCTGACGAGATAATTCCTACAGACCATGCAGGCTAAATGTATTTACAATATACCTACTTTGCGCGTGAAATCGACACTCATCAAAATTGTGCTGAAGGTTCAAACAGACAGGTCATTATTGCAACACAAAGAAACCTTACTGATGGGAAAGCGTTCTCGATCTAGGCAGTAGAGAAATTGGTATGTGCAGATTAGGCTTGACATACCGTAACGCTGAGATGTAGAAGTTTCGAATTTACGCTTGAGGTGAGTTTTGACTTTAAAGATCGGTTTGTATTAAATTGTTAATTAGAAAACAAAAAATCTATGAATTATTCATACCCTCTTAATTTAGAATGCATTCTATAAAATTATCAAATACAAATAGAGAAAGAAGCCTTCAGGTTTCAGAAACCACAACTCCCCTCCCCCCCCCCAAATATATATATATATATATATATATATATATATATATATATATATATATATATATATATATATATATATATATATATATAACATTAAGTAGGTCTTGATAGATCGGATAATTTAATACTATTTTCAATCACAAATGAAATATATCAATACAGTGTACTTCAATCACAAATGAAATATATCAATACAGTGTACTTCAATCACAAATGAAATATATCAATACAGTGTACTTCAATCACAAATGAAATATATCAATACAGTGTACTTCAATCACAAATGAAATATGTCAATACAGTGTACTTCAATCACAAATGAAATATGTCAATACAGTTTACTTTAATCACAAATGAAATATGTCAATACAGTTTACTCAATCACAAATGAAATATGTCAATATAGTTTACTTGCTGAGTTATCTCTATAGAATATAATTCCATGGGATGTGTTCCGGAAATCATCTCTATGCACACTATTAGCCAGTTGCAATCTATATGTTGACACTGTATTATTTCATGCAAATTAAATGAGTGCAAAATCCAATCAATCCGTTAACGTTGGTACAAATGTTGAATAGAGTTCATTTGAAAAGCTAATGTGTTTTACAACAATTTACCAAGAAGGTTGCAAAATGTCAAACCCATGTTCGAACAGGGGTAAGTGGGATATTGTAATATGGACTTAAAGGGAAACCTTCACTGAAAACTGAATAGAAAACCCCGAACTAAGACACACATATAGCCTAAACTGCAGGCACAACCCACTCTGCTAATATGACGTAATATTTATTCTGAAAAGGTAAAGACTGACCCTAACAAAGACAGATAGAGCATATGAGTGAAGCCCCACCCGCTTCCCATATCGTTGACTGACTCCAATCTTCTCTCACGGGTCATTTAGATTTATTTTACGAATACTGAATCATATGTGAATTTTTATCGTCAGGAACAATTATATGCAGCATACATCTGAAAGTGCCAATCTCTGTATTCTACAGATGGATACAGGAAAATATAAAGCAAGTTCAAAAGGAAAATTTATATTATTAAACTGGTTTACAAATTCTTATTTTGTCCCCTGCAGAAACAAATTTGAATGGACGAAAGTGGTGACAGAAAAAAAGCTATTTCAAAAGGAAAATCTATTATGTCACAATTTTGCATATCAGAAACTAAAACTAATCGCAATGGCAAAGTCATTTTAGCATTTATTCTTTATTTAACATATTCTAAAGATAATCTTACACATGTGAAATAATTTTGTATTTATTTCACTTAAGTAGAAAATAATGTTATATATCCAAGAATAATTTCACATAAGTGAAAAAGAATTTTACATGGATTTTTAAAAAATCACATATGTAAACATTACCTTTTTCATATATATAAAATTCTTTTCCACATATATGGAGGGGAGCCGCGGTAATTACACAATGAATACAGTGACCAAACACCGTTTTTAAAGTGTATTCCATACCTTGAAAATCTACTAGCTTCAATCGATCAATCTGTGTACGAGAATTTGCTTGACTTAGACATAGGGTGTTCTCTGGCATCAGATCTTAGTGACATGCCCCAGACTACTGGGGAAACCTTGTACAATTAATCTAAATGTAGACATATGAATGTATAAAGTCCCTTACGTCATTGTCAACCATACAAGCTAAGTCTTTAAAGGATGGTCAAAAACTGATAGTTGTGCTGCATCTATCTTTTATAACCTCTCAGACGTAACGAAAGATAAACAAAAGTAGAAGCTGGTAATGAGTTCAATATACTGTCATTATTTAAGAAGAATGAATCAAGAAAGCAGTACTGATCTCAGACTTAAGGACCAAAAATGACATCTGACAGATTCCATGGAGTCTAAACACACTTTCTTCAGTGTGACTTTGCAAGAACCTGTCCAAGTGACAGACGTTCTGAGGAGGAGAATCTTTCTAAACTTAACAGCTACATCAGATTAAGCAATACAGCTAGGATGGTGTTCTGGTGCCCGTACAACTGCTTGGTTTGATCAATTATTAACCTTTGGACTGGGAGGCAGGCTGGTTGATAATTGTCTAATCCATGTATATGTTGTGTAAAGCCATTATTGTATGCTTGCATGCGTGGCTAGAGGCAAGTCTTAAGGTTGAATTGGACTGTGTGGATCTAAAATACTTTGCTGTCAAGTGAAATTCTATGAGTCGCCTCCAACATCTTGCGAAAAGAATGTTGAGACCATCATTGGAAAATATGTATTTTTTTGGAAAGGACGGATACTTTGATCGATGAAACTGTAATTCCTGTATCAATCAGAATCCGTTAGCCCTCAAATTTATAATTAGTCTAAAAAAGGCCTACTTTCAACACAATTTTTGTCTTGAATTTAGAGGATAAACTAATGTTCAGCGATACTGTATCATACGTGTATCTTCCTAATAATAGATTTCTGGTAAAATGTTAAAACTATGTCCCTTTGGTACTAGAAGTTGATACACTGAAAGTATTGTACCACTCATATTTTGTAATTGTGTACGTTACGTCAAGGGATACAGATAAATTAAAAATCAATTTAAAAATTAATACTAGACCAGTAAGAATTGGGGGTGTTTTGAAAACAGCTCAAAGTTACTAGACCACTTATATTTTTGTGCATAACAACTAAAAATCAAAACAAAAATTCACCAGTGCATTCACACTATGACGACAATAAGTGAACACTAATTTGAATTTGCTTTACAGATAATAAATAAAGGCGCAAAGCTCTATTGTATTGAATTTAACAGTTTTCAGAGAAGTGATAACAATTTAATATTTCATGAGTTTAACATAAATGCATCAATGTATGTTTCAAGATAAAATGCCTTTTTGTTTACAAGTTTGGTCAAGATAAAACTTTGGTCAGATCTAGCTGTGCTACAGAATGTCATACAAGAGAATAAACCTACTGATTTGTTGATTGTAAACATAAAAAAATATATCTTGCAACTCTTTAGGAAAGATGCAAATTTACAGATGACTTTAAATGATGATACCATTGAAATTCGCAGCAATATTCCTGATACTATGAGGTTAAAATAGTACAGTATGAGGAACGAATAAATTACCTATTTCAGGTAAGTAAATACTTAAAAATGTATTTTGCTAAAATTACAGAACAAATTGAAGATTTCGTACACTTTACAGTATCAGTCTACAATGATTCAACAAAAAGATATAGAATTTATGACGAACAATATTAGATTGAAAAAGAATGGCAATGTTCTTTACATAAATCTCAAATAATTCATAAATTTGAAAGAATTGAAAATTGTTTTAAAAGATTCTAAACTAAAGATCCGGTTTTAGGTGGATTTCCTCTTGGCTTGTTGATATAACATAAGAAAATTTATTACGCATAAATTATTCTCTGGATGTATTTATATTGGTTTAAATGACCGATAAGAAAAAAGTATTTAAGACATGTATACTGCGATCCTGAAAGTCTAGTTACGTACAGAAACATTAATCAGTTGTGGGAACAAGTTAAATGTGATTAAAGAAAATATAATACACTGAATTGAGGGAATGGTTACTCGAACAGTCTACTTATATATTAAATAATCAAGCGGAATAAAGATTTCCAACAAAAAAGTTTATGTTAGTCGCGTTGAAGACCAGTGGCAGGCAGACATTGTTTGCATGCAAACATATGAAAAGAAAACAATGGATACGAGTACATTTCGGCCGTGATAGATGTGGTCTCAAAATAATCATGGGCTGAAAAAGGTGAAAACAAGAACGGGAGATAAAATATGCACGATGTTTTTAGAGAAACCTTCAGTACAAAAGGCATGTCTAGTAAAAAAAAAGATTTAATCTAAGCCTAAAGACTGGAATGTGAAAGCATTTCACTTAAAATGAAAAGCAAAAAAAAGTTGACGTTTTGTCAAAATTAATTGAGGAATGTAGATTAATAGACATGCATCCGGTTGAAGCAAGCAAATAAGAAATAAGACCAAAAATAGCAATAAACTTTTCCGTTACCTGGAAACTAATACATTTGGAACGCCTAATTCAAACTAGGCGCAACAGTTATTTCGAAAGAGGTTCCTTCCTAACTCTACCTAGGAAATATTGAAAATAGAGCAGGTAATTTTCGGTAATCCAGTCGTTTAAAAATAGGAAGACTTGAAGGCAGAGGATATATAGGACACGTTTTACTAATAAGAGTTATCTCTATGCCACACTGAAGATGGTATATATACATATGCATAGTTGACAAGATTTAAAAGACACAATGGATGAACAGCAAAAAGATATATACTCGTTAAATGAAAAGGAATCGTTTAACAGTTGGCAAGCAGACGCAAATATTAAATAGTTCGAAATAAACACCTTATCCCTAGAAACGTTGTAACAAGGCACATCTCTTCCCTAGAGACGATATACCAAAGACAGCTCTTCCCCAGAGACGATGTACCAAAGCACACCTTTTCCCTAGAGACGATGAACCAAAGTCACACCTCTTCCCTAGAGACGATGTACCAAAGACACACCTCTTCCCTAGAGACGATGTACCAAAGACACACCACTTCCCTGGAGATGATGTACCAAAGCACACCTCTCGATTGGAGACGACACCACATTCAGAGACAGAGAAAGCACAATACACAAAAAGCAATCAATAGCAGTAATAACGATCATGAATTTTTGAAAAATAATGACATTTTAGAATGTGATAGATGTGAAAAATGGCTTATTAGAACACAAAGGAATAAAACATGGCTGGTATATGGCCGATCAGAGGGAAAATAAATGCAAAGTAAAAGCCTACAAGCTAGTCTGAGATTTTGAACAAAATAAGGATTAATAAAAATTACATAAATATTGGTGCAATCATGCGGAAACTTAAACTTTTCAATTTCACTCAAAGAAGATACAGAAATTGTTCCAAAGGCACACGCACTTCACCGAATCAACTATTCATTTTTCCAGATCAAAATGTGTACCATGCACAATTTTAACATGTTCATAAATCATTCAATCACAAAGAATTCCCACAAAATTAACCAAATTATCTAATTGACAGTTTCTACAGCATATAACCCATTAATTCTCGTTCTTCTTATGTAGACAATAATCTTTTAACTAGATAAGGAGGTCCTTTTAATTCTTCCGTGGTGATCCACAGGTACTTTTATTGTTTGTCTTTATAAAGCAGTGCTTATTTAGGATACTTACATCGTCTTCTCAGTGGTAATATCCATTGGTCACCTTGGTTTAATTCAGACTATTGTATCCAACAACTTGTTTCCAGTCTGGCCTGTTACAGTGGTATGTGATAGCATTGATTCTTTTGCGCTTTTCCTCGAGATCTTAACTGTTTTAAGATCTAAATTTACATAACAGAGTAGCATTTTTTGTTTGTTTGTTTGTATTTTAAAGTGTTTTGTCTCCAATTCCTTTATGTTCTCGATTTATCAATTGATAACTTAGAGTGAAAGTTCCCTATGGGTGTAACACCGTAAAAACGTCCAATATTTTGTTCTGTAAAACCACAAGCAAGATTGACAGTTGCAGTTTCAGTATCCAGTATAAAATCGTGATCATCGTCGTTATATAAAGGATTTTCAATTGAATAATCAAAATCATCGCCACCACTCTCAGCCATTTTTCGCTTATTTAAACAGTTTACAAAATGAGCTGAAATATGATTCACGACTTTAAGTGAAATCAAATACTTCACTGGAGTTTCTCATTCGAATTGCAATTGCCTATATCTTCAATGAGTGCTCGTGTGGTTAAATTCAAAACATATTAATTTCAAAAAGCAACAGAAGGAAAGAATGCAGAAAACGTTGGGGGCTTTGCAAAGACCACACTGCGCAGCCTCAGCATGACACAGTACAGAACAAAAGCCTAATAAATGTCTACTTCTTGCTTTGTTACTGATGCGTTTATACATCAGAAAAGCATTGTTGTTACGAGAACAACTTTAGAAGCCTCTGTCTATTATGCAATTAAGTCTTGCAGGGAAAACAAACTAGACAATAATGTTCATAATTTCCTCTATGATAAAGTTAGCAATCTTGATTGATTCAACCTTTTTGTGCTCTTCTATCTCTTTCCTCGAAGGCAATGTATCATTCTTGGATCTATTTTCATCAGGCTTTCAAGTATCTGATGTCTGACCAGGGAAAACATTTTCTTTCTAGTTTATGGTTAGATAAATAATAAAGGCATGTGGAAATGACATGATCAGTGTCTAAATCACCTTCACTCAGACATTCAGGTTTTGCAATGGATGGCCAATTTCGATAAAAGTCAATAAATGGAACACCGAGTATTTTTAATGTCAGGATTGACTTTTAGTTTTTGCTTTAGTGCTTGTACAATTCTACTTTTTGTCATTTGAATCATTCTGAAGTTTTCATCACTATTGTATCTCTGCCTAAAATATTCATTGTAGCGCTCCCTGTTTGCTTCTCTCTATTTTCTTTTTGTTGAATTCTCTATTTTCTTTTCTCCATTTCTTTTTCTGTACACTGCGGTATTCAATTTGCCAAGGTTTAAAATAGCTACTAGTTTTGTAAAATCAGCTTTGTCTTCTTCTATTTCACATCTGCGACAAAAGCTTTAAATCCATTGCTTTTCTTTAAGCATTTAAATTTCAAAATATTTTTCACTACTCAAAGTAAGCTTGCAAGTCAGCTTACAACTAACCATTTTAACACCTTGAAATAGTGTCAGAGACAACGTGTACCAGAGGGACAATAATCTTGAAATGTCCTTGCAAATAATGGAAAGATGACACGACAAAAATGAAAACAATTTTAACAAAGAATATCAAAAGGTTACTTTTCGAAAGTCAAAATATCCACGTAGGGTTGAACTTGGCATACAATCTGGAAAACGTTTGCAAGATTTCAAAAAGATTAAAAAATCTAAATCTGAACTGTTAAAGAAAAAACAAGAAGCCTCTAAATTATTACAAGTTGCAAGTCAGTCTGATTCTTTAAATGAGTTAAAACTCGTGTATATTTTTTATTTGAGTCTGACTGTGTGTGTGTGTGCAAGACAGACAGAGAGTTTGCTGGAGATATTTATTTGCATTTATACATTTATATTTATTAACTGTGCAAATTTAGAGTCAGGACTGCTCAACAATTATGCATAACTCACTCAACACTGTGTCAGGTTGTGCCAAAACGAATTAGGAAAATCCTGACAGTCAAGTTTCAATAAAAAAAAATTAAAAAAATACAACGTTGGAACTTCACTAAAGGTGGATATAACAAAATTTAAAAAGAAATGGAGAAAAGAAATAAATTGAAAGAAACAAATTTGTGAGAAGTTTACAGCAAACAGAAAGTCTCTAATTGTTGCAACAAAGTATACAACATAATAAATATCAGCTCATGTTTGTTTAAGTTTTGGCTGCATTAATTGTTCCTATACAAATGGAATGTTATATTACAATGAACAATTTCCCTAACAAAGAAAATTATATTTCAACAATCCAATTGATAATAGAAGTAGTGTCCATTTCATTACAGAGAATAGATTTTTTTCATGTATATTAAGATATTTCTGATAAACTCAAAAACAATATCCTGTATTGCATAAATGAAAAAAAATGAAACAAAGACTGTTTTAATTACTGATCATTCATACAACCGAACATAAAGTCAAAGAGGGATGGCTGCAAATAATGAGAATAAAGAAAGTATAGTTTGAAGAAAAACAAAACGACACCCAAAAGTTAAAGTCACTCACAGCAATAATTACAGAGTGAATATCACCAGCTACAATGCCAAATTGTTAGGATTTAATAGACAGAAAACTATACAGATATCTACTGCATATGCAGTTTGTGGGTCAACTAAACCTAACAACGCATACGTTTACCTTGATCAAATCAATAGCACGCACAAACTATTTCACTGGTAACGGCACGACCCAAGTACACCTGAACATTTCAACATTGTTAAACTCTTTGCCACTTAAGAATGTTTTTCACGGAGACTTTGTTTCATAACGTGTTAGTGGCCATTCCAAGATTCCAAGCAATTATAGAGGGATACAGCTAATAGATTGAATATCAACATAAAAGATTAAGATGCACAATTGATAGAATTTCACAGTTTGCCTGTAACATATTGTTCATGTAAAGTAAGGAATCAAATGATGACAGAGATACCTCTGAGATGTCCAAGTGAGCTCATTTTACCTCAAACATTGCAAGAAGAACAGAAAGAGTGACTGCATTAATTAATTAGCAATACAACAAACAGTGACTTAAACCTCAACAATAACCGTATAAAAAAATGTACGTGATCGTGTTAAATTAACTGTTGCTGCTAATAGTCGATTTTTACAAAGAAGTGTTGAGACTCATATGAAGGATAATTATTTAAAAGATATCACAGCTCAGCCGTTGTGTGTCAGTTTCTCTTTTAAACGTTGCCTCTGGCACGATTGTACTTTCAAAAAAAACAAAACAAACAATAACATAAGGAGCTTTTAACTGGTATGAATAGCTGTTTAACTGGTGTGAATTGTCTTTCACTTTTAGAACCGATCCTTCTTCAGGCATTATATCTTTAGAGTTATCTACAATGTAACAGAGTATTTTGTATTCTGTATATACATCCGTCATGTTTGTGTATTTATGATGATACTAATCTAGAAACAATTTTTATTCCAACATGATACCTTCTTGTGTAGTCATTAAGACCACCATACTGAAATATAATTAATATCTCAACATGTCTTTGTCTTCCTATTTCAGTAAGTCTAATAGGTTTGATGTAGTTTCTCTCAGTTTCCCATGATGCAGATCTGCCGTCTCCCATTTCCAATATTTCATACACATTTATGGATATATTAAAAAATTCATTTTCGTTTTTTAAAATATCCTCCATATGTACTGGATATCGTTTAAACCAATGACTGTATTTATCCATATTGTATCTGGATAGTCTATGTTTATGATCACTTGCTGTATTTAACAGATTCCACAGCGTACAATAAACAATAAATTGTCTTTATTTTTCACATTAATAGAAGCCTTTTTGTTCTCAAACCATCCAGGTCATATTATATATGAGCTTACTCTAAGCAGTTGATGTCTATATATGTGCAATGTCAAACATTCAGTCCTGTCCAACATGCAGCTCGTACCTTTTGCTTATTTTCTGACCAAATTTGGTATTTAAAATGTCAGATAAACGTTCAATGACATTATCCGTTATATCTCCGTTCAATATATTTAGAAACCTTGTTCCACAGTAAAAACAAATTATGTACTCAGTTTATTCACCTTCTTCAATGTGTAGTATCCCAAATCTGATTTTTAAGTCCAATTGAGCTTTCACAGAGGCACATTACCGAATTTTTCGAATGGTGGTCTTCTTCAAATATGGTTCATCGTCATTGAAAAATACATACAAATTTTGATAGTTGCCGCGGTAACATCTCTACTCATTTAAATTTCTTTTAAATGAATCTCCAAGACTTTCAGTGATAATTCTGTTAACATTTTGACTAGTCGTACGTTTAACCTTTTTTCTAGTTGTGACACACATTAATGGACGTTGCAACTTTGTACCACTTGTTTTAGCATTGATGCATCGAGTATAGAAGTCCTCATTTAGATTTATTTAAGTAAGAAATATTTCAGTATATTTTTGTAACTATTTTACATGTGTATTTAACTATTTAACCTTTGACCTTTATCAGAAATCTTAGAAACGCCCATCTGCACTCTCTGGTCTGTAATCTCTTGAGTTCGGGTGCACCGGTCTGCCTCCAGGCGAAGGATTCATCGCCTTTCTTACAGTGAATTGGTAAGGTTGTCGCCTAAGTTTCTGACGTCCAATCACCCGAGATGTCATTGAATCACTTCAATTGCGCTGTTGATTTTAACCTCAATTGGATCCCCTAAGTCAAAGCAAAAGTCTAGGAACTCCGGAAGTAATTGAACCTGTAGGCATAGTAAAACTGTTATCCAGAGGTTTAAGGTACATCGCGGTTTCACATACCCTGTAATCTTAAATAATGTAAACTCAGGTCCCTTTGCAACATTTCGATCCTTCCTTGGCTGAAACCATTCAGTCCAATTACACCGTCGTACATGTACGGATGAATAGACTGGAGACAGCGGGTGTGCTCAATTTATATAGAACTTTTCCACCTCTCAATAACCGAACCACATACCTTAAATTCAAAACGCCAACGCTATACGCCTCGACCAACGAGCTCAGTTACCAACAAACTGTACAAATTGATTATTTAAGCTTTACTTACATATTAGCAGGCAAAATTTAAATAAGACGATCTCGTTCGATTCGTTTCCGGGAATTTTAAGAAAACTATCCGATTCCTTTCTAAAGTCAAAACTTTCCTCTCTATTGAACTCGAAATTCAAGAATCGAGGAATTTCTACTGAGGTTGTTACTTTAATGCAAATGCAATTTGCCCTAAAGAACATTAGGATTGGCCCAGGGTCAACTATTTCGAAATGACGAACAATCGTGCTGTAACTGACACTGGTCCAGCTCTCTGCGGTGCTTACTATGTAACATGAATTTACATGTAAAATCCCAGTAGACAATATTTTCTTACTTGTAATTCATTCTGATTAGTCTAGTAATATTTAATGATTTTCAAAACACCTCAAGTCCTGCTTGTCCAGCAATATGTTTGTTGTGACTTTTAATGCTCTAGAATATCTTTAAACAAATTTAAAAACTAAAAATATAAGTAGTCCAAAGCTGTCAATTTATCAACTGCTGGTACCCCTTCCTAAAGTTTTATGTCAGTTGTTTACTCTAATTGTCAAAAATAACTAACGTAGAGTAACGAAACCAACGTGGTTCTAAGAGATGGGACTTTTTATGTTGACACATCAGGCCTCGTCGTAAGACCTTACGAGTCCCAGAAATCTTTTAACCCACGTACAGATGTTGCTTTGAGTTAAAATGCTCTCTTATCACTTCGGATTATATCTTGCATAGATCTCGTGTTTCTCTTTAATTGTAATGAAACATTGTCATTATTTCCCTAACAGGAGCCTCTAAAAGCATTATGTATGTGCTTCGATAATTTATCGATTTAGTAATCAAATGAATAATAGATACATTTCTACGATATTCTCAGACATAAAGTTGTATTAATTTTTACAGGTTCTCAAACATTTACTCAAATAATTTCTTAGTTTCCATAATGTGGGGCCCTAGAAAACGCTCAAAAGAAAAGAGCCAAAGTGTCATCCATCATAGGAATGTTGCGCTATGACTAAAAAAATCATTTTTGTCGCGTGTACCGTACCGTACTATAACATGCCGTTGGGGGACCAGGGAGTTGGGTAGCAGGGGTAGCAGTGGACCGTTCACATTTAGCCACCACACTATGTCTCTTCCGTTGCATTACACTAGTATGCTATGCGCATTGTGAGTCTACTCTGTTCACAGGTAGATGCGTGTTATGCACGGATTAATACAACAAACTAAGTAAAGTAAATACTCACCTTCTTCGTATGGGTCTGGCTGTACTATATTCATCGGCTTAGGTGAGTAATACCTGACCAAATTCTCATTGAACGTGACTGAAATGTGGAAGGTAAAATGTCAACATCAAACAAAAAAAGGCAATTGTTATAAATCAACTATAGCAGAATGAAATATATAAAGTTTCGAAATGGTTTAATGCACATTGCTTGTACGAGGGATATCTGAAAAGTTCTGAATATTTTCTTATAACTTTTTTGCTTCTTTGAACCTGTCAATAAATTGAATGCCAATCGATTGACAAAATGACGTTCTATAAAATGATCTGCAGCTGCACGTACAGCACGCCAGAGACCTGCAGATATATACGTTCGACGTAACAAAGCTAAATGACAGCGACGTTCAAATGTCGGAGAAGGAGAAACAATTCTGCTACTGAGCAAAGAACATACGGAAAAATCCTTGTGCTCTTAGGATACGCTTTTACTAATATCAAGGCCGACTTGGATAAAGTTTACAGATGTAATTCTCTGTCATATCTGACAATTTTGAGGTGGTTTCATCGTTTTAAAGGTGGTCGCGAATCCATGGAAGATGACCCATGCTCTGGAAGACCGTTGTCTGCGATTGGTGAGCGCGAAGTGGCTGCTGTGAAGGGTACAATTGATGAAGATGCTCGATACACAGCTGAAGATATATTTATATTATCACGGGCATTCATTACTCGGCTGATCGTAATGTTTTGAAGACTCATTTGAAGCTTTGAAAGGTTTTGTGCAAGATGGCTGATGAACAACAGACTCGGGTTGAAATCTATAAACAGCTACTCTCCAAATATAAAAAACTGACCAGAACGTTTGAATGAGATTGTCATAAGTGATGAAATATGGGTTTCCTTTTTAGATTTTGAACCCGACTCAAGAGAAAATAATAAAGTTTTGATCAGAGAAAACTAACGGAGACTACAAATCGTCAAGAGTTTTATAGGCATTATTTTTCGATGCAAAAGGTCAGATCATCCAGGGACCTGTATCTGATGCTTCTTGTGTCAATGGACATTTCGAAGTGAAGTGCAGTTTCCAAATGTATGAACAACATTCCAAAACATGAATACTAAATAGCATTTAATAATTGGATAATCAGACTGAGAAAGTGTATAGAGGTGCATTGGAAGTACTTTGAGGAGATGCACTGACATACTATCAACTAAATAAGGACTTTGTTATACAGCGCAGCAATGGTCAGAGCTTTTAAAATGCTCCTCGTATTATAGAATCTGTTTTGAAAGAAATTAATAAAATTGTTTGCAAATTAATACGGCTAAAGATGGAAAACAATAAGAGAGCATTCGAAAAAGTGAAACGAAATATGATCTGCAGTGAGGTTGAGAATGGAGGTTTACAAATGATTTTTATTAGGAACACGCAAAAATCTTTTCTACTAATGTGGATACCCAAATTAACAGGTGGACCAGTCTCAGTCTGAAAAATAATTCCATTTTATTAGATATGTCATAATGAGATATTGAAATGTATCAGTGTGAGGAAAATTTATATCGCCACAATGCCAATAAAAGTGCTATCACCACTGTGGCGATATCACCTCTGAAACTTCTTTATTTTACCGTTTAGGGAATATATCTGCCGTTGCTAATGTTATATTTACATATTTAGTCCCAATTCATGTTTCGTTTTCTCTCTCTCTCTCTCTCTCTCTCTCACACACACACACACACACACACACACACACACACACACACACACACACACACACACACCATCAAGATTAACAGATCTTCAAGTATGCCAACAATGTACATTTTGTCAGGAATGAGGAGGTGCCATTAAAAAATATATAAAACAAACTCCAAACAACACAAGTGGATTTCAAGCATTAGAATTTTTAAAAATTTTCCAGATGAATCTTGCAAATTGTCATTTGCTGAACCTACATGACCTATTTCTATTCGATATTCAGTTTCACCCATACATATTACACTCTAAGACAAAAGGTAACATTTTATTTTTTCAGCTAAACTCGGGAGTAAACATTATACTAACATTGTTTTATGGGACATTTTGACCCTCATCACTCTCATAATCATGTTTCATAACGATGGAGAAGATGGAGATAGGCGAGTGTCGATTGCAACTCGAAATTTAGTGACTACCAAAATTTTAATGCAGCGACTGTTACTGAACTAGACTAAAAGCTTGCCAAGGCCACATAACTTCAAGGCATAATAACTTCGTCCGTCCGATTCGACCGCTCTGCGATGATGCTACCTCCTCCCAACAGTGTTCTCTGTGTCAATCCTCGTAAGAAATGTTTTAATCTAAATAAAAATTTATTCATTTTTGTGTGAAAACAGACATTAATTTGACAAAATACGCAATTTAAAGCATATATATATATATATATATATATATATATATATATATATATATATATATATATATATATATATATAATATATAGATTTGTTCAAAGTCACTGTCCTAATTATTGCAAATTTTTCAAACTTCTTTTAGCGACAAATTCATTTTCGTACATGAATCGGGACATAGACATATTCAGTTTTACACACACACACACACACACGCACACACACCACACACACATATATATATATATATATATATATATATATATATATATATATATATATATATATATATATATATATATATATATATATATATACAATAGATAGATTTGTTCAAAGTCAATGTCCTACTTATTGCAAACTTTCGAATTTCGAAACTTCTTTTTAACGATCTAGTGATACAGCTATTAACCGCTTTGGCATAGAATGGGGAACAAATCCATGCGAGTCGACGATTTTTGCCTTCACAAATATATCATTAATAGAAACTCTACGTCTTTGGAGAAGATATCAGAAAATATTTCACTCGTCTAGAAACATTTAAGGATTTACTTTTTATTTTTTAAGTTCAGTAAAGTATGAACAGGAAAAACGCTGTGTAAACTGTATGATTCACGACAGAATAACTGCGATTCTGTCCCAAAAATCCATTAAATATATTCATTCTAACCACCATTTTTCGCGTGCATGAATATATTAAAAATAGAGATCAATATTTGTAATTTGCATACAACCAATCAGAAAATGGTTAGCAGTTTCTTGGAAACCTGGCACAATTTGACCACTAGCAAGTAAAAGAGTCACACCTACCGCCTATAAACAAAGTTAAAGTCATGGTGGATAAATATGCAAAGGATTAAAAATACAAGATCAGTTCCTATTTGTTTAATTTAGTATGACAATATTTATCAATGTCGGAATTAGGGATTATCGGCAACCACAGAATACAACTTTCGATCCTAATGGTATCGTGTATGTAAATGATAGTTTGCAAGTCATGTAGAATAGTTTCATATGAGGAGTTACTAAGAAATATTATATATTATCCATTTCGTAGCTTATGTTTGTTTATTCGTTTATTCTAATTGTCATTTTCAAACATTTAATTGTTTAAGGTGAATCTGGCATGTATTTTCTGGAATAATCTTTTCATAATATATTTATTATTGATATTTATGCCAAGAAATATAGAATATTAATTGTCACAGATAAGATTTATACATTTATTTACAAGAAATGGATACAATAAATTTAACTGCCTGTAAAAAAGAAACTGACCCCTCGGAAAAACGGAGAATGCTCCAACTACATATTTGGATACCTATGTCTTTAAAACCGGTGATTTTCGTCTTTAATAAGTTTCTAGTTTTTAAAGAAGATTTATAAGTATGTGTGAACATTTGAAGAAAACTGATACATGTTTAAGTTATAAAGTTTTAAATTTGTACATGCTGTATACTGAAATCAGTGTCAAAACATATAGTTCTAGACCACTTTTTTTATTTATTTTTTAAAAATTAAATTGGAAAATAGTTTTGTATAGCTTCGATTACGGAATAAATAAATAAATAAATACAAAACCTAATAATAGGACTTTCTGTATCTGTACTACTCCAAAAACTACTAGACCACTCATATTTTGTGTAATACAGTTTCATATAGGATTACAATAACATTTCTGGAACACACTAATATTTTTATAAAACGAAAATTCCCAACTAGTCCCTACCCGGACCACATACTAAATTTCTTGATTACAAAATAGAACAAAAATACCCTCCAGTCCCTGGACCACTCATATTTTTTATAAAACAAAAATACCCTCGATTTTCTAGACCACACACTAATTTCTTGATTCTACATTGAGTGGAACGCAAAAATTATTTACTAATGTTTGCACAGCTTCAAAACTGGAACAAAGCTAAATCGTAATAAACTCGACAGCTTTTAGGGGAGTAATAGAAAAATGTAATGAGTTTAACATAAAAGCAACAATCTCAGTAACAAGAGATAATGTGAATTTGTTTACAGGTTTGGATGGAATTAAAGTATATTTAAAGCTAGTTGTGTTACAAAATAACGTACAAGAGAATGAAATGTTGATTTATAGAACTCAAACATCCGAAAAGATATTCTGCAATGCTTCAGAAAAGATGAAGAGTTACAGATTACATTCTGTGATGCTAACACTGAAGTAAGTGGTAACAGCTTTGAAAGTAACATCACGAAAACAGTGCAGTATGAAAAAGGAATAAATTATGTAATTGATGTGGATACAGCTAAAACATTGTATACGGTTAAATTTACAGTACAACTTGAAGATCAAGTATAGTTTACTAACTGAATTTACAACGATTCGACAAAAACAGGTATAGAATTTATGGAGAACAAAGTTCGATTTAAAACGGCGCATGGTCACTTAGTATATGAAATAGGTGTTTTGATTCAACCATAGGAATGATAACGTGTAACATAAATCTGAAATCATGTGTACGTTCCAAAGGATTGCAGAAACGTTGTTAATTGCTGACAATAAAAGTTTATTATGTGGATGGCTGTACTATTGACTTGCTGATAACACCGAACGATAGGTGATCAATAGTTAAGTAGTATCTGGATCCGTTTATACCGTATTAATGATGTACCAAAAATACATATTTCTGTTAGAGACGACTGACAAACAACAATATATAACATATATTTACTACGGTCATGAAAGTTCAGTTGCTTACACAAATATCAAGCAATTGCAGAACAAATTAAACGAAACAACATGAAAATAAAATACTCTAAATTGAAAGAATAGTCAACCCAAGCAAGCGAGAAAAATATTCCCATAGAAAAGACCTTATGTAAGTTATAATATATTGAAAAGACTGTATGTAAGTTGCGTGGTTGACAAGTGGCATACAGACATTGTTGACATGCAAGCATACGAAAAATATAACAATGGATAAAAATACATCTTGACAGTGATATATATTTTCTCAAAATATCTCTGGGCTGAAAACGTAAAAGCGAAAAAGGGAGATGGCATACACAATGCTTTCAGAGAAGTGTACAAAGAGCAAAAGACTGAAAATATACTCTGTTGAGTGAAAATAGTTTTATAACAAAAAGATATGGATTTCTTAAAAGGAAAAACGATTAAGTTTTCAACGTACTTAAACAAAAAAGCAGAAAGGTTTACAAGAACTATAAAGACTAGAATGTGGAAATACCTTACTCAAAATGAAACCAGAAAAGTGGTTGATGTTTTACCAAAGTTAATTGATGGATACAGTTTTACTCATTACACATCAATAGACATTACTCCAGTTAACAAAGCAAGGAAGAAAATATTTCAATGGTATGGATCAATCTGTTCGGTTATCTGACGACAGGTACATTACAAATGCCTACATAATTGGCGAAAAAGTCAGAATTTCACAGTGCAAACAATATTTGGACAGGCTACTTTCCTAACTTTTCGGAGGAAATTGCTAAAATCAGCCAAGTAATTTTATATGACCCGGTTGTTTACAAACTGGAGAACCTAAGTGAAGAGAATATAGAGGGAAAGTTTAATAAAGAAGAATTAAACAAATAAGATGGCAAATATAAAATCGAAATCATCCTGAAGACCATAAGAATGTACAACGTATGTATTTGTGAAATTGAAAATATAAATGAGGTACCAAAAGTACACCTCTCCAGTGCAGACGACTGCAGAGGACTGAATAAACAGCAGTAATGAGGAGTACTTCAGGTTTTTGAAAGATAACAAATTTATAGAATGTAGCAGCGCATTAGAAAATGTAGGAGTTTGTATTGATCACGAAACAACAACGAAAAAAGTAAATCCAAAACATCACAGTTAAACCACACAATGGCACACATGAAAAACGCGACAAAGCGTCGACAATATGGACAATATCCTAACTGGTAATAAATTACATCACAGAAGAAATGAAAGCGAATAATATTTTAAAAATATGTTGATTTTCACTACATTTAAAAAATACAGTGTGAAAGACTACAAGCTGGTATACAATCTTGAACAGCATAAAGGTTATGCAAATCAGATAGACGTTGGTGCACGCATCATGACATTTAAACTTCTTTCAAATTTAATTCAAAGAAGGTATAGCTTCGATTTACAGAAATCCTCATTAAATGCAAAACACAAGAGATGCAAAAAGTATGCAAAAGAAACCAGATTCCGCTGGCAGTAGAGAAAATTAATAAGTGTGCAGGTTCGAATCCTACCATCGGATCAGCATGGGTCGGGTTCCGTGGTGTGTCCTTAATCAAGGTACTTTACTTCAATTGCCTCAGTAAATAGCCTACCTTGTATTGCTGTTTCGTAAAACACCAATCCAAATCAGTTTGATGAATTAAAAAGTAATAACACTATATATCATCGAATTCTTCCTGATAGTATAGGTTCCCTGGTATTATATCCTAATGATTTCTTTCGTGGGAGTCAGTTCTCTAGTTGTACATACCTTTTTAGACAATTGGCGGATGCTATATAAATTCAATATTAAGAAGCTATATTTAAGTAGACACATACGACGTTGTATAGATGTGATCATGTGAAACATTGACCAACCTGAACCTGACGGTATCATGTACCACAGCACTGACATTTGCTGAAATAAAGTGTTAGGTCTTCTCTCTCTCTCTCTCTCTCTCTCTCTCTCTCTCTCTCTCTCTCTCTCTCTCTCTCTCTCTCTCTCTCTCTCTCTCTGTTTTTTTTTCACTCGACCATTACTGCTTAAATAACATAGACTCTGTGTGCAGTTCCCCTTGCCTCCATTCGCAAAAATGAATATAGTCTTCTCTGGTCGTTTACTGAAAACAATATACATTGTGATAGATATACTCGCCTACACACCTAAATTAGAAACAAAATATAAAGGAATTCCTCTTGATATTTCAGTAAATATGCCTTGTATTCAACCTTGACACATTATGTCGGTGCTTTTAACTCCAATTTTGCATCGAGACATTACTACGTATGTTTTGATCAAATACATTAGAATATAATCAAGCACAACCACATATTAATTGTATTGCATTTAATTTTGCCCGAGAGCATTCCTATATACTAAAGCAAGTGTGGTCTTTGGCAGGCTACGCGCAGAGGCATCAGTCTACAAACAAAACTTAAGGTCTACTAAGCCATTGTGTTGCCGACCCTGCTGTATGCTTGCGAAACCTGGACGGTCTACAGACGCCATGTCAAGAAACTGAACCATTTTCACATGGGCTGCCTGATGAAACTGATGAGGATAAGATAGCAAGACAGGGTCCCAGATATTGAAGTTCTCACACGGACAGACATTCCAAGTATCCACACTCTGCTGATGAAATCACAGTTGAGATGGGAAGGCCACATCGCCAGGATGTCAGAAGACCGACTACCAAAGAAGATCTTCTACGTCGAGCTGAAGGAGGGAAAACGATCTCAGGGTGGTCATATGAAACGTTTCAAAAATTCTCTCAAGTCATCCGTGAAACACTTCAACATTGACCCTGAGCCTTGGGAAGATGTCGCACAGGATCGCTCCACCTGGCGCAGTCTCATCCATACTGGAGCTACAGACTTTGAACGAAGGAGAATTGCAGAGCCAGTGTAGAAGCGCGAGCAGCGTAAATCTCATAACTTCAGCACGTCTTCTATTGATCAAGCAAACCCAAGCGGTATCTCCTGTCAAGTGTGCAAGAGACAGTTCAGAGCACAAATTGGCCTGATCAGCCACTCACGTACTCACAGAAACCAAACCAGTTAGTGCTGTCATATTCGAACTCGACGGACGAACAACTACTCCTTCACAGAAGACTCATAAATGACAAACTACAACTTCCAAGAAAGCATACATTTACCAGACGTTTCAAATATTCAATTATAAGATGCTACAAATAACAGGATGCATATAACGTTGTGCAACGGTGACTTTTGGTCCACATTGTCCGGGCGCTATCATGTAAAATAGCATTAACATTGCCCGCCAAATTACTGCGACTGCTCATCTTCATCTAAATATAAGATGTCCTGTATAGAAAACTGACATTTTACAACCGTAATAGCACACAATTCCTTTGTAGCTTCCCGTTCTTCCGTTCCAAAGTTTTATTATCTTCTTAGGACATTTATAAAAAGATGACAAAAAATCCGGAAATATACATGGTCAAGGCATAAACAAGTCCACACTAAATCAGAAACAAAATGCACAGGCATCGCTTTTGATCATGCAGTAAACCTCCCTCATCAACCAAGATGTTTGCTTCTTGTAACGGCATATTTAATTACCATGATTTCATTCTAAGCACGCATTTGTGACATTATTTCCAACGTATATATTAAAAGCTATGTAAGCAAAACCGCATAATACTATTGGTACTGATTTTGTCTAAATGTGTTCCTATACACAGCGCAGTTTGAAATTGTACTCTGCATAGCATAGGTTGCAAATATGCTATATACAATGGGGTAAATACTACATATGAACTTATATTCGGACCATATTGACCTTGCCCATTCATAGAATAAGCACGGCTACCAAACAGATCTTTCCAAAACTCTATGTGTACTTTGCATCTATAGGTTAGAGCTAAACGTACAGGTCTTTTATCAAATAAATCCTATTCAACCTGCCCTTTTTACATCTGTACAACATACATGTGGATAGGATGCATCAAATTTACCATGTTATGATTCATGCAAAAAGATAAATTTTGCTTGCAAAATCCCACACGAATTAGTCTTAGGCAGTGCCATATCTATCAAGATCAACGAATACCCTGTGCTCACAATTTGCTTCCTTAATTGAATTTATATTTTCAATAGGTATCGATGAATTTATATTTCATTTTTGCAGTTCATACTGCTCAATAAAGATGTCTATATGTCCAGGTAGGATAAAATAGATATTGCATTGATCCAATCTTTTAAAACTATAAATAGGCAATTGATACATTTTAGGATATTAAGTTGAAATCAACTCGTTTAAATTAATTTCTATTCGACATTTAGTCAAACCCAGCATTGTCTTTTTGAATTAATCACCCCACCCCACCTCACCCCCAGATTTTCTCCAATTTTTGAATCAATATAGGTACATCATGAGATGACACATTTACAGCCACGACTCGACTGAGGCTGAAGATCATCATATTGTATTGAAAGACCTAGCATCGAAAAACGCCAGGATCAAACAACGGCGACATGACCGATCAAATTAATTTATGTGACAAGTCCATGCTTAAAAAGGAATAAAATGTAAAAAATTTTATCCTTCTCTTTCCATAGCCTTATCAGCAAAAATATTCATGTTTTTGATAGCACTCTCATTTGTTATGTTTTTAGTTCTAACAAGTGTGTACTCTGCCAAACTTAAAACTTATCAAACAATATTTCAGAAAAGTCTTTCTGATATATGTTTTCATTCACTTCTATCTGAATATTCTCTTACTCGAAATCAATGTTCTCCTTGTTTTCTCTCTTGAAACTATTTGGAGTCATAAGATGCTACACTTAACATATTAACTATAACGTAGTAAAGTTACTTTTAATCCATATTGAACTGGCAATTTCATCTAACAAAGTACTGACCTGTTCACATACTACTGTCGATCGTCATCACGTACATGAGATGTGACTAGGATAATGTTTTACAACTATAATTACACATAATTTGTCTGGAATGTCTCTAACCTCCGTTGCAAAGATTAATCAGCTTCTCTGTACATTTAATAAAACGGTACACTGTTGGTCAAAGGTATAATCCAGTCCTTTTCTAATTTAGAAATGTAAGGACATTTATTATATGTTGGCAAAAATATCTTATCAACCAATATTAATTTGCTTTGAACTTCACAATTTTTTTTCATGTTGTCCACCCTACATATGCTTTGTGAAATTGTTAAGAACTTATCTTTTGCTGAAGTAAGTTGCAAATAATATGTAAAAACCAAATAATATATTTTAACATGAATACTCTTGATAAAATAGTCATTTTCAATTATTTTCTTTGACATTATTGTCAGACGTCGAGAAATTCGGTGATAAACTCAGGAGCGGATACAATAATATCGTGGGGGGTGGGGGGCGTAAACATGTAGGCAAGGGATCTGTGGGATGGAAACGCTGGCTTGGGCCCAGGGGACGAAGCTCCTGCATTTTAAGAATCTTCAGGGCATACTTTTAACCATGTAATTGCAAAGAAAACTTGCTCTAGGAAACGTTCCGCTTGTTTCGCTCTCGGTTTTTTAGAGGGGGAGAGGAGGGGAGATATGGGTTGCTCCTGCCCTACCCCAACCGCCCCTAAAGCTGCGCTACAAAATGGAGTAACTACTTCGTGATGTTCTTGATTTCAGATCACATTTACTTTGCCTTTTATTGGAACAAAGCCTCTTGGTTACCAAATAGACCGGGTCGTGAGAATGTAACAAAACGTCAATGTTTCAGGAAACTATTTTACGCCAACCACTGGGTACTCTTTAGCCGTCTGTGGGTGACCTTTTTGGAATTCTCGTCCAAACGTCAAGAACACGTTCTCATATGTTCCTGAGTGTGCTCGCCCTAACAACTCGAGCTGATCTCAGAACAAAAAACATGGCGAATTAACGCTACTCATGTTACGTCATCTTTGTTCTTGTCTACTCCCACTTCAGAGGTGGTGTGAGTTCTCTAAACTAGAACGTGGTTCTTGACTGTTGTCGAACAAGGTTCTTGAAGTTAGGGCGGGAAGGACCACAAGAACATTGTTCTCGACTCAAGAGCCTTGTTTTCTTGTCTCGCTCAATGACACTCTAATTAAATCAGATCTTTTATTAAAAGATCCTGTGTCAGTTTACGGCCGACCAACACAATGACGAGCCTGATGATTCTTAATAAATCTGTGATAATTCATGCAAAAGAGCAATCTCTTCTAAATGTAAACAATTGTTTTTCAAAATAATCATGGGTATTGTCGTATCTATATGATCAACTATATCCTTTAATGCATTATTTGTTTCTGCGATTCACTCTAAAATTCAAATTTTGTTTTATTTTTTCATTTTAGTATTCGTTAACACTCATCAGGGGGTTACTAATGTATAGTGAACCTAATTTCTTACCACATCTGTAATAAATCAACACGGTTAACAGACAGACCTTTCCCAATGACACCCAGGTATCTTATTGTGTTTCTATCATTTAGATCTAAATTTGGAGATACTTTGTCGAATGACCTTATTTTATACAGGCCAGTTTTCGGCCATATAATAAAATAATGAAACGGGTGCATCACTATAAACCTGTTGTAATTCATGCAAAGGAGCAAGAACTTCTAAATTGTATACTAACGTTTCCTAGGCAGACTAGTATCTGCCAATTTGAATAGCATCCTTATCATAAACAAATTTCTATGCCAAATGTGCTCGACATAATTAATGTGATTGAAATAATCCTTTCAAATGGAACGAACCAATCGTACTTGCAATTATACAGTTCATACTGTTGCAAAGAGCTTTGAACATGTACGAATGTTATGTTTCTAATTAATTCTTATTTTCTTGTTTGCTTCTTAAAATGATAGATTCAGGAGATATTTCAGAATAATATTATATATTTTGTGAAACTAAATGCTGCGCGTACCAGAGGGGGTGGGGTGGGGGGAATGGAGGGGATTTGACAATTTCTTGTGAGAAAAGCTAAAGACTGTCTATTTCTCAAACAAAATTGTAGGACAGGATCAACATAAGTTTATGATGCGATTGGGAAGAAAAGCGGCTTGTGAGTCGATAGAGGGTTATCAACACCACATTGTTGGGACCATTTTAATTTTCACAATATAACAGGCAACAGAGTCACCTAATAATTTTTATTTCAGTTTGAAACAATTCAGAATTGAGAATTTTATTGAAAGAAAGACTCGAGAAAGGGTGAGAATTCACTAAAGTTATAATAAGAAATAGGCCGTGGGAATGTGGAATTTCATGTAAAACACACACACACACACACACACACCACTTGAGCTATTAAATGGTCAAAATATACTTCAAACAATATCAGATATAATTCGCCAGACATATCATGCGATACAGCCTACCCAGCACACACACAATGTTTCTGCAACGCTGCTGTAAGGTTGTGATTTGGTTACATGCGGAACTAACGTCAAGGCAACGTTGCTGAAACATTGCACATACACATCATCTTAATTGTTCTATACGCTCAAAAGTATGCAAAATTATAAATAACACGTATATGCAATGAATATAACAGTTTACACAGCAAATAAATATATAGTATTATCACAGTAACGCGATCTTGATTGCTAGATCACGTCGAGTTGTCAGCATTAGAAAATCCGGATCATTACGAGACGCGAAGCGTCGAGTCGTGATCCTGATTTTTATGCTGACAACGAGAGGTGATCTAGCAATCAAAATCGCATTACTGTGATAATTATATTTTTGTTATATACCTTTCAATTTTCAGATAATTTAATAAAATCACTATATTTAGTTGAAAAGCACAAGCAATTGCTAAACAGTTCAACCTCTATAAAGCATAAATTGAATTACTGTTTGAAAGGCTGACATGCGCACGAATATTAGTTTTATGAATGAAGTTTGTGAAACAACGCTCGCTCAGTTTGACTACCATCACTGTCAATAACACGAATTCTTCAACGCTTGAGGGCAGACTACTCATATATGTAATTTACAGTTATTGTGCAGTTCTTAAATTTTGCATCACGGAAGGTTTCACCAGCTGAATGACTGGAAGTTTCTTTCCGAGGCCAGATTGAATGCAGTTGAACTGTTTCGGGCGGGACATTGTGAAAGGCTCCGATGGTAACTTGACACGGGAATGACAACATTATTTTGACAGTTATTTACAACAGGATTGGAGAAATTGTTGGAACTTGATGGTGCAGATTTCTTGCAGAGAATATTACTCATTTATAATTTAAAATTCATCCATTATGCGTGAAACTCACTAACGTTACCATTTATGAATATCCGTAAATGGGTTGTACAGTACAACTGTAATGTTTTGGTACGCAATTTCCGAATATGATCTTGTTTCAGACGAACATTTTGGCAATATTTTACTACTTTAAAATAAAGGGAAAATGCTTTTTTATTGTTGTTGTGACAAAAACAGGGTTTAGACCTTTCAGATATTTTACATATAACGCAAGGTTTCTTAACTAACGTCGCTGTGAGAGCTTTGTTTACTGCTAGTGTTGGCATTCCATCGCTAGGGGCGCTGCTATTGTCACCAGGAAACCTCGAGGATAAAGTAGTCTCAGCCTCGTTTGAGAGTATGGTGATACGGGTTTGGAAAACGATAGTATCGTTTTCCTGCTTGTAGGAAATGACGGTAAAATTCTGGCTCTTTCTTGGGTAGAAAATTGGTAGGTGTATAATAATGTCATTTATACATGGATAATATGTTACGTTTTAACAACCTTATACCGATGTTAAGTTAAACGTTCAAGTCTAAGAGGGAACATTCATTGTTTCGTACTTTTCAGTGTTATTTCCAAAGTAAATAACTTTCTGAAATTTGTAGATTGTGTCGGAAAATATTTGATTCGTCAACTTGTATGTTCACAAACATGAAATATGATCTTTGACTTATCAAGTTGGTAGGCACTGCAAGAGTTAATTTCGACCCCTATTCAGATCCAGACGAAACTTATATTGATGAAAGATGCTCCTATCTCTCTCTCTCTCTCTCTCTCTCTCTCTCTCTCTCTCTCTCTCTCTCTCTCTCTCTCTCTTGTGTCGGAAAATATTTGATTCGTCAACTTGTATGTTCACAAACATGAAATATGATCTTTGACTTATCAAGTTGGTAGGCACTGCAAGAGTTAATTTCGACCCCTATTCAGATCCAGACGAAACTTATATTGATGAAAGATGCTCCTCTCTCTCTCTCTCTCTCTCTCTCTCTCTCTCTCTCTCAAATATGTATTTCATTTTTATCCAGCACCGCTTTTAATAAAAAGCAAATGGTTGTCTTTGCCTTTGTGGCGCCTATATTTGTGGATTATAGATACGTTGTCTAAAAAGCTTCTATCTCGCCTATTGCCGAAAAATACATATCCTAAATTGTTTATTTGCACACAATATGCATAATAGTCAATTTGCACACAATATGCATAATAGTCAATTTGCACACAATATGCATAATAGTCAATTTGCACACAATATGCATAATAGTCAATTTGCACACAATATGCATAATAGTCAATTTGCACACAATATGCATACTAGTCAATTTGCACACAATATGCATAATAGTCAATTTGCACACAATATGCATAATAGTCAATTTGCACACAATATGCATAATAGTCAATTTGCACACAATATGCATAATAGTCAATTTGCACACAATATGCATAATAGTCAATTTGCACACAATATGCATAATAGTCAATTTGCACACAATATGCATAATAGTCAATTTGCACACAATAGTCAATTTGCACACAATAGTCAATTTGCACACAACATGCATGATAGTCAATTTGCACACAATATGCATAATAGTCAATTTGCACACAATGAGCAAAATAGTCAATGATAAATCTTATAAAACGTCGCTTTTCTTTTCCAACATTGTTTAAGGGATGTGTATCGCTCCATTGTGTTCGGTAGATTACCTCTGACACCTATTTTCGTTTTCATTTGAAACGTGTCGCTCATGTTTATGTTTAGCACTGACTTGCTGTCAAAAATCTTGCCAGAAAAGACAATTTATTTATTTCTTAATCATATTCTTCACAAAAATGCCGTGCAAACATTTTGTACATAATAGCCGAATGTTGCTACTGTGTGTAGAGAAGAATTAAAATTGTTCAAAACGTCAGCGACCAAAACTGTTTTGTATATGTATCGTTCGGGGGAAAAGCTTACTTTATGTTATTAATAATTCGATAAAAGTATTCCGTATGATGATTATTGTTTCTAAAATTTGATAATTTTATATGAATTTTATGAGGGAGAGAGAGAGAGAGAGAGAGAGAGAGAGAGAGTGCAATAGCACGTGACAGGCACTTGTGCAACATATATAGAACGGTTTTATCACTGCACCGACGTAGGATATCAGTTTTGATACAGTTATTGTCAAGACGACGAATGAACAGGCACTGGTTTCTTATTTTATATCAAATGGGTGTCCAGAATGGATGGAATGAAGTAACAAAAATACAGTAAGACAGATTAATACAAATGTATTTGTTCCAGTGCGCACTGCTCCCCCTCCCCGTGATTTTATCAGCAGCATCATTAATGTGACGTCACCAATTAGAACTCAACATTATCTTATTAATTTTTCAAACAAATACAGGATATTTATCCCTTAATCTCCTGTATATTCAGTGGTAATCAATAATCAAAAAAGGCTAAGGTGAAAAGGGGCATTTTTGCAACATAAAATGAGGGAGGATCTGCCGAGGGACAATGACTTGATTGAAAGAGTTTTGAAATGCGCATGCGTTTAGATCACGGGCATAACATTTATTGTTCTTGAAAAGTATGAAAAAATTTTTAGTGCAATAAAATAAATGAAATAAAATAAAAGAGAAATATAAAGGAAAATAAAATATTTTATTATTTAGACATGAATACATGCTTATATGTATACATGTAAAAGAAAATGCACACACTAAACGATAATTAAGATTTGCTAATTTCAAATATTAATAACATGTATATTAAAGTAAAAAATGGTAAAAATATATCTAAACAATAATTATGATATGGTAAATCAATCATGCTGGATATAATTAGATATTCAGAACTGAAAGAAAGTACATTATAAGTCAATACTCGGTAAATATGTATAGAATAAAATTCATGTATTATTGTATGCGTGATCGATTTTTTAAAAGTGCTGAGACTGTTAAATAATAATAGTGGGAGTGATACACTTAAATCGATCCATGGAAAGTAGACTTAAATGAACCCCTTGATAAAAAGGCTTATCAAGTAAGGAGTTACAGAGAAATAAAATAATTATGTGTTGGAACTTTCAATTAGTTTATATAAATTAACCGATGCTACAGTATTCTTCCCAAATCTACTTGCGTCATTATATAATTTGCACATGTCAGATTTTGAGGTATTATGCTCAGACTTCTAGCGCCTGAAATTTATTTTATTTTTATTTATTTATTTATTTATTTATTTTACTTTGGAAAGTGACTTGTCCTGGTCACATTTTACTTATGCTCTTTTTCTAGTTCATATTTTCTTCATTTTCCAGTGTCTACAGTTTATAATGTTATCCAGCATATGTCATTATATGGATATGACTAGATTGCATTCTTCATTAGCAAGTACTTGTTTATGAACTGCAATGTAAAGGACTGAAGGGTCTGGCCATTTCATTTTCAGGGATGGGGGGGGGGGGGGGGGCAGATTGCAGGAGAGGAGAGGGCATACGATTTTCATTTGAGCCAGGATATTTATTTTTCGTTGAGCTCAAGATAATATTTTGGGAACTAATATAATGGATAAAATAGATTCTTTTTTCATAAATCAGAGGAAGAATATTATTTGTATAAAGTTATTTGTCCCCCCCCCCCCCCAAAAAAAAAAAAAAAAGAAAAAGAAAATGTAATGGTAGGTCACTAATGTTGCAATGTCTTTGTGTGCGATGTGCTGTCGTATATACATGCAGTTTCTGTTTTTTAAATGACTAACATGTTCATTTTACTGCGTTAGTTTTTTATTGCTCAAATTATCAAACGTAAAACAGAGTTTCTTATATTTAATGCAAGTCACCCCTCCTACCTTCTACACACACACACACACACACAGACACACACACACACACCATGGCAAAGAGGTATTACATGTCACCGACGGGAACCGTTGGGATGCACACAGAAAATAAACATTGACAAGTGTGGCCGACATCAAGAATATTTGGGTTCGGCAGGTTCAAATCAACCGGAATATATCACATTTTGAGAATGGACTAAATCGGTATGCCGACGTGATAAACGGCGGCAGCGATTATGCCCGCGTCACTGCAATACCAATATATTTTCCTGTCGACATACCGATCCAAGATATTTTTTCTAGTACATTCTCAAATCATATCAGATGTTCAAATCATAAATGTGATATATTCTGGTAGATTAGACCCTGCTGAACCTAAATTTTCTTCCTGTCAGCCACTTTTGTCATATTTGTTTGGGGGGGGGTTGAGGGGCGGGTTGGGGGTTGGGATTGGGGAGGGAACGCTTCCCGATGATTACTATGAATAGCTTGAACTTCTAAAAGGACCCATAATTTACCTCAATATACAGGAATGAATATATCAAGCTGCAAATAAGTATCAACTTTATTACATAAAACAAACTTGATTTTTAATTTCCTTCTCATAATTTGTCTAAATTGAACATGGAAGGCTTGAGGCCTCATAATCATCCTAAAATCTACGTACATTTTTAAAACACGATGACTAAGCAACATTTCACATCCCATCAATAATCTTGAATATGCTGTTTTGCAATTTATTTATTTATTTATTTTTATCACACCCCTTTACCTCGTTTAAATCCAAATGCCTATATCTTCGGCCTGTAAAACTACATACAAAAATTGTATTGACAAAATTATGTTTTACAAGTAATTTCCTTTGCTTATGTAGGGTACTTGAGCAGGTTTTCAAGCCATGAACAGTAAACAATGTGTGCTTAGCAGACACATGCGCAAGGCAACCCAGGCAAGGCGATTGTTGCCGTAACCCGTGGACCTGGGTTCGAATCTCAGTAAGGGACGAATTTTTAAAAAATTCTAACCTGTATAATAATATTCTTTCACAATATATAATTTCACTCTATATGATCACGCATCCTCGTGTAGGATCCAGGGATAGCACTTTCCGCTCTGTCTGGTGTATATTTGTACCTGTCTATATTAATTGATATATGCCTTAATTTATGTCAAAGGAATCGGAATGACTATGTATTAGATGATAGTAAATTACTGGGTCGCCATGCGAGTGTCTGCTACGCACGAATGCTTATACCAGCGACTATGTTCCTTCCTTTATTGGGGAAGTGTGATTTGGGATTTTATTACAATGTAGTTCATCGTTGGAAATGTTTAAAGGTTTAGCTTTCAATGTTGTGCAAAATAGCATTGTCGCTTGTTCTATATTTACAAAAATTAGGGTTAGGGTTAGGGACAAATAGGAAACATATTCCCCCATATATTAATTAATAGTGAATAACAAGGGAAAAATATTATGTCCTAAAGTTTAAAAGTTTCATATCAAACGATTTACTGGGACATTTAATTGAGCCTGGGCTACCTGGTTCTTTTCTTGATAGCCTGCCAGGCTAGTGTCTGATTCCGAAATATTGGGGACCCTGATGTGAATCTTAAAGACATTTGAAGACATTTAATGCATACTGATGCGCATACAATAATTAATATTCCATGCCACCACCCCACCCCACCCCAAAAAAAGAATTTTCTTTTCGTGTGGAAAATACTGAAAGCAGCTGTTTCTCAAACATTATTTTCTGGTTTGATGTAGTTTTATGATGAAATTGGAGATAAATAGTTGCTTTCTGAGTTAAATTACACATTGTGAGGAAATTCTAATCTCGACTCCTACGCAGGTGATAAAGCCTACATCTAAATGTATTGATCCCAGACTGAAAGAATCATTAAGTGATAATGAAAAAAGGGTCAATGGACGTCGAGAAGCTGAATTAAAAAGACAAGAATAGGATAATAGAAGTTCATAACTGCCTGCAAAATGAGGTTCCCGGAGAATGGAACGTGGACAGAAACCACAAGGAAACTGTGCAAACTTGGCTTTAGCCACGTTTCCACGTAACGCAAAGTACTCTGAAGCTTCCGTGTAGTTTCCTGATGTTTCAAGACACGGAACCATATTTTCAGTTAGCTTACTGACAATTTGAAATTAGAAACTGAAACTGCTCAGAGACCCCTCTGAAACTATTAGTTTTCATTAAGTTTCACAGTATCAGATTTTATAAGTTTTCGTGTGGTTCCAGTTACTTCAGGAAACTACTATTGGAGTTCTGTTTAGTTTTAGCATTCTTTGATCCTACAAGTTCCCATAGCATCTGAAACAAGGAATGTTCATCAATGTCAGATTTATTGAAACCACTCAAATAGTTTCCATGACATCTGAAACTTAAAGCTACGCGTCAGTTAAATGGATTCTGAAAAACTTTAGTTTTAGCAATTTATCTAGCTGGTTTATTTTGTCTTCTAAAGATATATATATATATATATATATATATATATATATATATATATATATATATATATATATATATATATATATATATATCATGTTCAGTGTCTATGAATTGTTTACCAAAGTTGAATGACATGTACCCCAAAACTGTAACAGTAGTTTTTACTACTCTCATTTATTTAAAAGCATAGAATTGTTATTCATCAGTGAAACATACCTGGTATTTTATTCAAGTAAAGAAATAAAAATATACATGTATGTGTTTGACAGGTAACAAAAGATGAAAAGCTCACGCCGAAGTTTCATTGATATAAAATTATAATTTACCTAACAATGTTGCCACAGACGAAATTATAAAAGAGGATAATCATAAATTTTGTCCGAAGTTTGAGTCACATAATTAGATTCTGACTAGTATGTAAATGTTCCAAGCGTAGTTGAAATGTTGTTTCTCTACTCACATCTTATAAACTGAGGATAATACTTTGGATATGTGTGAGCAATACTTAATGCCAAGGACTATGCAATTGCATAGGTTCATCATAATTTTGCTTTAAACCCGTGTATTCCCACGTACAAACGCCAGTGTTGGCATAAAAGGTACATAGCCACTTATCCAAAGTTATTCATTTTATCTCAGTACTACTGTTTCAATCTTCTCAATGCAGGGAAAATGTGCTCAGAACTCTTTCGGTATAATAAAGAAACATGTTAAGTTTTTTTTTTCTTTCGTTTATGAATGTAAAGTTGTAAACCTGACAATAACAACAACAACAACAACAACAACAAAATAACAACCGTGGGATAACAACATTGACATTGAGGAATGTAAAATCCCAGTATTTATTCAGTAGACTCTGTACTTTGAATAATATTGAAGGTACATGGTACCGACACTTAACTTTTTAAGTTCAAGGCATGTGCTAAAAAAACAGATTTTCTTTCCAGTGATAAAATTGGTACCATGTACTACACATTGAGACTGTATCATCGATGTTGTAATAAGTTTGTAAGCAGCATTTACACAATATCAAATATCACATTTTCCCCCTCTAATTAAGAGAATTATACTCATATGACCCAAGTGTGTTTTGTGGGATTACTGATACCTGAAATTATAGCTACTTATTCTGGGAGATACTATGACTAAAACTCCCAGATGATTTATGACAATGAAAGCTTACTTTTTCAACGTCATCTGTTATAAGGGTGAATTCAAAAGGGATACATAATTTAATTTGTATGATCCCACACTATCCATCTATACCCCTACTATTACTAAATAAATAGTTAGACCTCATTCTCTATCAGGTCATACAAACCAATTATATATATATATATATATATATATATATATATATATATATATATATATATATATATATATATACGAATAAATAAAATTATCATACAGGTTAGAGAATTTTTAATTCATACTCTACGGAGATTCGAACCCGGATCCGCGGGTTACGGCACCCATCGCCTTGCCTGTAAGCACCAACCGCTATACCATCTTGACCATGTACACATCACATCACCAAAAAATGATGATACAAAGACGGTTTTATAGGCATTCGTGCGAAGCAGACATACCCACATGTCGACCCAGTAATTAATTCTCATATAAGTTCATAGTCCATCTGGATTAATACTACAGAAATCAATTACTGGGTCTCTCTCTCTCTCTCACTCTCTCTCTCTCTCTCTCTCTCTCTCTCTCTCTCTCTCTCTCTCTCGATATCGATATATATATATATATATATATATATATATATATATATATATACTTAACTTTTGTTAATGATTGCAAGTTGTATGGTCCTTTGAAGACACATGATTAACTTTTGTCCATGCTTGTAAGTTGTGACATTTGTCATGTAGGCCAGTATTTTCATAGGCATTTCACAATGAGACTTTTGTGACATACGTCAGGTAGGCCAGTATTTTTCCATTAGAATTACTCATATTCTAATGTGACATAGGTCATGTAGGCATGTGTATTTATATACAGATTTTGATAAACAAGTTCATTCCTGTTATTGAATTCCGGTTCTAAAGATCAGTCTGTAAGGAATCTATTTTTGTAATTACCGTTGTGTTGTTGAAATCAGATATAATTTGAGAGGAATTATTTATTAAAAAAATTCATTATAATTACTAAAGTGCTCATTGATTTTTTGGATTAATACATGATTTTGGGATTTATGTGAAATCATTCAAATACATTCTGGATTACATCTTTGTGGTACATCATGACATTCAAGACTATTGTAATTCATTCTGTTATTTTGGACTTGTGATTAGGACATTTAGAATTATTTGGAACTTAACTCACAGATTGTAAGTATCTTTTGAATTTCCACTTTAATTGTCTGGAAATAAATTGCATATTTTAAGACCTAGAGTCATAACAATATATATATATATATATATATATATATATATATATATATATATATATATATATATATATATAGAGAGAGAGAGAGAGAGAGAGAGAGAGAGAGAGAGAGAGAGAGAGAGAGAGAGAGAGAATTCTCTTTTTTAAAAACGTATCAACAGAAGATAGAAAAAGAACATCCTCCGCATCTTAGCATAGAAATAAAAATGAATAAATACTATTTCCCGTGGCCATAGTGCAAAATGTAGGTTGAACGTCGGCTCCAAGTTACCTTAAAGATTTAAAAACATGATTTCGTTTTTATCTTTTCTCTTATATTATTTTTATAGCAAAAAATGTTCATACATTTCATACCGTGAAAACTGAAGTGCTTCTTTTATGAAATTGTTCTCGTCGAATCAACTCCAGTCAGTGTAAAATAGTGGATGAAAATAAACAAAAGAACAAAAAAGAAATTTTACTTTGTATGCAATTATAAACAAGCTCAAGCACTGGTGACAAGATGAATACTCAGATAATATAAACACGAGCGAGAGTGTATATAGTATCCATGCGGAAAGAAAAACATAATGAATAAAACGTGTAACCCGGTTCTTTCTAAATACAAGTCTTAACGAAACACAGGCAATAAAGATATGTCACTTTACATTGACTCATTTTGGGAACTCCATGTTTACTTGCTTCCGTAAAAAATTCATGTGCTTCCCAAACATTCATATGTTAAATTAAGCACATAATTTCAGGTCTATTCAAATTATCTTCAATTAAAAAAAATCAGGATTTTTAAAAAAAATAAATACTATTTCTTGGCAGCCATCTGTTTCTTGTAGCACGAAGCCATGTACTGATAGTAGCGTGAGACCTTCATTAATGAGGTGCAAATATAAAAATATTGGGTTTTTATCAGTGGACGACAACTTTATAAACAAGATACCTCTTTCTTGTGAACTGCATAATTTAGGGATCATGTACTGTTTAACATTATTTTAAATATAATATAATATAATATAATATAATATAATATAATATAATATAATATAATATAATATAATATATAAATAGGATCATCATAAAAATATTTATAAATGACATCATTTAATTGTTGACAGTCTATCTTAAGTTAGTTTGAATAATAAAAAGGATTTTCTTCCATTCCCAAATAAAACAAAAATGTAGAAAATACTTCGTCATGGATTTATTACCACTTCTTATTACACGGACTATAATGAGTCCTCGTAGTCGAATCAACACAACTCCGTACAAAACGATACATGGAAAAAAGGGTACGAACAGACGAGGATTTATTCCGCAGAAACAAAATAAAGGGTAGAAAAAGTCAGAGTCTTAAAGGTACTCTGTCACCTAAGGAGCAAGAATGCATTTATATCTATGAAAAGTTGTATCAAATTTGTTTAGACTTCATTATAGCAAGGAATAACTATTATCACATGACTACTGTGGTTAGTTAGGATACAAATCTACATTGCATTTGTTTCATGTTTACACACAATTGTATGTGTAATAAAATATCGTCGCAGAACACATTGTCTTATGACATTATATAAGGTAAGGACGTAATGTACAAGCATCCGAATGTACTTTGAAACGATTTCGCTAGCCTTGTATTTCTTTTTTAATTGAATAAATCAGTAATTTTTCGCAATTGGGTCAATTGGATGTAGTATCACAGATTTTCGTGGGGTACCAATTTTAGTGGATTTCGTTGATGCCCTGAACTTCGAATTTAAAGACGCAACTAAAAATTAGCCACATATGATAAAGAAGCTCCCCCCCCCACACACACACACACACACACCTCACCTCATTTGTTTTTACTGTTTGATTCCTAGAGATCAACAAATCTATTTGGTATATCAGCGTCATTTCTGTAATCTGGTAACAAATATTATTTTTCTTTAGTTAACCCTTTAAAAAACAGAATCCTAAAGCATTTTATATATTGTTTCAATGCACACATATCTATACGTTATCCGGTAGCTGTAATTTCCACTCACTGCCTTAAATCGATATGTTGTGAGATAAGTAAGGATAGAGAGAAACGAGAAAAAGCATAAGGTATTCAAAAACTGATCTTACTGAAAATGAAAGAAAGAATAAGAAATTATGCTATAAATTAAAATTAGATTTAATACTTATTCAAATCGATTCTTCATTCAAGTGAAACTGTTGTCGACAAATTTAAATCCTCGTGAAAACACGTCTTAACATGATTGTAAAATAATTGTAACAACATGATTGTAAAATACTAAAACTATTGCTTAAAGCATAATTACTAATGGAACACTGTGTATACACTAATTATCGCAGATTATCGAAGCTCACACTTAACTGATTTTCGTACAAAACCACTGAATCAACATTGCGTCAACCACGTCGGTTGGTACACACAAATGTTTGTATGGTAAATAATCCTGAAATTGTTGAATTAAACAAGTCCAATATTCTTAAAGCCACGGATAATTAAGTCCAATCGTTCACACATTTTGGCTTGAGCCGCAATTATCCATTCAGCATGAATTGCCTCGATTCACGAGGGTTTAAGTGAAGTCTAGTGGTTGAAGTTGGTTCGTACTCGAGGCAGGCTCAAACAAAGGAGTACAAATATGCAAACTTTGACAGGCAAAACCACGAATTAAGTACCCACGAAAATGTCTTACTATACAAAACCACGAAAATTTAGACCCTCGAAAATAAATTACACTAGAGTATTACATTATTAGTCATTTCCAGTGAAATGTATGAAACTCTTAAATAATGTAAATAGTTTCCTATGCTTACAAAGATAAATGACTTAACTTCTTTTATTAATTATATTTGAAATGAAGTGTCTTGTAAGATACTGTATTTATCGCAAATATTTAATATGGTGCAAAAGGACACTTTGGTGAAAACAATAAAAAATAACATAAGAAGTACGGTAATATTCTAAATAAAACAATAAAAGATAACACTGAAAAACATATTCAACAAGGCTTTTGCAAACACAAACCTAAATGTAAAATTCATATAAAACTCGGCAACTGAGAGAAATTAATATCTCGCTAGAACTCAGACGTGGGGACATACTTGTAGACATATGAACGGAAGCAAACGGATAAAAGGCCTACTCATATTCTCTCGTATTGCATACTGAGTGGAAGGAAGATGATTGAGGTAAGAATTTCATCGAGATAAAATTGGAAACCAAATTTGCCATGGCTTAGAAAACTTCAGGGGGCCTTTAACCACCATAACTTAGTCCTCTTTCTGTGACATCAGAAATTTACTAGCTCACCCCACCCCCCGAAAAAATAAAATGACAACTGATTTTACACAGAAAAGTTAAAATTAAAATTGTATAGACACTGCATGCAACAAGTTTAAAGTACTGTAATACTTACTCCAGAGAACAAAGATAAATCCACCAAAACAGTAATGAAGAGGAAGCATTTTGCGGTGCCTGGATTCATCTTCACCATAATAGCAGAAGAAGGGAGAAGTACCTGGCCGGAAGTTGCCGTTAGCATTTGGCTAGTCTTGGATTTCACCCATGACAGAGAGGTAAGTTCCGAACAAGCGCTATTCAAAAATTCAGCACGAAATACAAGCAGACGTTATCGAGAGAAGAAATGGATGAGTCCGTCAAGAGTGAAATCCAAGACTAGCCAAATGCTAACGGCAACTTCCGGCCAGGTACTTCTCCCTTCTTCCAAATTGGCGAACAAATGTGGAATTTTTTCTAATATGTCATGAACTGAACGAGTTCTGTTGAGATGTTAAGATAATTGATCCATTTTGGATTACAGCTGGTGCAATTTTTACATTAGGAGACGAAAATAAGACAAGCTAGCAGGGTTGGAAATAGCGAGGGGTGAGGAATCGTGTCTTCCCTTGTGTTATATTGTTACAGGTTGGATCCCACCAGCCCGCTAAAAATCTATATTTCTAAACATATTTTGCCACCTGTCTAAAGAAATAATTAATATAATAATAATAATAATAATAATAATAATAATAATAATAATAATGTATTAATTATTGTTATTATTGTTATTATTATTATCGTACAGCAGCCAGTTGTCGTTGAACTCCTTCAATCGTGCGCCATGTTCCTCGCGATATAATGCACTTGTTTCGATATAATGACGTCATCAGCTGTGTCACCAGCGTTCTTCAGAAGCGAAAGAATATAATTTTATAGTAAAAGCATACAAAATGCGATTCAAAAAGGTAATTTCATGTAATTTAAAAAAATCATAATGAAAATCTATGTTTTCACTAATACCTTTTTTTGGTCCGACTTTTTGACCTTGAAATTTTTTTATTATATGCTACAGACAGCGCCGCCGATCACATGTTGGCTTTGTTTACATATTTTGAACAGGATAATCCACTTTGGGAATTTCTACATCTGGTAAGCCAATGTAAATATTTGGTATTAATCATGTTGGTTTCTTATACAACGTAAGAAAAATTTACACTCGAGATGTATATTCACTACGGACTTTTTCATTTCAGTATTATTTCATAATAAACATATATTCTATATCAAAAGACATTGAATCTATTATAATAAATGTGTATCCATTCACCAGTGTCTATTTTCAAATTTCTCTCTCCCTCTGTCTCTCTGTATGTCTCTCTGTCTCTCTCTCAGTCTATTGAGTCATGTATCTATATGGTACAGAACAAGCAAGCAGTAATATAAGTGCACAAACTGCACATAGAATTAACGGAAAAAAATTATTAATTTTTAAATTTATTTTTTTAAATTTAAAAATACGGAGATGCTATAAACTAATAATATCCATACCTTGGTCTAACTGGCACGTTCCGGTCATATGCCACGTGACTTTTTAGTGAGTGTCACGAACCATGGATGTCACTTCCGGAAATAAGTAAACATACACACGCTCGGAAAAACGGTAATGATGAACTAATGTACATGAATGCCAAAAAATTTTTCACGCTGATTAAATGAAGTAGATATAGTTGAACACTTGTTATGGTTTACTTGAATAGATTATCATAATATATTAACGAACGAGTTAAAATTCACGCTAGGTCTACGAAAACTGGTTACTCGAGGCTATTATCATTATTATTATTATTATTATTATTATTATTATTTGTATTATTATTATTATTATTAATACATTTTTTTCAGATTTACTCCTTGAGTTCCCTTGGCAGTTATAATATCGAGGAGACTATCCGCAGAATGATAAAAAAAAATTGGTACCAACAGGCTCTGGTCAGAATATAGCCATAAAGGGAAGAAAGTTTTTCAAGAGCGCCTGATATGAAGGGTTTTGATAAGTAAGTATGACTTGATTTTTCATACTATTGGCCACCGATTTTCAAATGTTTATTTTTCATACTATTGGTCACAGATTTTCAAATGAATGGAAAAGTTACTACGTGTGTGACACAGATACTGGAACTACATACATGTAAAAGAACCTAAGACCACATTTCAAATGATGTGTTTTTACAAATACTACCTTGATTATTGATGACAGAAAAATTCAATGTATCCTTTGTTGTGAAACTTATTTTGAAAATATTTGGTTACTCTTGAAGGAGCCTGCTTGAGAAGTAATAACAAGGCCAAGGCAAGTGAAGTTGAAAATGCCATATCAGAGACCATCAAGTAACTTTTGGCACACGACGAGGAGGGACAAAATACAATGTTAGGCACTTGAGCTCTTATTTCATCAAGATTTGATTCGATTTTGTGTTTTTATGCATTATATTTGCAAAAGTGGTTGCATTTCTAAATTGCAAATAAAATTGATGTTTATCATATTGCCCATGACTATCAAAACTTGAGTAGGCAGCTAAAATTTACATCCAACTTGTTAAGTTGAGCAAGTGCTTTCACTTGGAATTTTACTGAAGTGAATTATTCGGACAAGTAAAATCTACTTTTGCGCAAACTGATTTCACCATCCACTTGCCTGAATGGACAACCATGTCCAAAAATTACCGTCTTAACCTGCCTGATGATATTAAGGGAAGGGCAAATACAGAGAATTAAGTTTCATTACACTAACTAGTTAACTTTATTTCTACATATGTAAGTATTGCTGAGATGATGTACGACTTTGTTCAAGCATTAAAATTAGTTTTCAACTTGCAGGAGCCTGAACAGAAGAAGAAGACCGATATTGACTTTGCTGTCGATGATACAGTATCTATCACAGAATCTTAATTAAATACTGAAAATAAAATGATACAAATAAAGTAATAGTAAAATATATGCTGTATTGTTTTCTTTTCTTTATACCCATTTGTCTCTTCTTAAATACAAATGTCTGTACCTCATGCCTATAAAGCTTGTTAGCACAACTATTTGATGACAAAACCTTGGTATTGGCAAAATGATATGTTCAAGTGATTTCCTTTGCTTATGTAGAATAGAAAAGGTTTTCATACAGTAAACAATCTTAACAATTTTAGAACAACTGCACAGAAACTGCTAGATCTAGGCAAACATATTCAGAAAGAGTTTCCCACTTCATAACTAGATGATCTGTAAATTGCATCCAGTTTAGTGAATTTCATTTTTGTATCCTCACATCCTCACTGCTTGTATTAAGAGCATCTAAATTGGATCCTGCCCATCCTGTTGTATGGCTATCCACCCGTACAGATTCATCAAGTGTTATTGCACAAAAACAATTAAAATATAACTGTAATTAAGTTAGTACTAATATTAGTACCCTACTTTCTTTGTCGACTGGGTACTAATTTCACACCCAGTGCTCTTTCTGCATAGTGTCAGCAAGTTTGAAGATATACACATAAACTTGAATCAAACAATCCTCTTATTACACAAATTCCCAATTTTCACCGTAGAAACATGCAAAATGGTGTTCACCTTCTTAAATCAAATTTTGCTGTTGAACCGTCTGCCATCTTATGTAATACTACTTCTGTTTTCAGCATACACCAAAGGAGCTTATGGGATGGTTCGTACATCTGTCAACACAACTTTGTTATTACTACTCCTACTAAGCTAATTGGAGGAATGCTAGGAATCTTTACATACAGATTCGGCCTAAGGTTTAATTGGGTCTAAATGAAAATGGTGCCGCTCAGGTGACAATACCGCAGCCACAGTGAGCATCTTAAAAGTCTTATCACTACTCCTCGTAGACGGATAGTCATATCATATGGGTTTTCACTAGAAGACTTGTGATGATGTCTAGTTGATCTTAAATAAAAATTATGCCAACCTGACATCAATATGGCAGCCATCTTGAAAATCTTATTGCTGCTCCTCCTAGATGGATATTCATATTGATTAAGAATTTTGATCAAATGACTTGCTATATCTAGTTGGCCCCAAATGAAAATGGTGCCGATCTGACACCCAATATGGCCACCATGGCAGCCATCTCGAAAATCTTGTAGCTACTCCTCCTAGACGGATGGTCATTTTTGACACGGAGTTTTCATCAAATGACGTATGTTTAGTTTGTCCCAAATGAAAATAGTGCTGACATTCAGGACGGCCACCATGGCAGCCATCCTAAATATCTCGCTACTCCTCCTTGATGGATGGTTACATCAACATTTTTGTAAAGTTTAATTGTAGAATTGGATTTTCTTGTCAGCAGTTAGGCATATATGTTTCAGAAACACAAGTAGCTTTCATTCTGAACAGTTTTCAATATAGTTTTTGAATGTTGTCGGGAGGTTATGGGAATGTTATATTATGACGTTAAACAACAACGTTGTAGCAACATTCCAGCAAGTTCACCAAATCACGTTGCCACAACGTGATACAACAACGTTGCCACAATGTTGTAGCAACGTTGAATTGTTAGCTGGGGTAGCGGTTGGTGCGTGCAGGCAAGGCGATTGTTTATGTAAGCCGAGAACCTGGGTTAGAGTCTCAGTAGGGAACGATTAAAAAAGATTCATAACCTGCATGATAATATTCTTTCTCAATATATATATATATATATATATATATATATATATATATATATATATATATATATATATATATATATATATATATAATGGCCCTCAGTGTAATAGTTTTTATACGGGTAAACAAAACCTGTCTAGAGAATACATCCTAAGAATCCTTTAACTTACCTTGGCATACTGACATATCAAGTTAAACTTTGGTAATCTTCTCTCCAAACAAAATGTAAGGTTGCGTAATTTTATTTCTTATGTATTTGTAATTTGTTCCATTTTAGCATTTAGGAGGAAGACTATTCTACGGTGATACATCGTATGTTGCATTGACTCTGATTGTATCATGAGATGATTGGTTATTTTAATCCGATCTGTATGATATAACAGAAAATTTAAATACATGTATTCTGTAAAGCCATATGATGGTAAGTAACCTTTGGTAAAAGAAGGAGGATAAATACGGTACACCTAGCTCAGATCATAAAACTCTGAGCTTCAGTTTGGGATTGAATTACCACTATCAGCCAGTCAGAAACAGCCTTTCAAAAGTGACATCATGTGTGACTAATCAGAACAAAATGTCCAGCTCAAACTCAAGCTTAAAAGTTTCAAGGCCTGGATGTACTAGATTAAGGACATATACTTTATATGTTACCAGGAAGACTAAGTTATAATACTTTCTGAAAGTCAAACGACGTATACTTATAAATTGGCCAGTTCACAAAATCTTAAAAGTAATAAGGTCCTGATCACATACTATCTCTTTGGATCGGGTGTGTCAGGGATTGATTAAGATAAATTCAATAAACTGACAACGAACAGTGCAAAACTAGTTTTTAACTAGCCTATGCGTTTTCGACTCTAATTAAGTCTTTATCAAAGGCAAACACAAAACACAGACAAGACAATACTGCTAACGCCTATAGTCTGCTACTTCTGGATCACTGACGTTTCCATTGATATGAAATTTACTTCAGTGTAAAGAGAAATATAAAAGTTTCTCTAAATCTTAATAACGGTGTTAACTGCTTAAAACTATTATTCTTCAAACAAATCTTTGAAAGCTATCCGCCGGTCGAGGTTTATATACTCTGGACCCAAACCTTAACTTCTGTGACCCCTGACGTCACGAATGAAACGCAGACTCCGATACCGAAAGGTAGTATGGGAGATTTCGCTGTAAGGAAAGACGAGATACCTCGTGACTGGATTGCTACGAAAATTGAACTTCTACTGATATTGTTAATGCTAATACACGGTAATTGCAAATTTCTATCATCCTTAACTCAAGTGAGATTAAAATCAGCAACAACTATTGCATATCCATTACGAATTTGATCTCGCTTCAGAGGTGGTGTGAGTTCTCTAAACTAGAACGAGGTTCTTGACGGTTGTCGAACAAGGTTCTTGACGTTAGGGCGGGAAGGACCACAAGAACATTGTTCTCGACTCAAGAGCCTTGTTTTCTTGTCTCGCTCAATGACACTCTAATTAAATCAGATCTTTTATTAAAAGACCCTATGTCAGTTTACGGCCGACCAACACAATGACGAGCCTGATGATTTTTAATAAATCTGTGATAATTCATGAAAAAGAGCAATCTCTTCTAAATGTAAACAATTGTTTTTCGAAATGATCATGGGTATTGTCGTACTTGTAGGATGAACTATATCCTTTCATGCTTTATTTGTTTCTGCGATTCACTCTAAAATTCAAATTGTATTATTCGTTAACACCCATCAGGGGGTTACTAGTGTATAGTGAACCTAATTTCTTACTACATCTGTAAATAATCAACACGGTTACCAGACAAACCTTTCGCAATGACACCCAGGTATCTTATTGTGTTTCTATCGTTTAGATCTAAAATTGGAGATACTTTGTCGAACGACCTTACTTTATACAGGCCTGTTTTCGGCCGTCCAACACAATAATGAAACGGGTGGATCACTATAAACCTGTTGTAATTCATGCAAAGGAGCAAGAACTTCTAAATTTTATACTAACGTTTCCTAGGCAGGCTAGTATCTGCCAATTTGAATGGCATCCTTATCATAAACAAATGTATATGCCAAATGTGCTCGATATGACTAATGTGATTGGAATAATCCTTTCAAAAGGAACGAACAGATTGTACTTGCAATTCCACAGTTCATACTGTTGCAATGAGCTTTGAACGTGTAAAAAATATTACGTTTCTAATTCTTACTTTCTTGTTTGCTTCTTAAAATGATAGATTCAGGAGATATTTCAAAATAATATCATATATTTTGTGAAACTAAATGTTGTGCGTCCCAGAGGGGGTGGGTGGAGGGGATTTGACAATTTCGTGTGAGAAAAGTTAAGAACTGTCTATTTCTCAAACAAAATTTCAGAATCGATATAGGTTTATGATCGATTGGGAAGAAAAGCGGCTTATGAGTTGATAGAGGGTTATCAACACCACATTCTTGGGACCATTTTAATTTTGACAATGTAGCAGGTAAGAGAGTCATCTAATATTTTGTATTTCAGTCTGAAACAATTCAGAATTAAGAATATCATTTAACGAATATCAATACAATACGGTCCGAATATTCGTTCATACGTAGTACTTACCTCGCTTTATATAGCATATTAAAATTTATATTTGCAACGTATGCTATGCAGAGTACAATTTTAAATTGAGCTGTGTATCGGAACGCATTTAAACAAGACCAGTACCGGTTTTGTTTACATTGTGTGTACATATATATGTTGGAAATAATGTCACAATACGTATTTACAATGAAACTATGGTCAATAAATATGCCGTAACAAGAAGCAAGCATCTTGGTTGATGAGGGATGTTTACTGCAGGAACAAAAACGATGCCTCTGCGTTTTTTTTTTTCTTCTGATTTAGTGTGGACTTGTTTATGCCTTGACCATGTATATTTCCGGATTTTTTGTCATCTTTTTATAAATGTCCCAAGAAGAAAATCAAACATGGGAACGGTGGAACGGGAAGCTACCTAGGAATTGTATGCTCTTACGGTTGTAAAATGTCAGTATTCTATACGGGACATCTTTTGCTTGGATGATAATGAGCAGTAGTAGTAATTTATCGGGCACTGTTAATGTTATTCTACATGATAGCGCCTGGACAATGTGGACCAAAAGTCACTGATGCACAACAATATATGCATCCTGTTATTTGTAGCATCTTATGATTGAATATTTGAAACGTCTGGTAAATGTATGATTTCTTCTGAGTTGTACTTACCTCTTAATGTATAAGACATTAAATTTGACTTTTGCTCGTATTCTCTGAAAGAATAAAGTTGAAAACTACTAGTATATAGGAATCTTCTTAGGCAAAATTAAATGTAATAAAAATAAAATGTGGTTGTGCTTGAATATATTTTAATTTATTCGATCAAAACATACGCAATATGTTAGAAGTAATGTCTCGATGCAAAATGTGGAGTCTCGATGCAAAAAACTGGAGTTAAAAGCACGGACATTATGTGTCATGATAATCTATAAGGCATATGTACTGAACGATCGAGAGGAATTCCTTATATTTTGGTTCTAATTTAAGCGTGTAGGCGAGTATACCTTTCACAATGTATATTTGTTTTTAGTAAACGTCCAGAGAAGACTATATTCAGTTTTGGGAACGGAAGCAAGGGAAATTGCACACAGAGTCTATGCTATTTGAGTAGTAATGGTCGAGTGAAAGAAAACAGAGAGAGAGAGAGAGAGAGAGAGAGAGAGAGAGAGAGAGAAAACCTAACACTTCATTTCATTATGAACAACTGTTAGTCAGCGGCACATTTCAATGCTGTGCAACATGATATCGCCAGGTCGGTCAAGGTCGGTCAAGGTTTCACATGATCACATCCATACAAAGTCGTATGTGTCTACTTAAATATAGCATCTTAATACTGAATGTATGTAGCGTCCGCAAATTGTTTGAAAAGGTATGTACAATTAGAGAACTGACTCCCATGGAAGAAATCATTAAGATATAATTCAATGGAGCCTATATAATCAGGAAGAATTCGATGAAATATAGTTTTATTACTTTTTAATTCATCAAACTGATAAACAAGTCCACACTAAATCAGTGTTCTTTTCCAACTATAAATAGCCAATTGATATATTTTAGGACATTAAGTTGAAATTAACTCGTTTAAACTAATTATTATTCGATATGGAGTCAAACCCAGCATTGTCTTTTAATATTTAAAAAAAAAAAGATTTTTCTCCAATTTTTGAATCAATATAGGTACATGATGAGATGATACATTTACATCCACGACTCGACTGAGGCTGAAAATCATCATATTTTAATGAAAGACCTAGCATAAAAAATTAAATAATAAAGGAAACATACACGTTTAATAATAACGAATAAAGAAAACCTTCGAAGCAAGGATCAAACAACGGCGACACGACCGATCAAAATTAATATATGTGACAAGTCCATGTTTAAAAAGGAATAAAATGTATAAATTGTTATCTTCATCGTTCCATAGCCTTGTCAGCAAAAATATTTATGTTTTTGATAGCACTCTCATTTGTTATGTTTTTCGTTCTAACAAGTGTGTAATCTGCCAAACTAAAAACTAATTAAACAATATTTCAGAAATGACTTTCTGATATATGTTTTCATTCACTTCTATCTGAATATTTTCTTACTCGAAATCAATGTTCTCCTTGTTTTCTCTCTTTGAAACTATTTGCAGTTATAAGTTGCTACACATAACATAATAACTATGACGTAGTACAGTTGCTTTTGGTCTATATTGAACTGGCACTTTCATCTGACAAAGTACTGAAATAACCTGTTCACATACTGCTATCGACTGTCATCACGTACGTGAGATGTGACTAGAATATTGTTTTACTACTATAATCACACATAATTTGTCTGAAACGTCTCGAGCCTCCGCTCCAAAGGCTAATCATCTTTTCTTTACATTTAATAAAACGGTAAATCCTTGGTCAAAGGTATACTCCAGTCCTTTTCTAATTTAGAAATGTAAGGACATTTATTCTGATATGTTGCCAAAAATATCTTATCAACTAATATAAATTTGCCTTGAACTTCTCATTTATTTTTCATGTTTTCCACTCTACATATGCTTTGTGAAATTGTTAAGAACTTATCGTTTGATGAAGTAAGTTACAAATATTTAGGAAAATTTGAATAACATATTTTAACATGAATACCCTTGTTACAATAGTCATTTTCAATTATTTTATTTGACATTATTGTCGGACGTCGAGAAATTTGATGATAAGCTCAGGGGCGGATACAGAAATATCGTTGGGGGGGGGGGACGTAAACAAGTAGGCAAGGGTCTGTGGGATGGAACCCCTGGTTGGGCACAGGGGACGAAGCTCTTGCATTTTAAGGATTGTCAGAACATGTTTTTAACCATGTAACTGCAAAGAAAACTTGCTCAAGGAAACGTTCCGCTTGTTTCGCGCTCGATAATTTTACGGGAGGGGGGCTCAGGGAGGGTGATGGTTCCGCCTCCCTACCCCCTCCGCCCCTAAAGCTGCGCTACAAAATGGAGTAACTACTTCGTGATGTTCTTGATTTCAGATCACATTCACCTTGTTTTTTATTGGAACAAAGCCTCTTGGTTACCAAATAGACCGGGTCGTGAGAATGTAACTAAACGTCAATGTTAGAAGAAACTACTTTGCGCTGATCCCTGGGTACACTTTAGCCGTCTTTGGGTGACCTTCTTGGGATTCTCGCCCAAACGCCAAGAACACGTTCTCATAGGTTCATGAGTGTGCTCGCCCTAACAACTCGAGTTGATCTCAGAACACAAAACATAGCGAATTAACGTTCAGCATGTTCCGCCATCTTTGTTCTTGTCTACTCCCACTTCACAGGTGGTGCGAGTTCTCAAACCTAGAACGAGGTTATTGACGGTTGTCGAACAAGGTTCTTGACGTTAGAGCGAGATGGACCACAAGAGCATCGTTCTCGAGTCAAGATTCTTGTTTTCGTGTCTCGCTCAATGACATCCTAATTAAATCAGATCTTTGATTAAAAAGACCCCGTGTCAGTTTACGGCCGACCAACACAATTACGAGCCTGATGATTCTTAATAAATCTGTGATAATTCAAGCAAAAGAGCAATCTCTTCTAATTGTAAACAATTGTTTTTCGGAATAATCATGGATATTGTCGTATCTATATGATGAATATATCCTTTCATGCATTATTTGTTTCTGCGATTCACTCTAAAATTCACATTTAGTTTTATTCTTGTCATTTTATTATTCTTTAACACTCGTGTGTGTGTGTGGGGGGGGGTTACTAGTGTATAGTGAACCTATTTTCTTACCACCTATGTAATAAATCAACACGGTTACCAGACAGACCTTTTGCGATGACACCCAGGTATCTTATTGTGTTTCTATCGTTTAGATCTAAATTCGGAGATACTTTGTCGAATGACCTTTTTTTGCACAATCCTTGTTTTCGGCCGTCCAACACAATAATGAAACGGGTGGATCACTATAAACCTGTTGTAATTCATGCAAAGGAGCAAGAACTTCTAGATTTTGCACTAACGTTTCCTAGGCAGGCTAGTATCTGATTTGAATAGCATCCTTCTTATAAACAAAATTATATGCCAGACTTGCTCGATATAATTAATGTGATTGAAATAATTCTTTCAAAAGGAACGAACATATTGTACTTGCAATTCTACATTTCATACTGTTGCAAAGAGCTTTGAACGTGCAAAAATATCACGTATCTAATTAATCGTTACTTTCTTGTTTGCTTCGTATTCAGCAGATATTTCAAAATAATATTATATATTTTGTGAAACTAAATGCTGTAAGTGCCAGAGAGATGGGAGGGTGGAGGGGATCTAACAATTCCGTGTGCGAAAAGTTAAAAACTGATAGAGGTTTATCAACACCACATTGTTGGGACCATTTTTAAATTTAGACAATATAACAAGTAACAGAGTCACCTACTATTTTTATTTCATTTTGAAACAATTCAGAATTGAGAATTTTATTGAAAGAAGAACTCGAGAGAGGGTGATAATTCACTACAATAATAATAATAAATAGGCCGTGAGAGGGTGGAATTTCATGCTACACACACACGCACATACACACACCACTTGAGCTATAAAAGGGTTTTACTTTTAGCAATATCAGAGATAATTCTCCAGGTATATCATGCGATACAGCCTACCCAGCTAACACACAACGTTTCTGCAACGCTGTTGTAAGGTTGTGACTTGGTTACATGCTAAACGAACGTTGAGGCAACGGCGCTGAAACATTGCACATACACATAATCTTAATTGTTATATACGCTCAAAAGTATGCAAAATTTATAAATAACACATATATGCAATGAATATAACAGTTTACACAGCAAATGGTGTTATTTATACATGGATGATCTGTTACGTTTGAACAGCGTTATACCGATGTTGTGTTAAACGTACAAGTCTAAGAGGAAATATTCATTGTTTCGTACTTGTTTTCAGTGTTATTTCCAAAGTAAATCACTTATTTAAATTTGTAGATTGTGTCGGAAAATATTTGATTCGTCAACTTGTATGTTCGCAAACATGATATATGATCTTTGATTTATCAAGGGGGTAGGCACTGCAAGAGTTAATTTCGACCCCTATTCAGATCCAGACGAAACTTATACTGATGAAAGATGCTCCTATCTCTCTCTCTCTCTCTCTCTCTCTCTCTCTCTCTCTCTCTCTCTCTCTCTCTCTCTCTCTCTTGTGTCGGAAAATATTTGATTCGTCAACTTCTCACAAACATGAGATATGATTTTTGACTTGTCAAAGGGGTAGACACTGTAAGAGTTAATTTCAACCCTAATCAGATCCAGACGAAACTTACACCGATAAAAGATGCTCCTCTCTATCTTCTTTAAATATGTATTTCATTTTTATCCAGCACCGCTTTTAATAAATGAAAGCAATCAATAAAAAACAAATGTTTGTCTAAGCCTTTGTCGCGCCTATATTCGTGGATTATAGATACGTTGTCTAAAAAGCTCCTATCAAGCCTATTGCCAAAAAATACATATCCTAAATTGTTCATTTGCACACAATATGCATAATAGTCAATTTGCACACAATATGCATAATAGTGAATTTGCACACAATAGTCAATTTGCACACAATATGCATAATAGTCAATTTGCGCACAATATGCATAATAGTCAATTTGCACACAATAGTCAATTTGCGCACAATATGCATAATAGTGAATTTGCACACAATAGTCAATTTGCACACAATATGCATAAATAGTGAATTTGCACACAATAGTCAATTTGCGCACAATATGCATAATAATCAATTTGCACACAATAGTCCATTTGCGCACAATATGCATAATAGTAAATTTGCACACAATGTTCATAATAGTCAATGATAAAACTTACACAACGTCACTTGTCTTTTTCAACATTGTATAAGCGATGTGTATATTTCCATTATGTTCGGTTGATTACCTCCGACATCTATTTTCGTTTTCATTTGAAACGTGTCGCTCATGTTTATGTTTAGCACTGACTGCTCCAGAAAAGACAATTTATATATTTCTTAATCATATTCTTCATAAAAATGCCGTGCAAACAATTTGACATTAATAATAGCCGAATGTTTCTACTGTGTGTAGAGAAGAATTAAAATTGTTCAAAACGTCAGCGACCAAAGCTGATTTGTATATGTATCGTTCGGGGCAAAAGCTTACTTTATGTTATTAAAAATTCGATAAAAGCATTGTGTATGATGATGATGGATCCTAAAATTTTATTTTTAAATGGATTGCGTGTGTGTGTGTGTGTGTGTGTGAGAGAGAGAGAGAGAGAGAGAGAGAGAGAGAGAGAGAGAGAGAGAGAGAGAGAGCAATAGCTGTAAAGCATACAGCATGTGACAGGTACTTGTGCTTCTTATATAGCATGGATTTATCAGTTTTGATACATTTATTGTCAAGATGTTGAGTGAACAGGCACTGGTTTCATATTTTGTCCTTTGTCTCCCTCAAATCTTTAAACATGTCGGGGAAATTCTTGTCTATAACAAATTCCTCATCTATAACGCTGGGTTTTTTTTTTCATAAAAATAACTGTTTTATGTCAAAATCATTTTATGTGTTCATTGTAGCAGAGATGTCAGTTTAGATGTAGTTAATCTTTCATTGGTTTTCTGACCTAAGGCAGGTTCGACATTCATACTCCATGCAATGGTTTTGAGAATCTGTTTCTTCAGGTCTTTGCTTATTTTTTGTGTTAGCAATTCTTTCCTCTTGTTGAGTTCATCTTTGGCCATTCCAATTCTTGTTTTTACTTGATCTTGGCACCTTCCATCATCTGAGATCAAGGATCCTAAATATCTAAACTTTCGCATTTGTTCAACTCTTTCTCCGTTCAGATCTTTACCTCCTTCTCTTCAGACTCTCCTGACCTTTGTCTTCTTCACAGTGATTTTCGTGTCGTATATCTTTCCATATTTGTTCAAGGAGTCCATAAACCTTTGCAAACCACTTTCTGATCCTGAAATCATTCCATGATAATCGGCCACCCTAACATTCTTTAGTAGTTGTAATCCCACTCGAATTTTCTTCTTCCACTTCTTCCATTGCTTCAATCATCATCATATCTGCGTAAATGGAAAAAGGTAAAGGAGAAAGCAAATAACCTTGCCGGACACCACGTCCAATTTGTCCTGGTTCGCAATTACCATCTGCCACTCTTACTTCCTGTTGTATGTATAGTTTGGTAATGAGTCTCCTGTCTCTCCAATCCACGCCAATCTTCTTCAGAATTTCCATGATTGCATTCCTCACTTCCGCTTCTGTTATTTCAGGTCCTTTCTCATCAGCTCCAACACTATCTTCATTTTCGAAATGTATGTCCTCCATTCTGAGTTTGCATTCTTTATCATACAATTCTTCAGTGTACTCCTTCCATTTGTTGCGTATCTTTTCAACTTTTTGAAGCAATACACCATCTTTGTCCTTAATCGCTATGCTTTTGTTCACAGCCTTTCTAGGTTCGGTAAGCTTCTTGACTTTCGCATACATAATATCCATTTAACCAATTCTATCCAGCATAGCCAACTCAGAACATTCCTTTTCCCACCATAGTTATCTTCTTTCTTCGGTTTCTCTCCTTAACTCGATGTTAAGCTGTCTGTATTTCCTTTCACCTTCTAATATATTCAACCTCCTTCTTTCGTGCATCTTTTAGATAATTGTCTCAGTTATCTATGGTTTCTTTATTTCATTGTTCTTTTGGTATCCGATGGTTTCCACTGCGCTATTTAGAATCGTTTCTTTTAAAACATTCCACCTGGTGTTAACGTATTTTTCTTCCATTTCCATGCTTGTTATACGTTTCTTGACCAATTCTTTAAATTCGACATCATTCTCTCAGTTCGGCTTCAACTTTTACCATCAATAATCTATCGCTATGCTATACTACTTTTGTCACCCTTTTACCTGTTTCTGCATCCAAAACGATTGCTACGACACTTTAACTCTTTACTCATCCTGCATGAATCATTCGATATGCGTCGTCATAATGATCTCCATTATCTTTCCATCTCACTTCACTCAACCCGAGTATGTTTAACCCATATCTCTCCATTTCACGTTAAACATTTGCTAACTTTTCTTTTCTGAGCATCGATCTTACTTTCCAGGCTCCAATTTTAATAGTCTTGCACGGATTTCGTCGAATGACGACCTTGAAGGCCTTGCACCCTCTCCACTGCCGGACACGACATCTATGACTTCCTCATAGATCCCGATAACGTCGTTTGCGGTGCTTCTTTTTTTTTTTTTTTTTTTTTTGTCATTTCATTGCCTCTTGGGAAATAGTCAATGTGGTTTCCTATTGCCTATCCCGACAGTTCTGCGAGCTTTTCACAGAGTGTATCCATTATTTGCCACGACTTACAGTGTGCCATTGACCTACTGTTTGCTTCTTCTGCCACCTGTGTGTGAGAAACATCCGTTGGCTGACTAGCAGCTCTTCCGCACATCTCTTAAGTCACCTTTGCCAGGTAACAAGGATCGGTGCCCTGGCTGTACCGTTTAGCAATCCTCACACGGTAGCGACAGAAGACTATATCGGCCAGACGTATGTAGTTAATATTTGATCTTTATACAGATGCAAGATACCAATGAACGCTGGCGGACTTAAATGTTCTCGTTTTTCACATGATCCATTTACGACAACCAAAACGATATTCTTGTAATAGGTTATCCACGCATACCTTTATATTCTGTAAAACTATGAAATTGGTTGTCGCCTGTGGACCACCTGAAGTATTTTAAAATAGCTCCAATTTTTGCACAAAACGATATTTTATTGCCAAATGTGACGTCATGGGCACGCGCGTATGACGTCATATCTAAATAATTTATAAACATCCAATTGCAATTATAAGTTTTTCACACGCTGATAAATGTTTTACAATGGTATTCTCAGAGCAACTATTTTATTGAAAATTGTTCAATTGTTGGGCGAAAATCCCCCACTGCCAACAGAAATTTGTAACTCTTCTTGTACCTGCTGGAATGGATGGTGGTTGAAAAATATGTTTTGTTTTCAATTGTTTGGTAGCGTCAAGGTATGTACATTGATTAATTAATCTATAATTATCATCTAGAGTTATAGAAAATAACGTTTTCATTATGATAATGAGGTTATTTTTGGTTGATAGCGCTACGGAAGCTGTCTTGCACATGTAAACACCTTGCGAGGTGGCGCCATTTTCAAACAAAGAAAGTATCTGCAAAATTTCTCTGTACACAGAATGATATAAATTCTTGTTGTATTTATGTAGCCTTTATCTGACTCGTATATATATAGATATGCGTGGGGGGGGGGATGAGGGGTGTGTGTGTTTGTGTGTGTGTAAATATAAATAATTTATATCGATAAGGTGAAAAGGGGCATTTTTGCAACATGAAATGAGGGAGGAGCTGCCGCGGGACAATGCCTTGATTGAAAGAGTTTTGAAATGCGAATGGGTTTAGATCACGGGCGTAAGATTTATTGTTCTTGACAAGTATGAAAAAATGTTTAGTGCAATAAAATAAAACAAAATAAAAAAAGATAAATAGAAAGGAAAATACAATATTTGTATGATTTAGACATGTATATATGCTTATATGTGTAAATGTAAAAGAAAATGCACACACTAAACGATAATTCAAATTTGTTCAAGTCAAATATTAATAATACATATTAACGTAAATATAATAAAAATAGATCTAAACAATAATTATGACATGGTAAATCAGTCATACTGTATATAATTTTATATTCACAACTGAAAGAAAATACATTATAAGTCAATATTCAGTAAATATGTATAGAACAAAATAAATAATTTTTTTAAAACGCTGAGGCTGCTAAATGATAATAGTGGGAGTGATAAAGTTAAAGCGATCCATGGATAGTAGACTTCAATGAACCCCTTAAAAAAAGGGTTCATCAAGTAAGGAGTTACAGAAAAATAAAATAATTATGTATTGGAACTTTCAATTAGTTTATATAAATCAACCGATGCTACAGCATTTACAACTTCCCAAATCTACTTACATCATTACTTAATTTGCACATGTCAGATTTTCAGGCATCATGCTCAAAATGTTAGCGCCTGAATTTTTTTTTATTTTTTATTTATTTATTTATTTATTTATTTTAAAATTTGAAATAATAGTAAGGTGCATGCTACATCAATTATTGTAAGTACGACAGTATTTCTGATGGTCAATAACCGACTTCAGTATTTAGTGATTAAGGAATATCACATCACAACAAGAGTTGTATTTATGATTAGATAAGATTTCAATAGGTATATTGTTACAGATAGTTCATATAATATACATGGGGCTACATGTATAAAACAAAAATATTTTTCATGACATGTTTGATGATAAACTTTAGAGATAATGATTACTATAGTAATTATTTCATCGTTAGCCCAATGTCCACTGTTATAAGTGATTTTCTATAACTAACACTCATGGTATCCTAAATCTTTCACAGCTTTCCACTCAGTGTACTTATGAAACTGGATAGTGTTACAGTTAGTTTTTATAAGGAAAATACCATAGGTCCAACAGCAGAGGATACGGAAGAAATACCAAGGCAAAGCGGAACATTACAAGAATTAGAGGACGTTTGCCGGTGGGAGGTGGAGAATCCTGAACTCTTCAAGAAGATGGTAATTTCAGGTCTTTTTTTCAGATATAAAATAGTTCAACTGTTTGCATCCCTTGTTTACAGTTTTGAACCATAATATTCGCCATGCAGGTGTTTTACAATATATTTGGTATTACATGTATTTTGCCACTCCAGTTCAATATTGGAGTGAATGCCATTCAGGGCTTACAAATATTTTTCCCAGTCACTTGTGCAGTACAAGTGACTTTGGAAAGTGACTTTTTCCTGGCCACATTTTACTTATGCTGATTTTCTATTTCATTTTCTCTTCATTTTCTAGTGTCTAATGTCTATAATGTTATTCAATGGCAGCATATGTAATTATATGGATATGACTGGATTGTATTCTTCATTAGCAGGTACTTGATTATAAACAGGAATGTAAGGGGCAGAGTGGACTGGCCATTTCATTTTTGGAGGGGGGTGGGGTCGACCGGGCGCTTGCGATTTTCTTTCGAGTCCGGATATTTATTTTTCTTTGACCTCAATATAATGTTTTGGGAACTAATATAATGGATATAATAAGTTCTTTTTTCATAACGAAGAATTTTTCTTTTAAAGCTATTGGTGGGCCCGAAATGTCTCTTTTGTTTTGTTTTTAAATCCAAAGATCTTCTCCTTTAACAACCACACACCTCCAAAGAAGAAAATGTAATGGTAGGTCCCTAATGTTGCAAAAATCTGTATGTGCGATGTGCTGTCGTATATATATCCAGTTTCAATTTTTAAAATGACAACATGTTCATTTTACTGTGTTAGTTTTTTATTGTTCAAAGTATCAAACGTAAAACACAGTTTCTAATATTTAGTGCAAGTCTCCCTCCTACCTCACACACAAACACACACACACACACACACACACACACACACACACACACACACACACACACACACGCCACGGCAGACAGGTATTACATGTCACCGGAAACCGTCGGGATAGAGACGGAAAATAAATATTTACAAGTGTGGCCGGCAGGTTCAAATCAACCGGAATATATCACATTTTGAAAATGTACTAAATTGATATTCCGACGTGAAAAACAGCGGCAGCGATTATGCCCGCGTCACTGAATACTGATATATTTTCCTGTCGGCATACCGATCTTAGATATTTGGTCTAGTACGTTCTCATATCGTACCAGATGTTCAAAACAGAAATGTGATATGTTCCGATAGATTAGACCCCTGCTGAACCTAAATTTTCTTCCTGTCAGCCACTTTTTGCCATATTTTTTATTGTTTATTTATTTATTTATTTTCTGGTGGTCGTGGCGAGGGCGAGGGAATGCTTCCCGAAGATTACTAGGAATAGATTTAACTTCTAAAAGGACCTATACTTTGCCTCAATATACAGGAAAGAATATATCAAGCTGTAAATAATTATCAACTTTATTATATAAAATAAAATTGATTTTAAATTTCTTTCTCATAAGTTGTTTAAATTGATCATTGAAGACCTAAAGCCTTAAATCATCCTAAAATCTACGTACATTTTTAAAACACGATATCATGACCAAGCAACATTTCACATCCCATCAATAATCTTGAATCTGTTGTAAAATGTAACAAAATATTCTAACAGAGGAGATTATACGTAGAAATGTTAGGATTTAGTTTCCCGCAAAACAGGTCTTATGCATTGAATTCCAATCAAGATAAATAAAGCATTCTTTACCTGCGAACGATCGTCTCTCGCCGATGGTCTTGAAGGTTAAATGTCAGCTCGCCATATTGGCACTTATTCTAACATCAATTGTTTTTTTAAACAAATGCTTGAACATCAGTGTTTGACGAGGTGGATCAATGTGGCCGTAACCATGTATCAATATCAGACTTGACACGCCATTGATGCCCTTGTGTGTTGTTATCCTTTTTCCGGACCGCACCAGAAAACCAATTACTCTGCACTTTCGCATCGTTTATGTATTGACTTGAAAACACGGAATCCAGTCGCACAGAAGACATAAATAAAACGTGCTCTCTTGTTCTAATACATAGTATTCATTCAGAGCTATAGAAACAACAATGAACGCACAGGGGATTTCTCAACTCGTCTGCTTCGCAATACCCCGTGTATATTCTCATTTTCGTATAAATTAAAATATGTTTTAGAATCTGAGTAATATCCCGTAATTACCTGCCAAGGGTATGGGGGTTGCTTTATTCCCCCAAACTGACAGATATTATACTGAACAATTCGCTAAAATGGTTATTATCAATCGATTTTAGAAGCTGGCTCTCTTGCGAGACACTCATTCATTGTACATCAGCTGATCTGGAGCACCCCCCCCCCCCAAAAAAAAAAAAAAGGATTAAGTAAAGCAAACGTTCCTAATCGGCGCCTTCACAACAGAAACTTTACATTGCATCTGAAAAGTTAATAGCTTTTGTGGAGTTATATGTAAAAAAAGTGAAAATACGTTGTTGGTTTTTTTTTTTTTTTCTTTCAAAGTTTGTCATATCTCTTGAAAGTGTCGAAACCCATTCCCTTTGGGCTCAGGCTTCAACCACCCCTCAAAATTAGGCGAACGTCGATATCAAAAGAAAAACAAAACATGTCTGATCCCTATAGTAAATACTCAATTCCTGCTTGCGCGTTATTAATAAAACATTTAAGATTAAATATGCTGATCTGTCATACAACGGCACCGGGAAAAAGCGCTGTATAAATCTCGCGAATGAAATTGGGACTTTACAATTTTTTAAATGTACTTGTCTGGGACTCAGCTCTAGCCGTCACTCACTTGTCTGACAGAAAAATTGACTAGTTCCGGCTATCTAATTCGTACAGACCTGTCATTTGTAAGGTTCATTGATTCACTGTGGTTTTGTTTAGTTTATAAATTGTGGTTTCTATGTTGTATAAAATATTCGATGCATGTATGCAGGGTCCATTCTAGGACGAGTAATTGCAGGAATCGCTTATTTCTATATACAATAAATTTGCCCGAAAAATCAGCTGAATGTTCCAAAATCGCGCATTATATTTTGAAGCCCAACTTTTATTTCTTCATTGAATCCTTCGTGTATGCGGTAATTCTCCCTTTTTTAAATACAGGGGGAGTGGAGAGTTCCCTTCTAAATTTGAAGTTTTAAAATAGACCCTGGTATGTTGTCTTACAGATTTTAATATTGTTCAATTTTATGAACTTTGTGCAAATATATTTGCATGCACAACCATGGAGAAAAATTATTTCTAAACATATGTTGTCGACCTGGATAAAATGGATGTTATTATTAATATTATTATTATTATTATTATTATTAGTAGTAGTAGTAGTAGTAGTAGTAGTAGTAGTAGTATTATATTTACTACTTGAGTTCCCTTGGTAGTTATTGTATCGGTGATAGTATCCGCATAATGATGAAAAGAAGAAAAAAAGGCTGGTCTGAATACAATCTCGAGGACTGTATGGGAATGGATCTTTTCAAGAGCTTTTGATTTGCAGGGTTTTGATAAGTAAGTATGATACGATTTACAGTTTCTGTGATTAATATTACTATGTTTTGTTCACATGTGTACTGCAACTACATACCTGTAAAATAACTTAATACACATATCAAAGGAAGTGTTTGACAAATACTCCACTAATTATTTATGAAAGTTAGAAAAAATAAATTTCTCCATTGTAATGAAACTTATTTTTGAAAGTATTTGTTAATGTTGCATGAGCCTATTTAAGAAGCAAGGCCAAAGAAGTTGAAGAAGCCATATCTAAGACTCTCAATTATGCAGCAACCCAACAAGGAGATACAAACTCAAGGTTAGTTGTTTGAGCTCTTCCTTCATCAAACTTTGAATTTATTCTGTCTTTATATGTTCTAAATTTCAAACAGTTTCTAAATTGCAGATAATATCGAAGGTTGTGCTATTGCCCGGTACAACCAAAACTTGAGTTCAGACAACTAAAGTCTACATCCAACTTGTCCTTTCTGGCAAACGTTTCCATATGGATTTTTATTGAACGTGAAATCAAGTAAAATCTACTTTTGGGCAAATGGATTTCAGCATCCACTTGCCCGAATGGACAAATGAATCTCAAAGTTAACGTCCAATCCTGCTTAAAGGTATTAAGGGAAAGACAAGTTCAGTGAAGAAAGGTTTATTACAGGTATCAGACCACTAATTATTTTACAGCCAGGAAACCAGTCTACTGGTGGGGGGGGGGGGGATAAAAACAGAGTACTAAATATTTTTAGATGCGCCCATTGGGTAATAAATGGGTTCAATTTTGTTCAATTATTAATTTCACATACTTTAATCTATGTACTATAGCTGACAACAAAATATTTACTTTTGTTTTGATATCCTGTATTTAATTTCCTACTGACAAAATAGCATATGTACTCTTGGTGCGAGGCTATGTTATTAGGTGCAGACCACGGATCTCCCTTGTATAAAATCACGAGACTCGAAACATGCTGCGAAGCATCTGCTTTTTAAGGCTGAAAAAAATTATCTAACTCTAATGAATGGAACCATGTGTGGATTGTATGCCTAGCTAATGAAGAACTTATTTTTATTTTTTAATATATTAACATTAAGTTCTATTGAAAATGAATTAGTGGTCCGATCCCTTACACTTGTTAACTATACTTTAGATATGTAAGCAGTACTGAGATACATGACTTTGCTCAAGCATTAAAATACGTTTTCAATTTGCAGGTCCTGAGCAAAACAGGAAGAAGATTCAAATCTTGTTGTCCATGATGCAGATTCTGATACAGAATCTGATTAGATTTCCGAAAATGAACAGAAGAAAAGAAGTCGTAGTTGAAAATATGCTGTTTTCAAATTTATTTATTTATTTTTATCATTCATCCTTATCTCGTATTAAATACAAATGCCTATATCTTCGGCCGGTAATGTTTGTTAGCAAAACTACATGAAAAAGGTTTTATTGACAAAATGACATTCTACAAGTAATTTCTTTCGCTTATGTAGGGTACTTGAACAGGTTTTCATCCCATCGACAGTAAGCGATGTTTGCGTGCAAACCATGTTAAAACAGCTACACATAAACTGCTTGATCTGGCAAACGAATTCACAAGGCATGTTCACCTTCAGAATGATCTGATCTGAACAATTTATGCAGCTTAGTGAATTTCATTTTTGTACCCCACTGCTTGCATCAAGACAATCTAAATATCATCCAGTCAACTCCTGTTGTATGACCACCCACCTCTAGATGATCATTAAATGTTTCTGAACAAAACCATCTAAAGTAGACAAATATAATTTAGTATATATATTTTCATGCACATACCAATGCTCTTACGTTCACGGCATTTAGCATTTCAGTCGAATTAAGATTAAATTTAATCACCATTGAATGTTACTTTCTTAAACCTACCATATTATGATGATCTCCATTTTAGTTCAAAGACGAAACATGGAGCGATGTGTTTTTAATATATGAAATTATTTAAACTAGGAAAATCAATTTTAAGGTGTTGGATTAATCAAATTTAATATATGCAACCTTCTTCAAGATTTCAAAGTTTTAAAGGTTTACTAAAAGATCAGTCGTCCGTTTGTAAGGCTTACATTTGAACTGAGATTCAGGCACGACGTAGTACGGTTATTCTATCCCAATCAAATAACAGTGTAAAGCAATTAAGTTAATGTTCTTATCCCCATCATATGCCAGTCCAAAGCAATAAATGAATGACGCAGATATATATATATATATATATATATATATATATATATATATATATATATATATATATATATATATATATACAGATAGATAGAGAGAGAGAAAGAGAGAGAGAGGAAGATAGATAGGTACAAATGTACACCAGACAGAGCGGAAAGTGCTATCATTGCATCCCACAGGATGCGTGATAATATAGAGTAAAATTATATATCGAGAAAGAATATTATCATTCAGGTCAGAGATTTTTTTAATTCGTCCCCTACTGAGATTCAATTTGAGAGAAACTAGTTTGAAACTATATGAATTTTCAAGAGGTTTAAAAATATAGAAACTAACGTTTTAGTTTGTTTCAGGAAATATGGATTTTAATTTGTCAGTTCCAATGACACTAGTAAAAACACTGCCAAAACGACTAGTTCCTATATGTTTTCCAACGTGCCATTTTCTGACATATTTCAGGAAGGTGACAGTACATCCGTAAACTACCATAATAGTTTTCAGTCTGGTTTCATCAGCCCTCGAAACATGTGCTGGTTCCCATACAATCTGTTCAGTGTCTATGCATTGTTTGCCAAAGTTGAAGGAGATGTACCCCAAAATTGTAACATTAGTTTTTACTACTCTCATTTATTTTAAAGCATAGAATTGTTATTGCATCAGTGAAACATACCTGGTATGTTATTTAAGTAAGGAAATTAAAATATGCATGCATGTGTTTGATAGGTAATAAAAAAGATCAAAAATCTAACACTGTAATTCTAGTGATATAAAATTATAATTTACCTAACAATGTTGCCACCGATCAAATTAAAAACGGAAAAAGTCATAAATATTGTCCGAAGTTTGAGTCACATAATTAGATTCTGACTATTATGTAAATGCTCCAAGCGTAGTTGAAATTTTGTTTCTGTACTCATACCTTATGCACTGAGGATAATATTTTGGATATGTGTGAGCAATACTTAATACCAAGGACAATGAAATTGCATAGGTTTGTCATAATCATGCTTTAAACCCGTGTATACCCATGTCCAAACGCCAGTGTTAGCATGAAGGTACGTAGCCACCTACCCATAGTTATTCATTTTATCTCAGAACTACTGTTTCATTGTTCTCAATGCAGGGAAAATGTGCAGTAAACATACCGTGTTCAGAACTCTTTCGGTATAATAAACAAACCTGTTAAGTATTTTGTTCTTTTGTTTATGAATGTAATGCAGTAAACCTGACAACATCAGCAACAACAACAACAAAATAGCAACAATGGGATAACAACATTGACATTGAGGAATGTAAAGTCCCAGTAAGTATTCAGTAGACTCTGTAATTTGATTAATATTGAAGGCAAATAGTACCGACACTTAACTTTTTAAGTTCAAGGCATGTGCCACAAAATGTATTTTCTTTCCAGTGTTAAACTGGTACAATGTTATACACACTGAGACTGTATCATTGATGTTTTAATAAGTTTGTAACCAGGATTTACACAATATCAAATATCACATTTTCCACCTCTTATTAAGCGAATTGTACTCATATGGTCCATGTGTGTTTGTGGGATTACTGATACCTGAAATTATAGCTACTTATTCTGGGAGACACTATAACTGAAACTCCCCGATAATTTATGACAATAAAAGCTTACTTTTTCAACGTCATCTGTTATAAGGGTGAATTCACAAGGGATACATACGTTCAGTTGTATGATTTCCTAACCTAAACTCTCCACCCCTACTATGGCTAAATAAATACTTAGGCCTCATTAGATGTCAATTGTTCATCTTGTGTAAAAGCTACACGAATGAATGTTTTATGAAGCACCTCATTATCTCATACATTCCTGAGATATTGACTGAGTCGGCAGCGGGAGGTTTAGTTATATTTTTTCACACCTTTGAGCGAACGTGAACGGAGCCATGAAAGCCTGAGTAGGTGTAATTTATATGTACAAAATGTGTGCTGAGTCCCAAAGCGTATATGTAGAAAACAAGGAAAATACCCAATCAGGTCATACAATCCAATATATATATATATATATATATATATATATATATATATATATATATATATATATATATATATATATATATATATATATATATATATATATATAAAGAGAGACAAAGGAGACAGACAGACAGACAGACAGAGAGGGAGAGGATGAGAAATATTTTTTTTCAAAACGTATCAAAACATTAGAAAAAGTAACACCCACCGCACCGTAACAAAGAACTAAAAATGAATAAATACTATTTCCTTGGGTCATAATGCAATATGTCGGCTCCAATTCACCTTAAAGGTTTTAAACATAATTTTGTTTTATCTCTTCTCTCATATTCTTTTAATAGAAAGAAATGTTCTTACATTTCATATCGTGAAAACTGAAGTACTTCATTTATGAAATTGTTATCGTCGTATCAAGACCAGTCAATGTAAAATGGTGCATGCAATTAAATAACAGAAAACAAAATACGTTTTGTGCAGTTCTAAATAAGCTCAAGCTATGGTGACAAAATGAATACTCAGATAATCCAAAAATGAGCGAGAGTTATGTTGTATATATACAGAAAGAAAAACATAATGAATAGAACGTGTAACTGTATCTTTCTAAGATCTATTCAAATTATCTTTAATTTTTAAAAAATCAGGAACAAAAATTAATAAATAATGTTTCTAGGCTGCCATGTGTTTCTTATAGCACGAAGTCATATACAGATAGTAGCGAGACACCTTCATTAATTAGGTGCCAATATAAAATTAAATTAGGTTTTAATCAGTCCACGACGACTTTATAAACAAGATATATCTTTTTGTGAAAGAAATAATTTAAGGGTCATATACGGTTTTCTATTATTGCAGATATAATATAATGTAATGTACTGTACTATAATATAATATAATATAATATAATATAATATAATATAATATAATATAATATATAAATAAGATCATCATACAAATATTTATAAATGACAACATTTAATTATTGACAGTCTATCTTAAGTTAGTTTGAATAATTAAAAGGACTTCCTACCATTCCAAACGAAATCAAAAATGTAGAAGATTCTTTGTCATGGATTTATTACCACTTCTTATCACCCTAACTGTATAATATTTGCAGGCTAGATTGCTTTAATGAAGGAGTCCTCGTAGTCGAATCAACACAACTCAGTACAAAACGATACATGGAATTAAGGGGACGAACAGAAGAGGATGATCTCCATTTTAGTTCAAAGATGAAAAATGGTGCGATGTGTTTTATGATATGAAATTATTGAAACTAGAAAAATCAATTTTATGGTAGTGGATTTCTCAAATTTAAATCTATGCTACCTTTTTCAAGATTTCAAAGTTGTAACGGTTTACTAAAAGATTAGGCGTCCGTTTGTAAAGCTTAGATTTGAACTTAGATTCAGGACACGACGTAGTATGATTATCCCTATCAAATAACAGTGCAAAGCAATTAGGTTAATTTTCTTATCCCATCATATGCCAGTGCAAAGCAATAAGTTAACGATGCATAGATAGAGAGAGAGAGAGAGAGAGAGAGAGAGAGAGAGAGAGAGAGAGAGAGAGAGAGATGTAGATATATAGCTAGTTAGATGGGTACAAATGTACACCAGACAGAGCGGAAAGTGCTATCATTGCATCCCACACGAGGATGCGCGATATTATAGAGTGACATTATTTATTGAGAAAGAATATTATCATTCCTGAGATATTGACTGAGTCGGCAGCGGGAGGTTTAGTTATATTTTTTCACACCTTTGAGCGAACGTGAACGGAGCCATGAAAGCCTGAATAGGTGTGATTTGTATGTACAAAATGTGTGCTGAGTCCCAAAGCGTATATGTAGAAAACAAGGAAAATACTCTATCAGGTCATACAATCCAATACAAATATATATATACATATATATATATATATATATATATATATATATATATATATATATAAAGAGAGACAGAGGAGACAGACAGACAGACAGAGAGGGAGAGGATGAGAAATATTTATTTCAAAACGTATCAAAACATTAGAAAAAGTAACACCCACCGCACCGTAACAAAGAACTAAAAATGAATAAATACTATTTCCTTGGGTCATAGTGCAATATGTGGGCTCCAATTCACCTTAAAGGTTTTAAACATAATTTCGTTTTATCTCTTCTCTCATATTCTTTTAATAGAAAGAAATGTTCTTACATTTCATATCGTGAAAACTGAAGTACTTCATTTATGAAATTGTTGTCTTTTATTTTTATTTGTACACCTTTGAGTGAACGTGAACGGAGCCATGAAAGCCTGAGTAGGTGTGATTTGTATGTTCAAAATGTGCGCTGAGTCAAAAGGCATATATAGGAAAATTCAGGTCATACAAACCAGAGAGAGAGAGAGAAAGAGAGAGAGAGAGAGAGAGAGAGAGAGAGAGAGAGAGAGAGAGGGGAGACCGACAGACATACATACAGAAAGACAGACAGAGAGGGGGGAGGAGAGAGATATTATGTTTTCAAAACGTATCAAAAATTATAAAAAATAACACCAACCGCACCGTAGCAAAGAACTAAAAATGAATAATACTATTTCCTGTGGTCATAGTGCAATATGTAGGTTGAATATCGGCTCCAATTCACTTTAGAGGTTTTAAACATGATTTCGTTTTATCTTTTCTCTCATATTCTTTTAATAGAAAGAAATGTTCTTACATTTCATACCGTGAAAACTGAAGTGCTTCATTTATGAAATTGTTATCGTCGTATCAAGACCAGTCAGTATAAAATGGTGCATGAAATTAAATAACAGAAAACAAAAAAACGTTTTGTGCAGTTCTAAACAAACTCAAGCTATGGTGATAAAATGAATAATATTTTTAGAGACACTGCATGAAATAAGTTTAAAGTACTGTAATACTTACTCCAAAGAACAAAGAAAAATCCCACCAAAACAGTAATGAAGATGATGCGTTGAACGGTGCCTTGATTCATCTTTATCATAATGGCAGATATGTAAGGCGCTAGCAGATAGGTGGGGACTGAACCTTATATAACAACAAACAGTATGATACGATTGACTGCATACATTACGTGTGTCAGCGCTCATAGTTAGGTCCATATTAAGGGTTGTTACAATGCACAAATCGTACACACAGTCACACTTTAGATCATTTGTAGGCTTATCTGTTCTAAAAATATCAAATTTTATTATGCTATAGAGTAGTACTCTAACATAGAAACAATAGCATACAACTTCACTTTAAATGTCAGGATTATTAAATTTATTTGACCTTGGATACAATTTTTATTGCATCCACCATATCTGAATTTTAGGAGTTTGTAATGTCCTTATATTCTCGAGTTCCATAATGTTGGTATTTTTTGCCGAAATATTCGCACGTTTCGAACTGTCTGCAAACGTTTATTCCAATATATCCGCACGTTCTATTCAGGTGTCACAGGATGAAGCCGGGTTGGGACTGGATTAGTGAAGACACCGAAAGCAACTGCGTTAATAAGATGTTTATTTATAAACGCAATTTAAAGATGAACAAATCTGACACCATTATAACAAAAAGATAAGGAAAATTATAAAGTTCCTAACATGGAACTATCAACAACAAGTAACTCAACGAGAAAAATCAAAGATGGATTTAACAAATGGAATTTTAAACAAACGTGAATAGCATCCTATCACCAATCGACAAATAAGAGTATATGATTTACACCCCAATATAAACAAGGTCTTATTAAGTACCAAGGGTGACCAAAGCATGTGATTTATGCACTTATCAATAGGATACTCATTTATCCATCAATCTGTTAACTCGTCAATTTATCAATTTAACAAGCGATGTTGGAATATGAATTTATAAATCCGTCGTTCATATAACGATATTGAAATGGGGATGTATGAAATTATGAATATGTCGTTCATATAACGATATTGAAATGGGGATGTATGAAATTACGAATCTATCACACATATAGCGATATTGAAATGGGAATGAATGTAATTTTGCACAGATAGCAATATTGAGATAACAATCAAATGGAACACGCAATAAATATAACTATCGTGGCGTCCGTTTGACTACCAAGATGTATCTACGGTTCCACCCGCTCTAGTCCATGGTCAAGGAGCCCCCACGCATGGTCCACCCCTCCCAGTCTGTCGAAGGGTCCCTCGAGAGCCTTCACATTAACACAGACCCGTTGATCGAGAAGCCTTGGTCCCTCGCATCGAGAAAACCAGTACACTCTTCCGAAACAACGTCACCAGACACAGCGTACACGTCACACGAAACCACACAGAGTTCTGTGACTTCACACACCACCAAACCATACATATGGAACAGCTCTACAGCTGAAGTTTTGCTCCCGTAAAGAGGTAAGCTTTCTGACAAGACTCATCGTAGTGTAATTTGTTTATAGAGAATTCGCTCTATATGTACTCTAGCTGTGACAGATATGCGCAGCAGCTAGGTACGTGAGTTTTCACTGCAGGCAATTTGCACGTGCAGCATGGGGTGAATCGCGCTCAGTATTTCAAAATAACTAGAGCCGAAAAAAATAAACAACCCCCGAGTAGCGCTCTAGTCGGAAACGAAACCCGAATACATTTTTGATCACATATACACATTGATATAAACCATACAATTCCGTGACAATACCTCCCCCCTTAAAAAAAAAAGTGGAAGCACTTTTAGAAAATCACGGAATTTTGCAAAAATACAAACTGAAACGTATTATTTACATTACCAGAATATCATGGTAGGAAAAAAAAAACTGCAAATCACACTCTGCTTAAATAATCGGCCCCTACATTTTCCGACCCTCTGATTGCTTCGATCCGGAAACGATATGGCTGCAGAGTCAATGCCCAACGCATCAATCTTGCGTTGGCAACTTTTGCCTTGTTCAAATATATGAGAGGCTGATGGTCCGTTTCAAGGACAAATTCCCTTCCGAAAAGGTACGTGTGGAATTTACCTACACCCCACACCAGTGCCAAGCACTCCTTTTCGATCACGGAGTAGTTTTGCTCCCTAGGCAGCAATTTCCTACTAGCATAAGCTATGGGTAACTTTACCCCGTCTTGCTCCTGTAGCAAAACTGCTCCTAAGCCCGTGTCGGATGCATCAGTTCTCAATATGAACGATCTATTTAATTCTGGCAACTTTAGGATCGGTGCACTGATCAATCTTGCCTTAAGGGCGTTAAAAGCTTTCTCTTGGCATAAACCCCAAGAAACTTTATTTGGCTGCCCTTTCCTAGTCAAATCCGTCAATGGACTAGCTATAGCGGCGAAATTTGGAACGAACTTCCTATAAAAACCTATCAATCCAAGAAACGATCGTATCTGTTTCTTGGTTTCTGGCCTAGGAGCGTCTTTAATCGCTTCAATTTTATCAGGGTGGGGTTTTAACTGCCCTGACCCACTTACTAGATGGCCCAAGCATTCCAAGTTAGAATATGCTATGCTACACTTGGAGGGTCTCGCTGTGAGATTTGCCTTGCGGAGTCTGTCAAACAGATCGACTAATGCCCTAACATGCTCTTCCCAGGTATGTGTATATACTAGAATATCGTCGACAAAACTATCTACGTTGTTCGTGCCTTTCAACAATTTTCGCATAAGACGCACGCACGACGCACCGGCGTTAACCAAACCAAAAGGCATAACCTTAAAGTGGAAAAGACCTTTAGGGGTCGCGAATGCCGTTAATACGCGAGCATTTTCAGCGATGGGCACCTGCCAATAACCTTTTGTTAGATCTAATTTAGAAATGTACTGGTGCCCTGCCAATTTTGAAAACAAGCCCTCCATGTCTGGCATCGGTTCAGCATCAAACACGGTGACTTTATTTAGTTGTCGAAAGTCTATACAAAATCGATTAGTTCCGTCTTTCTTTCTAACCAATACCACGGGGGAAGAATAGGGGGAGTTTGAGGGTTCAATCACTCCCAGGTCTAACATTTTACCTACTTCCTCATCGATTGTCTCCCGTGCGTTAAAGGGTATTGGATATCCCTTTATTCTGATTGGCTCCGAGGTATTCAAGTTTATTTCGTGCGTTATTAATCCAGTATTACCTGGTCGATCTGTAAATACGTCTGGGTACTTACTTAAAATTTCCCTGACTTGCTGACGCTGACCTTCAGGTAATTCCGGGCACACGCTGACCATATCTATTCCCTCATTTCCTACAACCATGGGGTACTCGAGGGGAATTTCTGTGTTGGGGTCACTCGACTCGTCTTCTATGACCGCAATACATACGACGTTTAAAACGCCCTTTTCAACAGTTTTATCAGGTCTCTCCACGTATCGTTTTAACATATTGGCATGAAATATTCTCAACCTACCTTTCATGTCGATTCGGTAGTCCATTTCACCCTTGACCTGTTTGACCTCATATGGCCCTTTCCATTGGACCAATAATTTGTTTCTACTAGTAGGGAGTAGCACCAACACTCGATCACCCACGTCGAATTTCCTACTTCGCGTTCCGCGGTTGTAATACTTCGCGTACTTGCGACCCGACTTCACGAGCTCGTCGTGTGCCATCCGACACGTGCTTTCTAATCTCTCGCGTAAGTCGACGACGTATTGGTAGGTGGTTTTAACTTCTCCGTCCGCGATATCACCCGACCATAGTTCGCGCAGAATCCGCATAGGACCACGAATTGTCCTACCGTATAGCAATTCAAACGGCGAGAATCCCAAGCTCTCGTGCGGTACCTCGCGATACGCGAACAAAATCGCGTTCAAATACCGGTCCCAATCTCGCGGTTTCACCGCGCACATCCGACGTAGCATTTGTTTCAACGTCCCGTTAAATCTCTCTACCAATCCATTACACATGGGGTGATACGGCGTGGTGCGCAACTGCTTAATTGACAACAACCTACTAATTTCTGCCATGAGTTCTGAGGTAAACTGGGCCCCACAATCTGTGAGAATTTCTTCAGGTACCCCTACCCTGCTGAACATGTCCACAAGCGCCTCGGCTACACGTTCAGTTTCAATTGATGGTAAAGCTATGGCTTCTGGGTATCTAGTTGCATAATCTACTAGAGTAAGGATATATCGGTTTTTCCGATCTGTAATTGGAAATATCGGTCCCACAATATCAACAGCTACCCTTTTAAACGGGGTATCTATTAGAGGCATTTTACCTAATGGTACTCTGTTATTCCTTCCCTTCGACACCGTCTTCTGGCAAACGTCGCACGATCGACAGAATCGTGCTACGTCACTATTTACGCCAGGCCAATAAAACTCCGCTAATACTCTGTCGGTTGTTTTTTTCATGCCCAAGTGACCCGCCATACTGGACTCGTGCGTTAAAGGGTATTGGACATGTGGCCTGAATTTCTGAGGGACAACTAGTTGGAAATACTTTCTACCGTCCGACGTGGTAAATTCTCTATACATTAAACCTTTGGTACGTAAGAATTTAGAGCTCCCACCGCCCTTACAATATTTCGCGGTACCGGACATGATCCTCTCCGCGGTCGCGCTCAAGGACGCGTCCTGCCTCTGCTCACGCGTAAATTCATCGCGCGAGATATCAGTCACGGCTTCCGGAACTTTTAACTTAGGTAGCGGCTTTTTATCCGCCTGCGCCTGTGCCCTAGTTTCGACCGCTTGTACAATGGGAAACCGGAAATCGGAGAGAGTTGGGAGCCTGGATCCCTCGACATTTCCGATAGTTAAGTCGTATATGGGATTTTCCATACACAGAACTTCTACGGTTCCGGTCAGAAAAGGCGTCTCGATTTCTATTCTCGCGACGGGAACGCGATCAATCGTTTGATCTAATAACATGCACGGGGATTTCCAACCAAGCATTTGGTCATCCCTAACGAGACTCCGCTTTACTACGACGCCCGTACACCCGGTGTCGCGGAAGACCGTGACTTCTTGACCGTTGGCGGTACCAGTAGCAGTCGGTACTCTCGCCTCGGGAAAAAGACAAGTGCCGATCGACTGAATAACATCACGACCGATCTGCGCACGCGCTGCGGATTCGTACACCGTATTCACGTTATTAGTCCCTGAATTATCACGCGGAAAATCATCGCGCTTACCGCCCCCTGACCATGCTCTGCTTTCGATAGCAACCGCGACCCTCTGGACAAACCCCTTCCTTTTCGGACAATCGGGCGTGATGTGACCCCATTCCTTACAGGTAAAACATTGTCTATCCCTACGATTCGTACCCTTCCCAGATTGAAAGTTTCCACCTTTATGTGTACCAAGTTTCTCGGGTTCTCTGGGTCTCTGATCTTTTCCTTGATTACCTCCCTTGTTATCCCTTGAGATCACATTCTGGGTACCTCCCCGAGCTTCGGCGAAATAGTCTGCCTGAGTAGCCATATCTGAGATATTATTGAAGGACTTTTCCCTCAGGAACAAGTACAATTCCCTACCACAAGTGTTTAACAGCTGGTCCCTAAGTAAAAAATCGGTAAGACCCTCGAACGTTTTTTGAATCTTACCACATTCAACCCAACGCTGGAAATAATCCCCCGTCCTACTGACGAACTGGGTGAATGTCTCGCCTTTCTCGGGTTTACTATTTTTAAACTTTTTGCGGAACCCTTGTTCGGTCAACTCGTATCTCTTAAGGAGTGCCTCTCTTAATGCGTCATAGTTTAATGCGTCGTTCACGGGTAGACGCGAATACACATCTAGCGCTTTACCTTTAAGTAACGCGCTGAGATGGAGCGACCAATCATCTTTTTTCCACTTTTGGATGGTAGCATATCGCTCAAACCTATGTAAATAACTATCTAAGTTATCTTTATCATCCTCAAAAGGGGGTAATTTAGGGCCTCTTAACTTTGATTCTTGTTGACCATCTTTCTTAGCCTCTAATAATTCAAATTTCCTTCTATGTTCTTTCTCCATATTCCTGTCTTCTAACTGAATGGCTTCTAACTTTGCTTGTTTCTCCCTATCTAATTTTCTTTCCTCAAGGTCTCTTACCTGCTCTATTCTTTCCCTTTCTGCTTCCCTTTCCCAACCTATCCTTTCCTTCTCTGCCTGTTTCTCTAACTCTATCTTCTCCTTCTCAAATTCCATCTTCTCCTTCTCTACCTGCTTCTCTAACTCTATCTTCTCCTTCTCAAATTCCATCTTCTCCCTTTTAAATGCTATCTTTCTTTCCTCAGTTTGCTTCTCTAATTCTAACTTTTCCCTCTCCGCTTGCTTCTCTAGTTGTAATTTTTCCCTTTCTATATCTCTCTCCTTTACCCTTTGGTCCCTTTCATGAGCCTGCTCCTCCTGAACGAATTTTCTAAGGGCCTCCCCCTCATACCCAAACTGTTTACCCAACTCCACTAGATCTTTGAGTGACGACATGATAAATACTGTTGATAAGATCACCAATCCTAAGTGCACTATCATATAACACATACAATTTTTAGGACTACACGAACCAACCGTATATCCCTTCTCCAAATATATGCAATATGTATATATGACAAACAAATGGTAAATAAAGCAAAATATGAGTGAGGTATTCACTCACCCGCCTGAATTAGTTCTTGTCAGGAAGGTCACAATCTGAAATAAATAACTAAAAAAAAATCTTACCGGAGTCAAGACCTATGCAAACTAACGTCCGTGTTCCCACTAATCCAATGATCCCACTTCTGACACCATTTGTCACAGGATGAAGCCGGGTTGGGACTGGATTAGTGAAGACACCGAAAGCAACTGCGTTAATAAGATGTTTATTTATAAACGCAATTTAAAGATGAACAAATCTGACACCATTATAACAAAAAGATAAGGAAAATTATAAAGTTCCTAACATGGAACTATCAACAACAAGTAACTCAACGAGAAAAATCAAAGATGGATTTAACAAATGGAATTTTAAACAAACGTGAATAGCATCCTATCACCAATCGACAAATAAGAGTATATGATTTACACCCCAATATAAACAAGGTCTTATTAAGTACCAAGGGTGACCAAAGCATGTGATTTATGCACTTATCAATAGGATACTCATTTATCCATCAATCTGTTAACTCGTCAATTTATCAATTTAACAAGCGATGTTGGAATATGAATTTATAAATCCGTCGTTCATATAACGATATTGAAATGGGGATGTATGAAATTACGAATCTATCACACATATAGCGATATTGAAATGGGAATGAATGTAATTTTGCACAGATAGCAATATTGAGATAACAATCAAATGGAACACGCAATAAATATAACTATCGTGGCGTCCGTTTGACTACCAAGATGTATCTACGGTTCCACCCGCTCTAGTCCATGGTCAAGGAGCCCCCACGCATGGTCCACCCCTCCCAGTCTGTCGAAGGGTCCCTCGAGAGCCTTCACATTAACACAGACCCGTTGATCGAGAAGCCTTGGTCCCTCGCATCGAGAAAACCAGTACACTCTTCCGAAACAACGTCACCAGACACAGCGTACACGTCACACGAAACCACACAGAGTTCTGTGACTTCACACACCACCAAACCATACATATGGAACAGCTCTACAGCTGAAGTTTTGCTCCCGTAAAGAGGTAAGCTTTCTGACAAGACTCATCGTAGTGTAATTTGTTTATAGAGAATTCGCTCTATATGTACTCTAGCTGTGACAGATATGCGCAGCAGCTAGGTACGTGAGTTTTCACTGCAGGCAATTTGCACGTGCAGCATGGGGTGAATCGCGCTCAGTATTTCAAAATAACTAGAGCCGAAAAAAAAAAACAACCCCCGAGTAGCGCTCTAGTCGGAAACGAAACTCGAATACATTTTTGATCACATATACACATTGATATAAACCATACAATTCCGTGACATCAGGGTCAGACTGCCAGCCTTGGGGCTCCCATAGGAAATCTTCCGGTATCTCAGTGGGCCAGTCCGACTCTGGTTCTATTGTGTACGCATTGTTAAAAAATATTTTCGATGAAAAGGAATTGTTCACACAGAGATTCAGAACCTTATCTAGGCCGCACACTCATTGTATTAAGTAAAAGAAAGAGTAGTCGTACAAGAATCAGCGCCTAATATTCAACAATATTTCCAACCAATTGTACAGAGGATTAACAGTGATATAGATGCTTTGTGGACTGGCGTGGAGAAAATCATCACATTTCTGGAAGACTACAACAGTTTACAATCAATTACCGACTGGAACACCCAGATAACAGCTAAAATAGAGGTAGGTGTCGTCAAAAGAGTTAATGAAGTCATGATAAAAGCTATGGAGACAACTTACAATTCTTTTATTAAAGATCTGAAGGATAATATTAAACATGTTATATTCTCTAAATTTAACAACAAGCAATATGATGATGTTAAACACTCAAAAACATACAAATAATATGTTGATCTTGAACTGGTGAAAAATATCGGTGTGGTCTGGCTCATACCAAATGTTTAAAATATAAGAATCCATGGCACTTTTATTTATTTCTACATTGCATTAAAGGTTAGGAACCTACCTGTTAATCACTCATTCGACGTTTCAATAGAATCTGAACGTACCTGTGGTACATATGTAGACCACGAATCTAATATGTACAGTGTAAAAGAATCACAAACAACTATATAGAAGAAAAAATTAAATATTTGTTACTCATAAATAGAATATGTTGCTGGAGCAAACGTATTATTACTTATCTTTATATAAACAATGAAATAGCAGCAGGATGATTAATTATTGAAGAAGAAATGGCAAACGGTCTAGTATTTACTGGTAGGATCTATCTGTTCAAGTTACTTGATTCCAATGATGAAAAAAGAATTAAAGACGACACCGTCATGGAAGAATTACAAATACCAACTGCGGACATCAATGAAAATAGAGGGAATACACTGAATTACTTGAATTAAAGATTGAAATAGCAACCTTTAGTACCTCAGGTTTCAAACAACCCAAATGGTTATATTGCTCTATATGGATCTACCCATAATGCCGTGAGCACACGTTTTTTGCATGATCCTAATAATGTACTTACGCAAGAAGAAAGGCAACGCTAGAAACATCAATACAACATAGCATAGAGTTTTATTATTTTTCACCAAATAAATAATACAATGTACACGCACGGTAAATGGAGAACTTCTCACAAGCAGGAAAATATATCACATGACGTTAAATAATATCATAACATGCATAATTGTCTCACATACACACCGAGCAATATTAAACCTGAACAACACCTTGTAGATAGCAATTACCAAGCCGGACCAAAATATATTGATTGTGCCAGGTGGTTTCTTTGCATCGTTTGATATGAAGGTAAAATGATATCTAACACTGCAGTGGTAAAGCATTTGGGTAGAAACCTTTTTAAAGACACTACCATATCTTATGGTAGTGTCGATCTTTCAAGTTGAATGATTACAACATTTTCATAATGTTCAAAGATTTGTTGTTACCTGATTGGTTTAGAACAAAAAGGACTGAACAAGGCATTATGACTGATAAATTAATAAAGCCGAGATCAGAAGTCTGGGAATACACACAAATACTGGTAATGTTTTCTATGCTGTTTGCGGTTTATGATAAAATGCTTAGAATACCACTGGACTCTCGTATACTAGCAGATCATCGTCCACTGTATCCTTGTACTCTTTCACGGGATTTGACATTGAGAATAACACTTACAAAGCTCTAGAAATAATAGAATGTGGTAAAGCAAAAAGACTATGAACTGGAAAACAATGTCTCCAGCACGATGCGACTGTTTTTGGAATCAATTGCGCAATTTGTTAATGACAAGTACAGAAATGGAATTGCCGTTTTTAGACCACATAACTAGTGAGAGAATAATCTAGATAATATGTAATAAAACTTGTTATCCTTCATGTAAATAAATAAATCAGTATCAGTCATTACCACTCTTATCACCGTATTTGTTTTTCAACTTACTATAGTAAACTTGGTATATTATTTAGATACCTCTAACAATGTCCATCCACATTAAATTGCTTTTGCTCATTTGAGTTTCTTCGTGTTATGCTTACTAACACCAGGTCTTCATCAAAAATTGTTCCCCTTGAAAATGCTAAATTTGTCATTTGGAAAATTAATTTTTATCTGTACATAATTTTAGTGTTTCTCTTTTCCGAACGCACTCATTTTCATCAATTACAAAAAGTCTTTAGAAATTATTTGTTTCTTTCTATCTTCACTTTATATGTAGTTCCTTGTAAGATTTAAGCCACCGCTTTTGATCAAACTCTGTGTATCTTTTATTCTGTTTTAATATAATATATGTAAATCTTTACATTTATGTTGAGAATAACGTAGTACACTTTGTACATAATATGTTTGGTACTGTTGCTTTTGTACTCTTGTAATCATCAATAAGCCTTTGCAAGGGAGAAAACTCATTTCATCTGGAATTAATTTCACTAGAGCTAATAGCTAGAGTTGGAGGTTGTATTGGTTGGGCATCTAAAGTTATTTTTGTGTTGTTGTTTTCTTGTTTGTTTTTTGTGGGGGTTTTCGGGGGTGGCGGTATCGGCGTGTAGTTTCTCATGCTCTGTCCCTAAAGATTGTTGGAACTTTGGTACATAATCAATGATCTTTACCTTAGCCTTTCGTTCTTACCACCATATTTTGTATCTGATCATCAATGTCATGATTTGCTTCAAAATATATATTTGGTATGATGCTATTTCCACCCCTTATTCCACTGTATTCGTCACTTTAGCCAACAGTTCTGTAGACTGCCCCATGAATCTAAAGGTATATACAAACCTTTAAACTGTTATTTCTTTTCTTTCTTTCCTGAGATTATCAACTTTGAAATCCTTGGAAACGGAAGTATAGTTTTCGTCGTTTACCTCTTCATTTAGATCATTTTTAATCAATGTCGTCTTGATCAGATGACATGTTATGAATGAACATAGATATGTATTTTTGTCGCTTTTTTATTTTTTACTTTTCTTATATTTATCATTCAAATTGCGTTTGTTACGTGCTGGACCTCTATACCTGCGTATTAAACGATCATGGTCTTTACTTTGTGTTTAGTTATTTCTCTCCCTGACATGTATAACATATGTTTGCTAAATTAAAATATTTTACATCTAAACATTTTTGCATTTTTAGAGCATACACAAGTTTTGTGATTTTAGTCAACTCATTGTAAAACACGTGACTACAATTTTTACGTAATTTCACTATTATTTTGTATCTCTTGTAAACTGATTCATGATACAAACACAATCCTAATAGAATGATTGGACTGTTTTAATTGTTCAGGATTGTACAAGTGCATTTGGGAAGATATCCCACCGCCGGTACACGTTTTCTATGGTACGATAATATGTTAAGTTGTGTGCCAATTTCACTTTTCAGACGTACTATGATACTTTCAAACTCAGAATAAAGAACATAGGAAACTTTTAATGATCTTGATAGTTATTGTATTACACAGTAGAGTATTTTTCTGGAATTATATATATATATATATATATATATATATATATATTAGTATGAATGCAACCTATTGGGGACATTGAGATAAAAAAATCTCATCCTTCTGGGGACCATGGTCTCACATTGTTACATATATACAGTCCCCTAAAAGTCAAATCGAATTCGCCACGTTTCTTTGGTCATATTTTTAAAACTAATGTTATTAACAAGATGCACGTTTTTTATGAAGGTCAAATACAGGACATTTTAGAGCCAGGTGTTTCTGTACTGATTCTTTTTAATCATGTTATTTCTCTGTATATATCCCCACGGTTTTGAACACACAACCTTTTAAGAAATACTTATATTTGTGCACATTTTGAGGCTTACTCATTTAAACCGTCAAGTTTATTTTGTAGGAAGACATGAGGCATCATTACACAGTATTGAAATTACTGGAGATATACATTCTCGGCAGATGAAATTTCTCCAGGCCTCCACCGGTTTACCTTTCAAATAAACCCTGCGTTCGGATTTGCTCGGACGTTTTCCTGTAGTATATAAAGCAACATGGCGTCGCTGTTACGAGGAAAGCGCATGATAAGTGTATGATAATTATTTTGTAAATGTCTCTTTTCAAAAAAATGTTTAATTGACATTATAATTTATTTTGAAATTGATTTAACTTGCTCTGCAGTTAAATAAAATTTTAGACACTGGAGAATCTACAAGAAAGAAGAAAATAAAGAAGCAGTTCAGTGTAAGCCCGTGTTTTACTGTGAGAAAAGGCGTTAAATGAGATAATATTGGACGTCTTAATTCTCGTACCCAGGGTTTCGGGTGGTGGGGGTGTAGATGGAATATGGATGTTCGAAACGGGGTTATTGCGTGATCCGCCCAATTTCAGTTACTTTAAGCATCACGGTAAAATTACAGGATATCGTTACAAGAACAAAGATAAAAGCATATACCTACTTTTATATAAACTAAAGTTCCTTTAGTGTATTGAACACAAATCCACCTGTCCACTCCAAGCCCTCGAGAAAACTGCTATAAAAAAATTCATGTCGTGATAGAAATATGTGCACATAGTCGACCTGTTTCGGTGACCATTTTGGAAACCGGTCTGTTGACAGTGCAGTTAAAAATTTAAGACTTCAACTTCAAGTAAATTGAAAGTAACGGTAACTTGAAGCGTGCAGCATCCGAAATAAACATATTTACACAAGAATGTATGTCTTATGTGGTTCTTACCCTTCCAAATGGGATGTACATATCAATTTGTCATTCCTCGTTGTCACCTTTTGCTTGCAACAGTGTATTAAATGGGTCCATTGTTTGCAGTAATGAAAACACCGTGAAACAAAAAAACATTTTTTTTTGTTCCTGGGTAGTAAGTGTTATTTCCTAATTGCTTATGCCTCAAAAGTACAGAAAATGGCTATTATTCCCCACAAACTTTGCTTTTGTGACCAGGACAATGATATTTTGAAATTTACCTATTTTCCAGAACATTCCAGATAGATTCAGTGCTGAGTAACTTCTAGAACTTTCCAGTAATATAAATAGTAGTATAAACACAGGGACCTTAAGCCCACCAGTTCAGTTTAGTTCCAGCTGCATAAGTGGATACATATCTGCATTTTTCTTAGATGGCATCAAGAGGCTGCAAGCATCTGGCAGACGCATTTTGCTATGTCTGCGGCCAATTTATCAAGACAAGAGCGAAAAAGTACTCCGTGGAAGCATCTGCTAAGATGTGTGAGGCCTACAAAGCATATTTCGGAATGCCTGTCGGAGATCAAGACAAACCCTGGGCACCTCATTTCAACTGCGAGCACTGCAAACAAACTCTGGAAGGTAAGATGGACAATTGTTGCTCGGAATTTTATGTTATAAAAAATTTTGAAATTTTTAAAATTGTAAAAATTTTTAATTTTAAAATGTTTTACACTTTTCAATGTTATTGAAAAAATATATCATATATGAAAAATGTATGCAAATCTCTTACACATTAGTCATGGGTGAAATAAATGTATTTTCGTAGGATGGTACAGAGGGGAAAAGAGAGCTATGAAGATCGCTATCCCAAGAATTCGGCGGGAACCCAATGACTACTCAAGCAACTGCTACTTCTGCATGGTGGACCCTTCCAAACGTCGGACTGGCAAGAATGCACCTGCTATCACGTATCCGGACCTTCCTTCATCCATCGCCCCGGTGCCACACTGCCATGAGCTCCCAGTACCCACTCCTCCGGAGGGAGAGCAGCCGTCTTTAGAAGAGAGCAGCAAGTCCGAGAGCGAGGAAGACGTTGTAGATCCAGATGACAATTTCAGAGGTGGAGCTGAGGAGAGAAACCCATACTACCCCAACCAAAAAGACCTGAACGACTTGATTAGAGATCTTGGTCTCACCAAGTCCGATGCCGAACTTTTGACGTCTAGGCTCAAGCAGTGGAACTTATTGGATGAAAGTGTGCAAGTCGCAGATCAGAGGAAGCGTCACCAACCTTTTTCCAGCTTCTTCACCCGTCAAGATGGGCTATGCTTCTGCCATAATGTGACCAGTCTGTTCGAGGCAATCGGAATCGCCTGTAACCAGAATGAGTGGCGCCTCTTCATTGACAGTTCATCCAGCAGCCTCAAAGCCGTGCTGCTCCATAATGGTAACAAGTACCCGTCTCTTCCCCTGGCTCACTTGGTGCACCTCAAAGAGGATTGCAACAGCATCAATACCTTGCTGGACGCCTTGAAGTATGATGAGTACGACTGGGAGGTCATAGGAGACTTCAAAATGGTGGCATTCCTGATTGCTCTCCAAGGCGATTTTACCAAGTTTCCCTGCTATCTTTGCCTTTACCAAGGCGCACTACCACAGGCGGGACTGGCCACAGCGGACCGAGTTCTCTGTCGGGAGGAACAACGTTAAGTGGGAGCCACTGGTGGACCCCCGGAAGGTGCTGATGCCACCACTGCACATCAAATTGGGCCTTATGAAACAATTTGTCAGAGCTCTAGATAAGGAGTCGGCAGCCTTCAAGTACCTTCAAGACTTCTTCCCTAAGCTGTCTGAGGCAAAGGTCAAATCCGGTGTCTTCGTCGGACCACAGATAAAGAAGATCCTGGAGTGCAATGAATTCCCCAAGAAGCTCACAAGTAAGGAGAAAGCGTCTTGGAACAGCTTTGTCGCAGTGGTTCGGGGATTCCTGGGCAATCACAAGGCCGAAAACTATGTGGAGCTGGTTGAGACTCTGGTGAAGAACTACGGCACAATGGGCTTTAGGATGTCCCTCAAAGTCCATATCCTTGATGCTCATCTTGATAAATTCAAGAAGAACATGGGAGCGTACTCGTAGGAGCAAGGCGATCGCTTCCACCAGGATATACTGGACTTTGAACGCCGCTACCAAGGACAGTATAACGAGAACATGATGGGAGACTACATTTGGGGGCTGATTCGTGAAAGTGATTTACAGTATAATCGTAAATCGCGAAAAACTACTCACTTCTAAATCTTTTGTAGTCATTTTTTTATTACTTTAGTATAAATACATGTTAATTTGGATTCATATGTTGTTTTTTTCTGACTTTATGAGAACGAAAAGACACAAATTCGCCCGTTTTCTCATTGGAAATAGGTAAATTTCAAAATATCACTGTCCTGGTCACAAAAGCAAAGTTTAAGGGGAATAATAGCCATTTTCTATACTTTTGAGGCATAAGCAATTAGGAAATAACACTTACTACCCAGGAACAAAAATTGTGTTACATAGTGAAATCACAATGTGCCCACTTTGTTAAAACCAAAGAAATGCAATTTTTCAGTTCCTTTGGTTGATATTCCTTGCAGACACCGCTCTTTTCATTATACTCAACTCCATCTTTTGCTTCACTTTCGGATAATACAGGGACCTCTGTAACCCTGAAAGGCCTGGTAGAATAAATGATGCTGACTCTTTATCATGGCTTTCTTTTAATTTTTTTGCTGGTTTTTTTTTTTTTTTTTTTTTTTTTTTTTTTTTTTTTTTGTTTTTTTGGAGATTTCCTTTTCAATCTTTCATTCTTAACCTTTTTTAATCATTTGTGTTCTGTTTATTGTATGTACTTTCCAGTTGGTTGTTCACATCTGAATTCATTCTGTGATGGATACTCCACTAATGCTGATGATAGATTATATTCTATCAGATTTTGCCTCAAAACTCTTCTTGCTTGCAATAAACTGATTTGGTGCTTGAAAGAACTCTTCGGGTCCGTTTTCCACTGATTCAATCCAAGCCCCTTCATGGACCTTATTTTCCTGGCGATTTTCCAGTGTATCGTTACTTTCAGGAACAGTAGGCACTGTGTATACTGTAGCTGGTTTTAGTTGTTTGGCATCAACAGCTGAAGGATCATAAGGACATATACCTGTCCTTTTGAAGGCTGCATTAAGATTGGCAGATGACAAGGCATTATCGTAAGCTTTCAAGGCCAGGGAACTAACATTGTATCGGGTGACCGTTGAGGATGAGTTTTCTCGCATGAACTTATCACATTCTGATTTGTATATCCTCTGTAATTGGCCAAAACACCCAACATCAAGGGGCTGCAAAAATGGCTCATATGTCCGGACAAAACAAATAAAATGATATACAGGTTTACTAAATTAGACTCAGTTTGCATCAGTAATACAATATTTTTTTTTTATTTTTATTTTTTTTAAAAATTTTTTTGGTGTATCAGGGTTCACAGATTTCAAAACTGAAGAGTCGAGAGTCAAAATGAAAATCTCAAGAGTCAAAACAAATCTCAGGAGTCGTTTGTTTTTTTACAGTCATGAGCTAATAGCTGTGATTGTTGGCTATTCGTGTAGCAAATGTTTAAGATTTATTGTCTCATGTTGAATAAAGCGAAACACTTATACAATATTTTGTAAGAGACAGACAAGCTGACAGTGAGACTGACATGGTCATTACTGATTTTTGCACAAGTGTTTCTCTTTCTAATTATGTATGACTGTGCGTATCTTTGGTATATTAAAACAGAAAAAGGACTATTTTATATTTTAATATATTTTTTACATTCAACATATGGTCTAAGAAAAATGTAACAGAAAGAAATTGAAACCAACAAATCAAGTAACAATCAACAAGAAATTTATATCTAGGTAGTTAAAATGAAAATCAAAAGGCACTTACAATAAGGTGAATTAAAATCCAAATAATCCAATAATCCTAAGTGTCCTAATCACAAGTTCCAAATATAGAATGTTCCGAATGAATTACTGTATCCTTGAATGTGCTGATGTGCCAATATTATTTAATGTCCTGATGTGCCAGTAGTCTTTAATGTATTGATGTGGCAAAATTTCAATAACTTCACATAAATCCCAAAAGATTCAGTTCAAAATCCAAAATCCAAAAGTCTATGAGCACTTTTATAATCCAATGAATATTTTAAATAATTCCTCTCTCTGAATTTGGAATGATTTTTCACAACTGTAAAAACTCTTAAATGACTAATGGTAAGGTCGATCCTGAAAAACTGTCCACTAAACATGGTATATATAAAGATAGGTCACATGACAGAATGTTCTAGAATATTATATGGCTTATGTGACTTTTGACACATAACTCTAAAGGAAATTCTGGTTTTTTCTATAAGCAAAATCAACCCTGACCTCCAATGGAATAAACACAACTTGTTTACCAAAACCGTCCTTGAACTCAAATACTAAGTAAACAACCTAATTCGAGGACAATAGCTAAACATGTCAACATTATACTTAACATCAAGGTTCAAGCAAATATTAAAGTCAAGAAACATTTATAATGTCCTAAAATATTTATAATATTTATAAACATCATAAATAACACCTCCCCTCATCAAACAAAAAGAAAGATGCATGCTTTCTTTTAAATATGCATCTAATACAATAATAACCAGAATTACATAGGAAGATGTTTCATGATACTGAACTTAATTCATAAAAAAGTAATATAACACTTCTATGCACCTGAGAGTGCATCTGCGATCAAATTGTCTTTTCTCCTGATGTGTCTAATGTCAATGTTATATTCCTGCAATATTAAACTCCATCTCAACAATCTCCGATTTGTATCTTTCATTTTCTTGATGAAAGTAAGGGGATTGTGATCACTGTATACAATAATCGGAGAAAGAGCCGAGGTAACATACACTTCAAAATGATGTAAAGCCAATATCAAAGCCAAATATTTCCTTCTCAATTGTGGAATAATTTTTCTGGCACTTGCATCAACATACAATTTAATTGATTGGCTGAAATTTGGTGCAGAAAGACCTGGTGCATTCTTAAGCATGAACTTTAACTTGTCAAAAGATTTCTGACATTTGTCAGACCAACGAAATTTGGTTTTCTGACTCAATATACTTGTCAAAGGTTCAGCAATTATAGAAAAATTTGAACACAATTTCCGATAATATCCAGCTATACCCAAAAGTCGCATCAGTTGCTTTTTACAAATTGGCACCGGAAATTCAGAGACAGCTTTGACCTTAGCTTCTATAGATTTAACTTGACCTTGTCCCACAATATGTCCTACAAAATGTGATACAAGCATGGCAAAACTCACTTTTGCTCAAATTAATCGTCAGATTTGCATCACTGAGTCGATCGAAGAATTTCCGAATTGTTTCAAGTGATATTCCCAGGTGTCGTTGTAGATAATAACGTCATCGATGTAGGCGTCACAATTATCTAGACCAGATGTTATCATGTTCATCAGAGGTTTAAACATTGCAGGAGAATTTTTCATTCCAAACGGCATGACTTTATATTGATAAAGTCCATCTGGAGTTGCAAATGCTGAAATTTCTTTTGCCCTTTCCGTCAGTGGAATTTGCCAGAATCCTTTTAAAATGTCAAACTTGGTGACATATTTCGCATTTCCAATTTTATCAATGCAATCGTCCATTCTTGGGATTGGAAATGAATCAGTTTTGGTGGCACTGTTGATTTTTCTATAGTCAGTACACATACGGAATGTATTATCTGGCTTGGGAACAAGAATACATGGTGAACTCCAGTTACTTTTACTTGGTTCTATGAAATCATTCTCAAGTAAATACTGAATTTCTTTCTTCAACTATTTCTGCTTGAGAGGATTCATCCTGTAAGGATGCTGTTTCACAGGTGTAGAATCTACAATGTCAACGTCATGATATATTTCACTTGTTCGTGTTGGAACATCAGGAAATAATTGCTCATGCTCATGTAATAGCTGTTTTAGTTCATTTCCTTCCTGTTGTTGTAGATGTAAAAGTTTTTGGTCCAGATTGTTCAATATTTCTGAATTTCGAATTTTGGTCTCACCTGAGTCACTATAATCTTATTGTATTCCATCGTTGATAGCTTCACTGTGTTGGACAGGTACAACTAAATTAACTGAATAATTAGCTGGGCTATCTCTGCCAAAATATTCCATTAACATATTTATGTGACAAAGTTGCTTCTGTTTCCGCTTCCCAGGAGTGTTAATGACATAATTTAAGTCGTTTACTTTCTTTTCAACGGTATAAGGACCATAAAATTTAGCCCGACGAGGATTTTGAGTTATGGGCAGGAGAGCCAGAACTTTCTCACCAGGTTTAAAACTCCTTTCCTGTGTATTTCTATCATACCTTAATTTCATTTTTTTACTGGGTAGTGTGAAGATTAGTTCTTGCTACTTCACAGGCCTTTGACAACTTATATTTGAAATCAGAGACGTAGTCAAGAAGATTAATCTTTGAATCTTCATTTGAAAGAAGTTTCTCTTTCAATAACATCAATGGTCCACGGAGAGTATGTCCAAAACACAGTTCAAAGGGACTAAAACCCAATGACTCTTGAACTGATTCCCTAACAGCAAACAACAACAAATGAACACCCTCATCCCAATCATTTCATGTATCAAAGCAGTATGACCGAATCATATTCTTCAAAGTTTGATGAAATCTTTCAAAAGCTCCTTGACTTTCAGGGTGATAGTCAGAAGATTTGAACTGTTGGATGCCTAATTCATGCATAGCTTGTTGGAAAATTCCAGACATAAAATTGGACCATTTATCCGACTGGACAAATATGGGAAGGCCAACAAGTGTAAAAACCTTCACCAAAGATTTCACTATTGTTTTAGTTTCATTATTTCTCAGATGAATTGCCTCTGGAAATCTTGTAGAAGCTCACATGATGGTCAGCAAGTATTGGTTGACTGACGTGGTCTTAGGTAAAGAACACACACAGTCCACCATTATTCTACTAAATGGTTCGTCAAATGCAGGAATAGGTTGCAGATGAGCCTTATGTATCTTCTTATTGGGTTTTCCTACCATTTGACAAGTGTGACAAAATCTGCCGTATTTAGAAACATCACATTTAAGTTTTGGCCAATAAAAATTATTCAAGATCGTGTGATAAGTCTTACTGACTCCTAAATGACCAGCCAAAGGAGTTTCATGGGCTAGACTAAGAATTTCCTGTCGATATGACTTAGGAACAACTATTTGATAGCTCACTCACCACTCGTCACCAACGGGTACCTCAGGTGGTCTCCATTTTCTCATAAGAACCCCATTTTTCACAAAGTAACACATTGGAACTTATTTGGGTTCAGTTTCACTAATAGCCCTCTGAAACAAACAGGAGATCTCGGGATCTTGTTCCTGTTCAACGACAAGTGATTGTCGTTTGTCACCCTGATTAGAATAAAGAGAATGAGTTGTAAAAAGAGGATCACTGTGATCAATACCTTTTGATTGATCAATACCTGAGGAAAAAGTGACCTCATCAAAAGATTTACCAATACATGTGTCAGCTGAAGGAATAATTTCCTGATCAACATCACTCTCAAGAGCTCTCTTTACCATAGCTCTGGTAACTGCACAAGCAGGGTACAAATCAGGGATTTCGATTTCGACAGAATCAACTTTCTGATCCAAACAAGGCTTATCAGTTACAAGTGGATTAACCACAACCTTATCTCCAGCTAGATCATTTACTAGTAATAAGTGAATACCTTCTACAGGTACATAAGTCACTGCCCCAACAATCACAGGTCCAGACACTAAGTCTGATGCCAAATTAACACAATGGAGATCAACATTTACAAGCCGCACTCTGCACCCTGAATAAGAACACTTTCACTAGAAAAAGACTTCGCAGACATAAGCAAAGCACCTGATAATAAAAGACTCTGAGAAGCTCCAGTGTCCTTTAATATTTTAATAGGGATAGGTTTGGCAGAATCACCAATAAGTGATATAGAACCTTGTGACATTAATGGTTCATAAGTCTCCAAAATAGAATCAAGCTGGGGTTTGTTTGACCCAACAAATGTATTGTTTTCAATACAAGACCGTTACCTTGACCCCTTTGAAATAAGAGCATTTGGAAAGCTCTGTCTTTATTCTGTTGCTTATTGCTCAACTTGAAGCAATCAGAAACAACGTGCCGTTTCATTTTACAATAAGTGCACGTAGGAAGAGATAAAGATTTCTGATCAGTCTTATCGGATGTTTGATTCCTAACAGTTGTGCTGTTTTGAAATTTGGAAGTACTCGTTTGAAATTGAAATGGTTTTTAACCGGAAAACTGCTGAGAGGAAGACTTATTGCCAAATTATATTTTGTGAGTCAAGGAATAATCATCTGCCATACGAGCAGCATTTTCCAAAGTTTCCACTTTCTGCTCGTCAAGATATGTCTTAACATCACTATGGATGCACCTCTTGAACTCTTCAATTAATACGAGCTGTCTGAGGTTATTGTAATCTTGATCAACCTTCTTGGCTGAGCACCACCTATAAAATTTTCGTTCTTTCTCCCATGTAAATTCGATGTAAGTTTGTCCAGTTTCTTTTCTACAACTCCTAAACCTTTGTCGATATGCCTCAGGTACCAGCTCATAAGCCTTCAAGATATATTCCTTAACCACATCATAAACAGTGCTTTGTTGTTCTGACAGTGAAGTGTAGACTTCACGAGCTTTGCCAATAAGTACACTTTGTAATAACAAAGTCTAATGCTCTGTTGGCCATTTCAAGTTTTCAGCAATTTTCTCAAAGTGAAGAAAGTATGTATCTGCTTCTTTTTCCTGAAAAGGGGGTACTAACCTAATATATCTGGTAACATCAAAACCTGAACTTGTGTTTAAAGGAGAAGAGTATCTTCCTCTTACCAGTTTTAATTCTCTTAACTTAAATTGCATTTCCCTTTCTTCTCTCTGCATCTGTCTCTCTCTCCTTCTCCTCTCTTTGCATCTGTCTCTCTCTACTTCTCCTCTCTTTGCATCTGTCACTCCTCTCTCTCTCTCTCTCTCTCTCTCTCTCTCTCTCTCTCTCTCTCTCTCTCTCTCTCTCTCTCTCTGAATCTGAAGTTTTGCTAATTCTAAATCCATCTAGTTCTTTAACTCTGATTCCCTTAATTTCCTGTCTAAACCAGATACAGACTTTCCAATCAAACCTAAATCACTACTATCTAAAATTGCCTTTCTTACTAAGTCCTGAATTAAAATAATTGTATCTTCTGTTCTGTAAATGATACTTTCACATCAGACAGACTATATTTTCTGGCTTGTTCGAGCAACTCATTCTTTCTCATAGACTCTAACCCCTCCTGAGTAGGATTTGAAATGAAATTCTAAACATTAGATGCCATTGTGAATGCTTATTGGTTTCACTAAAAAAACATTCCTCAAATTAAAATCTTTGCCAAAGACAATAAAAATTCCGAGACAAAATCAAAATGAATTCCAAAGATAACTTTAATATCTCTAATATGCTTTATAGAAATTCAGATCTATCCCGGAAAGGCCCCCAATTTCTGTTACGACTCTATGGTCTAAGAAAAATGTAACAGAAAGAAATTGAAACCAACAAATCAAGTAACAATCAACAAGAAATTTATTTCTAGATAATTAAAATGAAAATCAAAAGACACTTACAATAACGTGAATTAAAATCCAAATACTCCAATAATCCTAAGTGTCCTAATCACAAGTTCTAAATATAGAATGTTCTGAATTAATTACTGTATAATGGAATGTGCTGATGTGCCAATATTATTTAATGTCCTGATGTGCCAGTAGTCTTGAATGTGCTGATGTGCCAAAATGAAGTACTCGAGAATATATTTCAATAACTTCACATAAATCCCAAAAACATCAGTTCAAAATCCAAAATCCAAATGTCTATGATCACTTTTATAATCTAACGAATATTTTAAATAATTCCTCCCTCTGAATTGGGAATGATTTTTCACAACTGTAAAAACTCTTTAATAGACTGATGGTAAGGTCGAAACTAAAAACTTTCCACTAAACATGGTATATAAAGATATGTCACATGACAGAATGTTCTAGAATATTATATGGTTTATGTGACTTTTGACACATAACTCTAAAGGAAATTCTGGTTTTATCTGTAACCAAAATCAACCCTGACCTCCAGTGGAATAAACAACTTGTTTACCAAAACCGTCCTTGAACTCAAATACTAAGTAAACAACCTAATTCAAGGACAATAGCTAAACATGTCAACATTATATTTAACATCAAGGTTTAAGCAATATTAAAGTCAAGAAACATTTATAATTTCCTAAATTATTTATAATATTTAGAAATATCATACATAACAATATCCTATTCTTAACTCTTCAAATTATTTTAAATGCAAAAATATACCCATACAACTACGAAAGTTATATATTAATCAAATATAAAGGATGAACAGCACAATCGGCGACTTTGTATAATCTGTCAGCAAAACATGTCAGTTAATTATTTCCTCCTAATTTTACTCTTTGCAAACTTGGCAACAACCCTTTCTGCATTAAGGTTTAGGGCACCTTTTTGAAGATTAGAACGGCCCTCAGTGGCAAACGGGTTTGATTGTTCAGCGTCCTTACACCACTCACATATCATAGCACCATTTCCATCTTTCAAACAAAATTTCACCCACGGAAATTCACTTTTCCACCCTTTCTTAAACTATCTAACAACTTTCGGAGATTTACTCTCCTTCGCGTCAGAGATGACACAAACTTTGGTTTTGTGGAGTGTAATGTTCGTTAAATTCTTACTGGTTTTGCGAGCAGCCACATTTGCCACAGTTTTGTCTAATTCAGTATAATTCGACGAGTGATCAAACAAACGCCGATATTCGATCCGAAGTTAATACAATTAAGTCATAATTGATTCCGAATTTTTAAACGTTTCCCCGAATGAAGCAAATGAATCGTCAGTAAAACACAATTAAAGTTTGTCCATTTAACTTTTACAATTAACTTCGAGGGCCGTCGTATGTTCCACAGTATTGGCCAATTGATTATAATTTGATGGGCAATCAAATAAATGCCAATATTAGATCATAAGTTCATCCATTGAAGTTATAATTGTTTCCCTCTTCCTCTAGCTATCACAATCATCGAAGATAATCTCGAAACAATATAACCTTGATTCAATTACGCATACCTAAGTGTTACGACCCTATGATAAGAAAAACGTAACAAAAAGAAAGTGAAACCAACAATGTTTGTAAAATCAAACAAACAATTTATTCTAAATAATAAACGTGAAAATCAAAATACACTTATAGTATCGTGTAATAAAATCTAAATAATCCAACAATTATTAGTGTCCTAATCACAAGTCCGGTATATATAGAAACTATAAAATGTTCCAAATGAATGAATGTTCCAAGTGAATCTTCGTAATGAACGAATATTCCGAATGAAAGATTGTTCCGAAGTACTAACGATAATGTAATCCAGATTATCTTTAATAATGTTCAAAGGCATCTGAAAGTGATACATATAAATCCAAAAGTTGATGAATACTTCAGTTAACTCCATTGGATGTTCCAATAAATAATTCTAGTCGAATTATTTCTACAGCATTACAGCATTACAACATTACAAGGTAACAGCACGGCTATTTTTTCAAACATCTGATGATTCCAAAACTGATCGTAAAAACAGATGTTTTCAACTCAAGATTTAAAATGGAATGAATATAATTCGTATATCAAGATCTTTTATATTCTTTGCAAATGGCGTATTTCACAACAGGAAACATGTATTATATTACGACCCAGAATGCAATACTAAATGCGTCTATTTAGTGGAAATATACTGAAAGAATGGTAAACAGCTCTGACCTTTAACAAAAGGTCAGTAAATACCTTGTTGACATCTTTTTTCAAACTTAAAGTACGACTCACTATTTGACACAATTTTAAAGTACAGGCATAGGCCAAAAGTTTAGGCACATTATAGATTCCATATACATAATTCCGTAACACTAAGCGTGTCATCAGTGACCTGTTAGCTCCGCCCAGTTCATATTGATTTTACATAGGTGCAATATTATTGGCTGATATGGTGTAAACAGTAGTGGAGCAAATGTCAATCACTGTCACGTGCAGTAAATTTGTTATGGACAGCTCGCGCTGAGTAGAAAGTTAGGTCGGAGGCGAATCAAGGGTAATTCAGAGTGATACACCCTCTCAAATCTACGTGCGTCATAAAAACGCACAGGCTGAAATTTCCACGCGTCAGAAATGCCCCTATATTTCGATGATTCTTCTCGACCAAATTCGTAAATACTTCTTGTGGGTGTCACAAATAACTCTAGAGATAAATTGTCAAAGAAGGGTCCATGTCAAACTTCTTTAAGGAGAGGTGGTAGGGTCCATATGTATAGATGAGATTTAATTTAACCCCGTTACGGCCCATGCTATACCCAGCCCATCCCTACATTTAGTCCCCTATTTCTCAAAATAAGCTCAACGACGTTTTTTCTAACATTTGCTTATCTTGGAACAGATCACTCACTAGGAACTGTCAAACAGCGGTTGAAATAAAAAATTTCCAAGTAGGGCTTCACGAATTGTAAACTTTGGATATAATCGGTACACACAATACCAGTCTAATATTACCGGTATCCATAAGGACCCAACCTTTTCTCTGATCGCTCTCGACATAACTTCGTCAATACATCTTATGGGGGTAAACATATCTATAGGTACAAAATATCAAAGAACGATCCATGTCAAAATCTCTTTTAGGGTGGACTGTAGGGTCCATATATTGCCTTTAGTGATAATCTCCCTGTGGGCCTTGTTATACCTACCATATCTTTAGCTCCCTATTTCTCAAAATCGGCTCGACGAATTTTCTTTGAACTTTCCCTACTGTTGGAGCAAATCCCTATCTAGAAACTGTCAAAGAGGCGTTGAAATCAATATCCTCTAAATAGGGGTTCAGTTAGTACAAATTGTTGTTAGATTCACTCTCCATTGTACCTGAATTTCAATCCCGGAACCCATAAGTTGCCCCTTATTTCACTGATTCCGCTCGACCAAATTCGTCAAGACTTTTTTTCTGGGTCAAAATATATCTAGAGATAAAATGTAAAAGATGGGTTTATGCCAAATTTTTTAAGGAGGATATGTTGGGGCCCATATGTATACGTAAGATTTATTTTAATCCCGTTACGGCCTGTGTTACTCCCCGCTTCGCCCTCCTCACCTACATTTAGTCCCCTATTTCTCGAAATCGGTTATACGAATTTTTTTCTAACTTTTACCTTTCTTGGAACAGATCACTCACTAGAAACTGTCAAACAGGGGTTGAAATCAAAATTCTCTAAGTAGTGGTTCACGAATTGCAAAGTTTGTATATAATCCGTCCGCACAATAATAGTTTTAATATTGCAGGTATCCATAAGGACTCTCATATTTCTCTGATTGCTCTCGACGAACTTCATCAATACTTCTCTTGGGGGTCAAATATATCCCTCGGTACAAAATATCAAAGAACGATTCGTGTCAAAATCATTTTAGAGATGGATTGTGGGGTCCATATATGGACTTAAGGGGTAATCTCCTTGTGGGCTTTGTTATACATAACTATATATTTAGCTCCCTATTTCTCGACATCGGGTCAACGAAATATCTCTTAACTTTTCCTACTGTCGGAGGAGATCACTAACTAGAAACTCTTAAAGAGGCATTGAAATCAAGATCCTCTAAGTAGGGGTTCAGACTTCTTTTGTGGGTCGAAAATGTCCTTAGAGGTAAAATCTCAAAAAAAGGTCAATGTAAGCATCCTTTAAGGAGGGGATGTTAGGGTCCTTGTGTATATGTAAGATTTCATCCCCTTTTGGCCTTGGTTTACATTTAGCCCCCCTTTTTCTCGAAATCGGCTCGACGGATTTTTTTAATTCTAACTTTTGCTTCTCTAGAAACATATCACTAACAAGGAGCTGTCAAACAGAGGCTGAGATCGAAATTCTCTAAATAGGGGTTCACGCATTGGAAAGTTTGGATATAATCGGTCCATACTATAGCAGTTTAATATTGCCGGTATCCATAAAGACTATCCTATTTCTTTGATTCCTCACGACGAACTTCTTAAATACTTCGTTTGGGGCTCAAACATATCAAAGAACGATTACTGTCAAAATTATTTTAGAGGTGGACTGTGGGTCCATATATGGACTTAAGGAGTAACCCCTTTTTCACATTGTTATACCTACCATATTTTAGCTCTCTATTTCTCAAAATCGACTTGACGAATTTTTTTATAAACTTTTCCTACTGTTGGAGCATATCTTTACCGAGAAACTGCCAAATAGGCGTTGAGATTGAAATCCTCTAAGTATGGATTCAGATAGTACAAAATGTTGATAGAATCGATCCACATTGTAATTGCTTTTTTCATAACCGGAACCCATAAGTTCCTTCTTCTTTGGCTGAATCCTCTAGACGAAATTAGTCGAGACTTCTTTTGTGGGCCGAGAATACAATATCAAAGAAATTTATATGTAAAAATTCCTTAAGGAGGGAATGTTAGGGCCCATACGTATACGTAATATTTAATCTGCTTACGGCTTGGGTTATACCCCACCCCTCCCGACCCCATACATTTAGCCCCCTATTTTTCAAAATTGGTTTGACGAATTTTTTTCTAACATTTGCTACTTTTGGAACAGATCACTCATTAGGAACTGTCAAACAAGAGTTGAGATTCTCTCAGTAGGGGTTCACATATTGCAAAATTGCGGTATAATTGGTTCACACTATATCAGTTCAATATTGCCGGTATCCATAAAAATCCTCCTGTTTCTCTGATTGCTCTGATGAACTTCCTCAAAACTTCTTTCGGTGGTCACACACATCCCTAGGTACAAGTTTCAAAGAACGATCCGTGTCAAAAACTTTTTTAGGCGTGCATTGTAGAGTCCATATATGGACTTAATGGATAATCTCCTTGTGGGCTTTGTTATGCCTACCATATATTTAGCTCCTTATTTCTCGAAATTGAGTCGACGAATTTTATTTGAACTTTTCCTAGAGTTGGAGCAAATCCCTACCTAGAAACTATCAAAGAAGCGTTGAAATCAAAATCCTCTAAGTAGGGGTTCAGTTAGTACAAATTGTTGTTACAGCCGATCTACACAGTACCTGCATTTCAAACCAGGTACCCATAAGTTGCCTCTTATTTCGCTGATTCCTCTCAACCGAATTCGTCGAGACATCTTTTGTGGGTCGAAAATATTGCTACAGATCAAATCTCCAGAAAGGGCCCATGTTAATTTGCTTTTAAAGGAGAGGATGTTACGGCTCATATGTATATGTAAGATTTTAATCCCTTAATGCTTGTGTTATACCCCCCAACACACACACACACACACACATTTATCCTCCTATATCTCAATATCGGCTCGACGAATTTTCCCTAAACGTATGCTGCTGTTGGGACAGACGTATTACTAGAAAATTTCAAACAAGGGTTAAAATTATTTTTTATTGCAAAATTTGGATATAGTCGGTCCTCACTTTATCGGTTTATGTTGCCGGTATCCATGAGTGCCATACTATTTCTCTGGTTTCTCTTGATGATCTTCGTCAATACTTCTCTGGGGGTCGAACATATCCCTGGATGCAAAATCTCAAAGGAGGATCCATGTCGAAATGATTTGAGGATCGGATGTTTGGATCCAATCATGGACTTAAGAGTGTATCTCCTTATAGCTTTGTTATGGCAAACATGTATTTAGACCACTATTTCTCGAAATCGGCTTGACGAATTTTCTCTAAACTCTTCCTATTGTTGGAGCAGATCTCTAGCTACAAACTGTAAAAGAATGGTTGAAATCAAAACCTCTAAGTAGGGGTTCAAATTGGTGCAATTCTTGATAGAATTGGTTCACTATGCACCTCCTTTGCATAGACTATGCACCTATAAGGACCCTCCTGTTTCTCTTATTACCCTCTACAAATTTCATCGATACTTGTTTTCTCTTGTTTTGTGGGTCGAAAATAACCTTATAGATAAAATATCAAAGATGGGTCCATGTCGAAATCATATAAGGATGGAAAGTTCAAGGTGTGGAATTGAGAGGTATATTCTGCTCCAATCTGCTCCACGAATTTTTTCTTAACTTTTCTCTCTGTTGGAGGAGCAGCTCCCTAACTAGATGAAAAAACTTCAAGGAAGGGTTCACGTCATTGAACATTTTTGTTATATATAATCGGTCATCTCTCTGCATGCAGCTTTATATAGCTGATACCAATAAGAACACTCGTATTTCGCCGATTGAGCTAGACTAATTGTTTCTTCTCAACATATTATAGGGATCGACGTGAACTTCTAGCTACGAATACCTTAAAGAGTGTTCAAATTTGTAGCATTTTTGAATCGGCAATGAGTAAGCGGTAACATATTCCTTATTGAATCGGGAATAAGGAATAAGTAACTAAATCGATGTCAACATGTATTGAATCGGTAATATGGAATAAGGAATAAGTAACCAACTTGATTTCAGTCGAATCCACACAGATTAGTGAAGCCCATCTTGTTTTGACAGTTAATGTCACAGTGGACAATGACCATTTTGCACTATGTCTCATAACATCATAAGTTCCCGTGGCAATGATTTCATAACCGACATGATCTTGCTTCATTCAGATCTAAAAGGGTACAGTTACGGTGATGGGCACCCTACTGATAAACTTTAGTATTATGTTCATGGTGTTCTCAGGTAAAATCCTTACATATAAAGGTACGATTGTTTGGTTTCACTGCTACTGGATGTTGACATTTTAAGTGCTGGATTTTTATTCTTAAACTTTTCTCAGAAGAAATTCTATTACCCATAATAACCTCTACTTGTATGCAACACTCAGTCATAAATGAACGAGCTATAAAGTACATCAAGAGTACTGGCCCTGTATATAAAAGACATCTGTTTATAGAGGCAGCTTTGTCTTGTCCCTTGCGTGTCCTTTATATACAGGTTTCACTATAATTGGGCCAAGGTCACTCTGACACACACAACCCAAATCAGCCTCTCTGGTATGTGAGTCAACTGTTGTTGCATCAGAATTTGCATCCGTTTTAGTTAAGAAAAATCCATTTGATACGTTTCTTCTTTTTGGTTCGACGATGACTTCATTTCATAAAGAAAGGAAGAATGAAGGAAGGAAGATACAGATATATAAATTTTTGTGTTGTGCTTTTATATGTTGTGATAAACTGATAGATACGTGTTGTGATACATCTCAACTAGGCTGTTTTCGCGGTAGCCTAATTTCGGGCTTCCGATCTTCCGATCTATAGGCTTTTCGTATTATGACGCATCTATAGGCTTTTGGTATTATGACACATCTATAGGCTTTTCGTATTATGACGCATCTATAGGCTTTTGGTATTATGACGCATCTATAGGCTTTTCGTATTATGACGCATCTATAGGCTTTTCGTATTATGACGCATCTATAGGCTTTTCGTATTATGACGCATCTATAGGCTTTTCGTATTATGACGCATCTATAGGCTTTTCGTATTATGACGCATCTATAGGCTTTTCGTATTATGACGCAAATAAATTGGGAAAGAAGCTCCGTAAAGGACTGTGTCAGAAATCGCCACCTGATGTGTGCTAATCAATACATCTCCAAAGTTTGTAAATTTATCGAGACTTAACATTTTTGAAGTTTTTAAATTATGACTGTATGATTCAGGTCTGATTTGGGGGCATAAATGTACTTATAGTTTGATGCCAGAAGAGGGTTTAGCATAAAGATGGCGACAGATTCCTTGTTTTGAGTCCCTGAAAAGTTAATACTTCCATTGTGACCATGGATGGAACATTCAAAGAGTCAACTTTATGAAAATTATGAAACTAAATTTTTTTCCTCAGCTCTAAAACTTATATACTCAGGTATTCAGATGTGAACAATATTAAAGCCAAGTATATCTTATGGCTGGGGAAGACAATCTAGTCTCTAAATACACAAATCTTCAATAAAAGTAACATGATATCTCATATCTCATCTCACTTAATGATAAATGCTACATAATGAACCTTGTGATGTCATTTAGTTCAACCCAACTGCAGGGTAACAGAGACATGTCCATTGTTGTTCTGATACTAAACACATGAAGTTGTTTGATACATATACCGTACTTTTCACGTGTCAAAGATTAACACTGCAGACGAGATTTTAACGTAATACTGATGGACATCTAATATCACGCTTCTTCTATATGTTCAATCTGGTCTATAAATTTTTAAAAAGATATAAAAACTTGCATGAGCATGAAATCTAGTTTAGTCTTGCGATAACCGTGAACAATACTGTTCACAGACTTTTGAGCGCATTGGGATCTTCAGTGTCTGTGGGACTAACATTACCCAGATTAACAGATTCGACATATATCAACCTCAAGATCATATCTCTTGCCTCATTTAAAAACAAAAACAAGGTAATGAATCGCGTGATCTTCTATAATTTAATATGACATTCAGTAGAATCGATGTCTTGTTCTTTGTATACTAATAACCTAAAATAGCTGGCTAATTGCCACATGCTGGTTAAACATATTTGTCTTTACAAGTGGGGACTTTGAGTGATTGCTTCCAAATAAAGAATTGTTTCGGTTTTACAAATAATCTGGAAATAAATTGAAAAAATGCCACAGCGGCACACACATCCCCAAGCAGCATATCCAGTGTGTGAGACAACTAGAGTTGCACTTAATTTTTCTATCTTTAAATTAAGAAAAATTCCTTTAATGCATCATGTTACGATTTCAAATTCATTTAAAGAAAAGAAGAAAGTAGAAAATTAAAAGAAAGGAAGACGAATACTTCGATAGATTAAATCACATCATGACATAAATAAAAGCGATGATACATACATATATACATAGAAAAATTTTCAAAAAGGATGCTTGCCCGCGGAACAACCAGAATAAAATATCAGGTTGTCTAGCAAAGACACCTGGTTGCTCGATTGAAAGTCTTTATGGTCATTCAAATTATAACATTTAGTAATCAATTATTCAAAATTTAGCATTAGATTTTTTGCAAATTAGGTGACTGTGAAGTCCAAAAGCTCCTTTTTTTCAATTTTCATTGTGTTTAGACAGCTGCATTTATTGATTTTGCATACTGACAAACATACTTATTTTACCTTTAAAGTACGAAAACCAGATTGTCCGATCGGGTTTTGACCTGGAGTAAATTTGGTTGCACAGTTTTGATTTTGGTTGTCCGGTACAACTGGGTCATGGATTGTTCTATCCCTACACACACAGACACAGACACACACAGACGTGTGCTTCGGAACCCATTAGCTTTGACATTTCTCTTCTCCTTAATTTTGTACATTGATACAGATTTTAATTCGAAACCAAAATGACACAGGTGTGCGTGTATGTGTCTTTGTATTATACAGAATAAATCTGGTTATGGTGATTTATTTGTTTTATTTTCTTGACCTAGACCATCAAATTCGGTACTCTCTAGGATCTAAATCTCAGTCTGTATTCAGCTGTAGAACTTCAATATACGAGTAAACAGATGGACTCAGTACACAATTAATTTCCCTATCTACTCTTTACGTTATTTTGTATTTTTATTTTTTTACTGAATTATCCAGCGTGTCCAAATTCAAATACTAGTAAAACATGTGTTAGTCAAAAGTATTTCCTATTCAAACCTGCAATGAAATTCTTAATATTGATATTCTTGCATTTTTTAGGGGTACATTCGTAAATACTGACCCCGAATTATTAATTTCTGTGCTGAGTCCAGATACGAGAAATTTTATCCCCAAGCATCAATTATTAGATATTATATACAACTGGGAACATATATTCAATCTTGTTCTTATCTACACGACATTTATTGAAATTTTAGAAACCTATGAGTGTTTAAAACAAGCATGTATTCTACACAAAAATGACTTCACGCGCATTGTGAGAAGGTGAGTGCGACTAAATGGAAGATCAACATCTCTTTTAGACAAACACGTCTAGAACTTTCTATTAGCATTATCACATATATATGTCAGATTGGCCTCCTTTGTTCCGATAATATTTTAGACCAACTGGGTAAAAATATCAAATCAATTGATGATTTGAACACGCTCTTCCTGAGTCACGTGAATAGAGCATGACTTTTTTTTAAAACCCCTTTTCCCAGCTGACTACATACAGAAAGCCATCACCACTCAAATTATTTTTACACTGTATCCTTATCGAACAACAAACTGTATAACATTATACAAAGTAGAAATCCGGGTATTTTGGACGCCTATGGCAAGCTATCAGGACCATAACACGCAAACGCTTCGCGATCTCGGGGCTCGATTATGCGAACCATAAAGGGACAATCACAAGATACTCTTCAATCACGTGATCTCCTTAACTCGAGCAATTGAGCTCTCCATTACGCGCTACCGATTTCTCCGCTTCGCGAAACAGAAACTTCCACTTCGCGCAATCGAAGAACCTAGCAAACTAAAAGGGCCATAACGTAAAAGTTCTTCAATGCTCAAATACACGATCTCTGGAGAGACAATCAGACAAGTCGTTTTAATCACACGATCACGTATTCGAGAAAACAGGAATGTGCGTTCAAGAGGCTGGAATATGCAATCTCTTAAAAGCCAATCGGAAAAGTCGTTTGCATTACTCGATCACGTATTTGAGATAACAGGATTACGCATTCTTGAGGATTGAATGCGCGATCTCGAGAGAGTCAATTGGATTTTTTTTTTCGATCACGTGGTTTCTCACTAGAAATAAAGTGTTGTATATTTCATGTAAAACATATTTGTCTTTACAAGCGGCGGGGCGTTTTGAGTGATTGCTTCCAAATAAAGTATTGTTTCTGATTTACAAATAGCCTGGGAACAAATTGAAACAATGTCACACAACACACACACACACATACCCATGCAGCCTATCCAGTGTGTGAGACAACTAGAGCTGTACTTAATTTTTCTATCTTTAAATTAAGAAAAATTCCTTTAATGCATAATGTTACGATTTCAAATTCATTTAAAGGAAAGAAGAAAGAAAATGAAGAGAAAGGAAGACGGATACTTAGATAAATTTAATCACATCATGACATACATACATATATACATACAGGCGATGATGCATACATACATACATACATACATACATACATACATACATACATACATACATACATACAGAGAAAAATTTTCAAAAAGGATGGTTGCCCGACGAGCAACCAGACTAAAATATATGGTTGCCCAGCAAAGACACCTGATTGTTCGATTGAAAATCTTTATGGTCATTCCAATTATAACATTTATTAATCAATTATTCAAAATTTAGCATTAGATATCTTGCAAATTTTGTGACTCTGAAGTTCAAAAGCTCCTATTTTCAATTTTCATCGTGTGTAGACAGCTGCATTTAATGATTTTGCATACTGGCAAACATACATATTTTACCTTTAAGGTATAAAAACGTGATTTTCCAGACGGGCTTTGACCTGGAGTAAATTTGGTTGCACAGTTTTGATTTTTTTTGTCCGGTACAACTGGGCAATGGATTGTTCTATCCCTACGCAAACAGATACAAACGCTCGCATTTACTTCGGGATCCATTAGCTGTGACATTTCTCTTGAGACAGTTTTTAACTCCACACCAAAACGATACAAATCTGTTACTTGGCCTAAAAAAATGCAAGAGTACATTACACCTCAATATAAAATTAGGTCCGAACTTACCGGGTAGTATGTCTGAAGCACACACCTGAAAACTAGCTTAATTCTTTCTTCTCTTAAGCATCAAATGCTTATTTAAAATTATCTTATTAAAAAAATTGGATGCGGAAGGCATTGTTAACAAAGCCAAAGTACAAACCGAAAAAAAAATAACGTTTAGAAATTAGAAAGAAATTACAGTCAATTATTACTATTCTTTCTTTGGCTTGCCCCGTAGTTTGTTGTTGAGCTGGATGTATAGCGCCAGCCACGAGCTCTGATCAAACTCCAATACCCGATGGACCTTGGTGATTCGCATTCTGAAGTTCGTTTTGGTCTGGAGGTTTCGGAGTGGACCACGAAGCGCTCTCTTTCCTGCAGATTCGGAACGAGCTTCGTTTGAACTTGTCTCCTATCTGGTCTACAAAATGGCGCTTAAAGCCGCTGAGCCTCCTTTCTGGGATTGCCATGGCCTCAAGAGCCTAGCTGGTATTCGCTGTGCGCGTCGTGGAGCTCGTCCAAGTACTCGTGGTCTACCTCGAGGATGTAGTCCTTCGGCGAGTCGGGCTTGATGGCGCTGATAGCTCTTTCCCACTCGCTCGCCTGATTGGGCGCCACCTAACCAAACCCACCCCTCGGCAGGCTTTGCATCATGGCCTGGCCTTTGAGGTTGTGGGTGTAAGATAGTCTATCCAGCTGTTGGGTTTGCTGGGGTCGTGGTCGGCACATAGCGGGTTGTTTGCTTTCGCGTGCCTGCAACTGAGCATCGAGATGCTGCCGCAGATTCCCCGGATGTCCGTGATCAGCTCGAGCTCCGCACCTGTGCTATTTAGCAGGTCGTTCCAGCTCATCCCTGGAGAGCTGTAGTAGTGGGTCAAGATCGTAGTTCGTCATCGAGGTGGTGCGGAAGGCGCCAAACACGTCCGCCAGCAGGAGCACTTCCGTTCGTGACAGTCTCGCGTGTTTTGGCAGCCGAACTCCTTCCACGACAAACGGGCGGTACTTCGAAATGTGGAGTTCTAGTTCCACACATTTTGCGCAGTGCCAGCCGGAATCCCCGCGGATGTGCTTTTCGATGCGCTCTTAGATCGCGGCGTTGGCATTGGACACCAGCAGCTCGACCTGGTCGGGCCGCATGGTGGAAATAGGCTGTGAGCTGGACTGCTACCTGCTGGCCTAGCGCGGCTTTTTCTATTTCAGCCGCGAAACCTAAACTTAACGCCGCCATGGTTGCTTATTTCCCTGCCAACGGTTCCCCGCGCGCTGTGTGACCATGGGGTCCAGAAAGGCGGCTCCTTCTGCTTCAAGGCTATGCCCGGTGGGCACCAGGGCGCGGTAGTCTCTCATAGACGTGGTGCCACCACCCCTCCGATTCACTAATGCGGTTGTGGTTGGGTAAAACACCACCTCTAATTCCGAATTAAGAAACTTGGCGAATTGTTTCCTCGCCTTGGCTTCTATCCGTTTCAGTTTCGTTGCTTAGCTGAGGTCCCCACAACGTGGGCAAATGCGGTGTGCGGTGCCAAAACCAACACCGCATTTCCAGCACGGCGCTATCCCCATTCCTTTCCTGCTCCGCGAGGCGTGAACCCAGCGATACTTCTTTATACACCAGTGCTCGCACAGCTCTTTACTACCCAGTTTCAGCCACGCTCGCGTATTCTTTCCCGAGCGAACCATGTTTGATCGTTGCAGTACTAAATACATGCCTGTTTCAATTGAGGCGTGTTATTCACCACAGCCGTATTTCCGACATCGATGTTAGTGGCCCAACTTTTCTATGCATACCCTATCTCAAAGTCTCATTACTAGCCGCCAATAGCTTTATACGACTAGGATTGGTGGTAGTCACCAAAAGTTATATATGACTTGCATTAATGCTAGCCGCCACGGGTGAACCAAATTCTCTATTTCACTACTTCTAATGTTACAGATTTGAGATTAATTCAAAACAATTTTATACAGCGACCATTTATATTCACAGCTGAACACCTCTAGTTTCATATGTAAGCCATATAGAGACATATGTAAACTTCTATGTCAAAAAGAATTTTTCATATGTGAAAAAAAGAATAAATAATAAACGACCCGGCAATTCTAGTGGTGCCACATGCAGGCCGATATTATTTGTATACAGAAAAGGTTGATAAACTTAGATAAAAAGTGTATTCACCTAATATTGGAAATTGCTTTTGTTGGTAAATGTAACGAATATTTCTATTGGTCAGACAGTAGCCATATGAGTAGGTTAAGCTAATTTAATTTATTTATAAAGTTTGTGAAGAATCATTTTTTAAATAAATACCAACTTTTATAAATAGAGTCACGGGCAAAGTAGTAAAATGTAATCATTCCAAGCGAATGCAGAGGCAATATATGCCTTCAAAATGACATAAAAATGATAAAATCTTTTATGAAACATTGAAATAAATTTATCCTGACCGAATCAAATAACAAATGTTTTAATTTTTTAGTTATAATATCATTCTTTGTTTAACTACATTTGATATAAATCCTGATAAAAAAAATGTCGCTGGTATTCTGCATCCAAATACAGTGCCTGAAATGACCGAATTTGGGAGATTTTAGCTAAATTTGCCACATCAGATGGATTTCCTACATGGAGACACTAAAAATATTGACCCATCAATATCTGATGTGCCGTTTGATGTGGAAGTCTCACAAGATGAGTTAGCATGCATTTCGAATGAACAAACAGGTTGGCCACCAACCAAAACGATGTAAAGCTCTCAAAGAAGAAGATCTCTCAAGTATCGCAAAGCACCAATGCTCAAAATTTACCGAGAAAATTACTGTAGGACTACAACTGTTAAACAGGTGCTCAATACAAATGAAATTAAAACTATCTGCAAATGGATATAGGGGCTGGGGTGGAGTGGGGTTGGTGGGGATGAGAGTTTAGGGATCAAAGACTAACAAAAAAATACTTTAACTCCTACTAGTAGTATTGTCTGTAAATGGATATATAGAGGGGGGATTCAAAGACTAACAATAAAACACTTGGACGCCTAGTAGTCGTACAGTGTAAAACTTAGATTCTACGAATATTGGACCCCAATTAAACATTTACCGATAGTATTTATTTCATGTGTAACGATACCCTGTGTTATCTTCGTACAATCTTTGGAGCCACCATCCTTATTGCGACCGATAGTCTTAATTTAATTTTCAACGTGCCCCTTTGGTTAGCTCAGCCTCTTTTATGGACACTGAAATATGTTTAAATAAGCGAAAATTGGTTACTCGCTAGTCTGAAGAATGATGAATCAGCCAACTCGCGTTGACCCCGTCCATGAAAGCATGAAATCTTAGTCCTTTTAATGTCTAACAGAGAAACACATCTTTTGCTTTCCAAATCGGCTTTCACTCAGAATACATGTGCCCATTTACATCAATCGCGGTATAAACTGGTCGTGTTCGAATCACGCACGTTACATTACGCCTGAAAAACGTTATCTGCTGTGTGATTCGGCAACTGACAGTTTATATCACGATAAATGCAGATAAACAACATTAAACTCTTCATATCTCAATTATAAACACACAAATGTTTTGGATACGCACCTTATAGAAGTGGGGTGGGAGATATGATTTACTTTTCAAACAGCTTTTGTTTCATATTTACCTCAAACATTTTTTATTTTGTATGTACTAGATAATATTTTTTCCTTAAAGTCTAAGGCCGGAATGTTCTAATCACCGACAGTTTTTTTTATTTTTTTTATTGACATACAAATCAAAGCATTTGGCTTATAAAATACCTCAGGCCACTATACTCCAAACAAATAATGAAAGTTAAATGGTTGGTACCTTACTATGCATGCAAGGAAAATCCAGTGAAAGCTGCTTTTGAATTTTAAAATAATTTCAGAATGCATTAAGAACTACATGGGATATACCTCTCAAACCTGAGGCATGCACAACTTACTTGAAACTACCCTTCACACTTATTATAGTGAATATTTAAAAATATAATAAGGAACAGTGTACACTTAAGCTCTCAAAATTCAATTCATTAGATATTCGCGGTATATCTTTTTCGGGAATAATCATCAAAAGCAGGATGTTTAGGTAATGTCAAATCTCCATGGTTCTTTAGAAGTTCAAATTATATAAGTTCCAAAATAGTTATTATCAATTATTTACACACCTCTCTATGTTGTTAGCATTTAAATTCCTGCAATGTTCAGTGCTAATGCAATATTTGAAATGCAGTATCAGTATAGAAAGCAAATGGTGAACTTGTCTGTATCAATTACATCTCGGTTATGTTGGAAGCGGTTACCCTTTGAAGTTTAATTTCAAAGGTTCATAAACAATCAGCCTCACCAGAACAATAATATATTAGGGACAACCTATTCGTTTTTCAGGGGCATAATCTTGGTAATATGTGAAACAAACATCTGCGATTGGCCGTCCTACAAAACAAGTCATCATAGGAGACATAGTAACAGATTGCACCTAAATGAAGATAATTTCAGAGCATTTTTTCCGTATTTGTAAACAAAACGGTTGTATGCAAAAGAGATACTTCGCATCCCCTTGAAACATAATGGTTGTGCCTAGTCCATTGTCTCTTATCAGTAGGTACATGTATAGCCACAGTATAAAGTTTCACCTAAGCAGCTTATCTCAAGGTACAGGGATTATTGACAAAGCTAGTGCGATAGATGAGCCCCCATACCAATACAAGTTTGGCGGATTATTTATCGGGCTATGACAAAGTAAGATTTGTTTTACGTTTCGGAATTATGCGTGTGCATTTTGCTGAATTTACGTAATTTCGGGAACTTTACTAATTATTTGCTGTTTAGTATATCACTGGAAATGTTAGCTCTCTCAAAAAGTTGCAAGACCTTAAAATCCTAACTTGTATTTTGAACTCTCATTTTGCGAGTATGCGAGCGTTAAATTCGATCCCTGAATAATAAGCGTTGTAGTCGTCGTAGTAGCAATAGTTATAGTAGATTTGCTGCTATTGATGCTGATGAATACTACTACCCAGTTACTCCGATCTGTAATAACAAAAAAACAGCAATCAGTTGCATTTTTTAAATCTGGAACAAGTAACTTGTTACCTATTAACTATTGAATCAGGAATAAGATATAAGGAATGGCGAGAATGCGAGAGTTAAATTTGAAACCTGAATAATAAGCGTTGTTGGCGTAGTCGTAGCCGTCGTATTAGCAACGGTGATGATTACTACTACTATGTCTGAGGTATTAATATCGGTAACAAGAAAACAGCAACGAGTTGCAGTTTTGAATAGGAAATAAGTAACTGATTACTTATTCCTTATGAAATTGTGAATAAGGAACAAGGAATACTCGAAATAAGTAACTGGGTACTTCACTTCCCCTTCTTCTGATTCTCCGCGACAAAATTGTTTGAATACTTCTTCTGGGGGTCGAACATATTTCTAGGTAAAAAAGTATCAAAGAACGTTCCATGTCATAATCCTATAAGGAGGGGACATTACGATCCATATACTTCTTTTAGGACTTAAACATATAACTAGGTACAAAATATCAAAGAAAGATCCATGTCAAAGTCTTTTTACGGGTGGACTGTAGATATGGACATAAGAGGTAATCTCCTTCTCGGCTTCGTCATCCTAACCATATGTTGTGCTTCCTATTTCTCGAAATCGGCCCGAAGAATTTTCTTTGAACTTTTCCTACTCTTGGAGTAGATCCTTAACTAGAAACTATCCAAGAGGCATTGAAATCAAAGTCCTCAAAGTAGGGGTTCATGTAGTACAAAATGATGATAGAATCAATCCAGATTGGACCTGCTTTTCATACTCAGTACCCATAATTCTTTCGCTCTCGACGTCAAGACGCCTTTATGGGTCGAAAATATACCTTGAGATAAATTCTGAAAGAAGCGTGCATGTCATAATTCTTTAAAGAGATGTTAGGGACAATATGTACACTTAAGATTCAGTCACGTTCGGCCTGGGTTATACACACCGCCACCCCCACCCCCTCATATATTTAGCCCCCTGTTTCTCCAAATTGGCTCTCCGAATATTTTTTGAACTTTTCGACTGTTGGAACAGATCGCTAATTAGGTCAAGCAGCAGTTGAAATAAAAATTCTCTAAGTAGGGATTTACGCATTGCAAAGTTTTGGATATAATCTGTCCACAATATAGCAGTTTAATATTGCCAGTATCCATAAAAACCATCCAGTTTCTCTAGTTGCTCTATACGAACTTCTTAGATATTTCTTTTGCGGGTCAAACATATCCCTAGGTACAAAATATCAAAGATTGAGCCATGTCAAAATCTTTTTAGCGGTGGACTGCAGGGTCCATATATGGACTTAAGGGGTAATCTCCTTCTGAGCTTTGTTGTACATAGCCATATATTTAATTCCCTATTTCTCGAAATCGGCTCGACGAATTTTCTTAGAACTTTTCTGACTGTTTGAGTATATCCCTAACTAGAAACTGCCAAAGAAGCGTTGAAATCAAACTCCTGTAAGTAGGGGTTCAGATAGTACAAATGTTGATAGAATCGATTCACATTGTACGTGTTTTTCATACCAGGTACCCATAAGTTGCCCCTTATTTCGCTGATTCCTCTGGATGAAATTCGTCAAGACTTCTTTTATGGGTCAAAAACATCCTAAGAGGTAAAATCTCAAAGAAAGGTCAATGTAAAAAAAACAATTTAAGGAGGGGATGTTAGGGCTGATATGTATACGTAAAATGTAATCCCATTACAGCCTGTGTTACACCTCCCCCACCCCCATTCCCATACATTTAGTCCCCTATTTCTCGAAATCGGCTCGATGAATTTTCTTTGAATTTTTCCACCTCTTGGAACAGATCACTGCATAGAATCTCTCAATTTTCTTCGAACTTTTGCAACTCTTGCAACAGATAACTAGCTATGAACTGCCAAACAGGCGTTGAGATAAAAAAAACTTCTAACTAGGGACTAACGTATTACAAAGTTTGGATATAATCTGTCCACATTATAGCAGTTCAATATTACCCTATCCATAAAGACCCTTTTATTTCTCTGATTGCTCTCGACAAACTTCCTCAATGCTTCTTTTGGGCTCAAACATATCCCTAGGTACAAAATATTAAGAAAACAATCCATGTCAAACTCTTTTTTAGGGGTACACTGTATGGTCCATATATGGACTTAAGGGGTAATCTTCGGTGGGCTTTCTTATACCTACCATATATTTAGCTTAGCTCCCTATTTCTAAAAATCGACGAATTTTTTTTGAAGTTTTCCTACTGTTGGAGCAGATCCCTACATAGAAGCTCTAAAAGAGGTTTTGAAATCAAAATCCTCTAAATAAGGGTTCAGTTAGTAGATATTTGTGTTAGAGTCGATCCACACTTTACTTGCATTTTATAGCCGATATCCATATGTTCGTACTTATTTCGCTGACTTCTCTCGACGCATTTCGTCAGGAATTCTATTTTAGGTCGAGAATATGGACAGATATAAAATCTCAGAGTATGATCCACGTCAAAATTTTCTAAGGAAGGGATGTTAAGGGTCATATGTATACGTAAGATTTAATTCCCTAACGACAGGTGTTGCACCACCCATATATCCATATTTCTCGAAATCGGCTCCACGAATTGCTTTCTAACTATTGCTTCTGTTGGATCAGATCACTATCTAGGAACTGTCAAACAGGGGTTGAAATCAAAATTCTCAAAGTAGGGGTTCACGCATTGCAAAATATGGATATAATCGGTATATACAATACCAGTTTAATATTGCCAGTATCGATAAGGACCCACCTATTTCTCTGATTGCTCTTGACGAACTTCCTCAATAATTATTATGGGGTGAAACATGTCAAATCGCTCATATGTATCCGTACGGGTGTGCTTTAGGATCCACATATGGGCTTAAGTGGTAATCTCTTTTTGGGCCTTGTTATACATAACCATATATTTAGCTCCCTATTTCTCGAAATCGGCTCGACTAATTTTCTTTGAACTTTTCTGACTGTTGAAGCAGATCCCTAATCAGGAACTGCCAAAGAAGCGTTCAAATCAAAATTCTGTAAGTAGGGGTTCAGTTAGTGCAAAATGTTAATAGAATCGATTCACAATGTACGTGTGTTTCATACCCGGTGCCCATAAGTTGTCCCTTATTTCGCTGATTCCTCTGGACGAAGTTCGTCAAGACTTCTTCTATGGGTCGAAAATATCCCTTTAGGCAAGATCTCAAAGAAAGGTCAATGTAAAATTATTTTAAGGAGGGGGTGTTAGGGCTCATATGGATACGTAAGATGCAATCTCCTTACAGCCTGTGTTATAACTCCCCCACCCCAATACATTCAGATATCCCTATTTCTCGAAATCGGCTTGACGAATTTTCTTTAAACTTTTCTGACTGTTGGAATAGATCCCTAAATACTAAGTGCCAAAGAAATTTTGAAATCAAAGTCCTCTAAGTAGGGGTTCAGATTCTACAAAATGTTGATATAATCGATCCATATTGTATCGGTTTTTCATACCCGGTACCCATAAGTTGCCCCTTATTTCGCTGATTCCTCTGAGCGAAAATCGTCAAGACTTCTTTACTGGGTCGAACATATCCCTAAAGTTAAGTTCTCAAAGAAAGTTCAATGTAAAAAAAACATAAGGAAGAGATGTTAGGGCTCATATGTATACGTAAGATTTAATCGTTATTTAGCGACCTATTTCTCGAAATCGGCTGGACGAAGTTTTTTCCTAACCTTTGCTTCTGTTGGAACAGATCACTAAGTTGGAACTGTCAAACAGGGTCTTGAAATCAAAATTATCTTAGTAGGGGTTTACGCATTGCAAATGATGTTGGATATAATCGGTCCACACAATACCAGTTTAATACTGCCGGTATCCATAAGGACCCTCCTATTTCTCTAACTTCCTCAAAACTTCTTTTGGGGGTCAAATATATCCCTAGGTACAAAATATCAAAGAACGATCCTTGTCAAAATATTTTTTAGGGATGGACTGTTGGGTCCATATATAGACTTAAGAGGTAATCTCTGTGTGGGCTTTGTTATACCTACCATACGTTTACCGCCCTATTTCTCAAAATCGGCTTGACGAATATTCTTCTAGCTTTCACTACTCTTGGAACAGGTCCCTAACTAAAAACTGTCAAAGAGGGGTTGAGATCACGCTTCTCTAAATAGAGGTTCACGCATTGCAAATTTTGGACATATTCAGTCCACACTATAGCAGTTTAATATTGTTGGTATCGATAAAGACCCTCCTATTTAACTGATTGCTATCGACGAACTTCCTCAATTCTTCATTGAGGGGTCAAACATATTCCTAGGCACAAAATATCAAAGAACGATCGAACGTCCATTATGGCAGCCCCCATCGTGACCATCTTGCAAACTTTGTTGTCGCTTTTCCTCCTGAACGGATGGTCATATCGACAAGGGGTTTTCACCACAACAGTTTCTACAATATGCAATTGGTCCTACGTGGTAATAGTGCCGATATGACATCCATCATGGCCGACATGGTGATCAACTTAAAAATCTTGAGTTGCGGTGGCCCAGTGGTTAGCGTGCTGAGGGCGCGGGTTAGAAACCTACAATCGGATCATCCCAGGTCGGCTACCTTGGTGTGTCCTTGGGCAATGCACATTACTTCAATTGCCTCTGCACTCGTTCTGCTGTGCCGTAAAACACCAGACTAAATCTGAATAGATGCTCCTATTGGCATGAGATTTTCACTGAAAGACTATTTCAAAAATGACTATGTGCCTAGTCTGATCTCCAATATGGCCGCTATATTGTGTCCATCTTGAAAATCTACCTTGGGTAATTGTTTCTTAACAGATACTAGTATAACCTTTGAGGTTTTTCCTAACCCAACACTTAACTTGAATGGTCTGTATGTTTGACAACACAAACATCAAATCTTGTTTGTGGATATAAATATGTGAAATATACGCCTTCCTTATTTTATAACCTTGATTTTAAACTAAATTTGTTTGCTAAAACATACAAATTTTAACCAAACTTTTTGCATTTGGAAAAAGAAGCATTATCTTTTATCCATGACCTCAAATTCCAGGTCAAAGGTCATGAGCAAGGTTTTTTTCCCCCCTTTCATTTGTTCTGTACGTATACTTAGTTTCTAAACATGTTAGTTCCAAAACATGAGAAAATACTGTGTAAACAATTTGGGCATGTCAATGGACATAACTAAGATTTTGTACTGCACTTATTTTGTTAACTAGTTAACTCGAACGTATTAGAAAACATTTTCGTACAATTAGATTAGGCATGCCCTAGATGGTTGAAGTACTCAGAAAGAATAAAGGATGCATAAATCGAACTTCATATGGATTCCTACGAATACTTTTTGGCCAGTAGAGAGTCAGACAGTCAGTTCATTTAAGAAACTCCTCTTTTTGTAGGTTTCCTGGGGTATTTTGTCCATGTGGCCGTAAGGCCTAATGAGCTTATGGTAGGGCACTTTGTCGTCCTTGTTGGCAACATCTCCAAGCAGCTTGACTAAGTGTCACGGAGTTTTTATAGGTAACATTCTGGAATCAAGACCTTTTAAATTCATTCAAATTAAGCTTATATATCAGTGAATATGGCAACCGTTGCTAAATAGTGTTAAACCATGCAACAACTGCTTCAGAACTGCTCATCAGAAACGGACTAAATTTTACAGAATGTTCACGGCATAAAGCTATGTTTGTGTGTACACATGATGCCAATCGATCATCACGTAAGGCTGTAATTGCTGAAAATAAAAAAAAAAATAAAAAATTAAATGACTTCACAAAATCCATTAACAGACTTTGATCAAACGAGGCAGAAAGCACCTTAGGGTGAAGGACTTTCAACACATTCTCGGAAAGTGTTTTCTTTTGCAAACTATACTTAGGTGCCTTTATTTCAGAGCCAACATATTAAAAAGAAATGCTCATATTAAAAACAAAGCAACGAGAATGGGTTACTCACTGTATAAAATGGCAGTATACATGTTCTGACAGCCGAGGCTAGAGGTTCAAGGCGTGCTTGACAAGGGGTTTTATTTTAACGAAAATTAAAAACAAAATGGATATGAGTTCCTTTTTTTAGTCCGATGCAAGCTACAGATCATTTAGGGACGACAGTGCAAGGTGGTTTCGTAAACTGAAGCCAGATATTGATATAGGGTAAACTAAAGATATAACCATATTGTTATTGCATTAATATTAATTGCCCTTGTCAGCATTCTATGTACACTGGTCAGATTGGCAAGCACCTTACTGACACGTGGTTTCACTTCAGAAGCGTCTGTCATTGGGATATGAAAACATGTTTGTCCAGAACAGAAGCGTCTGTCAGTGGGATATGAAAACATGTTTGTGTAGAACAGAAGCGTCTGTCAGTGGGATATGAAAGCATGTTTGTCTAGAACAGAAGCGTCTGTCAGTGGGATATGAAAACATGTTTGTCTAGAACAGAAGCGTCTGTCAGTGGGATATGAAAGCATGTTTGTCTAGAACAGAAGCGTCTGTCAGTGGTATATGAAAGCAGGTTTGTCTAGAACAGAAACATCCAGAGGAACCTCCTATCATTTTTAACACGAGTTCCACCCAGCAACACCCCACGACCACCACCAAAAGCAAATAAAGAAGCATAAAATAAATGAATAAAATTAAGTATTATTATATTAATTGTGTTATCTTTAAAATCCACGGTCATTTGGTGCTATTCAAACAATTTCCTATTTATTTGAAACATAAGCCAGTAGGTGTTAGATATTTCACAAATCAGTTTATTAATGTAGATAGCGAATATGCACTTGTTTGACTAGTCATAGGTTATATGTAGCATTCTGTACTAGCTCTTTCAATTTTGACCGGTTGGATTCCCATTCGGGTCTTTAACCGCCAGCACTTCCTAGTGACTCTTGAATTTTGTGTACGACTGGTAGCACTACTGGAGTATGACTGGTACCATGACAACTTTCGATCCTTAAGTCGTCAACGCATACTTGTGTTGAGAGATAAAGAATATCAAAATTTTGTCTTAGCTTTGTGAAAAGGGTTGCACTGAATACTTATATTATGTATTTGCAATGATAGATTTTCGATAATTACACACTTTAATCCACCATGCCCTTGTTACAAAGAAACTAGACTTTAAAAGTTCTTGCTTCCAAAAAAACAGCGTTTATGAAAATGTAAACCTTATTATTGTGTGTCTCATACAGAGTAAGTGTTTAATGGAATCATGATTCAATTATGATACCTTTAAAGGTGCTCCAGAATCAAAATGTATGGAAAGAGAAATCAGAAATCTTGCGAAGGGGCATAAATCTCTATGAAAGCTTGAATGCCACGAGGAAAGTTAAATCGAAAGGACCTAGTTATTGGACTTACGAAGGTTATAATGGTACGTAGGGACTGCAAAGGTTCCCGGTCGTCTATTATTTTGTCATTTACTGCAGACTTCACAAATTGGCTATCAGCAACTAATCATCAATATTACCTGCGAAATCAGCAAATCTGTGAAATATGCACTAAGTTTTGTTATAATCATCACGGCATCTAAACGCGCATTCAAGCAAGTGAGCAGAAAGAACAAAGTCTGACAAAAACTTTGATCCGTATTTCAGTATTTTTAGTCGATCGATGCCCCTTTTACTTCATTTACCCTCGAAATTAAATTTGTAATGTTAATGATCGCTAACAACTACTTTGGTAAAATCAAAGAAATCTACTTCATGTTCAGCAACTTTTTACCATGGAGTAATTAAATGTTAACATTCTGGTCAATTATTAACAATAGGGATCGACCATTTAATTATCCGGGGGAAGGGGGGGGGGGGGGCTTTTGAGCCAGATTTTGTTTTCCTTGTACTTCAAGATAGTTTATTTTGTTTTCAAGTAATATAATGGATATCATAACTTTTTCTTTCTACAAATCAGAACAAGAATATTTATGAAGCTATTTGGGGCCGGAATTTGTTTCAACAAATAAATCCCAGCCCCACCTCATCCCCCACCCCCCACCCCCACCTCCAACCGGAACGTGAAATGGTCGTCCCTTAACTCTGTAATTAAGACTGACGTTGACTACTGTGTCTTTTTACCATCGCCCTTCATTACACCAGACCAGGTAACGATGTCGGGACACTGATAGAGCCATAATTATATTATAACATGGCTGGGGTATATGTTGTTTGCATTTACGTCTCAGTTTATAGCTTTGTTAATATTTAGTAATTATTTATTTGATTATGGGGAGTCGGTGTTGGGAAGATTTTTTTTCAAACCAAGTAATTAGCCAATTATTAAGAGCAGATGTCATAATGCACAGTATTCACAAGACTTTATGGTAGCATGGATTAATTTCGTAAAAGGGAGCATCGCTAATTTTTTAACATAAGGACTTCTCGGGATATCATAACGTACAAGTGTTTGGTCATTTCAGATAGGAATAATTCTGTGTATTAGATGTTTGGGTCATGTTTGGTAGTACGAGGTATACAATACCAATCTACAGCTTAGAAAAGCGTAATGATAAATTATACAAATGTGAAGTTAAAAAAAACAACATGCAAGTAAGAAATTATGGTCTCGTGAATGTGTGAGTGTTAGTTGATTAGAGGAAACTTTGACAACGACTGTTGGTTGAGCTCCTTTGATATACGGGAAACATCGACCTCAAGTCATACATACGCAGGTGTGATTTGATTTGCTCATTAGTGAGACCCCTTGCGTGTTACACTATTAATTACTTTTTATTTTATTTTTACAAAAAAATACCTTTATGTTTTAACCTAGACAGGCCCGTATCCATAGTTTTAGTAAGGGGGTTGTGAATTTAGCTGTCTAGGTCAGGAGGACGGAGGAGTGGGGTGTGCTGTGGAGGGGGTTAGTTGGTAGTCAGGGACAAAGTCACCTTGAGGCAAAGCCCCACGAAGTTCCTGCATATACCTCATAAAATAGGTATTTCCAAGAAATATTTAACAAAATGGATCTTGCAAGACATTATGATACCAATGATACGATTTTCTAGCTGATTCTAGTTTACATGTAGATTGAAAAGGATGCTCGTTTGTCGAAAAAGATTGGTGCGTTCGAACCCATCTTGGGTAAGGGCCTGCAAGAGCGCTGTGCGCCAGAAAAATCAGAAGCTTTGCATAGGATAATCCAAACTGAATGTTGCTTTACGTGTATTTATGACAGGTACATTGGTTAACGGAATGCTATTGCCATATATATTTTGATGTAGAAGGACGACGTATTCCGGCCGTGGTGATACAGAAAAATGTCACGTATTATCTGTACACGGACATCAGTATTTAACCCTGTCATAAACCTATTTATTTAATATGTTGAAACTTCCGAACACTAATAGTCTGCAGCAACGACGATAGTCATGTAAAGTGGAGAACAATATTAAACAGACTCTTACCAATTTTTTTTTCTTTGCAGAACTGATTCTAGCAACATTTTGAACTCTAAACCACAGGACTGTCAAATTTCTGTTTTTGAAAATAAGCCGAGAATTAACAATTTCCCCCGATGACTGTACATAGCTGTATATAAAGAAAAAGAGAGTTTGGGCATTAATCGGGGTAATTTCAAGTTCTAGGCCCATTTTAAAAATGGAAATGTCTGATTCCTGTGTCTAAACTCAAACTCATAGCCCACTCTTACTCCTAACAAAATGAATAATCCGAAAGGAATATATTTTTGTGATTATGTAAGCAAAAGAATTTCAAAATTATACGATTCTTACCCTTTATCAGATGAATACGTAGTTTATTCATAACGTATCGGGGCCCCGGGTGGCCGAGTGGTCTACGGCGCTCGCCGTTACAGATCACTGACATCTCACCTCTGTCCTCGTGGGATCGAGTCTTAGGCTCGGCCAACGTGGGTATGTGAGAAAGCTTGCCAGTAGTTTCCCTAGGGGTCGATGGTCCTTCCCGGGGTTTTCTCGGGTTCTTCCTCCACCACATATACTGGCCGCCATGTATAGCGAATCATGTGCTGAAACAATAACGTTAAACCCATAACAACAATAACAACAACAACATAAAGTATCGGGTTTGGACGGTCATCCATAGGAACGTATATACCATGATTAGTTTGACGGATTCTATTACACATATTTCACGCGTTGGGGTGGAGGGGTGGAGATTCGCTGTTGTAGATTCCTTTGTCCAGATAAAGTCTATTCATATCATTCATTTTATCTGCTTCGATCAGCTCAACGCCTAAAGCATTATGTTCCTGTCAGTAAATACTAACTCTCTTTCATGTTAAAAAATCCTTTCTCTTCAGAGGGCATGAATAAACGTATGGTGATTTTCAAAATGAATGTACATAGGTAATAGTTTTTAGAAGAAAATATTACCAATTCAGAGTGGCTATTAGACAGTGCCACTGACAGTGATGTGTCAGGATTGTGTGATTTGTGGCCTTGGAAAAAAAATGGTTTACTATTCTTTTTCTATTTCGTTTTCTTTCCTTGATTCTTTTAAGAACGAATAGTATAGTTGGATATACCAAAGAAAATTGTTTCAAAGGGTTTTATTTATGTCGCATTCTTGTGAGAAGAGCAGCTTGTTAAATTAATGCTTAAAATTGGGCGGTGCCGAGTACAATTTTCCAGGGTAAATTAAAAACAAAATATCAGTTACACATTGTGATGTATCATTGTTGAAATATAAATTGTGACAGATCGGTAGTAAAAAAAATCATCATTCAAAGTGGACTTTTGAATATTTTGCTCATTTAATGGCTAAGGTTCCTTGGTTCTAATTAAAGTAAAGCATTAAAGAGACATGCTCAGTATTTATTGATGTGAAGTATTGCTGAAAATTGGAAATTCGACCATTTACAATAAAAGCTGAAAGATTAAAGTAATGTCCACCTAAGATATAATTTTTTAAATATTTTGTCGTATGTATCAGTAGAGTATGTCAAATAATAATAATAATAATAATAATAATATGGCATCTAAAACAAATATAAACATGTACCTTCGCCGTTGTTATTCTCAAAATAACACAAGTAATTTCAACCGTACCGTGATATAAGGCAGGCATACCAGATAATTTCATTTTATGAAATATCAGCATTTTTCTTACCATTTCTATACTAGACTTTGATGTTTAGGAAGTGTTCATGACTTATGATGTATTCGTCAAGAATGTTTAGGGAAGTACATCATCAAGTGTAGACTAAAAATAAGGTGAACTGGACCTTTTTTACACGTATCACTTTAAGGGGATATTCATATGAGAAAATCCTTTCGATTGATAAACCCTTAAAATATCCCTTTTAGATTTTAGTATATTAGAAGAGAAGTTTAGCTTTATCCTGGTCTTCTCTATCCCTTCATTAGTTTTCAAATCTTTTCTGTTGTTTTTCTTCTTACACTTTCCTGTACTCAACCCCAAAATCCCTTGCACTTAGCAATGGTCTTTTTTTAAAGAAAAAAAATTAGATATTGAAACTTTTGTCACTTTTCTTCCTTATTCTATCATCTTATGGAAACATTTCTTTTCTATCTGCATCAAGTTTGTAATGCCTTTTCTCTCAGCACCAAGTTTGTAATGCCTTTTCTGTCAGCACCAAGTTTGTAATGCCTTTTCTGTCAGCACCAAGTTTGTAACGCCTTTTATGTCATCACCAAGTTTGTAATGCCTTTCCTGTCAGCACCAAGTTTATAATGCCTTTTCTGTCAGCACCAAGTTTGTAATACATTCTCTGTCAGCACCAAGTTTGTAATGCCTTTTCTATCAGGACTATCTTTGTAATGCCTTCTCCTACGATATACATACACACTGTATAATGTTCATAACATAAATGTAAACGTGCGACCACAAAACCGGCTGGTCGTCTATTATTAAATTTTTTAATGGGCAAACTCATCTTTATTCTTGAAGCTTGATTTAGAGTTTGGTACTTACAATTTGGGTCAGAGGTGCTAATATTAAGTATTTAGCTTCTGTTTGCAGTTATCAAACTATGTACAGATTTTCATAACTGTACGTGAAGCTAAATCTTCAACTTGGGTATGCAATATATGTGTTCGATTTTCTACCAATCTAAATGTAGAAAATGCCGATCAGGCCTGTTTTAGCATGTTTGATGACGTCAGATGTGCTTAAAAAGAATCACACATGCCGAGTCAGTGAATATTTCGTAATAATTTATATTTATCTATTAATTTGAATAGCACTTGTACTCAGTTTATAAGTTCAAACCCACGTGATGGTTTTCAAATTTAATCTTTCCCTTGAGTCATTCCATTCGTGTGTACAAACACACACACACGCAAAAGAAGAAACCCTCTGGAGTAGTCCACAGAAGAGCTTCAGCGTGGTTTTCCACAGCGAAAAAAGTACTGCAAAGCCATTTTGTTTCCTCAAGGGAATAGTAGTCCAGGAATTTATTTTCTCTTTGGAACATAACAGAACCGAAGAAACAAATACTCTGATTTGCTGTTCTCTACCTAATAGCCCATTTACGTGTCTGCTTTTATTCTATGACAAAAGCAAAGAACACTATCCGCGAGAAAGTATAAATTTATCTAAATGTCTGTGATACGCGCAAACAATATCTTTCAATACAATACCTATCACGTATGTATGATTATTCCTTATCACGAGCACACAATTCTCAGTATTAAATTCTGACTAACTGTTTGCGCAGCTTTTAATGTTTAGTTTTCCCCTAATTTTGTCCTTTTATTTTACTGAAAAAGAATGACTATCTCACCCTTCAAGATTGTTGAAAATGAAAGTCTTTATTCGCAATCATTTAATTTTACCCATTCAAACTTTGAAATCTATCTGTCTATCTATCTCTCTATCTATCTATCTATCTATCTATCTATCTATCTATCTATCTATCTATCTATCTGTGTCTGTCTCAATCTCTTTCCATCCCAAATAACCTTTTCATCATATAAAATCTGTATGTTTATCATCGAGTGTTGTTGAAATATAATTTATTCACGAATTGAAACTCTACAAATTAAAATAGTGTCAAATTAGAGCCCCAAAACTACAATAATTCAATATTCATGAAGATAATATATTTTTCAATTATTTACAAAACAAATGAGATGATTTTTGCTACCAAATTATCAGCCATCCTCCCAAATCTAGATTTTGAGAACGAAATACTTAGCTTTACACGATGTGATATATACATGTGGGCGTAATTCTTAGTAGTGATGGAAAATGGTTATCGTATATACACGATCTGTGTAATTCTGTATCAAAAATGATAGGATCACCTAGGTCAGTACAAAAATCAAATTTTAACCTGAAGTCGTTAGAAACAAATATATTGGTCATTTATACAACCACGTATGGAGTATGCGATGTTGTCTGGGAACTCTGATCTCAAGAAGAATCAGATTAAACAACTCTATTAGAAGCAACACGAGTTGTAAAACTTTTGCAAAAGACGAGCATTCCATAAATTATGTACCTTGTATGAAATTCTTAATAGTCAAAGGCCATTTTCTCTTTATGATCAACTACCACCTCTCAGTGCCGATCTAACACGTAATAATCTAAGAAATAGATTTGATTTCGGAATTACACAGTTTAGATTAGAAATATCAAGGAGGTTGTTTATTTTTTCGACCTTATCTTTGTGCACAAATCTTCCTGAAGACTTAAGACTTACCCCATTCTTTTGTGAATTTAGACAACTTATAACTAATGAAACACGTGAATCACCCCTACACTATATATATGGTGAAAGGAACTATTCTATCATCCATTCAAGAATTAGAAATAATTGTAGTTCTCTAAATAATGACTTATTTACTAACCAAGCAATTCAATCATCGTTATGTAATTGTGGAGAGGCACCTGAAAATGATTTTTTTTAATGTGACCATAATGGAGATCAAAGTTGAATCTTATCTCTATATTTTAATCATCCACTTTTACATGCGACGATTGACCTGCTATTTCAAGGTTCCTCTCAACTATCTTATGATCTCATTGTAAAGTGTTTAAAGCTGTTTAAGATTTTATTTAGGAAACCTGACAATTTTCTTTATATGTTTACAAACGATTACTTACAATACCTAAGAATACTACTACTAATAATAATAGTATTAAATTTATCTCGCATATTTATGTATCTCACCCATGGTCCTCTCTCTCTCTCTCTCTCTCTCTCTCTCTCTCTCTGCCTTACGTATTATGCTATTATGCTAAGTGCTTTTATGTTGGAGAAATTGTTGCCAACCCTATTTGCTTCATTAATGATGCAATAAAATATGTTTAAATTAAAAAACTTAAACACATGACTTAATTTTACACTACACATTACAAATTACATTCAGCAATTAACTATTAACATTATTTAGAACCTTTTTTTTTTTTTCCTTCTCCAAAAGCCATGCCGTCCATACAGTTTCGAATGCATTTTCTTCTTTCTTCTTGCTTTTAAAATTCCTACAAATGCATGTAGAGACAAAAATATTATTTCAGGTGGAATATCCTTGTCTAAAACCAGACTGATTTTCTTTTAAAATAATGCCGTATCCCAGAAGTCCGCAAGTCTTGCATAATAAAATAGAGTTCAACAATTTTCCGAAACAACTTAATAGTAAAATAGATCGGCAGAGGGAGGATTGTTATCATCTTTAGTTTTATATATTGGTTGTATTAATCCTATAACCCAGACTGTGGGATAATGCCACTGTCTAAAACTAGATATAAAAAGGAAGTATCGAAATGTGGTAAACGGGTTCAGCAGGTTGTATATACTCATTAATGATGTCTACTAAACCGACAGCTTTATTAATTTTAAGTAATATATCTATTTAATATTTCATTTTCGGTAAATAATGTTGCATTAATATCGTTATATTCATTTGGTTTGGTTTTAGGTTTTATGGGTTTAACGCCATTTTTCAGCACATGATTAGCTATACATGGTGGCCAGTATATCTGGTGGAGAAAGAACCCGGAAAAATCCCGGGAAGAACTAGTGACCCACGGGAAGCTACTGGCAAGCTTTCTCACATAGCCACAAATTGCCGAGCCTAAGACACGAACCCACGCGGACAGAGGTGAGATGGCAGTGATCGGTAAAGGCGAGCGCCTTAGACCACTCAGCCACCCGGGGCCCCCCATATTCATTTGAATCGAGAGACTGCTTAAGATCTTTAAAGTATTAATTTAAACACATTCATGTCTATAGCAGTATTTTTTTCTCCAATACTATTAATTACTTTATAGTATTGTTTTTGTCTGTTACTTGTTATAGGCAAAACAACCGTAGGCGTTTCACATACAATGAACACTCAAGAAAAAATCATTGCAGACAAGAGCATATCATGACTAGATATTGTCCGCATTGCGATTCCTACAGCCATGACTCATCTGTTTGTTGGTATCGGAACTTTTTCAGACACCATGATCGCTCAATGCAAAGTCATTACAATCAAAAACAAAACGTGAATAGATATTGTGCACATTGGGCCTCCTACAATCATGACTCATCTGTCTGCTGGTATATCAACTTTTTCACCATTCGACCTAGATAACGAAACCGTCAGGTACATTACTCAGACTCTAATTACCAAAGATCTAATGATTATGCATACATGTCCCATTAGGAATTATCTGGGGGTAACCGGATATTTAATCTCCGGAATCAGTTTTATATTTTAACCAACATTTGTACAAAATGTAACCTTTTAAACTGCAATTGTCAAGAAGGGAACGCATTCTTTAAAGATGCACATTTAACTACTACTGACCACCAGATCGGTTGCTTATCTCAATCAAAAAAATTATCTCTGTTACTGAACAGGTTGATGGACACTATCTATCACAAGCAAGTCTTGACCAGGAAACCTGTCAATCTGATTCTAGTTCTAAAATACCTTTTATAGACAAGGGTTTACGTATAGTAAATCTCAATATTCGGCACGTAAACCCAAAACTAGATGAACTCAAGCATAATGTGTTCAATAACCCTCGGATTGGCAGTATGGGACTCTGTGAAATATTTCTTAATGATAATACTAATAATGATCACTCAGTATCCATCGACGGTTTCCAGTTGGAACGGAAGGATAGAGCACAAGAAGGAGGCGGTCTATTTCTACATATGTCAAAAGACATTAAATATAAAGCAGAATGGCTATATAGTCATCTGAGCTGGAATCGATTTGGATTGCACTGAAACAACCAGCATCTAAACCCATCCTTCTGTGCTCTCTCTATCGTCCTCGAAATTCGCTATCGTTGTGGTTTGAAAGATTTGAAAATAAATTATCTACTGCTTCTAACTCTAGCTCAGAACTTTTGTTAATGGGTGATCTCAATATTGATTTAATGAAAAACCGGCAGAGTAAATGGAATAATATTCTTCAAATATATAATCTCATTCAAATGATACAGTCCCCTACTAAAGTCACTGACAGTCGATGACATTAATCGACCACATTTATTCTACGCACACTGAATGTATAGTCGAGACATTAGTCATAACATATTCTTTTAGTGATCACTATCCAATCTGTGCCCAAAGAAACAAGTTCTGGAAACCATTGCAAAAGGCCCATACCACTGTTAAGTACCGATCCTATAACCGTTTTCATGAGAATACCTTTTTGACCGACTTGAAATATGCTTTAAGTAATTGCTAACCTACTTATAGAAATCGAGATCTTGATGTAAAACGTTAGACTGCACTTTTTCTTGCAATCCTAAAACGACATGCTCTAATTAAATGCAAAAGAGTCAAAAGAATTTTGCAACCTGGCTGGTTTAACTCTGAAATAAGAGAAGCCGTGAAATTATGTGATTTCTGTCACAAACAGCGTTTCAAAAACAGAAATTTTGTACAAAGTTTAATAGCTAACGCTAAAAAGTATAATGTTGCAAGATTAATTAAGAATTAAAGTTACTGCAGAAAAAAATGGAAACATTTTCGTAACTTTAATTAAAGTTCAAAAGTTCATGATTTCCCTTTAGAATTAAAAGCGGTGGTCATACTAGTACACAACCACTAGATATTGCAAACGACTTAAATGGCTTTTTTTTACATGATTAACTTCAATACCTGGAAAACATTCTTCCACATCACAAGGTTTTTCACTCCTTATAGATTCTGTGAAGTCGAAAGTCCCATCTCATATATCATTCCAGATCCCTTACATATGTGTTCAAGATGTTACATATACTTTAGAGAAACTTGATGGCAACAAAGCAACATGACTAGATGAAATCTGACCAAATATATTCAAACTACCAGCTCAAGTTGCTGTCCCTTCAATTGCCTGCTTGTTAAATACAAGTATTGATAAGGGAATCTTTCCAACTAATCTAAAAGTGGCCAAAGTGTTCCTAGTCTTTAAACAAGGTGATATATTGTCGGCAAACAATTATCGACCTGTATCAATTTTACCAACCTTATCTAAACTTTTGGAAAAACACATCGCCCTTCATCTTCGCTGATTTTTAAAGAAATATAATCCTCTACATAACTCACAATCAGGTTTTAGAGAAAAGTATTCACGCCAAACTACCATCACAAAGTTGGTTGATACATGTTTAGTAGTCATAGATGACGGAAAAATAATCGGAGCAGTTTATTTAGATTTGTAAAAGAAAGCGTTTGATTTAGTAGATCATGAAATATTGATTTTTAAAAAAAAACTCAAGCCATGCAAAATCTTTGATAATTCGCTTGCTTGGTTTGATTCTTACCTAACAGGAAGGCAACAGTGTGTTTCTATGACCAATGCTGCATCTTGTTTACAATACGTCAAAAGTGGAGTCCCTCAAGCCTCTATTCTTGGCCCTTTGCTCCTTCTCCTTTTCATTCGTGATTTAGCTCTTCATATGAATGCCACTGAAACTGATTCTTTTGCGCATGACAAAATTTACAATAGGACTTTGATGCTGTTATACTATGGTGCGAAACCAATAAAACGCAATTAAACGCAGACAAACCCAACTGTATGGCAATTGGATCAAGGCAAAGAATAAAGAAATTAGAGGATATCAATATATTTGTTCAGGAAACTAACTTAAATAACATCGAAAATAAAAAACTTGTAGATGTGATTATTGACAGGCATTTATCGTGGGAAAATCAAATAAAGTGCGTATGTTCTGCAGTATCCTCCAGAATAGCCTTATTGAACAGACTGTTTCGTATGTGCCAGAATCTATGTTAATAATGTTTTATAATGGATACATATTGCCTTTGTTTTATTATGGTTGCACCATATGTGGGAACTGCAATGCTACTAATCTTAATCAGATAATTAAACTCCAAAATCCACCCTCTAGTTTATTGGAAGAAAAGACTATCCATCCTCTCATTTTTTCGTGAATTTAGAGTGATTACCTTTAAATTATAGAGTAAAGTACTTTAAAGCTATTTGGACATATAAATCTTTTCATAACATGGCTCAACAATATAGCTATGATCTCCTAACTCCATTTTCCAATATCCATTCACACAATCTGCGGTCTTTTTCCTACTCTAATTTTCATTTGCCTAAATTCAACACATCTTTTGCATATTCTGCAGCAGTTTTGTGGAATATCTCTTAAGAGAGCGCTTCACAAATTTCTTCTTTCTGATTAAGCCATATCTCAATACAAATTGAGATACCTGACTTGGATACCCCCACCACATTCTTATCTCCCAAATCTACATGTATATCTTACGTATGTTTTAATCTAATGTATGTATGTGTGTATGTATGCTATGATTACATGTGAGTGTGTCAGACACTTAATAAGTAGAGTTATATTTGTACATATAGATTCCATTTATAGTTTTAATATTCTATTATTGCGGACTACATGTAAGATTGGTTGATTGATTCAGAACCAGATATATTATCCTCAGAAAGAAAATGAAGTTATTATTATTATTATTATTATTATTATTATTATTAATAAATCATTTTATTATTAAACTCCATATAAGATTGGCAGTTATTAAATTAATTAAATTATTCATATTACATAATATCCTGATAGATATTAAATACTAGATAAATAATACAAATTAAAAAATACAAGAATTACAGAAATTTACTGTTAGAACCCAATAAAGAGCAGTTTAATTGTATGCTTATTTTCTCACCCTTTTGCACTTAAAAAAAAACTGAAGGAAACAAAACAGAAACTGAAATGGCCCAAAATAGACTACCTTATTTTTGCAAATTAGAAAACAACAATGGCGATATAAAACGCAAACCATGCAAGAGTTTGTTCAGACACTTAGGCAAATTGTAGCCGACATCGTATTTACGTATTGTAAACAACGATTCCATGGTTTTCATCGGTGTTTTCAAGGAACATAAATCGTATAACACATCAATGTAATCGACAATTATAATCCCGTCATATTTATCCTCTAGGAGAAATTATTGTCATCTTACAAGTGTGCACATTCTTCTGCAGCCGTAAGATCGATTTCCAAAAAAGGGGGTTTATTTTCAGGACGGCACTTGGTTCTCAAAGTTGTCACATATGGAAAACCCATATATAGATTCTAACATGAAAAATATCTAAAAACCCGTTTTACATATACAAGTTCCCAAACACAATACACGTATTTGATGTAAAACATATGTTAAATATTACATCTGTAAAATATATGTTTGATTTACAGAACAAAAAAAGTTAAAAAGACAGCTTGTGTAAGTGATATCTGGCCCATAGATATTAAATGTTTAAATGTTTGAACAAATGTGTATAATGTGTGTGTGTGTATATATATGTGTGTGTGTGTGTGTGTGTGTGTGTGTGTGTGTGTGTGTGTGTGTGTAAAAGTGAATATGTTCATGTGCTTGTTCATGTGTAGAAATATGTTTGTAAATTCTACAGGACATTAGTTATGTTCATCCTTTATTCCTTCAAGAGTTTCTGCATCAGCGTCAATGATGCTCTTCAGGTAGATACATTATAGTATTTTTGTAAATAAACAATTTGACGTCATTGTTATGTCCATTAAGCCATTGTTTATATGGCGAAATATAAACAGCTTCTTAACGCCTATATACAACACTTGTATACAAAAAAACATTTGTAAAACTGAAGAAATCATTAAACACGCTTTACAGTCCTTGGCTAAATTAAAGGATTGTTGGGGTTTTTTTGTTGTTTTTGTTGTTGTTGTTGTTTTTTTTTACAGAAACGCACTCAATATAGTCCATGTACAGTATGTTATCAAAGTGTGCATCAATGTATTGATTCATGTATAAAGTGGTCCACACAAATTAAAACAACCAATATAGGTTTCCTATGGTCATGTTATGAAAATAAATCAGTATTCTGATACAATGAACATAGCATCCCGTTTTTATTTTTCATGAATCTCAAATAATTAAAACTATTAAGGTCTGGTTGTAGAGTGCGTATGAAATAATGTTAATTTTCTTCTCCTAAATATTAATTAATTATCAGTAAATACTTTATCTAATGGAAGGACTTTGAAGGTTCCTCCTGAACAGTTATGTAGAATTGTATTAACTTTTAATAATCTGAGATCTTCTGTTCTTTCTTGCTGTCTATATACTGTCATTCTCTTTCTTAGTTCATTTTTTGTCTGACCTATGTAAAAGGTTTCACATTTCACACATATCAGTGCATAAATCACACTTGTAAAATTAAAATCCAGGTCCTGTTTAAGTTTAAATATCTTTAAATTTTTTAATTTAATTGAGTTTCCTTGTATTATATTAGGACATGTTTTGCATCTACTCGTACCACATTTGGTTACCCGGGCTTCTCTTTCAATGAAATTAAATTGAGACCTGGTAAGAATTTGTTTTAAAGTTTTGGGCTGTATCCTATTATTAATAATTTTTGTTTTTTTCCAAAACATTATCATTTTATCCCTACCTCGAAGTAATTGTTCACATGTTCGTATCATCGGGAAGATATTAGTGTTCCGTTGGTTATAAGTTGTAATTAAAGGAATTGCGTTTGATGATGAGGTAATCCTTTCGAGGTTATCTCCGTTGATAGGTTCATGTCTTTTCGCTCTCAGTATTTCTTGACTAATAATTTCCTCTGGGTAGTTTTACCTGCGATTATATTGCTGTAATTCTGCAAGTCTCTGTTATTATGTATGCATGTCCTTTACAATTGTCATCACATCTGATGTAAGATTAAAAGGTATGTTCACTTTTATATGTTTTGCATAGCAAGATTTAAAGTTAAGATAATTTATGTGTAACAGTTGGTTTGCTATACATAGCAGTAGAAATATGGGTTCCAAATATTTTGACGAGTATGTCCAAGAAAGGAATACTTATGTCACTTTCATTTCTTCTGAATTATATATATATATATATATATATATATATATATATATATATATATATATATATATATATATATATATATATATGTATATGGTGCCAACTAAAGGTAAAGTCCGCATAAAGTAAAATTGAATTGCACAAACATTTAGGAAGCAGATAAATGTAAACATGAAGTACATCAAGATTTAAAAATAAAACGTAAAGATATACAATGTATATAAAATAAAAGATAAAGGTTACATATGTCAAATCCTTGAAACGTATGGTGTTCCCTGATCATCCAGCAAATGTTAACCAATAGAAACCGTGTATGATCCTTGTGTCGCAAGACTCTCGCAAAAGAAAAAGCATCGTGTTCATAATGTTGACGGAAAAAACCCCGAAACTTCGTAGTTTGCAACTAATAAATAAAAGTCTTACATATAAGACTTCGGGATTAAACAAAAGACATGACTCAAGAAATAGTACTTATACTTTTTAGTTTTAGGTAGGTCTTATGGTTTTATTTATTGTAACTACTCTTAAAAGACCAATACAAATCCTTTACAGTATATACTGAAACAACAGGTTTTCCCCAGCATATGAATATCTGCAAAGTTTTCGTGTAATTGGTCAATCCAAAGTAACATATATGTACATATCTATCTATCTATCTATCTATCTATCTATCTATCAGTAGACGGACTGAAGGATACAAGCACATTTTCGTTTCCCTCTTATTTTCAACCTATCTATATCTCACTAAGAAAATAAGCACCACGAATATCGGTTCGCAAGCAATCACGCACCTGAATGGAAAAAGTCAATGATTTACTTTGAAATTACATTTAAGAACTCTTTATAAACGCTAAATTTAGTCTTAGGTAGCCGTTGACACGGTCTGTATTGTGTTGTCTGGAATATTATATCCTTTGAACGCGAAACTATGTCTTTATACACACGATTAGATTACGTGATAGAAGAGGTTATATAACATTTGACAATGAAATTACTGTGCAGAGAGTGTTATCTCGTAGTGGAAATATACAATACAAAGAAGTATCAATATTATCTTTCGTTTGCTTTGCGTGATTCTCCAGTAAATGGCGTTTGGTTTGGTGTAGTGTGGTGCATTATGGCACAATAAACACTAGTAGGCTATTTAGTGCCCAGGGAATTGGAGAAAAGTGCCTCTCTCTCTCTCTCTCTCTCTCTCTCTCTCTCTCTCTCTCTCTCTCAGGTTTAGGTTTTTGTTCCACTCTGGACTCATCAAGTGAATCTTTATCATACATTTAAAGTCACACAGTATTTTCTTTATTATCTATGCATTACTTTCTCCTTCATTCTGTTCTTCCTACTCTGCATCCCTTCATCTTTCTTCAACTTTTGACCATGGCAGGCTGCATTTAATATGTTACATTATGTGAAATGTGCCCTTCTCTTGAGCTAAAGCAAGAGGCAAAGTCCGTCTTATCATTTACGTTAATTCTTACTTTATATAATGGGTTGCTCTATTATTTCAAACAGGATAAATATTGGAATTTTCCTCAATAAACCTAGTAAGAAAAGACCGACTTGTAATGATGCTGTATTTATGAATCTTCTTAATACAATGGGTTCTTATTACAGTGGGTAAAGACGCTGTTACATTAATGTTTATTTGGCTTCTTCTTGTACCGTTCATATATCCCAATGTTGAATTATCAGAGTTTTTGCTACATGTCAGTAGTATTAATACATATTATAAATATAATCGATGGGGTACTACGTTTGCAAATCTAATGGTTTCAGATTTAGTCATTTGCATATTATGGATGCTTTTAGTTTTTATATTGTCGGGTGACATTGAGCTGAACACAGACCCAATATTTGTATTCAACTGATTTCCATAGGTCCAATACTCACTTACGTCGTTAACAGATGGTATGTTATCTTTTATTCAAATAAATCTTAGATCTGTTCGCCATAAATTAGATTCCGTCGCTACATATTTTGATGATATTTACATTATTGCACTTACATAGACTTATCTAGATAATAACATTACTGACGATGATCTTAAGTTAGAATGTTTACATTAACCAATTAGGTGTGACAGAAGAAATCATGCGGTAGTTCTAATGGTCTATATTTCAGAAAATATTATTTTCAAAACCATGTATCGATCTGTTGACACGTAACCTTGAAGGGATAGGGATCGAAATATGTGTTAAAGGTACGAAATATGTGTTACTTGTAATCTACCGCCCTCCATCTGTATCATTATACTTCTGGGATTCATTGAATATCGTATTTGAGCGGTGAATGAATGTGTGATAATATTATAATTATGGGTCATTTAAACGAGGACTTCCTTAATGCTGAATTTTAAAATCTCAGAGGGGAAATGATCCTTAATCACATACAAAATATAATAACTGAACCGACCTGAGTAACAGATCGCTCGGCGACTCTATTAGACCCGATTATTATATCTCCAGCCATAGATGCTCTCCATTCTAGGGTTATTTCTGCTGATGCAAATGTATGTGATCACAAGGCCTCCTATTTCATTACACGGCTGCATTACGAATCCTCAACCTGTTATAAGGCAGAAGTCCGGTTATATAATAGAACCGATTTTGAAAAATTGTATAATCTTTCAGCAGGTCGACTAAGTTAGGAACTTGTGGTGATGCCAGTGATGCCAAAGCAACTTTTACTTCGTCGTGCATCAATGTGCTAAAGATTGTATGTCATTTTGCACATTAACCGTTCAGTTGAGGGACAGCTGCTGGTATGATAGCACAATTCGTAGAACAAGCAGAAAGCGCGACCACATGAAGAATAACAACTAGCTATTAAAAGTAATAACCCGAGTCATTGGGAAAAATACAAAAAGGTCCGCAATATGGCCAATAATCAGATACAAATGACAAAGGAAAGGTCATATCCATAGTTAAACCACTCTGTATTCTATTCAACGTGCCTCTTGTTAAAAAAGTGTTTCTAGCCCTAAAGAAAACCGCGAAAGTAACGCAAAAATTGGAAGTACAAGTGATCCTTCAAATTACAGGCCTATTTCACTATTGAGTTGTGTTGGAAAAGTTATACAAAGAATTATTGCTAAATATCTCTACAACCACCTATACTCAAAGTATCTTATATTCAAATATCAATCCAGTTTTCTTTCCAACAACTCTACAGTATTTCAGCTAATAGAGATGTACTATAGTATATGTACTTCTCTTCATAATAAGAATGGCCTGTGTGTGGCCATTTGCGATATCTCTAAAGCATTTGATCTTGTTTGGCATAAAGTCTAATACATAAATTAATTTGCTGTCTTATTGATTTTTTCTGACTACCTATCCAATAGACTCCAAATAGTATTTGCAAATACTGCTGAATCCACTAGGCCAAATGTTGCGACTGGCTTACCATTGGTCGCTGCTTAAGGTCCGTTATTATTTATTGTGTACTTAATGAAATAGGTGACACCCTCGTGAATATGATCAGATTCTTTGCTGATGATAGCGTATTCATCAAATGATACTTACGAAACATAACAGAGGAGAGATGCACCAATCTCCCATCAGGAGACATTGTCCTTATTGACACCGGCGACAATGAAGGACCAAATTTTAGGACCACCACATTGGAAAGTAATTTGCATGCAAACAAATCTTTGCCTCTCTACTTATTATAAAATTATTAATGTGGTTTATCTCAGCTGCGCCTCTGTTGTCTCTCCCTGTAATTTTTCATAGGCTTCAATTGATATATATATATTTAATTCATTTTTATTTTTATCACTATCTTCATTTTTACCTGACATCGTTTAAAGCAATGACTGTCTGTATCTAAATTTTATTTTGATGGTCTATCTACATTATCACTTGGTGTATTTAACACAGACCCCAGAGCAATAAAGAAACACCTTCCATCTTTATTTTTCGCGATCATGCAAGCTGTTTTATTCTTAATCAATTCAGGCAGATTTATGTATGATCTTCCTCTCAACGCATAATACATATCTATGTCCAATATTCAAAATTCAATCCATTGAAACATCCATCCTGTACTTTCGCTATTATCCTGTCCAAAACTTGGTAAGCACAATATTGAATAAACGTTAATTACATTACTCATTTTACATCTATTTAATATATTTAGAGGCTTAAGACATTACCCACTTGGCCTCTATTTATTATATTTAGAGGCTTTGGACATTACCAATTTGACTTCTATTTAATATAATTAGACGCTTTGTTCCTTGGTAAAATTCTATTACCCATCTGGCCTCTATTTAATATATTTAGAGGCCTTCATCTTTGGTAAAATTCTATTACCCATCGGGCCTCTATTTAATATAGTTCAAGGCTTTTGTTCTTTGGTACAATTATATTACCCATCTGGCCTCTATTAAATATATATGGAGGCTTTGGGTATTACCCATTTGACATCTATTTAATATATTTAAAGGTTTTGTCCTTTCGTAACATTTTATTACCCATCTGACCTCTATTTAATATATTTAGAGACCTTCTTCTTTGGTAAAATTATATTTAATATATTTCAAGGCTTTGTTCTTTGGTAAAATTATATTACCCATTTTACCTCTATTTAATATATTCAGAGGCTTTGGACATTACCCATTTGGCCCCTATTTAATATATTTAGAGGCTTTGTACATTACCCATTTAGCCTCTATTTAATATATTTAGAGGCTTTGGACATTACCCAGTTGACCTATATTTAATATATTTCAAGGCTTTGTTCTTTGGTAAAATTATATTACCCATTTTACCTCTATTTAATATATTTAGAGGCTTTGGGCATTACCCATTTGGCCTCTATTTAATATATTTAGAGGCTTTGGACATTACCCATTTAGCCCCTATTTAATATATTTAGAGGCTTTGGACATTACCCATTTGGCCACTATTTAATATATTTAGAGGCTTTGGACATTACCCCTTTGGCCCCTATTTAATATATTTAGAGGCTTTGGACATTACCCATTTAGCCTCTATTTAATATATTTAGAGGCTTTGGACATTACCTATTTGACCTATATTTAATATATTTAAAGACTTTGTTCTTTGGTAAAATTTTATTACCCATCTGGCCTCTATTTAATATATTTAATGGCCTTGTTCTTTGGTAAAATTCTATTACCAATTTGGCCTCTTTTTGATATATTTAGAGGCTTTGGACATTACTCATTTGACCTCTTTTTAATATAATTAGAGGCTTTGTTCTTTGGTAAAATTATATTACCCATCTTGCCTCTATTTAAGATATTTAGAGGCTTCGGACATTACCCATTTGACCTATATTTAATATATTTAGAGGCCTTGTTATTTGGTAAAATTCTATTACCCATCTGGCCTCTATTTAATATATTTAATGGCTTTGTTCTTTGGTAAAATTATATTACCCATCTGGACCCTATTTAATATATGTAGTGGCTTTGGCCGTTGACCGATTGGCGTCTATTTGATATATTTAGAAGCTTTGGACATTACCCATTTGGCTTCTATTCAATATATTTGGAGGCTTTGTTCTTTGGTAAAATTATATTAAACATCTGGACCCTATTTAATATATATAAAGGCCATGTTCTTTGGTAAAATAATATTACCCATTTCTCCTCTATTTAATATATTTAGAGGCTTTGGACATTACCCATTTGGGCCCTATTTAATATATTTGGAGGCTTTGTTCTTTGGTAACATTTTATTACCCATCTGGCCTCTATTTAATATATTTAGGGGCTTTGAACAATATCAATTTTGGCTTCTATTTAATATATTTAGGGGCTTTGGACATTACCCATCTGGCTTGTATTTAATATATTTAAAGGCTTTGTTCTTTGGTAAAATGATATTACCCAGCTGAACTCAATTTTATCTATTTAGAGGCTTTGAACCTTGCCCATTTGGCCCCTATTCAATATATTTATGGGCATTGTTCTTTGATAAAATTCTCTTACCCATTTGACCTCTATTTAATATATATATAGAGGCTTTGCACATTACCTATCTGACCTCTATTTAATATATTTAGAGCCTTTAGACATTATCCATTTGACGTCTATTTAATATATTTAGAGACTTTGTTGTTTGGTGAAATTCTATTTCCCATCTGGCCCCTATTTAATATATTTAAAGGCTTTGGACATTAACCATCTGACCTATATGTCATCAATTTAGAGGCTTTGTTCTTTGGTAAGATTATATTACCCATCTCACCTCAATTTAATATATTTAGAGGCTTAGAACATTGCCTATTTGACCTCTGTTTAATATATTTAGGGGCTTTAGACATTACCCATTTGGCCTCTATTTAATATATTTACAGGCATTGGACATTACCCATTTGGCCTATATTTAATATATTTAGAGGCTTTGGACATTACCCATTTTACCACCGTTTAATATATTCAGAGGCTTTGGATATTACCCATTTAGCCCCTATTTAATATATTTAGCGGCTTTGTTCTTTGGTAAAATTATATTACCCATTTGGTCTCTACCTAATATATTTAGAGGGTTTGGACATTACCCATTTGACCTGTATTTAATATAACTAGAGGCTTCGTTCTTTGGTAAACTTCTATTGCCCATCGCGCCTCTATTCAATATATTTCTAGGCTTTGGACATCACCCTTTTTACCTCTATTTAATATATTTAGAGGCTTGGGACATTACCTATTTAGCCTCTTTTTTTGAATATATTTAGAGTCTTTGGACATTTCCTATTTGGCCTCTATTTAATATATTTAGAGACTTTAGACACTATACATTTGACCTCTAATTAATATTTTTAGAGGCTTTGTTCTTTGGTAAAATTTTATTACCCATCTGGCCTCTATTTAATATTTTTAGAGGCTTTCCCCATTACACATTTGACCTCTATTTAACATATTTAGAGACTTTGGACATTACTCATTTGGCCTCTATTTAATATATTTAGAGGCCTTGGACATTACCCATTTGACCTCTATTTAATATATTTCGAGGCTTTCCCATCTGGCCTCTGTTTATTATATTCAGAAGCTTTAGACATTACCCATTTGACCTCTATTTAACTTAATTTTAGGCTTTGTTCTTTGGTAAAATTATATTACCCATCTCGCCCCAATTTAATATATTTAGAGGCTTTGGACATTACCCATTTGGCCCCTTTTTAGTAAATTTAGCGGCTTTGTTTTCTGGTAAAATTCTTTTACCCATTTGGCCTCTATTTAATATATTTAGTGGCTTTGGACATTACCCATTTGACTTCTATCTAATATAATTAGAGGCTTTGTTCATTGGTAAAATTATGTTGCCCATCTGGCCTCTATTTAATATATTTTAGGCTTTGGACATTACCCTTTTGACCTCTAGTTAATATATTTAGGGACTTTCGACATTACCCATTTGACCCCTTTTTAATATAATTAGAGGCATTGGACATTACCCATTAGAAATCTGTTTAATATATTTAGAGGTTTTGTTCCTTGGTAAAAGTTTATTACTCATCTGGCCTCTATTTAATATATTTAGAGACTTTGCACATTACCAATTTGACCTCTATTTAATATATTTAAGGGATTTTTTCTTTGGAAAAATTATGTTACCCATTTTAGCGTCTATTTAATATATTTAGGGTCTTTAGACATTATCCATTTGACCTCTATATAATATATTTAGAGGCTTTGTTCTTTGATAAACTTGTGTTACCCATCTGGCCTCTATTTAATATATTTAGAGACATTGCCCCTTACCAATCTGACCTTTATTTAATATATTTAGAGGCTTTGGACATGACCCATCTGACCTTTATTTAATATATTTAGAGGCTTTGGGCATGACCCATTTAGCCTCTATTTAATATATTTAGAGGATTTGGACATGACCTATTTAGCCTCTATTTAATATATTTAGAGGCTTTGGACATGACCCATCTGACATTTATTTAATATATTTAGAGGCTTTGGACATGACCCATTTAGGGTCTATTTAATATATTTAGAGGATATGGATATGACCTATTTGGCCTCTATTTAATATATTTAGAGGATTTGGACATGACCCATCTGACCTTTATTTAATATATTTAGAGGATTTGGAAATTACCCATCTGTCCTCTATTTCATATAATTAGAGGCTTTGTTTTTGGTAAAATTCTATTACCCATCTGGATTAACCCGGTTTAAACTGGATGTGTTGTATAGGACCTTCACATTCTTAGTACTCTCCTTAATGTCATTATCAGGTTGCAGGGGATAGTTTCGTAAATTGGACCCTATTCAATTTCTTAACTTAAGGCGATTATATGACCTTTTGGATGTTTCGGGCTTGTGTTGTTCTTGAACTTGATGGGAGGCATGTACACCTCAAATAGTTACTTCACAGAATGTAGACAGTGAAATAGCAATTGGCGGCTAGAAATCATATCTAGCCACCCATAGCAGCAGAGAAGCTGGGTTCTAGGCATGTAGAATATCTCAAAAACGACCTGACTATTTTGAATTGCAACAACCCGTTTAGTTCTCAATATTTCTTCTTTTTCTTCTCAAAATTATCAGAGGGTGACAGGACTTGCATTTGCACGTGAACGTCAGTGTGTGTCATAAATGACACGCGGATATGAAAAATGCATGTACGAATTTGGTCTGTGGTGCATAAAAGTCTTTTTATATGAGCTTCCATTGACTTGTGAGGTCAAGTGAATGATATTCCTATGTTTTGATTTATTATAGCTATCCCAACACAGGGACCTATTGACCTCATTGGTGAATACTTTTTTTTTTCTTTTTCTTATTTTTATTTATTTATTTATTTATTTATTGATTTATTGATTTATTTATATTAGGCTGGTTGATGCGACATCATTTGTGTGTATAGCATCCTCATAGAGTTTATAGGACTCACGGTACTAATTTAACTCCCATTGTAAACCTATGGAAACATCATGATATTAAAAATTCAATAACTTTAAATTTCTAAATCCTCATGATCAAACCTATATTTATCAGTATAGACCAATCCTTGGTGCAAGCTTCTTTGTTAAGAAAACCACATGAGACGCGCCATTAGTATTGTCAACTCTGCTCATTGGAACCTCATTTTATGCATTTGAATTGTTATTTCTTTTCCATCAAATAAACTATTTGTATACAACTCATGTGTTAAATTTTGTTTACACTATAAGTTACACCTCTTGCTTTTTTAATAATAATAATAATAATAATAATAATACAAATATAGTAGTAGTAGCAGTAGTAGTAGTATCATTATTTTAATATAAAATAAAATACATGTTTGCTTTTGATCCTATAAATTTAGCACTAATTTTACCATTTACTTTATTTTTAAATTCACCACATACATTCAAGTTGTTAATAATCTTTTGATTATAATTGCATATCAGATGCTAATGGATAATCACTATGTTTTATGGATCAATCTATATGAATCCTTTACATGGAGGAGGTTGTCTCATGGACCAGGATTATAATGAATTTGCATCAAGGTATAAAATATATGAAGATGGTAACCACTTCTTACAATGTTACCATTTACCGTCAATGTTAAATTCCCGTTTTGGCCCATAGTGCCCCCCACATGTGACATTCCCGTACACCCTTAGAATTTTTCTCCGTATGCTCCCAGAGTGAACAACAATGTTAATTTCCCGTAGATACCCAGAGTGTTCCCTGCATGTTAAACCTATATACATTTTTAATACAGGATTTGCCATAGACATCCAGAGTGACCCAATTTGAGGTCAACTCTTACAATGTAAACATGTAGCCCTATTTGAGGTCATCCACTTCCAACAACATAACAATGTAGCTTCAATGGTAAACCTATGGACATTGTTAATATATGATTTCCCGTAGACACCCAGGGTGTCCCCCACATGTTAATCTACGGCGTATTGTTAATTCTTCGTAGACACCGAGGGTGTCCCATATAACTACTTAAGCTAGATCTATGTTATTACATTAGCAGTTCATGGATATCACTTTATTGTTTATTGCAATATAATACAGGATTAAATCTTGCACTTCTTACTGATATTGATAAACATTTATTTGTTGAAAAATCAATCAGAGGTGGTATATCAATGGCTGGAGGAAAAAGATATGCAAAAGCAAAAAATAAATATATGCCAGATTATGATAAAATTAAACCATCTTCATATTTTTATACCTTTAAGCAAATGTATTATATTCCTGGTCCATGAGACAACCTCCTCCATGTAAACGATTCATATAGATTGATCCATAAAAGATAAACATTGATCAAATATTAAATACTGCTGATGATAACACTACAAGACACTTTTTTGAAGTTGATCTAAAATATCTTAAAGAATTATATGATGCATATAGTGATTATCCATTAGCACCTGAAGCTATCGAAGTAAAGTATAATTGGTTATCAGTTTATCAAAGTTGTTGTTTAGGTAAAAACGAAATTGGTAGAGCAAGCAAAACTAGTACCTAATTTAATGAATAAAGAAAACTATGTTCTGCATTACATAATACAAAAATTGTATGTATAGCTAAGATTAAAAATCATAAAAGTTCATAGAATTATGAAATTCAAACAAAAACCACGGATGAAATCATATATTAATCATGACATAAAACTAAGAAGTAAAGCAAAACAACAAGGTAGTGATTCTAAACCAATTTATATACTCTCATGAATAACGCTATTTTTGGCAAACCAATGGAAAATGTAGGAAACTGAGCAGATATGCAATTATGCAGTAGAGAAGAAACAGACAGAATAAGGAAATGAGTCAGCAAGACATCATTTGACATCAAGAAAAAATATTTAAGTAAGATTTTGTTGGTATGAATATGATAAAAATAAAAATAACACTAAATAAACCATTTTACACTGTCAGTGCTACACTGGATCGATCAAAATTATTAATCTATACGTTTTACTATAATCATTTAAAAGTCAAATGTGGTGAAAAAATGAAATTCTCATATACTGATACAGACTTATAAATACTATAAATATTTACAGATGATGCATGTGAAGATATGAAAAAGCTAAACATCTTTATGATACAGCTGAATAACCAATAGATCATTTTCTAAAGAGTACTAACAACTCGAATGTATGTGGTCAATTTAAAATAAAGCAAATAATAAAATTAGTACTAAATTTATAGAATTAAAATCAAATATGTATTCAATTCTATTTTTCAATAATAATAATAATAATAATAATAATAATAATAATAATAATAATATAAAAAGAGCAAGAAGTGTAACTTATAGCGTAATAAAATAACATTTAACACATGGGTTATATACAAATAATTTATTTGATGGGAAAGAAATAACACGCACAATGCATAGAATGAGATCCTCAAAGCAAAAGCTGGGTGTTTATGCAATAAATAAAACTAGTTTACACGCATTAGATGATAAAAAGTAAAATATTGATGGTGTAAATCAATCTTCTTCTTTACAAAGATGGCCGCTATCGCTTAACAGGCTTGAGGCAGCTGCTCCAGATTTTTGTGCCGTTCTTCGTGATTTATGTGCTTGTTGCCTGTCTTCGTATACGTTATTGTGTTCATCTTGCATTGGCTGTTATGTTGGAATGTGTTTCATCATCTTGTTTTGGAAACGAGAACTATTAGACTTTTTCTCAGCCGTCTTGCTCCAATGTTACAACTACCTTTGTTGTTGAAAATACCGCCATCACGTGATACTCGGCAGTCCACCCGTTTATGCTATGATGGACCCTCATTAATTGCTTCAAATGACCACTCCTTGGCTCTCCACACAACATTGTGCACTAGAATAAACGACCTGGGACTACATTCATTATTACTTAAATGTAAACAGGAAGAATAATTCCAGTTATCTCCCTTTCGCCATTTCCGGCACGACAATTTGAAAACTCGACCGTTAATTTCAATAACTTAATTCAAATTCCTCTGAAAGCGTCAACCTTTGTGTCCACTATCCAAGAGATACCACTGCGCATCGCATTATTCAATGCCCAATCAGTAGGACCACCGGAAAAGCGCACAGAAATAGTTAATTTTATCAACGATCAGAATATCTTTTTCCTAACAGAAACATGGCTAAAAACAGCAGGCGATGAGCCCAAGTGCGCGGATCTAACACCCCCCGGTTACTCCATCAAGTCGTTCCCCCGCCACTCCCGCGGAGGTGGAATTGCTGTCATTGCAAAGAACTCCATGATCAACCGTCTTAATCACACTACAACCTTCAATTTCTACCACACATCGTTTGAACTAGTCCAAACCACACTCACACTGGAACAAAGGTCAGTCCATTTTTTCTGTCTCTACCGCCCTCCTCCTAGTAGAAAAAACAAGCTGACTCATTCTCTCTTTTTGGAGAAGTTTCCGAATCTCTTGGAGTATGCAAATTCGATAGGTGGCAACCTGATTATTCTTGGAGATTTAAACTTTCACTTTGACTGTCCGGGAAACCCATGCACATCAAAACTGCTAGATTCCATTCACGTTTTCAACCTCAAAAAGTTAGTTTGCCAACCCACCCATAAACATGGTCACATTTTAGACTGGATTCTTCATAGACCTGATGATAATATTCTACAGTCCTCCCTGGTGTCCCACAAACTTGCATCAGATCACTTCTGCATTATATGCCATCTTGACGTATCAGTCCATAACCCTCCACCTTTATTTGCTACTAAGAGAAACCTCCGTATGATAAATAGAACCCAACTAATGCATGACATCCAAGCAATCCTAACAACTTTGTTACCTCCTACAGCAGAACAACTTGATAACTGCCTGCGTTCATTGCTTGACAAACATGCCCCAGCAACCAAGTGCAGAGTATCAATTCAAAAGTGTTCTCCGTGGTATAGCAGTGTTAGGGACCAGCTTCGCACTGCTAAAAGAGACCGCCGTAATGCTGAGAGGCTTTGGCTTTCCACCAGACTCACTATTCATAAGCAAATCTATGAAGCCGCTAAGAAGAATGTTACAAACATAGTCCATGCAGCGAAATCAGCCCACTACAGTACTAAGATCACTGAACGTTCCAGCTGCAAAGAGCTCTTCAAGATTACTAACAAGCTAATGTCAAGGAACAAATGTACACCACTTCCAGCTACCTTCTCTCCAGTCGATCTTCCCGACCACTTTGCAAATTTCTTCCGTGACAAAGGACAAACCATTAGAGATAAGCTTGACAACACAATTTCAATTGACTCGTCGTCGCCATACAGTTGCGATACAGAATTTCAGCGGCAACCGTTAGCAGCATTTGAACCGGTCTCTATGGATTTAGTACGTACAATCATGATGAAGAGTGCCCCAAAGTCATGTGAACTTGATCCGATTCCGACATTACTGCTGCTTGAGTGCTTAGATCCAATATTGCCTTCACTAACTGATGTTATTAATATTTCTCTCTCATCCGGGGAATTCCCATCATTTTTCAAAACTGCCATTGTAAAGCCTCTGCTGAAGAAACCAACACTGGACCATAACGATTTAAAGAACTACCGCCCAGTTTCTAACCTCCCATTCATGTCAAAAATCTTAGAAAAAGTTGTTCTATCCCAACTTGAATCTCATCTGAATTCAAACAGTCTTTTTAGCAATGTACAGTCTGCATATCGCCCTCACCACAGTACCGAAACTACCCTTCTGAAAGTAGTTAACGACCTTCTCTCTGCTTTGGATAGTGGAAAGATTACATTCCTCACCCTCCTTGACTTGTCTGCAGCATTTGACACAATAGACCATGATATATTACTTCACCGTCTCCAGCACGTATTTGGCATTCACGATATAACCTTACTATGGTTCAAGTCCTACTTGGTCAACAGGACACAAATTGTGTCCGCAAATGGAAAACACTCCAGCCCAGTTGATCTATGTTTTGGTGTTCCACAAGGTTCTGTTCTTGGACCTGTTCTCTTCATTCTATACACTCAGCCGCTCTCAAGTGTCATCGATCGTATTCCAGTGTGTCACCAATTGTACGCTGATGACATCCAAATATACAAATCTAGCCACCCATCTGAAGTTGATGCTACCATTGAAGGTGTAGAGAGGTGCATTTCCGATGTGAAATCATGAATGACATGTAACAAGCTGCAGATGAATGATGATAAAACTGAAGCCATTCTGATTACAACACAAAGACTTCCTCATTCACATCCTTTACCTCAAACAATAAATATCAGCAACACCAACATTAAATTCACACAGTCAGTACGAAAACTAGGTGTTACTCTAGACTGTACTCTCTCATTGCACTAACATGTCATGAACATATGCAAGGCTGCATATCTTGAGCGGACACGCATCAGCTCCATTCGCAATTATCTTTCAGTTGATGCCTTAGTACTTTCAAGACTGGACTATTGTAACTCAATTCTATCTGGTTCGTCTAAGTATCTACTCCAGAAACTTCAAAAAGTTCAAAACACAGCTGCTCGGATCATTCTTAGAGTACCACGAACAGAGAACACCTCCCCCCTGCTCTGTACCCTACACTGGCTACCCATTAGATCCAGAATCAAACACAAAATTTGTTCTCTGTGCTACGTTTCATTGACTGGCTCCAGTCCAACATACCTATCTCACCTCACCCATGTGTACACACCATCAAGATACTTACGCTCCTCTTCCGACACTCGTATTCTCATTATTCCCACTATCAAAATGAAGTCATACGGACAACGTTCTTTTGCATACCAGGGCCCAGCAACGTGGAACGAATTGCCCACTGAACTTAGACACAAAGACACAGTGATCTCATTCAAGAGTGCTCTTAAAACTCACCTATTTCGACTGCAAGAATAGACATAAAGACTTAATAATGTTTCCTTACCTTAACTATTTTCAGCATGTTTTTTGTTTTCTAATTTCATGGTGTTTGTTTTTCGTAATCATATCATTATATATGTTTTAGGTGGTTATCTAATTTTGTAAAGCGCTTAGAGCTTCTAAAGATTAGGCGCTATACAAAGTCCTCATTATTATTATTATTATTTACTTTTGGTCATTATATAATTACAAAATATATAATTTTATGATGACCAACAGTAACAAAAGTCATGTCCCAAGTCAATCCAATTTTCATAAACTTGTGAAATGTCGGTTTCCTGGTTTACACCAGAATCGACATTTACCTATTACATCCATAAATGGATTGGAGGATGGGTCTATGAGAAATCTATCTCAATCCGGATGTCTTGAGTTCAGGCCGAAACGGTGATTAAATTTTGTGTGTGTCTGTGTGTGTGTCTGTGTGTGTGTGTGTGTGTGTGTGTGTGTGGTGCATGCCATTAAGCAGTGCTGTCTTTTTTGGTATGATTCCATTTCGAGCAAGCCTGTGAGCCTTCATGAGTTGTTCACACTAAAGTTTAATTGTATTTTCTGCCATCTTTTCTCTTACGTGGCCTTGGTACACAGGGTGACGATTTTTCAAAACACGTAGGGCGAAAATCTCCTGTAACTGTTTACTTGAAGAATTGGAGCGCAAGACTCTTATGATCTTATAAAGTAGCACGTGAGCAGAGAGCAGTAGCATGTGAGCAGAGCTCACAATACGAATGACGCAAGCAAGCAGATCACAGAAACCAATACATTTGGTTTTCTTCCTTTCTCTCCTTTCTTGAATGGATTTTAATCCGTAATATGGTAACAACAGAAGTATCCAGTCCAGCGTGTTGTACAATATTCTATCGAGACACCGGGCTAAGATTTATACATGACATAGGGGTCAAAAAACGGTTATGGTAGCGATATATAACTTGAATGAGGGCGCTATGGACAGTTTGTATGCACAAATTTGATGAAGTATCAACCTGCCTGATATAAAATTTTCATGACAAATAGAATTCATCAGTGAGGTCAATAAGTCCATTTTTGGGATAGCTATAATAAATCAAAACATAGAAATAGTATACACTTGACCTGATAAGTCAATGGTAGCTCATATCAAAAGAAGTTTATGCACCACAGCTCCAAATTTGTACATGCATTTTTCATGTCCGCATGTCATTTTAGACACACACTGACGCTCACAGTACAAATGCAAGCCCTGTCACTATGTGATAATTTTCAAAAAAACACTGTGTACTAAATAGGTTGGTGCAATCAAAAATAGTTGCCATTCAGGTGGGGTTTATTTTTATAAATATTCTACATGCCTTGAACCAAGCGTGTCTACTGCTATGGGTGACTAGCTCTGATTCTCAACAGCCTATTGGTATTTCACTGTCTTGGTGTACATACTTCCCACCAATTTCCAGAACAACACAAGACCGAAACACCTAATTCACAAATATATCCAGACTTTGAATTATTAAACAATAATAGCTGAAAACGTCACATGATAGCCTTAAGTTAAGAAATTTACGAAACTATCCCCTACCATCTGAGTTTGAGTATGATGAGAGTAGTAAGAATGTAAAGGTTCTATACCACTCAACTACTTCAAACCGGCTTAATTCAGTTTAACCCATGCAGTACTTTTGCAATTTAAAATCTCCTATTCCCCTAAGCGAGAAAATGTATATTTATATTTTACTAAAACAGCCACACACCACCCACCCCACCCCTCCCCCAAATCCCTGAACGAATAGTATATATCGGTATTGTCTTCGACATTTTTTCAATTTGAAATCTCATATCCCCAAAACAAAAATACGCCCAGATCCTTGGACTATAGTGATATTTCAAAGCTGGACCATTTATGATTTTGTGTTTTTACAATATTACCAAACCACAGAAAAATTTCTTTAGCGTTTAATTTCAGAACACGTGATTTATTAAAGACTGATTCTATTTTTTTACAAAGCAAACATAATGTTCAAGGGGGATAACTCTTAATGTCTTGGTCATGGAACTAAGAGTTAGTTCCCTTTGCAGTAGTAGCATGTATATTGATAATTCTGGCGTAGCCGACCCTAAGTTATTTTTTCTACATTTTTCAAAAGTTTGTAAAACGAAAGAATAAATTTTAAAACTTGCGATGTGAAAATAAGTATTTAATTTTATCTACTTTGCATAATGGAACCTTAAAACGGGTTTGCATAATTTTAAAGATATTTGAGAAAAATACGCATTTAAATGAGCAACATACCATTAACGGTGACAAGAACAGAATATAAGGAAATTAGGATCTTTAATAATTGAACTCTTCCGTTCTCTCAACTTGACTCATCGATTCAAGTATGACATTTGATTGGACTTATTGGTCCTGATCAGACGGTGTGTGGCATCAAATTGGTGTCAAGGGACTTCACTGATCAGACTTCATGAATACGTGTTATACAAATCTGCGGTGCACCTTAAATCCCTAGAGAATAGTTTCACGTGCATTGTAATTGAAGCGATTCAGCGAATTAAGCTGATTTGACATAAGAACCATGCGGTAATAACTCTCCCATTTACGAAAACAAAAAGCGACGAATCCTATCTCTGAGGAGAGTCATGTGCACCAAAAACTCCAATGATGGCTGCCCCCGGGGCTTAATAGACCCCCCAGAGTACACATCGGCTTTTTGCTAAAATGTGTGATAAATTTAAATAGTTGAATATATAACAACACATAAAACTGTGTGAAATACATATTAAAGAATTTATACTTAAATAAATCAAAATAATGAAGAAAAAAATGTCCTTCCTTAGATAAACCAAAATAGTCTAATATATATTGAATCTTCGATAAATGAAAGTGAAGAGTTCTATATTCGATCAACCAATACCAAAACAAGCTAGAACAATTAAAGCCACGTGTAATACATCTATCACTAAACAATAACTGAGACGTGAATAAGCAAAATTCATAACAAAACACTTAGAGATTCGTTTAATATATAAATTTGGATCAGTATAGATTTTATGGTGCTAACAGTCAAGATCTGTATTAATTTTTAACGAAATTGAATCATATTTACGGAATATCATCGTCAGAAAATTTAGACAATTTGGTTCTGTGAAAGGACAATTAGACTTCTAAAGAGAGACCCATGCTACACGGAGAGCAAATAAGGTTATAAGAATTTTACCAAAGAACAAAGCCTCTAAATATATCAAATAGAGGCCAGATTGGATATGTCATTGAACTTGTGGGACACCGCAAGTATATGTGGTAAACTTAAATTTTTTCATCGAAAAATACTTATTGTTTCTAAACTTAGTGTTTAATGTTGATGCTAACAAATGTATGATATTTTGTACACCACATGAAAAATATAAGATGTATTAAAGTTGACTTTTTTCTTGAATCCTATAGAAATATAACTACTCACGTTGTCTGCTCTCTGAAAAGGTCCAATCTTTAAGACAGAGTAAGGATCCTGTATTTAAAATTATATATTTTTTTCAATGTAAAATTCGTCTCTGCTTGTTGATAAGCGATCATATGATATGTTACATTTTCATTTTAAAGGCGCTAAAGCGCAACGTAACCCGCGAGGTCGAAACCGGAAAGGAGCTTCCATCAGAGACCGTCTTCTCAATGGTAATCAAATACCTGACGGATGACCTGTTGAAAGAAGCTTCAACACGTGTGGCCGGGGCTATTCGTTCTGATGCCAGCATGTGGGTGCTGACAGCTTCTGCTATTTGGTACGATTGCGCAAAACAATTCATGTGACAGGCCGCACATTGATTTTGTTTCTTGTCATAATAGCTATATATTGCCCATTTGACGCAGATGGTAGACTAGATTGTCATATATAAAGTTCAGCTGTTATAACTACCATATATCTCTAAAATAAATGACTGGTTTTTAAACATTGCCTTAAAATATATCAAATGGACTCCTGCGGATTTGTTTCTCCATTTGATGGTAACTGATATTATTTTAGAAAGAAAATATTCTATGTAAATTAAGCTAAGTTTAGTAATTTCTCAGCAACATAGTTATCCTCCTAGCGCCAAGTAATGCGGAAAAGGCCACGCAACATCAGCATCCACTGTTTCTGGTCTTGTGCTCCTCTTGCAGTTTCTTGATGTCTCCTCCCTGCATCTGCTGTTCTTCTCACGACGATCATTCTTAGTCTGCTTTATTTTATTATTATTTATATATATATAATTATTTATTTTTACAATTTTGTCCATAGTTCAATGTCCTCCAGGATAAATATCTGCATTGTTTCCAAGCACATATCCTATCTCTCTACTCAGCGGGGTTTCTTTTGTTGTTTTTTTTTTTTTTTTGTTTTGTTTTGGTTGTCACTATTGCTGGCTCCATTGTATGCGTTTTCATACAGATTAACATTTGGCATATATGCCTGTCTCGTCAACTCGATTTGTATTAGTTATGGCCCATGACAATTAACTTCATTTCTTGCTTGTAACCGGCATAGCTCCAGAACCATTGAACATATTCTGGTGTAGTTTGATATGAACACTGCGCCAGATGTGCGTTTGATGGATTTTGTCTTGTCAACAGAGGTTCGATAGAGTTATGACCCTTGACAATAGATTTCATATCTTCACATAGGATGTTATTTGTAACCGGCACAGCTCAAGAGCCCTTGAACATATTCTGATGCAGTTAGGTATGAATATTGTCTCATAGACTTATATGTGCCTTGTATCGGCTACTCTTGTCTTCACATCTTCACATGAAAACTTTGAATGCTGTTTGCAGTCAGTATAGCTCAAGAACCATGCAACATATGCAACATATTTTCATTGTTTATTTTATCCTAAACCCATTAATGGATTAATGCAACCCTTATCTCCTAACATTACTGCGCCGTGTTGTACTTGATGTTTGCTGCTCTTATTTCTCCATTATAAATCTATAAATCAAAGGTTTAATGAAGATACGTGTTTGTAGTTTAAATTTATGTATCCTATGAAAGAGCAGGGCTTACTTTTTAATATCCTTCTTCTTCTTCACTCTCCCTTTCTCTCATCTTCCTCTTATGATTGACTAAATTATATGTCTAAATCTTTTTTATTTGTTTATCGCTTATGGTATACTTGGGAAACAATAGAATGAGAAGGAGGGTCTACTCGGAAACCTCTTCATAATACTTCATGGTTATTCATGGTTACCGTGGCTGGACCTGCTACCGAAAGAGTGTGGGTTCGCATCCTACCATCGTCGAATCAGAGAGGGTTTGTTACCATTGTGTCCTAGGGAAAAACACCTTATTACAATTGCCTCAGCACTATATTACCTTCATGTATTGATGTGCTGTGAGAAGGCACACCAAAACTAATCATAATACTTTCTCGTTTGACACAGTATAATTGGTAGATTCCTATGTTCTGTGCCTTTGTTCATATATAAATTATAAAAAGGAAAACAATGACTCTTATTTTCTCTTTTTGACATAACACATAACAGCAAACTGAGCCGTAGTCAAGAGAGATAATGCAGTTGGTGGATTTGGAGAATCTAACTTTAATAGGAAATTTGGGGAATTCAGTTGGATCACATATTACCTGAGAAACGGATTTTTAATCTTAACATTATATTCTATAAAAGAATAACAAATTTGCATTTTGAAGGTTTTCTCCATAACTGATCTTTAAACAATTCTGTTAATGTTCATGAGCTATGCTGATTACAAGCAACATCCCATGTAAATGAAGTTAAGTTACAAGGGTCATAACTCTGTCCGGTCTAAGATACAATGGTCGCACCAAATACTATTAGAATATGTTGAATGGTTCTTGACCTATGCTGATTGCAAACAGCATTTCAAGTTTTCATGTCATGATGTGAAGACAAGAGTATGCTCGAGAAGTGGCATAACTCTGTCCGAAATGGAGTAGACACGACTTAACTGATAAAAGGCACAAATAAGTCTGTGTGACAAATTTCATACTGAAATGCATCAGGATATGTTTAATGGCTCTTGGGCTGTGCCGGTTACAAGCAACATCCAAGGTGAAGATAATACATTTATTGTCAAGGGTCATAACTCAATCCAAACTGGAATTGATAAGACAAAGCCCATGAAAAGCACATCAAGCTCAATGTTCATACCAAACTTTATCAGAGTAATATTAAGATAAGATAAGATTTATTTATAGTCGGCATGATTTTAAACAACAATTCAACATAAGCTCTAATGCGCTTTTTACCGACATGACATAAGAAACAATAAAGACATTAAATCAAACATGATTTCCAAGACATACAACCACAGCATAATACATAGATACAATTGGACAAAACACATAACGCATAACTTAAAATATAAGCAAGCAAAGCATTTTAAAAAGGCAGTAATTAAGAGTGAATTTAATATTTAGGTAACTTAAATAACCACAGGTAAGGATGATCTGAATAATGAAACAAAAGGGCTAGGTTACTTAAAATTACAGGTTAAAATCAAAATTGAAGTTAAAAACAAAAGCGCCAAGTTAGGACTAAGACATTCTGAGATACAGAATTGTGCCTTACTTAAAAAGAAATGAGCTAACAGTGGGGCACTTGATGGTACTTAAGACAAGGACAGTAAAACAAGACAGTAACACAGATATTAGTTGTCATCGTCATGACAGAAGAGTTGGGGGTGGGTATTATTTGCAGATATTACATTTACAGTATTTACCATACTTCTATAAAATTAATATTCTAAATGAATTAAAATTTGATCGGTCTCTAAAGTGATTATGTAATTCATTCCATAGAATTACAGCTGCGTACCTAATAGATTTTATTACATATGTTGAGGTTTTAATTCTTGGGACATCTAAACTATTTAAATATCTAAAATTGTATTTATTGTGTTTAAAGCATATCAAATCATCCAAAAATTTGGAAGCAGACTTATTCAGAATTTTAAAAGTCTCTAGAGCCATAGCCCTAATTCTGCACACCTTCAGGGTTGGCATTTTTGCCTTAAGTAAGAGTTTATGATAACTGTTTGTGTAATCATCATACACAAATCTCAGAGCACTCTCTTGTATTTTTTCAAGTTTAGTAGTGATCGTGTCACTGCAGAAATGCCAGGATATGGGACAGAAGTTGAAATTGGAAAGGATACATGTATGCACGTTTGTCAATTGGTTGAGTCAAGTTAACTTCTGACCGATACGTTTCAAGACAGATATTTGCCTTGAAACTTTCCTACAAAGAATTTTGTTTACATGTGAATCGAATTGCAGTTGATAGTCAATGTCAATTCCTAGCCGTTGAGCAATTTCTTCACAATTTACGAGAGCACTGCTTATGTTAAATACAGGCTTCATACTGAATGTATTTTTACCCACAGCTAGTGCTTGAAACGTTTCAGGGTTGGCTTGAATTTAGAATGTTCTTTTTTTAAAATCGGAACTACTTGAGCTTCCTTCAGACGATCAGGAAAAACATTTGACTGTAAAGTTTTTTTAATTAGATCTGTAACATGGCCAACAAGAATTGGTGCCCCAGCTTTTATCAGTTTAACAGGAATTTGATCCCCTGCAATAGATGTTATCAAATTTTAATTTATTATTAACCTACTTACATTCTAAAGTTGTATCTATGTTACTATTGTCCTTAATAGCCTTGATACTTTGATGAGTTAAAGGGTCAAAAGGAATATCCCTGCCAGTGTCTTATGCCACAGTTACATAAAAATTATTGAAGATTTCACATATTTCCCTGGTATTGTTTACAATTTTTTGTACCTTCAACAAGAATGCGCTTATCTTGACCATCAGAACGTTTGTTAGAAAAATAGGGCTTAGTAGTTGTCCAGAAGTTCCTAGATTTAATGCCCCCAGTCAGAGATGTGTGAAACATGGCGTCGGCGTTGACGCCAACTCAGAAAAATGCATAAACATATGTAAAGTTTGTATTGAGTTTCATAACACCTAGCCACTGACGAGGGGACTAATGGGGCTAGGTTTGTACATATAATGTACATTAATTGTACATGCTTGGTTAAATTTTTGCATGTATCTTAATATTTTGTAAAAATACTGTTATAACTGGGATCATAAAACTTGATGAGGGGATGCATCTTGACGAGTACTACACCCTCATAACAAAAATATTACACTCTTCGCTCACTTCGGAAACATATTTGTTTTAAGTTTATTTTTTCAAGCTCTGTGCATGCTAGAATCATCTTGCATCTCTATTAATATCACACCATTACAGCAAAAGAAAGTTACTGCTACCTACATTTTACATTTAACTGGTTTATGTTGCTTTTTTTCCTGTATACATACTGCTATTCGTAGGATCGTGAAACTTGATGAGGGGATGCATCTTGATGAGTAATACACCGTAATCACGCTGTAGGTCACTGTGACCCATGTTTCTCACATCTCTGACTTGTGGTCAATATCAAAAACTGTTCATGCTAAAATAATTAAACTAGACGATTGTATGCATCTTTTTCGGGACCACACCCTTACAACTATAGATGGTCACTGTGACGTTGATTTTAAATTTTACTAGCTTATGTTTAGTTTTTGCATTTTGTTTATGACCACATAGGTTTTTTATATACTTTTTTTTACATCCTCTGTACATATCGGTATACCTTAAATAATAATAATAAAAGATGACGATAACTGTATTATTATTATTAATATAGTGATAATCATCATCAATTATAATATATATATATATATATATATATATATATATATATATATATATATATATTGTTTCTAATAATAATAATGTCATTATTAATATTTTTTATTAATCAATTAATTAATTACATTTTAATAAAAACAATTAATTTAATTATTTAGTTAATTTATGCAGTCAGCAAAACAAGTAATAAATATTTAATAATTTATTAATAATTTTACTGCAAATTAATGCTGAATACATGAATGAATGAGTGATTGAATGAATACAGACTTTATCAAAACGTTTCCTAAGCTCGATTATTTTTAAAGGCATTGGTCATAGCTAATTGATGGATAGTTCTTCAGGTATCTTACCTATACAATATATGAATTTTGAAAATTCTCCAAATGTTTTGAAAATAAGTTTTAGTTTTAATTGTTAACATCAAATAGGAGAATCTAGATATGTTGTAGATTCAGTTATAGTTGTAATGATTATATACATGTCCTTGTTAATGATGTCATCTTTAATGATTTTGTGTACTATTACTGATTTGTGTAATAACTGAATGTATACATTAAATAATATTGCTACCCGCAAAAGATGTGCATTGTGAGTAAAATTAATGGAAGCAGGTCTCTAAGGAAGGTAACAACCCTTATTGTAAGGGGCTATAGTGACGCTATACAGTTTCGTATTTTGCATAGGGTTAAACAAAATTTACAAAATATGTCCCAGGTTTCCGTCACTTGTTATCATGGCTATTTAAAAAAGACCTTGTATATTTTATGTATTGTTAAAAGAACTTTTAATTCCATTTATTTTGGTGTATGATTGATGGGTGTAATTTGGGTTATAGAGTATATCATTTTCACTTCCTAGATTTCAAAGGTAAATTGTGAAAAGAAAAAAAAAAGAGTCGATAACTTGTTTTACTTTTTATACATATTTTAATTCATTCATTGCACTCTCCGAAGCTGGTATTTGCTACTATGGCAAATTCATTTACCTATTTTAATAACTGCTAAAGTTAGTGTACTTTGGACTAATTCAGGTTGATTTTTCGAGCACATGGGAGCAGTCATTTTGGTCAGCTGTGTGATTAGATCATGTACAATTTCTACAAGTACAATATGTAAAGAAATTTCAGCCACAGATAATGAAAGTAGCATCGAGGTATGCCAACATTCTCTCCACTGTGCATGTTGCAAATGCAAACAACTTCACCTTACACCTGTCACTCTCTCAGAAGTAACTAATATCTGTAGAGCGCTACCAAAAAGACCACATAGGTATTATTATTGTGTGATTTAATTTTGGTTGTATAGCTAAAACATTTAAGTCGCAAGCATCTAAACGGTACTTTGGAATAATTCTCATGTATATTTTCCACAGAACAGTATTAATTAGTAGCAAAGTCTCAAACAAGCCCAGCCCCCCCCCCCACCATGATGAAATGTGAGCTATTTTAAAAATGCACATTGCATTTTCTCAACATAGCAACCCATGTTATTCTAAAAGATGGGAACATGAAACTTGCCAGTTGTTACTGAGATGTCACTAATAAAATTTATAGTTTGAACAGGGACGGAACAGATCAGCTTCACATAGGTCAAAGATCAAAGGGTAAAATGTTTGCTAATTCTTCCAACACTTGTATATGGAAGAAAGCGAATCTGCTTTGTCATCATTTTGCCTTAATTTTGTTACAATTGAATGAGAAGAACCATTTTGCCATATTTTTCTTTCACTTAATGCAACAGTTTTACATTTAAAGATGGAAGAATCACAAGAGAGAGAACTTCTCGTCAGCGATTTACAGAGAGTCATTCGAAAGTACACTTCCAAGAAGACTTATGACTACTCCACTCGAGATAAATATCAAGATACCTGCAATGTTTGTCAAGAGAAAGGATATTGGGCTCCGGAATGTCCACATCGTCAAAGAAAAGGAACCTCTAAGACAGAAACAAAGAGAGACAAAAGTAAAGATACTTGCCATCAATGTCAAGGAAAAATGCCTTTGGTCTTCAGAATGATTGATAAACTGAATTAGTGTATTCTCTGAGAGTGAGGGGTTACTCTATATATAGGGAAAGAATGTGTGTACCATAGTCAAATCAAATTTGAATCAACATGAAAAGATCAAACCTTTCGAACAAGAAACCAGAAACCAAGAGGCAACAACGTTCTGTGTTACCCAGCACTCTTCAAGAAGTGTTAGTAGATGATCATCCGAGCGATTTTGAAGAAGATATGAGTGATTTTGATTCAACACCACCTACCTCCACTACAATACCAAGAGAGTCAAGATCAGCTACTGCAGAATTAACTTCTTCCACAATCTTGGACAAAATTCAACACGTCCAAGAATCTAACGATGAGTTTGACATGACCGATGGGAAAGTTACTCTTCACATGACACATGTTTCACCTCCAAGAAGCAGCGGAAAACGTCAACTTTTATAGGTGGATCAATTTCCCAGTATCAAACGAAGATTAACAAAGACCAAGATCAAGTGTGTTTAGCCCGTGCCATCGTAGTGTAATGGAAAATATCATTTAAAAACATTAGACGATTGGACAGACCTCAGCAATGGAGAGAAGCAGGAATTCTTATGCAGCAAGCAACATTTCCATAGAGACCGTGTGTTGAGTCCCTGAAATGCAAAAATTTCAAGATGTGTTGGAACCTCGTTATACGTTGAAAGTGTACCATCAAGTCATTCTTGGAGCTCTCGTGTTTCGAGGACCCGATATCCCAGACGGAAGATACATTCACGTTTATGATCACCAAGATCATTTTGATGCTGTAATAACTATCACATGATTTCTCGGATACAGTTACTATTGCGACAAATGTGACCATGGAATTAACAGCCGTGAGCAACTATTCCTGAAAGAAAATAAAGAATTCATTGCTCTACTTGCAAGCGAACATTCATCAGTCCAGCCTGTGACAAACAAAATCACACGAAACAATTCCAACAACGGAAGAGTGCTTGCGAATTAATGAGAGTGTGTCCCACTTGTGGACATCTTGTTCGAACGAATAACTAAAAGTCACACGATTCTCCAGGAAAGAAAAGATGCCGTCTTTGTGACCAAATCGTTGACTTCCCTCATCAGTGTTACATTCAAAGATATGAGAATGAACTGAAGGAAATATTAAAAGAAGATCAAAGCAATAATAATAATAAACGTGTGGATTTTATCTCTTTTGACTTTGAATGTTCACAGAAGACTGGAATTCACAGCCCTAATTTATGTGTGGTTCATCGTGGTTGTGACAAATGCATTCAAGAATCTTTTTTTTCACTGTCCAAATTTGTAGTGTGATTTCAGGAGTATGAGAAAAGATATTTCAGGGCTCTATTACTCTTACAGATTTTGCCGAATGAATTTTAGACCCCACCGATGACACTTGGAAAGAAGATGAAGTCCAGCGTTGCGGCAACTGTCATCGATACGTTACAGTCATTGCTCACAATTTCTCAGGATACGACGGACAATTTCTTCTGAAATACTATTCAGAACAAGGAACCGAATTTCCAACAGTGACCTTGTACGGAGCAAAATCATTTACACGAAAGTGGGAAACGTACAATTTAAAGATTCCATGAGTTATTTGGCTTTGCCTTTGAGTAGAATGCCCAAAATGTTTGGAATGACAGAACTGGCTAAAGACTTTTTTTCCACACTCTGTCAATAACGAAGCTAATCAGCAAGTTGTGTCCTGTATTTTTCTGAAGTTCGCTACTACGACCCCGATGATATGTGAACAGAACAACGAGTAGCTTTCTATGGTATCGCATTCTCTCTTCAGACCCTCTTAATATTCAATAGGAAATGTTGAAATATTGATGATCTTATGTGGACATTTTACGACAATGTTGTGGAAAATTTCCACAATTATTTCTCAATCACAGAGGTATCAATCCATTGACGGAAGCTTTTATCATTGCCAAAGCGTGTGGATTAGTCGACCGAGAGAAGTTCATGCCCGAGAACAGACTAGCCATCATACCACCTCAATCATATCTCTCTTTTAGCCGTCGATATTCAGCCAAAGTTTTGCGCATACTTGTGTGAAAAACGGGACAAGTGGATACAACGTGCTAGAAACGGCGGAGAAAAGAACAGTGGAACCCTTTCCGTGGATAGTTGGGATTTAGAAAACCCACAGCTGGTATACGAATTTTAGAGATGTTTATTTCATAGATGCCCAACTTGTTTTCCGCAACGCGACTTGAAAAATCTTTTCTCAGAGTTCACCATGGAAGAGTTGTACAACCAAACATATAAACGACGCCAGAGTTTAGATAGTCAACGAAACCAAGTGATACAAATGTGGGAGCATGACCACGATCGACGTTTGAAAACAGATCCATAATTTAAACGTATCGTCGAAGATTACGATGTGGTAGACATCGAACCTTGAAATCCACGTTACAGTTTGTTTGGAGGACTAACCAATGCTACACGCTTGTTGTACAAAGTGGACAAATCTCAAGGAAAGCAAATCAAATACATTAATGTGTGTTCCTTGTAAATATGCTTGATTCCTCACTGGTCATACGGAAATTATGAAAGAACACATCAACGTGGAACAGATTCGCCAATACAAAGGTTTGATCAAATGCCAAATTTTGCCACCGACAAACTTGTACCATTTTGTTTTACCTCATCATTGTAACAGAAAAGTGATTTATGCCGTACGTGTGCTGAAACATGTAATTAAGATCAGCCTTATTGCCACGATGATCAAGAACGAGCCTTGACTGGAACGAGGGTAAGTGCAGAATTGTTTCATGCTCTCGATCGCGGATATCGCTTGTTAAAAGTATACGAAAGTTTGAACTTTCCTACCAAAGAACAATACCAACATGACGACGACTCGAATCTATGGATTTTTTCAGACTACGTCAACGAATTTCTGAAATTAAAGCAAGAAGCTAGCAACTATCCGTCTTGGTATCTGACTCCAGAAGATAAAGAGGAATTCAAAGAACGGTACCAATCCCTAGAAGGCATCACTTTAGAACACGTGGGGAAACAAACGAAAGAAGAAGATAGTTTGCAAAAGTTATGATGAATTGTTTGTATGGACAATTGGCTCGACGTCCGATATTGCCAACTACAGAATACTTGGTGGATCCAAGTCGATGCTTTCAACTCATCGACGACAAAGGAAAACTCAGTAAACTCGTGGAAATCTTACGTGAAGATTTGATCTTGGTGAATAACAAAGAAGTCCCACAGTTTGCACCACCCGACGAGTTTGGAAATGTCATCATTGCATCGTACATGATAGCCAATGCCCGTTTAAAATTGTATTCTGTTTGGGAACCTTTATGAGATCGTGTCCTTTACTTTGACATCGATAGTTGCATGTACATCGATCGCCCTAGAAGCTATCACCCACGCATCGAAGATGAACGTTTAAGAACTTGGACCGATGAACATCCTGAAGTCACTGTTTTGAGTTTTGCTAGTGGTGGACCTAACAATTGCGGTTATCAGTAATGAGACAAAAAGGACAACATCATACCATATGTAAAGTAAAACGACTAACCTCCAACTATCGTTCCAACAAAGTGGTCAACTTTGACGTCTTAAAAGATGCCCTAAAGTAGGGTCAAGATCAAGACTTTCGTGTGAAAATGTTGGATCCTCACAAAACTGTAAGTTTGCAAGATCACCAAATCGTCACTCGACCCTTGGTAAAAAGTATATAAGATCGTCTATCAGAAAAGAGTGTGACTTCCCAATCACAACACGTTACCGTAAGCGTACCGCTCTCCAGTATAAAAAAATCCAAGACAGAAAGATCAGTTTGAGTATTGACACTCACGGAGAATGATGAATTCGACACAGCAACAGTGTAATGGACCCACTGAGGACTCTAAGTTCAAAGAATAAAAACTTTCCTGTGGTCTTGCCTGACTATTGTGATTCTGCCAGTCGATTGAACACTTTTAAAAAATGGGCTAAACATATTATTGGATTACCCACTCCCAAATGTTTAGCAAGAGCAAGATTTGTCTACTTGGGACGAGGAAGCCAAGTACAGTGTTTCGGTTGCGGTGTAACGATCCGTATGAACTATACAGATTCAGCTATGCCAGATGGTCTCCATGTTGTCGCTACCTTTCTTTGGTCTTTCCACCGATCACAAAACGTTACCGTGCGGGTACCTTTGTTCAGTATAAAAAAGAGTCAAGAAAAAAGAAGATCATTGTGACCACATACGCTCACTAAGAATGATGAATCAACACAGCAACAGTGTGAGTAACAGAATGCTCACTCCAAGTTTAATGAACTCAAGTGCGATACTGAACCATGTGACCAAAGTGATGCCGTACCCTGCGGCATAAGCGACGTAGCAAGAACTTGCCGCTGTACTATCGAAAGCAATGCCGTTCGTCTGCCCTCTATGAATCTCATCTGCACCACTCACAAACTACGCTGGATACCACCACAGCAACTTCATCGAGAATCACAAAGCAAATAAGAATACACGTTTCCCGTAGCTTTGCCAGGCTCTTGTAATTTTGAAAATTGATCCCAGAACTTTCAAAAGGAAATGGCATAAATATCTGGAAGGACCTAGTCCTAAATCTTTAGCCAGAGCCGGATTTGTCTACTTGGGAGAAGGAGATAAAGTACAGTGTTTCAGCTGTGGTGTGATACTTCATGAATGGGAATATAAAGATACAGTTTATCTTGAACATTCCATATGGTCTTCGTGCTGGTTGGTCCAAAATATGATCATCATGTCGGATACTTTAGAAGAGGAGATGATTCGTAGTTTACCCTTGTAGGTGCGAGAATACATTTACAGAGAGTGTGTCAAGATTCAAGCTTAACGCAAAGAGCAATTGCATGTGAAATGGCATACACATTTTAACCATTGGCATCTGAATGCTATAAGAAGACTGATTACTTTGAAAATGTTCAAATGGTCAGACATTGATAAAATGCTAAGACATTATAAAACTTACCATGCCACGACTTTTGTCATCAGTGTTACACCAAATTCCATGGAAGAAAGTTAATGACAGTGTTCAAGACTTAGTGGATTACCAAGTACTTTTAAAAGAACTGATTCCACAAAACAAGAAGATTCCAGTAAATTTTGGACAACGTGTAGTATGTATTTAGTGACTACATTTCTTGGATTTGTGGTACATTTGTCAACAGTACATGCAAAGCCAAAGCTTTATCTGTGCACGAAAAAGTTATTGCGTTTTAAGTGTTGCGAATAGTGATGAATACGAGTTGTGTACCTCCGTGTGAAGAATACATTTTGTAGTACTTTATCGACTCTTCATACTTACCAGGAAGTATGTATAGCCAGTTGGATACACCAATAAATTTACGACAGGAAGGATGTACGTGACAGGAAAAGTCTTGGATTCGACGCTTGGAAACAAGAGGTAGCTGACTATGCCAAAGACATTGTGTGTGACTGATCAAAGACAGAAAGGAAAACATGAACTGTGTGTGTTTTTTAAATGTAAATATTTTTGTTGTTCTTGATACACTCCTAAAAAGTTAAAGGTGTATAAAATATATTTGTGTCACTGATGCAATCTCAGAAGTCTAGCACAATTGTTATGGCTGCATCCTCTGTTCTCAAAGGGATTGACGAAAAGCCATTTCTTCAAAGTTGGGAGGCACTGTACATTCGCTATCCCTTTAACATGTTGATAGCTGGATCTAGTGGCTCAGGCAAAACGCAATTTGTCAAACGTATGACCTAACACAAATCACATGTATTGTGTGGTATTACAAAGAGTAGCGATTGGCTTACATGTTCCTGAAAGAAAGTCAAGGAGAATCCATTTTGTTTGTAGAAGGAATTCCTCGCGAAGACAATGGGATCGTATCTGACTTTAGTCAAACACATCCTATCATCTTCGATGATATGTTAGGAGAAGACGAAGAAGAAATTAAACTTTGATTTGCACGAAAAGGACATCATCGTAATGCAAGTATTATTTCCATTACTCATATTTTATTTCAGCAAAGTAAAGCGCATCGCACCATCAGTCTAAAGACTCATTATGTGGTGTTGTTTAAAAGTTAAAGAGACAAATAAAAAGTGCACGTGTTAGATAAACAGTTAGAAACACCTTGGCTAAATTATGCGTATAACGATGCTACTCAATTGCCACATGTATATTTACGCATAGATTTAAAACCTGCCGGCTTCCTATTATTTGAGGTTTCGTACGAATTTGTTTCCCAACTGGTGTCAAGAAGGAGATCCAGTCATTTACACGTCACCTTTCTCGTTTTCGTCTGTCTAAAAAGCTATTGTAAAAAAACATCATCCACTTCTTTTATGTCTAACAGTATTCAACATGACTTCCATTCAATTTCACCATCCTACCAAATTTATTCGTGCACTGCATGCCATCAGTCGTTAAAACAATGCAAAAGTACGTTCCCATTTGTTAGAAGCTAGTCTCAAAGAGGTGTTAAGTTGGTTTACTTTGACAGCACGTCAGTTACTACAAGATATCATTCACATTTTGAAAAACATAAAGTAGTTTTGTCACAACTTACTGATCCAATAATCGATACTCAAACCAAAAACAAATCATTTTAAAACTAGGTTGAAGTGGATCTTTAGGAGGTATCATTATTCATTCATTTTTAATTTTGGATCCTTATGCCAAAGCTAAAGAAGCCAACCACCTAAAAGACATACCAAACAAAAGCGAGGTGCAACAAGTTCACACTGTAACAAAATGAAGAAGAAAACCCCCAAGAAAAAAGCCTCCTTCAAGAAAGAGACGTAGTGCCGCTAGAACGCGCATGTTTTCAAGAAAACCTCGCTGGGCGACGGTCTCTCCTGCCACTTTTCTGTTAATGCCTGCCAAACCTGATTTAAGACGAGTTTTTCCCAGTTTGATGAAGAATTGGAAACCCATTTCTAAAAACAAAACTTCTACTTCGTCGAAGTCGTCTTCTACTGCTCAAACTGCTGCTACAGTCGAATGCCCCAATGCCTAAACAAATCATTCGAAAAGAACCTAACGACATCATCGAAACCGTGTGCGAATGTTGTTTAAACGGTTTGAAAGGAACGGTGCCTTTGACCAAAATACAGAAACAGCTATTAGGACGACATCGTTACGTTCTTCGACAAATGGTTTAAAAGAAAATGTCAATAAGTCAAAAAAAGAAACACATGCTCATTCAACGAAGAGAATTTCTACCCACGCTGATAGGACCGTTGTTAAAAGTGGCTACCTCTTTGTTAGGATCGATTGCTGGACCTTTTGGGAGTAGGGATGAGATGAAGAAGAAGATAAAAAAGACACACTTTTCTGCAAAGACATCACGCTAGTAGCTTTAGATCTTATGGAAAGACGAAATTAACTTTGGTTCCATACAAACGATGGATACAACTCCATCGTTGGTACGAACAAAGGATAGCTCATTTACCTCCTAATCCTAATCTAACCGAGATGTCACACTTGCAACAAGAATTACAATCGTTGATGGATCGAACAGATTTGACAGAAACAGAAAAATCGCAACGGTATGGACAATTATTGCAAAGGCTTCAACTGTTTCATCAGACAGTTTCAGACGAAACAACTCTGAGAGAAAAACATACAGTAGAAACAGCTCCCAAGATTATGACATACACGGCTATGGGGATGGCAGAGGAAGAAAAATAACAAGGAAAAGAAGAAGAATAGTTTAAAACGCCACCTGCTAAAACACGCATGTTTGCAACACCTACAACAAGAACTGGTTAGACTAAGAAGACGATCTCCACACCCTAGCCAGTAGAAGAGAAAACGAAAGAAGTGAAGAAAGAAGTCAAACAAGAACCGATCACCCCTGTTCAGACATCCTTTACTCCTATGGCTCGTCGGACACGTAAAGCATTGCAATCCAAAATTATACTACACGAAGAAAACAGCATCGGCAGTTAGTTAACATACTGAGGAGCAGCAACAACAGCAACCACATGGATACACTTTTAGCTACTATTTACTACAATCTTTCTAATACTGCTGGCTACGCTGGAATTCCAAAATTGTATCGTGCAGCTAAAACCAAACTCAAAAGTTTACGTCTGCAAGAAGTGCAACAATGGTTACAAGAACAATTGACGTACACATTACACAAACCCATTCGACGAATATTTTCCAGAGGTCAAACGAAAGTAGCAGGAATCGATCATCAATGGCAAGCAGATTTAGCGGATGTTTCTTATTTAGCGTCGTACAATCTAGGTTCCAAATATTTGTTTTGTATCATTGACGTGTTTTGTTTTCAAAATCAGCTTGAGTAGTTCCTTTGACTTCTAACGCAAGTTCCGAGTTAGTGCGAGCTTTAAAACTTTCTGGAAACTATGTGGCCTATTAACAAAGGCATAAGATTTTCTCCTAATAAAGACAATGTGAAGGTGTGTGTATAGGGGGGATGGGGCCATATCAAAATGTGTGATGCTTTTTTATTAAACAAATAATAGTTATTTTGGTTTCAAGACTTGTTCAACGAATTACTGTTTTTCAAACTATCGCTTAGAATTTTCTTATTCTCTTAATAAAATCATACTGACATAAACTTGGCCCTTCTCAGCGCCAACCAAATGGCCCTTTTTAGATTCACTCTGGTTTCTATAAATAAAAATACTACGCAATATTGCCAATCCCAAAATTATCTTTATGTCTAGAAAAAATGGTTTTGTTTTATTAATTATTTATAATTTTTTAATTTATTTTAAAAAAATGTTTTTCTATTAATTTCCTTTGCTATTTAATTTTTTTAAGTTTGCCTGCAAACATTTTGTTAAAATTTACTGCGCGTGCGAAACTTTGAAAGATTTTGTAGTAAATAGGCCCACTAGGTGTAGTGAGATATCTTAATTAGGCGTGATGGAATATCTCTATTGGTTCCACCATGTTAAAATTCCGTTAGACCCCAGAATAACGTTATAATGTTACATTCCCGTTAGGGACCGATCAAGCAATTTTCAGAGCGAGGGAGATATTTTTTTAAAATTCCTGTCCCCAGAAGGCTTGAAAAAAAATCCTCTTGCTCTGATTTGTAGGAAAAACAATATCTTATTCTATCCATCATTTTAGATAAAAGAATAAACAAATCCTGTTGGGAAAGAAAATTCTAGCCTCCCCCCTCCTCCGCTCCGAAAAGTAATTGGTCCGTACAGTAGACCCCAGCCCAGCACACAATGTTAATTATATGGACGTTTCTAACATTACTTTTCCATTGGAACTCAGACCAGTCCAATCCAAGATGGCCGAAGAGTGGACTTTCTCGTAAAACCTCAGATCAGTCCCCAGTGACCCTATACCGGCCACCATAACTAATTTCAGTAAGTGGTTCAATACACCATCTTTGATAACTACATCGATATAAAGAAGTTCCGAAATTTTACAGTTATTTTAGGACAGCAGCTTTTTACAAATTTAGCTAGAACATATAATGACAGTTTTCATAAAAAAATTAAGAGATTTCAATTTTTGTTAACACATTCCTTACGCGGATTGATACAGTGAACATTGCTCGGGTGGAGATTTGTAGAAACATGACAGAACGGTCGTATCCGACAGACTTCAGAGCGTAACACTATCAAACAACAGCTTTCAATGATTTTGAGTTTACTTGAAAGGATTTGGGTTTTTTATTTTTTTTTTTTAAATCTGCATTCAAATGCAAATTTGTGTGTGGTCTTCGCAAGCTTCAAGTCAATTTCGGTAACAGACACTGCACCCAAATTTCGATTATCACTTAATTTTGGTTTGCAATAAACACTTATCAATGCCTAATTTCTCCATCGTTTTCAGATATGATTATGATTGTGATGAGAAGTAAAATCGCTACTTAAACTATGTTATTACTATATTTAATCAAGAGTTTTTCTTACAAATGTGTACCTTTGTCGTAGAGTGTAACAGGTATACGATACTGTATGGGTGACACTTAATACTGAATTGCAACGGATCATGTAAGTTCAATTACTGTCAATTTCCATGATTCATGTCGAAAACAATAAAAAGGTAATACTTAAAGCCTACTTTTTGTTGTTTGGAATTTTTTTGTTTTTTTTGTTTTTTTTGTTTTTGCATTCCTGATGGCGCCTCGTTGATTACAATACTAGAGGTTCTACAGTCTTTACACATTTTAAGATCTGTTCATCCTAATGGAGAGAGAGAGAGAGAGAGAGAGAGAGAGAGAGAGAGAGAGAGAGAGAGAGAGAGAGAGAGAGAGTAATGGAGGGGGAGAGAGAAGGAGAAGAAGAAAAAATTATATGGGCCTAAATATGGAAATACAGGTTTGAATAACACACATAGGGGCAGATATATTTCCTACATGGGAAAAGAAAGTAGTTCTAAAAGTAATGTCGCCAAAGTGGCAACAAAAGTGGTATCGCCACTTTGGCAATATCATTTTTCTACCACTGATATATTTCAATATCTCATTATGAAATATATGATAAAATTCATAATTCATATAACCTGTAGCTGACTCAGAAGTACATGAGTAATATATTAATTTTAAATGGGAAGGAAAACAAGCTGAATACGCAGGAGTAGCAGGATATCAAAGAATTGAAAACAAATCGCCAGATGTATATGAACATTGTAGGTAAAAAAATATTTGGAAAAAATACAGATTCTGAATCGGAAGTGCGTGAATAATGTTCATTTTTAAAACGAAGAAGAAGAAATCCACATGAGTACGTATACATAAAGAAAATTGTTGTCGGCAATGTGAGTATTATATATGTATAAAGGTCTGGATCATAGTACAATTTAATATGACTGCACATCTTGCTAGCGCGTGCGCAAAACCTAAATAACCAAAAGCATTGGGAAATTCCAATTTTGGAAGTTCCAAAAGGCATCCTTTTCTAAAAATTATTACACCAGCCAGATTTGTGGGTTTTTTTTAAAAATCATTAAAATCACTAGACCAACAAAATTTTGAATACAGTTTGTACCGAAACGGCTAAGCTTTTGGGATAAAAAGGCATTTAAAACTACGACGTTAGACGCATTTACCTAAGGCACAATTTTATCGGGCAACAATCTTTGCACAATTAAATGGCCAAATATGTTGTTAGTTTTGTGTAATTTAAATGTCTGAGACAAAAAACATAGTTAATATCATTTATTACGCATTATTTGATACCATTTTAACAGTTTCAGACTGCATCTTGCTGCAAAACCTAGTCAATTACAAGAGAGAATCACAGTCTAAATTCTTTTTCAAAGATTTATTTACGCTGTTACTCCCCCCTTTGACTATGTCCAAGTTTACCAGATACTATTTGATTGTGCAGGGACTGTTTCCAGATACAATTATACCTTAGGTAAAGTTCTTCTAGCCTTGTGGCTTTTCAATATATGCAGCGTTTTATGTCTTGCAAAAAGTCTGTAATGTATTGTAGTTCACGTTGCATTCTAGCGATGTTATTAAGTTATTTTACAGCCTTTATTGCGTATGATGCAATGGTGCCCAATGAAAATTGCAGTTGGGTTTTTTCCCCCAAATTTGTGAAGATAATTTATATTGCGCGTGCAACCTACCTAGTAAGACAACTTAAGTGCATGCAAATTAGCTATTATTACCATTTACAGAACAAAAATGGCGAATTTGTGAATGTTGATCTTTTCAAATACGGTTTAGTGTATTTGGTGTTTGCTTTTGCTAAAATGAAACCTTGGTTCAGACCTGGTTTCAGAACATCAGACCATAGCTACATTATCAAAACTATATTGAGAAAAACATTTACATAAAGTAAAGAAACCTATATTTGCTGCATTTGTTGACTTCACCAAAGCATTTGATTCAGTTTGCAGGTCTGTCTTTATTACAAAATGGTAACTCTTGGTATTGGCTGTAACTTTTACCGCATCATGAAAAATATGTACCTGAATACAAAATTTGAAATTAAAAAATCACTCTCTATGACAAGAAAGCAATATGAACGAAGGAGTCAGACAAAGAGACAACCTAAGCCCTGTATTATTTAAGATATATGTAAATGATATAGAACGAATCTGTAATTCAAATAATTGTTCCCCAATAAATACATTCCCTAAATGTCACTCACTTGATGTACTCTGATGACCTATTAATCATACAGGAAAGCATTTCTGTACACCAATCATGCTTAAATGCTTTAGAGAAATATTGTGTGAGATGGAAGCTGACTGTAAACACAGACGAAATGAAAAAATAATTTTCAGTAAACCAAAACAAACAACAACAGAAAATACAGACGAAACAAACCGCATTTTTTCGTCGGAAAAGACACTATAGAGATGGTTGAAGAATTTAAATATCTGGGTGTTAACTAATATTTTAATGGAAGACTAAAATATGCTTCAGAAAATCTGTACAAAAAATCAATCCCTCAAGGCGTTTTTTTTTTTTTATTAAGATCAAAACTATAAAGTATTGATAGAATATCGCCTACATTATACATCAAACTGGTGTAACTGGCTTCACGTATTGAGCCTGTGTATGTTAGTCTTGCTTCCTGGACAGCTGCGATGTTGATGCTCTGCTTATGCAGCTCGTGGTCAATCAGTGTAGTCTTGCGGACATCCTCTGTCGCCTACAGGTCGTCGGTCATTCCAGGACACATAGTCCTGACGTTCCAGCTTCCAAGCCGAAACAGTGTGCTTTTCTTTTGTTGGGTACACTCTTGCCGTCTGCTTGTCAAAAAGAATCTCTGAGCCCATACACGCGATGAGGCAGGCAGATCGAGGCGGGCAAGTATCTTACTAGCTGCCCAGCTTTGTGGCGGGCGATAACTTACCAGTAGATGCCATGATCCCTCCCACCGTCTTCAGCAACCCGTGGAGCATATGCTCTATGCCCAATGAGCTGTACTTATAACTCGTAAAGTGCTGCCTCCCGTGTTCTGCCCTTACTGGTAAGAGCAAGGATGAAGAGTCCTCTCCATGGTTTACTGCATAGTCTGGGCAAAGGCATCGAACATCAAACTAACCCAACATCTGAGTTCCCATCTCGGTCTAGCAGGCTGAGTCCAGAGGAAAGGCAGGTGCCGACACTTCTGGAGCCGGCTTGGTTGCAGGAGGTGTGAAAAGTGTGCACCAGCCGCCTAATGGGATTCCACTCCATTTTTGTTTGTCCCTTAACCCATGGCTCCCCCGAATCTCACCCTCTGCAATGCATTAATACAGAAGAAATACAAGGCTTGCCACGCATCAACACACACAGCATGAACGACCATGCGAAATGCCTGCAGTTCTCAGAGACCAATGAGCAGTCTATGCGTCAAGAATGCCTTCAATGGATCCTGAAGAGGTCTGGAGCGCCCTGAGCTCAGTTATCTACGGATCAGCCGTCACCACATTTGGTACAAACAGGACTCAAAACAAAGACTGGTTCGAGACCCACTCAGACATAATGGTGCCAGTGATAGAGACAAAGCATGCGGCCTACCTAGAGCACAACCTAAATCCAACACCAAAAACACTTATGGATTTCAAGTCGGCAAAAATAAGACAGCCAGGGCACTGAGCCAACCTATGTCAGGAAGTACATACCGCATCAGACGCAGGAAAAAACTGCGCCATGAACAACGAAATCAAGAAGGCCATCGGCCCCACTACCACCAAAGTCGATCTCACCGACAGGAGCAAGCAGACGTCTCGCTGGGTGGAACACCACCTTGAGCTGTACTCACGGGAAATGGGCATCTCCCAGCTAGCACTTGTTACATTGCTAGAGTTATCCGTCATGGGTGAGCTCGACAAGGCGCCAACAGCGCTCGAGTTCAACCAAGCCATAGATCCTTAGCAAGCGGGAAGTCACCCGGAAAGGAGAGAATTCCAGCCGGAGTGCTCAAGTGTGTAAAGTCCAGTCTGCTGCCACATTTCTATGATCTCCTTCTTCTCTGTTGTAGGAAAGGATCTGTTCCACAGGAAATGCACGACGCCAGCATCATCACGCTCTACAAGAATAAAGGCAACCGCGGCGACTGCAACAACTACCACGGCATCTCACTCCTCAGCATTACAGGGAACGCCTTTGCAAGTGTGATCTTGAGGAGACTCCAACCACTTCCGGACCTAGTGCTTCTGGTAGCGCAGTGTGGCTTTAGAACAGGCAGATCAACAGTGGATATGATCGTCTCCAGACGCCAACTGCAAGAGAAATGCAGAAATCACTCTGTATTGCCGTTGTCGAGCTCACCAAGTCATTTAATACGGTCAACAGGGCGGGACTCTTCAAGATCTTCTGGAAGATCGGCTGCCCTCCAACATTCATAAGCCGTATCTCTTCATTTCATGATAACATGCGCGGCATGGTACAGTTTGAAGGCTCGAGTCCGACAGCCTCGAGATCAAGTGTGGAGTGAAACAGGACTGCGTTTTGGCACCAACACCTTTCGGTATCTTCTTCTCAGTACTCCTTAACAATGCATTAAACAAGGAAATAGAAGGCGTCTACTTGTACACGAGGTCCGACGACAAGTTGTACAACCTCGCCAGACTGTAAACCAAGATCATAATACAGCATCTCCTTGCGGGCTTGGGCTCTTCCGCGGGCTATTAGTTCGTTTTTTGCCACTTCATTGATTGCAACCGAAGTATATGCCTTGTGCGATGCGGCCCGTATTTCATTGTTCACAGTTGTATATTTGTTGACTTCATCGAGGATAAGCTTGAATTCTTCCTCAGAGATGGCGTTGTCGCATAGCTCCTTAGATATGGTGTTTGCGATTGTGTTGAGCTTTGTTTCGGCCAATACGAGGATTTCATAGTGCTTTTTTGCTTTCATGGATATTATCCGTAAGAAGGCTTCAGCCTCGCATATCCTTTTCAGGCGAAATTTTTGGGGGTTTGGAGTTTTGGATATAGCGACAGTATAATTCCTCTATAAGTAGAGTGATATGAAAGTTTTATTTATCTGGTTGGGCGAGTGGGTTAGCTCCCCTGCGGACACTCACCTTTAACCTCTCACCATTGTGTACTAGTAAGACGGCGTTGATGTCAAAGAAAATGCCCGTTTCCTTATTATCTTTAGACCCAGAAATGACACGGTCTTCAACACGCCCGCCAAAAGTCACAAGTACCGTGCCTTCTGTCTGCAGTTTCAGCGATTGTTTGTTTTTCTGCCCTAATACTGTACTGCGGCAAAGCGTGTCCTTTTCGAATGTAACTCTGTTTTTTTCTGGGGTTGGGGGTTTTGTTGGTGAGGCGAGTGATAGAGGACCGTACATACCCCCGAAGGAAAGGTTATTACCGAAGGCGTTTCGCCAAATACCACATTGTCATTATTGTAACAATCGAGCCGGTGATCTTCAAAGGCACTACTTTTGGCTGTTGTTCCAATAAAGAAATTGATGTTAACCCTGTTGCTCGCGGATTGGTTTAGGATGTTCTGAGTAACCCAAGTGCTCAACGTTCATCTGCTTTGCAACTTCGTTCCATCAAAATCGGAGCCGGTAATTGGCAGTCCCAAGGAGGCACAGACACTTTCGCACCAGTAGTTTGTATTCAGTGTCTGCGCTTGCGCTGGCCGTGCTAGCGCTGCCCGCCTCGCGGCCAAGAGTTTCAGCATCTGGGACGGCATTAAACGGGGCGATGGTCCAAAGGCGCTCGCAGCGCGCTGTTACTAAAGATGCCAGGACCGGGTAAACTCATTGTGTTTTAATACTTTTTTTCGCACTTGATGGTGCACTCCAGTATATTAACTGGCGAAAGTGTTTCGTCTAAAATGCGTATCGAGAGTTCCTGAATGCCGCCGTCACGCAGTTTACACCAACGAGGCATTCCATAGGAGACAGTACGCGACTTCCCATAGGACTCACCACTAACACGAATAACTCGTAGCAGGGTGCTTTGTTTCCATCAACAATGTTCCAGATGAGTTTGTTTCAGATGGGCATGAATCCACGGAATGTTGATAAACGTTGCAGCATTGGCAAGGACAGACTGCATTAAATAAATATGCGTATTTATGTTGTAATACCAATCGAGAATGGTGACGGGTACCATCCCCGATGAAGCTGAGCTCAGAGCAAATCTGTTGTTACCAAGCGGAGCTGAAAGGTTGTACAATCCTGGGATGAACACAAATTATGGGAGCCCTACACGGGTATCAGGACAAGTACGTATCGTCTGGTTTTAGAGCCACTGGGTCAACTAGAGGATTAGTCAATACAAGATACGATGTTTGCACTCGTGCGAGAATTGTATTACCACAGTCATTATACTTTAATAGTGACGCAAAATATAGTGTTGATGATGTTTTTAACTACCTGATAGTTCGAGAGCAGAGGTACGAGAACTATTAATTAATCAAGAAGTATTAGTGAATGAGAACGCTTCATTCGAGGCAAGATTTATCGACATAACCGATAATTATCCACTATCTGATACATGGTCTGAGGATTTAAAGAACAAGTGTTATAGCAACCCCATGCAGTTTTGGCAAAATCACCTAAACTTTACAATCTGGTGCGCTACCGCAGACTGCAGCGTCAGTACTGACAACCATATATGGATATGGCCCGACTTGCCAAAAATGATGAGCAGCTTTTACCGATTTAATATTTACTTACAGGTTAGAAAGATTCTCAACCAGATGCGGTGCCCTCTTCCGTCTTATCCAAGCTGGAATCCATTTGACAATGCTATTGACATGGTTGCCTATGAAAAGTTTTGTGAAGAGTTTAATGTGGATATAAACAACAGCTTCCCCACAATAGACTTGAAGCCCACGAAAAAATATTTCCAGACACAGTCGGTTTTACACCTGAAGTTATAATACAATACGAACTGAGATTTGACCACTATTCGTAGGGGCCAAGTGGAGTAAATGGATGGGCAAGATTGATATTGAATGGGTCGGCAGGTTTTACACATACTGCGTAGAGCTGCTTAAATAAGCATTTGGGCATAACCCTCTTTAAATGCAAAGACGAAGACTCATTTAGGGACACGCTAGGAGAAAACAATATCATTTAAGCCGAACATCGAGCAGAGGCCTATGAGTTTCACAGAAAGGAAAGTGTTGGTAAGCTACTTCTGCGCACAGACCCACTAATGTCCAACCAGTTTATCGTCCTGGCTCCGCACTCGCTCTTGAGCTGCTTGCTCGCGGAATGCAGGTAATGTGGTGGATTCATATTTTGTACGCCACCAGCCATACTGTAACACTTGGAACCTTAACTTATTTTCTCTAGAATCTACTTAGAGTCGGGTATTCCAAGATTGTCAAATGCTCGTTAAAAATGTAACCGGCCAAACTCAACTTCAAAGATGATTTGCAGAAAAACAGATGACGCCCCAGACGTTGGCAATGAGCCCAGGCCTAGGCTTTCTGACTTTTACATGCCCTTGCCGTCGCCAAAATACGAAAATACGAAATGATTCATGTCGCGGGGGGGGGGGAGGGTGCGGTCGCTGCTACCTAGCAAATGCAGGCAATTTTTTGCACTGTCAAGTCTGAACGTGAGCTGTTCGTTTGAAACGACAAAGCACGGCAAATTGCTACACGTTTTAAACCACAAAAACATAATTGATACTAATCTAGCGGCAGTATACTACAGTCCGTAATGTTACTGGAAGGGCATGGCAGAGATCAAAAAGCTGACCGAAGCCCCTAAAGTCTCACAAGATGTTGCCAGGGCATGACTGAAGAAGCAGGCTATTTGGCAGATTTACCTGCCAGCACTACCCTTGGCCACAAATGAGGCTTCCAAAGTCGCCTACTCTTTGTCACATTTATACACGCGGGGGCCGCTAAAATATCCCAATCTGCTGCAGGTTGAACCCGGCCGGAAGTTTATGGGCACAGTGTCGCAACTCTTGGCTAAGCACAGCGTGCATGTAAGAGGGGTGAGGCCAGCATTCACCGTGCGAAAGGCATTGTAGAGAGTTCAAACGTACTCTGACTAAGTGGCTCTTTGGAGATGTTCCTTTCCGACAGCGAAACTGCAAAACGTAGCACTAAGTGGGTTCGGTGGCTACCTGTCGTTGTGGTAGCCCTAAACAGTGAGGTAATGCGGCTCTCAAGTAAGAAACCTGTTGATGCCATTTGTGCTATGTCTGCGCGGTCAGCAACTTCAGCAGAGTCTGTGACACGATCGGTCGGTCTGGAAGAGCACCGCCTGGCCTCAAATACTCTGGTGAGGTACCTATACGCGCCAGGAGAGCTGGAAAGTGGGCAACGCCGTACCATCGACCCTGTGTGGTCGCTCAAGGTGTTTAGTCTGACTGAAAAGTTTGACATCCCAGGACAGCCATCTATATACCATCTTTCAGGTAGTGGTTCTCGGTGTAGAAGCTTCGTTTGCGAGAAACTTCAGATTGTGCTTACTGGTACTCAGATACCATCTAAGGACATTCTTATCCATTGTCCAGGCCGAAGAGCTCGCTGAGGCACTCCTCAGCCCGTGAGTATTGTTCTTGTGCGATGCAGTGGTGGCCATATGCCCGCGTCGTAATACCGTTCGGCGCAATCCAACCGGCTGACAGTCGTTCAAATTGCCCCTTTCTCCCCGGGCTGACCCTCCTTCCCGGGACTGGGGCAGAATACTCATTTTACATCTACTCTGCGATATGGCAGCGAAACATGGACTACCTAAAGCTGCCAAGAGAAGAAACTCAATAGCTTCCATCTCCTCTGCATGCGACGCATCCTTGGTATTATATAGAAGGACAAGGTCACCAACGCTGACGTCCTTGCTCGGGTCAATCTTCCAAGCGAGGGCCCCGAGTGGCCGAATGGCCTAAGGCGCTTGCCTTTACAGATCACTGACATCTCACCTCTGTCCTCGTGGGTTCGAGTCTCGGCTCGTCCAACGTGGGTATGTGAAAAAGCTTTGTTAGTATTTTCCCGTGGGTCGGAGGTTCTTCCCGGGATTTTCCAGGGTTCTTCCTTCACCAAATATACTGGCCGCCATGTATAGACTATCATGTGCTGAAAAATGGCGTTAAACCTACAAAACCAAAAGCAACCACAATCTACCAGCATCCTTGCACTCCTCAAACAGAGATAGATGCGCTGGTTCTGACACATGCATAGAATGCAAGATGGATGCATTCCAAAGAACATGCCTTACAGCGAAGTAGCCAATGCAAAGCGACCAGCAGGACGCCCAAACTTCCGCTATAAAGATGCCTCCCAGTCTGATGTGAAAGATTTCAATATCACCATTGACGAATGTGAGACACTGGCATTCAGCAGAGACAAATGGCGCCGCAAGCTCCTGGTTGGAGCGCATCACCATGACGAACAATGTGGCTGGACCAACTAAATAGCAAGCGCCAACGCAGAAAGCAGTGCGCCACCTGTGTTATACCTACCATCAAACACAGTTCTATCACTTCCGGCAGACCCTGTCGTTCCAGGATAGGAATCTTTAGCCACCAGAGTAAATGCAGCAAAAAACTAACAAGTCATCACCAAAAGCTACTACATATTCATCGTCTTACGCAGACGAACGGATGCCAGCAAATTATAAAAAATTATTTGATGCAATTATCCGACCTATTACCACTTATTGCTCCGAACTCTGAATCTGTGATTCTATTATTACCAAAGAAAATATATACGCCTGTCCTTTTGAGAAACTGCACAATAAATTCTGCAAACTTACTCTCAAAGCGCACTATCAAGCTTCGGACGAAGCTTCTCTTTGCGAACTAGGAAGACTTCCAATACTTACCGGTAACTTAAGTGGCGTAGCGAGGAGGGGGTGCGAAGGGGGTGGTAGCCCCGGGCGGCACTTTCTAGGGGGCGGCAATTTGGTAAGAGTACCGTATATATCATAAATAATACCAATGGAGTGGGGGCGTAATTTTGGTAGTTGGCCCTGGGCGGCACTTTGCCTCGCTACGCCACTGCTTAACTTTATAGCTTAACACACATTTAAGTACTTCGATTATATCTCATGTTTTAACATGTTATAAACATTCATACTCTGATGGTCACAAGACATGGTTCCATAACAGCGAATAATATAAGTAACAAATTTAATATCGATGTTCAAATATGTGACACTAACACGGTTAAGTAATGTTGACAAGAAAAATCTGAAACTTCTGTAACTATACCGTTAGTCCATATGGCAAATTCAGAAGACTGTAAACAACAATTTTATTCCAACATATATAAGAAATTTTAGTTACAATAATACCTTGACTACGGACTACCCAAATACAAATGAATTTAACAGCCTTGAGAATCAGTGCACACACACTACATGTAGAGAGAGGACGTTACCCACGACCAAAGACACAAAGGGACGATAGCATATGTAGACACTGTAATATTCTTGAAGATGAAAAACACATTCTTTTATATTGTTCAGAAATAAAGAAATAAAATTTATTTTTAAAAATTTTAATATATGCAAGTAAGGAGTAATGTCTTGGAATCACAGTCATCTCGCACCCTGCTATCTCGCACCCGCCAAGTCGCACACAAATAAAGTTATGTCGCACCCAAATATATAGTCAAGTCGCACCCATTTGTATTATATCATAAATGAAATGACTGTTACCATGTAATATGTTTTCCATTGCATTAGCCTTTATTAGTATACTTTATTAGCGGCCCTGGTCAATACCACGATAGTATGGGCCCCTTCCATTTCCATTCTGAATCGTACACCACCTTTGGTATTCGAAAGCATTTACCTGGGCCAATTAATATCTAGCTGAGGATAATTTAATCCCTTTATACCTTACTAAATTTCAAATCAAGCCTTGTTCCATCTGGGCAAATTTTTGAATTTGGAAAAATAAAATTGTTAATGGCGAGCGCAATGTTAAAGAAATACTATTCATAGTACAAGCACAGCCTATTACACGTCGTAAGGTGCTTGGTTCGGCTTCCGTGGTCGGCTTGCTTTGTAATAAATTAATCTTTGTATTTGTTGAAACAATGTGTTTATTACTCTCTACCAGGTGTGTTTATTCACCACCCAAGCTTCTATTGTTTGCCACCTGTCATCGTGATAATTGATGTATGCATGGCAAATAGCAGGATAGAATATCATACACGGCATTAATTGTCTTTGAGAATACTTTTTGTAACCCATCCTAGCGAAAGAATTGACATTTCCCTCACAGTGAATGTATTTCCTAATAATGATTTTTATTTGCGAAATAGTGTTATATTGTTAACCTGGATATAATACACTCATGGTTATTTTTCACCATACACTATGTTGTGCGTGCTGGTGCCTTCAAGCAATCGTTTTTTCTTTAATTCTCTATCGCTCTCTTTCAGTTTGATAACATATTCTAATAAAGTAAATAATATCTTAATTGAGGATGACTTTGGTATTGGTTTATACTGGGTGCGACATGACTTAAGCATTGGGTGCGACATAACTTTATTAGTGTGCGGCTTGACCTGGGTGCGTCTTGACCAGGGCGCGACATGACCCGTTACCAATGTCTTGTAACCTGGAAAATGAAAAAGTGATCATAATTAAACTTAAACCTCATAACACAGATGTAGCAATTGCAATATGTGACTTTATTAATGAAAACATGTCAAAATTACTTTAACTTCTATCGATGTACAATAATACAAAGGTTGTCATTCTTATCCAATGTATGTATATATGAAAGAATACTTCTTGTTTGTTTTGTTGTCTTTTGTTGTTGTTGTTTTCTTCTTTGTGGAAAACACAGTCCAATGTTTACTTCCAATAAATGATAACGTGTTGTACGCTCATGGAGATTAATGAAGTATACTGACTTTAATTATCTGTCAAAATCGGGTTGCGTATACCGGTAAATACCGAGTATTTCACCACATCGAATGAGGCTGGCATCGTAACGGAGGCAACAAATAAGGACTCTTGACGCCACGAAAAGTTGGCCTATTCCCCGATGAATTGTTTTAGGAGAGACAAATTTGCCATAGACACCGACATTTAAATGACAGGGTGCCCCCTAACCCTTGACCTTGTATACATTCCATCATGGCGACAGTTGTCAGCGAAAGAAATTATTCATTTTGCCGAAGAGGACAATTGTTTTAGTTTATATGGTGTGTTTACAATTATTAGATTACTAGTACCATATATTAATTACCCATGGATTTTCAACTATGTTCCATAAAAGGCGAAACGGCTATACAAAGTATGCGTCATTTTGTGGGTGCTCCATGACTCGTCTGCCCCCGTAACAGGAATTTGGGCCATAACGGAATGGATTGGTAGAGGAGGATAGGGTATGGGGCGCTGTATGTGTTATATATTTATGTCATAACGGGAGAGATTGGTAGTGGCGAGTAGGGTAAGGGGGCTGTATGTGTTATACCGGAACGTATAACACATAGAACCCCATACCCAACTTTCCATTTACCTATCCCTCGCGTTATACGTATGGTCCAAATCCCTGTGTTTACTTGTCTGCGAAGAGAAATTTTAATGGAAATGTTGTTTTATTGTGTTTTACAAGTGAGTAATAATGCTAATAATAATAATCTTTGTTTAACTTGGCTTTTCTGCATTTAGCGTTAGCTATTATCAGCTATTTTTGTCACAAACAACATTTATAACAAGCTGAGCTGAGGCAAAGTACTTTGCTCAAGGTAGTCCGAGTTTCCTCTGACCCTTCACACCCCAACATTTATGTTGGGGTGTGAAGGGTCAGAGGAAACTCGGACTATGCTCAAGGGTACTTAAAATAGCACGTTGGTACTAACGTTCAAACTTGTGACCAAAAGGCTACAAGTATGAGTAGGTCACTCTGCCGACTGAACTATCCATTCTTCGTATGGAGCTATCCTGTGCCTCATGAGCTATCATATTCCTCACTGAGCTATCCTGTTCTTCCTAAAGTCTATCAATCAGAATTATATCTTATATATTGGGGAGTTTTTACATTTGGGTAATTTTAAGTGATTCCTTATTATACTGATGTGCAAACTTGGTCTTTGTCCTTAAAGTTTAGGACCTTTTTTTGCAGTCCTGGCCATATTATACACTTACATAATGTAGTAAAGGTATTATTGAAGGTCTTTTCTTCAACAAGTTTCAGCAAGCTCATGGTAACTAATTAACTATACTGACTTGAATTTTCTGTCAAAATTGTGGTGTATATGCCAGTAAAGACCAAGCCATTCACCGTATTGTATGAGACTGTCCTCATAAAGGAGACAACAAACTATAGCTCTTGATATCATGAACAACTCCTCTATAATCAACCAGTAATTTTATATCTTTGCGATGGAAACTTACTTGTTTTACAGCCATATGTTCATGAACATTTTCAGCAATCTTGTTATTAAAATGTAAAGATTGCAAATGCAGCTTTTTGTTTTTGTCGAGCCCACATTAGTGGGAAGCAGCACATATCAGTCACTTTTCAATTGTCAATGTCACTGTCAACAGTTTGCTAAGGTTTGGGTTACAGCTTTTTTTCAGCGATTCTTTGATCGTTCCCAGGCCCTGTTTTTTTGTTTCTTCCCATTATTCAGCACAGCTCTCAGTTATTTTCAGAATATTTATGCAAAGCCAATGCAATTCAGATACACTGTCAAACTGAAGTAGCTTTTGGTTAATTATGAGAAGGTTGGCTTTTGGATGTCCAATGCAATTTAGAATTACCATCACCTAATTTGGTGAATGAAGGACCAGCAGAAAAAAGAAGGTATTATAATTCATGCATTTATTAATCAATTTTAAGTCTTACATTCATGCATTCTAGGTAAATATGCATATAGAAGAACACACTGTAAAGAACTGAAGTGAGAAATGGTTAGCTAAGATTTGGATGAAATTCATCAGGTACGACTCTAGGATGGTTACCCATGTGAAACTCCAGTATTATCGGCACAAATATGGGCTGGTTTTTATGACTGGACTTCTTGGATGCCGCTGGCACAGATATAAGCAGTCCACTAGAGCCAACAGGAAGGTAAATACATTTTATAAAGGCTTGATATAAAGTTTTTTTTTTTTTTTAAATTTACTTACATTCGGTCAAATGTGCTATATTTATACATGTAGTAAACACCTTCACATCTGAATAGAGGTGGTTTGATATCATCGATACATTGATAAATCATAGTATTTTTTATCAGTCAGAATTGTATCACAATAGAGACTGAAACATTCAATACAGAAGGATAATATAATGAAACATGAACAAAATGGTATAAACTGTCCAGATATTAACATCTTCTTGTCTTTCTCTCAGATTGAATGAAGTAAACAATAAAACCATATGAACCATGTATAAAATCTCTCTTTATACCTACTGTATATAAGTAAGTGCCACACACACTCTATTTAAACTCCACTTGACAAAGAATTTGAGTCTATCATGAGATGGCAGTTTATTATTCACGTTGAGATTAGAAAGTATTATGCAGTTAATACCATATGTACATTTTTATTCGTTCAGGTAAATAGCTTTTTCCAATAGATTTATTATTAATATGTGTCCCCAAAATTAGCTTAATAAAAGGGTTTTCAATCAGAACAATGTTCAGTGATCATCTAAAGAAAATAAAAAAAATACTCTGTTTTGGTTTGTTCTGCCTATCATACAATAGATTTATGCAATGAAACATAGACCCACTTATATATTTTACGTTCTATTTATGTATGCAGTGCTATAGTGATACTTATCCATGGTCCTCGCTGGACTCAGATTTTTGGGAGAAACGATTATTCTACCTCTCCATTTATTCTTTCACATCCTGTGATATATAATGCCTAAAGTATGTGGCCACTGATAACTGTCATGTGTACATGTGTTCTGTTGCCGCTTGACTGCATATTGGGCTAAGGAACTAAATTATCAGACATTCAAAACACTTCAGACAAAATAAATCTGGTATGATTAACTAGCAGTGTTTTGAACTGCCTTGTTATATTGTGTTTACTCAACCCAGATACTCATGAGCAGATCACCCTTTGATTTCAATCTAGTGAGCCAGTGCAATTAAATTAGTTAAAGGCACTTTACCAACATTAGTCTTGGTTTCCTTTATGAACTGATTAAATGACAGTAATGATTCATTCATTTTTAATTGATTATACAGAGGATCAACTGCCACCAGTGATATTCCATTTGAAGCGAAGTGATTATGCTAATTAATAATAATAATAATAATAATAACTTTATTTAGAGAAGGTAACTCAATTAGTTACAGAAGTAATCTACCTTGAGGCCTTCTGTTATGTACAATATATACAGTATATACAGCACAATGTGATAAATTTGGCTTGACACTGAAGAATTGAGTTATTCTGAAAATCAAAGTTTCAAGTCCATTACATATGAACAAGCATCAGTGAGCACATAAACATATATAAAATATCATACTATATTGAAAAATTCATCTGTGAAAAAGATGTATAAGCAGAGAAAAGCAGGAGGTATTTATTATTACTAGAACTGTTTGATTGTCTTAAGATTTCATCCATTTGAGACATTAATTATGAAAAGAAGAAATACTAGGAGCCTGCCTTATGATACTGGGAATGTTGTTCCATACCAGTGGATCACTATATTGAAAGCTCTTTTTAAACAATTCCTTCTTCGCCCTTGGTATAATGTAATTTTTACTTCTAACAGACCTTAAATTTGGAGTACCATCAGCATCTCTTTCGTGAAAGATATTGCTTACTAGGTAGACTGGAATGGCTTTTCTGGACACTTTATACATAAGTTTGGCCTTTCTAAGAAATATTCTTTCATGTATTGGTAAAATATTTTATATTATACATTGCATCCTTAAAATTGTCTATACATTGATCTAGATTTATATGGCATGCCCTCTTTTGGAGTCCTAAAAGTTTTGTTATGTTTGAATTAGAGGCATTGCAACAAATTACATTACAGTAGTTCAGATATGACTGAATATAACTTTTATAAAAGATAACCCTATACTGAAAAGGATTGAATGTTCGATGTTCCTAAGTAGCCAAATATAAGAATTAATCTTTTTTGAAACATATTTAATGTGAATAGACTAAGTTGCATTGTTATCTACAAATACACCAAGAATTTTATCATGAGAGGACATATTAAGGTTCACATTGTCAAATAGAACTTGGAGTTTGTTGCTATCTAGCTTTGCTTGTTTTGTTCTGTTGTAATTAGTATGGCTTTTGTGTAATGAGCTTGCTGTGTTTATATTTAAATGACAAGAGATATGTTATGACCACTTTTGAAGTAGTTGTCGAGCGAGTTGATCTTTACTATGTGGATAAAATGAGGTTAATACAAAAATTTCACAAGGAAGGTAATAACAAAGATTCAGAGAAGAAACAGTCATGTGAAAATCGAGGGATAAAATGTAAGGTTGCCACTGAGTCAAAGGTAACTGTTTCACCAAAGAGACACAAGCCAGACTCTTTGGCAGCAAAACATGTCAAATATCACACAACTAAGAGACAGAGAAATTTTCAGACACATTGGGTTGATACTTATCCATGGCTTAAATTGATTGAAGGAAAGATGTTTTGCAGTTATTGCAAATAATATCCCAGACTGGCACAGGTTAGAAATTAAACATTAGTTTATTTGTCAGTGGAACTGACAAAATCAGGATTGAACCAGTCAAGTTTCATGACAGTTCTAGACCTCATGAGGCAAAGTATATGCATGATACTAGCCAGCATTTACAGGAAAGCGCTGAAGTTAAAGTTGCTTACACTCCATTAGGAAAAATCATTTTAGAACTAAATGAAAAAAATTGGAAAAAAAGGAGAGCTCTCTTTAACACAGTCTACTCCCTACCCCATTATTGAAAGCATTCTCTGATATGGAAATGCTGTGTTTCCTCCAGGAGAAGAATGGTGTTAATTACCAAAACATACTCAGGACATTAGACTTTGTTTTGTGATCAAATCATGAGAGAAAAAGTTAGGGAAAGTCTGAATTCCAGTAAATTTCTTTCTGTTCTTGCTGATTCAGATGTTACCATATCAGTGTAAGAAATAGTGTATATAAGATACCATGACAATGGAAAACAGAAAAATTGAGCCCTTTGATGAAACAAATATATTGTACCTTATTTTTTGTTCTTCTTTCTATGGATTAAAGTGCATACATCTCGCATACATCTCATCAAATCTAGGCAACTGGGGGAAATTTTGGGACAAGTGTAAAGGTAGGTAGTGACAAGTAGATAAAAAAAATTGGATCAACCCTGTAAATAATCATTAAATTGACACAAAAGTTGATCAAAAACATAAAATACTCTGTGGAAACTGTTTCACATTGCTCTTTGACAAAATTGGATATTGTACTTTGAATACCAAAGTGTTAAATGGGGAGAAAGGTGGGGGGAGGGGGACATGAGCTTGAGAAAAGGTTTCTTTCTTCTCTACATATTTTTGTGAAATGACAGGCACTGAGGTGACTAATTTGCCTGAATCACTCCCAAGCATGGATCCTAATATTGTGTCAAAGACAATTACCATAATATGTATCATGATATAATATGGTTGGCGATACTTAGTAATACTTCTGGGATAGTCTTAAGGCATTGTTTCCGTTCTCATTCCAAGGATGTTGCTACTGGTAATTTTGGTGGCAGTTTTTACTTTAATGTAAACAATGTTTTTTTTCTTCAGGAAAATGCATCTTTTACTCTAACATATCAAGTAGGGATTCAGTAGAAAGCTGAAAGCTAATTAAACACTGTCTCCCCTTGTAGGAATTTTAATTATAATAAATAAATGTAAGTCTACTGACTTGATATGGACAGGTTACCAACATGTATATACATAATCTGTTAAAGTGTCTGTGATTTATAAAGATAGAAATATAAATAGAAAGAAAATGCAGTGAGGTTGTGATTCTAATATACTAATTTGAAAACTTTAAAGATAATTTAATGAAAGTTTGCATGGCAAGAATATATCTTTAATTTCATCCGGATGTATTGAGTTGCTGAATAAAAATGCTTATTATTTCATCATATTAGTTTTCTATATGAATATGCATTACTCTACCATACACTATAAATATCTGTGTTGCATTTCTTCGCATTACTGCGGTAATGTGATACTAATGTGACTAGTTCTTACTCATTTATTTTTACAATTGCCACATATTCATTTAAATATAAGAACGTTTGGATGTATAGAAATTCAAATAACATTGTTTGTTTTAATTTGTTACACAGTTGTAACAAAACAATACATCTTTATCGTTAATTTGGTCATTTTCAAGTCAATGTTTGAATTTGGGATCATAAGTCCATTTTCTTCTGAATTCTTGCAATTTTTTGTACTTACATTTTTTAAACTTTACCTTTAATTGGCAGCATATATCCATTATTTTGCAGATGTGCCATTAAACCCTAATACATACCTAGATATGTATCTAATATATCAGGGTTTGTTACTAGGATGTACAATTGTAATCTTCATAAAAATTTATGTTTTAAAAAAATAGCTAAATATTCAATTGAATGCATGAAAATTGCACATATTTGGAAACCCTACCTTTCATTACTTCAATAAATCCCACCCCACTCCTTTTAGAAAATTCCTTTTTTTTTCAAATGGGGAAGGGGTCTTTCTTTAATTTTAAGTTGCAGAATAGACGCTGAACTGTTTAGTTTATTGTCCAACAGCAGTTGTGTTATGGGCTTCTGAAAGTTTTTTTTTTATGATGATGAGACAGCTTTAAATTGTTTAATACAGAATAGATTAGGATGCAGAGTCTAAAACTGTACTCTTAACTTCCATGTTTTTGAAGTTAGAGTACAGTTGAGCTCCACCCCTTCAAGTTATCCAATACAATGCAAGAGTACTTTCACCATGACAAGTTCAAAGTTCAGCTACATTAGGTACATGTGTAAAAAAAAAAGACAAAGTCAGCTTCCCTAGCGACATGCTTGAGATTGACAACAAGATGGCAAATAGGCAAAAGTAATGGGTAATTAACGCATGCTAAATGTTAAGCGATGTTGAACTTCAGCGCTTGTAAATGGTAGCAAATACTCAAATATTCATTCTCAAGATGAAATTCTACATCATGCTCAGCCCAGGGAAAAGTAGGTAGTAAAGTTGTACTCAACCCAACCAATTTTTACCCAGTCAGGACGAGAGGACGAGTGTTTTTTTTTGAGCCCTGGAGTGAAGAAAAAGAATTGTAATAAGCAGTTTGGACTTATAAAAGGAACACATGTCACTGCATTTACATTGAATCATGTGCTCAGAACATTTTTCAAAAATATTCAGCTATGAATAGCTAATTTAATAAGAAAGCTTCTGTATCCATGCGCAACTAATATTCCGCAACATTAGCTTCCAGTTATCACTAGCACAATTAGCCTATCAATAACTTCTGCAAACACTAAACAACCAATGAAACCAATCTTTTGAGTGCACTCTGTCCCTAGCAACCAGCCAAATTTGGCTTGCTAACCATAACCTTGCATTATTACCTTGTTAAATAAATTCTTCATTCCTGCAAGTGCACATCATTGAGTATGAATAATTGGCTTCATTCATGTTTGATTAGGGTATAAAATGACCACTTATCAAAGGAAAACCTTATTGATCGTTTGTTAGCACAAAATTTATCATGCCAAAATATTGTTGCTGTGGGCTGTGTAACACACTGCTTCAGGGAGATTCTTTCATTATTCTGGGGTATTTCCAAAATATAAAAATATTAAAAAATGACATTTGTTATCGACTTTAGGGAGATTTACAGTTACTATTACATTTTTTACCAAATGTTTAGGGGGAGGGGATGTCTGAGTCTGAGAGTTTCCCTGATAATTAGTGAAATTTTGCATGCACACAGCAATCATTTGTGTATATGAAGGTTAAGTACTTTTGGTTCCAATAGTCAGGGAGCAGGGTCTATTCTAGGATGTGCAGTTGCTGGATTCACACAGATTTCTTAAAAGTCACACTGAAAACTGAACTGAGATGTGAGTGGTCTGTTAAGGCGAGCACTGTAGACCACTCACCCACCCAGCCCCCCCACCCTCTTTTCAAATGTAGTGGGACATTTCTTTCTTTGATTTTCAGTTCTAGAATAGACCCTGTCTGGGAGTATAGTATGACGGGTGTAGTCACTCAACACTGTTGTGAAATGAACATTGCCTAGGACTCCATCCCACCCTTTGGTTTTGACCAGAATTTTCTTCTCCAAGGGTATCAGTTCACCCAGCCTATGAAAATTAGCAATTTAGAATAAATGTTCCATGCAAAGATGTTAGTTTTGTTTTAATGATTTAATGCTTTTTACCCAGCTTGAGAAAGACCCCGATGCTGAGAAATTTGGACAAAGTGAAGAAATCATACAGATATTTTTTTCCTGAAAGTAGACCATTTTTACACCGTCTTAATTATAAATATATCTATTACTCTGAAATAAAAATATTCATTAAATGCAGTCTTCTTTCTTGTCCAGTTCACATAATACTAAATTAGACCCTGTGGAGTCTGTAAAGGTAAAGTCTGGTCAATAAATAATGTCCTTTTGCTGTCAAAATACAGGGAGTCATTGTTATTTGGTACAAGTATAAAGCAGAGACTAATTCCTGCATAATGTTTCCCAGCATAAGTACATATTTTACATATTTGACCATTTTTCTTCTGAGAGATTGCCAAACACAAGTCAATCTGTACTTTTTTTAACCATTGACTTTTCACAATTATTTAGCGAAGATTTTAAGTTTGAAGCAAAGCTAAGCTTATCCTTTGTAAATAAATAAACAGATGTACCATATATACTTGCTTATAAGCTTAGTCCAAATCCAAACTGCACAGACTCAGATCTGCCATCACATAATGCACCGGCAGATATGGGTCTATGCAGTTTGTTAGTAGTAATCAGTAGAACAAATGACACAGACCCTGATCTGCTGGCACATTATGTGACAGCAGATCAGGGTCTGTGTTGTTTGCAGTTGGGCTCAACTTATAGGCAAGTATAGATGGTCATAGTATCTGTGTATATTCTTACTCCTTCATCTACTCAAATTAAACCCAAATAAGGGAGTGGTTGCACTATTGTACTTCTGTTTTAAAAGGTATACCTGTGGTAGAGATTTAAATAAGGCTCATATTGCAGAAGTATTCATGACAACAAAGTAAAACTATCTTTTTATTATACAGCTTATGAGAATGGTTCCATTCCCACTTGAAATGAAGATGTTCATCCCTTCAAAAGCTATTTCCTTTTTAATGTAAAAAAATATTTTCCTGTACTGTTTTAAAAACAACATACAATATATGTTTATTTTTGCATATTGCACATCCAACACAGTCTTGTTATTATGATAAATTTTATGACAAAACATTTTTAAAATATTTGGTACCTTTTTAACCACTATACATACTTTCAGTGTATTTATTTACTTTATATACTCGCATGTAAGTCAAGTCCAACTGCAAACTGCAGAGACCAAAATCTGCTGTCACATAATGCGCTGGCAGATCTGGGTCTATTCAGTTTGTTTTGGAGTAATCAGTAGAACAAACAACATAGACCCTGATCTGCTGGCACATTATGCGATGGCAGATCAGGTCTATGTTATTTGCAGTAATTTTTTTGCAAATTTTGTCGGCTAGTGTAGTGTTTCTGGGTACTTTACTTCATTTGCCTTGTCATGATATAACCTTTCACGTGTTGATGTGGTGTCAAACATTAAACCAAACCAGACCAAGCTTATTTTATCTTAGTATCTTAGTATGACTTTTTAACAATGGCAAATTTTAGTTGGTTGACCATTTAGTCATAAAATTGTCTGCTACTGACTTTACTGAAAAGGGTTACTGTATATACTCATAAGTCCAGTCCAATTGCAAACAACATAGACCCAGTTCTGCCATCACATAATGCACCGCCAGATCAGGGTCTATGTTGTTTGTTCTACTGATTACTCTTAACAAATTGCATACTCAGATCTGCCGGCACATTATGCAACAGCAGATCTCGGTCTGTGCAGTTTGCAGTTGGACTCGACTTATAAACATGTATATATGGTAAGGTGAAGGCGTTGTAAATCCTATTATAAATGGCTTTATCAGCCTTGTACATAAATGATGTCATAGCTGGTTGGCAAAAGCCCAAGGAGATGGTAAACCACTAAAAATCATTGAAATGTCAGAGTTGAGTTGAAATGTTTTTATCTGCACTATTGGATTTTAAAATTAGAAGCATTAATATTTACATCTATTCCAACACCAAATTAATTTGTAGGGTTACACAAAAGGTGATTCTCTATCACTCAGCATTATTTTGTTGTTGATCCCATATTTGTGGAATAGGGAGACATAATGGTTACTTTTCAAATAAATGATATATAAATTGCCAAGAGTTCCCTTTCCACCCGTATTCTTTTGTAAGCTACAAATTGAGCATACCACCACTCCATCCACCTGGACACTATAGCTAAGAACTGATCAATCACATGTCAGCAGAGATTGTCGATAAGAGTTAATTAACTGTACAAGCCTTAGACTTGGGCAACTGACAGTGTTTCAGTTAAGTTGATCCTTAAATTATAATATTCTATACTAGTTAATATATACAAGTTATCAATACACAACTTGATCTGGGTGCTTGAATCACATCGAGTTTGATAGTGGAAGGATATTGAATCTCGCAAGACACGAAGGGTCGAGTGTAATCCAGTGTCCTTCTGCTGTCAAACAAAACTGCGATACATAATTACCCAGAACAAGTAACTATACTGATGATTAGTTTAATGTATAGCCTAAACAAATATTTCATGATAAAATCTTTTTATGTTCTTCTTGTTCTTTCATTTTGATTCCATCCATCTGTTCACATTGTTCATTGCATCTAAATGTAGCATAACAGTAGTAATCCCTTCACACAACCGTTGTTAGAGACCTACCATTTAATTTGGGATGGCAGGCCTGGGATTTTCTTTCGAGATGGGATAAAGTTTTTTCTTTTACATCAAAATGTTAAATTTATTTTACTAATATTATAGATATAATAGGTTCTCTTTTCTATAAATCAGAGGAAGAATATTTTTTTCACGTTATTTGAGAGCAGGAAATTTTGTTTTAAAAAAAACAGCTCCTCACCCCCCACTGAAAATTCAGTAGTCGAACCCTTAGGTGACATCAGCCTTGACAGCAAGGAATATCAATCTGCATCAGATGTGCATCTGACACAAGGTTTTAGATCAGTCTCAGGAAAAGTAGTCTTTATCATGATTTGTTGATGGGTGTATAATCTAGCTCAAAACTATTTGTAACATGAGGAAAAAGAAAAGGATGTCAGAATTATTTCCATTGAAATTATTAAAGTGACAATATACCAGATGATAACTATCCCTTACCAATAACTTTAGATTTCATTGCAGCAATAGGAAAAGTGCAATACCTCATTGTATAGTGTACAATGAAAATGGTACTACACATGGTTGTCAATAATGCCCAAGAAAAGGCCAAGAGGTTACTGGGGAGTTGCTTTAGGGAAGTTATTCAGAAGTTGTCTTTTGTGGCAGAGATAGCAATGTAGTTGCCAATTATAGTGCTTTAAGGTTTTGTTTAATTCATGTATTGCATTTGCCTCTGTTTCCTTAACCTCTTCACAGATCGTGTTCATATTCGGGATGTCTCATTACAGAGCTGATACAATTTATTCTGTGACACACAGTCGGTTATTATATGCAATTGTTCCCTAAGGCCATCAACAAACTATAACAAAACATGATTCCATACATTGAGTATAACAAGCACATAGTACATGTATATATGATATGCATGTACAGAATAACAGAAGTGCATACATTTCAATATTTACAAGTAAAACTGACTTTCTGGATGATGGTTGTACATTTTTGTTTTGAAAGCATTTAGATTTGTTTCTGATCTAATGGGTTTTTTGTTAGTTCATTCCAAAAAAACAGCAGAGCTCAAGTAAGCAAATTATTTTTTAGGTCTTTGTTTTGGCAATGGTGTTCTGCAATGATTATTCTTGATTGATCTAAGTTTAGGTCCTTGTTATTGTTCTTCTGACTAAAATGAAACATACTATGCAAATACATGTATTGCGAACAAAGTTCATTCTTTACTTTGAGCATTAATATGGATTTGTGGTAGCTAACTTGTATTCAAATTTCAATCATTTCGAGTCAGAGAACACAATTTAGGACAAGTTTTGCTGCCCATTTTGAAGTTTAAGAATTCTTTTAATGTTTATTTCAGTTGTATTTCTCCAAATTGTGCATCAATAGTCCAAAATTGGAAGAATTAACACATTGTGAACTAATTTTTTAATGTTGAGTAGTTGATAACTTTTGTCTGCTGTAAAGGATAATTCTTGAGTTTACTGCAGAACAAACCTGGTTCACTAGCTTACACAAGTCTAGGTTCTTCTCAACATGAAATTCAAACAGCTTTTAGTGTCAGCATTTTCAATTAGATTATCTTCAATATACAGCTCCAAATTAGGATTTCTGTTCATTTTGAGTCTTTATCTGGTTCCAAGCATCATTGCTTTGGATTTTTGAAGATTGATAAACATGTTATTTAGTGTACACCAATACCTAACTTGACATAAATCTTGACTCAGTTGTTGGTTTAAAGTTGTTAACATTAGAATTGGACTTGTGTAGTGGTATCATCTGCATACAGATCTATATTTGAATGTTCTTCAAATAGGAACAAGTCATATATAAACAATATCAATAATAGGGGTCCTAAAATAGATCCTTGTGCAAATCCTTAATTGATGGACATTGAGTCTGATTTAGTGCTACCAGTAACAACTTGTTGCCTTCTATCAGATAGGTATCATTTGGACCATGAGAGGGATACGCAAGAGCATTTGAACTGTTCAGGTTTCAATGCAGGTATATTATGGTCAACTAAGTCAAAAACCTTCTTAAAATCAATGTATATACTGCAGTGCCAACTATTTCTCCATTGTCTGTAACAATCAACCATACGTTAGTGAGTTTTGTTAGTGCCAACTAACAAAATTGGTTCCATCAAAATCCAGATTGGGTTGGGTGAATTAAAGGGTATTTTGAAAGATAGCCATAAAGATGTCTAGGAACATGTCTTTCAAACAGTTTAGTTTTGTCTGGCAGAATAGGTCATTGTCTATAATTGTAGCACTTAGAGCAGCTAATGACCACAAATGCAATGGGTTCAGTTCATCCTTTTCTTAAATATCATGTACATCAACCCCAGAGAGATCAGGAAATCATGCAATAATAGGGCCCTAAAGAAAAACAATGTTTATTTTGGTTCCTGACCAACTCTATTTTATGCCTGCCCGACCCCAAAAAAAATTTCTGACCAAAAAAAGGATGTAAAAAGAACGAAATCCAGATTCTGAATGTTGTGAGCAGTTTAGATTATATTGATAATAACAGTTTTAGACATCATGTCTTATTTTGCATACTATTTGTCCCAACATTTTAAGCATGTCCTGGACATAGACAAGAAAATATGATTCAGTAATGCTATCTTTGTGAGGTGTCTGGAGATTGTGATCAGCTTCAAATTTACAGCAAATTACCGGTATATCAGACAAACATATATTATTTAAGTTAGTTATATGGAGGGTGCATATCTATTGTATAATGTCGTGTTGTTGAGTAATACTGACAAGGTCTTTTTTGAACAGAATAAAACCAGGTCATGCAACTATGACTCACTTTCAGTAAATAAAGGGTAAAAACTGAGTAGAAAAAAGTCTTATTTCAATGAACTGATCCATCTTTTTTTTTTTAAGCATGGAACTGGAAACACATTATTTTTAGGCCTCAGTTGAACTCTGAAATAAAATACAAAGTTTTAACAATCACAGTATAAACTCTAAGCTATATCAAAACATTGTAACCATATGTCAATCATACTATGATGAAAATGGAAAAAGTTTGACAGAATGAAGAAAGTATACATAAGGGAGACAACAGCAAGCAGAATATATCAAATATAACAGTGTTACTAAAATTACAAATATATCTGAGTAAGTCGAGTACTGTCTATATACATGTAAGTATCCTACCATTCAATGCAACAAGACGTATAACTCATTTCAATTGATGTTATTTGTTGAATTAATGAAAACAAACAATAACTTATGAATGGAGTTCTTGTGACCTTTGTTTCCCAGAATTATCAGATGTTAAGTATAATAATGATCAGTAAGATAATGCTATGAGATATGACCAGAACTCTTGCAGATTCTGATTGTGACTTATATACAAAAGTATTTGTGACTTATATACAAAAGTATTTAAAATTAAGTTTTCAAAATGTATCAGAGTAGAAATGTTAAAATGATTGGTTATCTAAGTACCATATTTGTAATCTGAGAAACGATTGTAGTGTACTTTATTTAGGATTTAATGCATGAAATAGAAGTCCCTGAGAATTAAGATTACCTGTGAATTTGGTATACATATGATCATTCCCAATCTCCAGGGAAAATCCCAGGTTATAATCACAATTTCCCTGGAAAATCCCAGATATTAATTGAGATTTCCCAGGAAAATTGCAGGTGTTAATTGCAATTTCCAATATAGTGATTTTTTTTTGTATAAGTTAAAATTTGTAGCTTCCCAAATTATGCATTTTCATACTATGAGTCTCTCCAAATAATGCATGCAGAAAGCTGTTGTGTCCTATTAATAAACATGTAGTCTAAAAATAATCGCAATAACTATTATTTACCATTTACAGTCAAAAACCCATCCTAGCAAACCTCCCTCAAGCTGTTTCCTTTGATTTGTGAAGACGCATTCATCCATAGTTAATCCAGTTATGACCATGGGCACATCTAATGTAATTCTGACTTGAATTATCTCACTGCTTCACTCATGCAAGATTTTGTACATTTTTCAGTATGTCAGGCAAAAATAACATCTTAGATATCCATTATTTCATTTTTAGCACTGTAAAGTCTTCAGAAAATTGATTAATGGCATTGAATGAAACAAATATAATCAATGCAGCCTAAATATTAATGACATGATTTTGCTACAGAAATAACAATAAAACATCATACCATTGTTAGATCTTTCACACACTATGTAATATGGACAGTGGTCATTTGGATCATTACCTGGATGGCAGAATACCATAGCTAGGTGTTGGACAAGGAGATATTTGCTTTTTTATGAAAACCAATGAAGTCTATAAAGTCTCTAGTTAATGCAAATGGTGGTTAAACTTTCTAATTTAAAATAATGATTATAAATGTGCCAAACTGGATGTAGTTTATAAATGATTTTGATTTATTCCTCACCGCCTTTCACATCTTCCATATGGATATAATTAAAGGTGTGCAGTCATTAATTTTTCTACATGTAGTGCATTTTTCAACCATAATTTGGCATTATTCCCCTGAAATAAATCAGAAAAATTCCTGTCATCCTCCCCATTTTTGTCAGCAATATTAACACAGGAACCTTTGTGTTTTGAAAAAGTCTCAGAATCAAATAATAATAATAATAATAGTAAATTTTCCAGCCTCTGTTGATTTGTGCATAATGAATAGACCAATGTGGCATTAAGCTCCTCTACCTAAATAAAATACCAGAATTTAATCTTAAATAATTTCAAATAATATTCAATGTTTTTCAGTGTGGGATATGGCATGGATATGCACCCTACCCCTTTTGCAAGTTCAGGCGCAAAACTTTAACTTGATTTTCTTTACACAAATCAACATTCATTTACATCAATTACTTTCTTTCCATATTATGGATTTCTGCTTTTACACAAATCAACATTCATTCATATCAATTACTTTCTTTCCATATTATGGATTTCTGACACAAATCAATATTCATTTATATGAATTACTTCCTTTCCATATTATGGATTTCTGACACAAATCAACATTCATTCATATGAATTACACGGTACTTCCTTTCCATATAATGGATTTCTGACACAAATCAACATTCATTCATATCAATTACTTTCTTTCCATATTATGGATTTCTGATTTTACACAAATCAATATTCATTTATATGAATTACTTCCTTTCCATATTATGGATTTCTGACACAAATCAATATTCATTTATATGAATTACTTCCTTTCCATATTATGGATTTCTGACACAAATCAACATTCATTTATATGAATTACACGGTACTTCCTTTCCATATAATGGATTTCTGACACAAATCAACATTCATTTATATGAATTACTTCCTTTCCATATTATGGATTTCTGATTTTAAGCAAGAAGGTCAGGGCCTGCATGTTGAGACCACAAGTGACCTTGAACCCAAGATCAAAAGGTTGAGAAAGAATGTTGCTTAATAATGATTCATCAGTATGAAGAAAACCCATCAAGGTGTTTGGAAATTGCTAACAAATACAAATCTTTTAAACAAAACCTAAATACACATGTTCTTAAACTGTGACCTTGATCCTAGAGAGCATGTCACAGAATGAATTGTCTTAGCTTTATGAACAGAATCCATCAATGCACTTAGAAAATGTAACCAAATGAAAAAAACTTTAACCAAAACCTTACCATACATTTTCTATGTAACCAAGGTCAAAGGGGTAGGTGAGCATGTCACAGTATGAAGGGCCTTTGTTTTATAATGATCCACCCTAAGTATGAAGAAAATTCATTAATAGGTTTAGCAAATACAAACAAATTTATAAAAAAAACTGTAACCAAAACCTTAATGCAAATTTTGAAAGACTTTGATCTTGACCCCAGGGTCAAAGGGGCAAGCCAGCACATCACAGAATTAAATATTTTAGCTTCATATTGATTCATTCCCAGTATGAACCAAATCTGTATAGGGGTTCAGGAAATATTAGCAAATGAAAAACTTTAACAAAAATCTCGATGCAAATTTTCTATGATTGTGCTCTTTGATCTCAAGGTCTGAGGTACAGACATGCATGTCAGAGAATAAATTGTCTTATAACTTCATATTGATTCATGATAAGTATGATGAGAATCTATTCAGGGTTTAGAAAATAGATGCAAATGAAAACTTTCGCTGCCACCAACCCATTGCAGGAAAAGTGACTGCGGTGTCACGCTTCCCACAGATGTGGGCTTTACAAAAATGGATGGAACTTCTGTATTTGTAATGGTTCTATTTGTAATTGTTCTGTTTGTAATGGTTCTATTTATAATTGTTCAGTTACAAAAAATAATGAAATACAACAGTGAGTTATTACCCCATCCACTGGGCAGTTTTGCCCTCAGGAGTGGCATGCTCCACTTTAAGTGCTTTCATAGGAAACTGTACACTGCCTTATTTGATGTCAAAGGACAACATTGGTTTTTAATAATGAAATTGATTTTTTTTTCCATGCAGAAACATGTTTTGAGAGACAACTCTTTTCTGATGGTCAATAAAATGGTGTCTTAAGACAGCTTGTTTCACAGTAGATTTCATCACACTAACAGGTGTCTTAAGACAGCTTGTTTCACAGTAGATTTCATCATACTAACAGTATACAAATTACATGTAAATCTGCGCATTGTTTCTCAGGACAGTTGGTTTCCCTTAGCAGTGGTCTTTCCAGTTGGGTTTTATTGTACTTCAGTTTGTATTGATATTCATTCTTATTGTTTAAATTATTATGAATTAAATTACTAAGAATATTTGTCTTTCCTGCAAAACCCCAGCAAGACATAGGAATTACTTGTGTACTATTGCATCTTCATTACACCAGGTTAATCTTTGCATTACAGGAAAACCTGATTTGAAAGACCACTGTTTTGGAAGGCCACCTGTTATAAAAGAGTAGATTTATCATGTACATATCAATGTGCATTCTTTAATGTAATTACCTCTCATAACAGATCACATGTCTTGAGACCACCTTTTTCATTGCTGCATAGGTAATCTTGCCAATCAGGTTTTATTGTATTAACCTAAAATAAGATACTTCTGGGGCTGCCCTTGACTTTTCTCTTGCAGGTGAAAGTTCACTTTTAATGAAGCACTCTTTCATTTTTCTTTTTCAGAGGGATTACTTCTGGTTTACAGTGCTGTTGCTGGCCTTCTTGTTTGTCTGTTTTTATCTGTATTATGCCCTTGTTGCTGCTAATGACTATGATGATGTCAATCAGTGAGTACTCTTTTCCCATTTCAGATTTTTCTCCTTCATTAAGGATTTTTCCCCCAATATTTCTATAAATTATAGGAATTTATGGAATTAATCTGGAATTCCACTTTCACAGGTTAGGTTTGTGCAGTAAAGTGACTAAACTCTGTCCAAATATGTTTTTGCAAATGTTTTTCTCTTAAAACATTTTTAGTTTTTAATCTGATAGGAAACAAGTTGGTGGCAATATACCGCCAGCATGTCAGAAAAGGTCACATATTAATAGAAAGTAAATGTGTACATTTTGACATTTTCACAGAAAAACTAATTCGTTAATCATGCCCAGTATGGATTATCTACATAGTTTCTTTTATAAAATGAATACATATTACCCACAATTCACCTTCATACCTGTATGTTCTCATTATTCAGCCATTGGTGCAATCTAGTGAACTCTAACATTTTTAACTGAATTTGTTTTTAGTAGCAACTCATTTCAGTATGCAGCATGTGGCTGAATTCTCTTTTATAATAGTAATTAAATACACAATTCACAATTTGTAAACATTTTGATGGGAAGAGAAGTTGTTTGTGTTATACAATATTTCTAAAATTTTCATTCTTCCAATTAGGCTTAACTGATCAGCAATCATCAGTGAACATAAACCAGCACATGATATTCAAGCAGGTGAAGCCTTGCCTTGAGACGTCTTTGTTATGATAATGTTTTAACATGCAATGTTTTCATGACTAATGTAATTCAGTATCAAAGGGCACTTTACATTAATTTATTCTACATGACATGGTTGAGGCATTGTTTATAGACTTAGTTTTTCTTTAGAGTTTAAAAATTAAATCATAAAAAATCTGATAAGTGATATTTGTTTACTCCATTTACGATGGGACATTTCTGTGAAGTTGGCAGTAATCATTCTTGACAAACTTTGTCTCTTGCTCTTCTCTACCAGATTACAAATAGAATACCATCTATACTTGCTTATAAGTCAAGTTGAACTGCAAAAAACATAGACCCTGATCTGCCATTGCATAATACACCAGCAGATCAGAGACTATGTTGTTTGTTCTACTGATTACACCTGACAAACTGCATAGACCTAGATCTGCCTGCACATTATGTGACAGCAGACCTGGGTCTGTGCAGTTTACAGTTGAACTCGACTTGTGAGTATATGCGGTATTTGTCATCGGCAAAATCATATTTGGACAGACTTTAAAAGAAATAAATAATAGTTATTTTCCTTCCCAATATGCTGCTGCAGTACTACAACTGTATAAAATTATCATTCACAACAATTAAATCACATCAATTGTCCCTACAACTGTTAAATCACATCAATTGTCCTTGCAACAGTTAAATCACATCAATTGTCCTTGCAACAGTTAAATCACATCAATTGTCCTTACAACAGTTAAATCACATCAATTGTCCCTACAACAGTTAAATCACATCAATTGTCCTTACAACAGTTAAATCACATCAATTGTCCTTGCAACAGTTAAATCACATCAATTGTCCTTACAACAGTTAAATCACATCAATTGTCCTTGCAACAGTTAAATCACATCAATTGTGCTTGCAACAGTTAAATCACATCAATTGTCCCTACAACAGTTAAATCACATCAATTGTCCTTGCAACAGTTAAATCACATCAATTGTCCCTACAACAGTTAAATCACATCAATTGTCCTTGCAACAGTTAAATCACATCAATTGTCCTTGCAACAGTTAAATCACATCAATTGTCCTTACAACAGTTAAATCACATCAATTGTCCTTACAACAGTTAAATCACATCAATTGTCCCTACAACAGTTAAATCACATCAATTGTCCCTACAACAGTTAAATCACATCAATTGTCCTTGCAACAGTTAAATCACATCAATTGTCCCTACAACAGTTAAATCACATCAATTATCCCCACAACAGTTAAATCACATCAATTGTCCTTACAACAGTTAAATCACATCAATTATCCCTACAACAGTTAAATCACATGAATTATCCCTACAACAGTTAAATCACATCAATTGTCCTTACAACAGTTAAATCACATCAATTATCCCTACAACAGTTAATTCGCATCAATTATCCCTACAACAGTTAAATCACATCAATTGTCCTTACAACAGTTAAATCACATCAATTATCCCTACAACAGTTAAATCACATCAATTATCCCTACAACAGTTAAATCACATCAATTATCCCTACAACAGTTAAATCACATCAATTATCCCTACAACAGTTAAATCACATCAATTGTCCTTACAACAGTTAAATCACATCAATTGTCCTTGCAACAGTTAAATCACATCAATTGTCCCTACAACAGTTAAATCACATCAATTATCCCCACAACAGTTAAATCACATCAATTGTCCTTACAACGGTTAAATCACATCAATTATCCCTACAACAGTTAAATCACATCAATTGTCCTTACAACAGTTAAATCACATCAATTATCCCTACAACAGTTAAATCACATCAATTGCCCCTACAACAGTTAATTCGCATCAATTATCCCTACAACAGTTAAATCACATCAATTGTCCTTACAACAGTTAAATCACATCAATTATCCCTACAACAGTTAAATCACATCAATTATCCCTACAACAGTTAAATCACATCAATTATCCCTACAACAGTTAAATCACATCAATTATCGCTACAACAGTTAAATCACATCAATTGTCCTTACAACAGTTAAATCACATCAATTGTCCTTACAACAGTTAAATCACATCAATTATCCCTACAACAGTTAAATCACATCAATTATCCCTACAACAGTTAAATCACATCAATTATCCCTACAACAGTTAAATCACATCAATTATCCCTACAACAGTTAAATCACATCAATTATCCTTACAACAGTTAAATCACATCAATTATCCCTACAACAGTTAAATCACATCAATTGTCCTTTTAACAGTTAAATCACATCAATTGTCCTTACAACATTAGACACAATTCACAATTTGTAAACATTTTGATGGGAAGAGAAGTTGTTTGTGTTATACAATATTTCTAAAATTTTCATTCTTCCAATTAGGCTTAACTGATCAGCAATCATCAGTGAACATAAACCAGCACATGATATTCAAGCAGGTGAAGCCTTGCCTTGAGACGTCTTTGTTATGATAATGTTTTAACATGCAATGTTTTCATGACTAATGTAATTCAGTATCAAAGGGCACTTTACATTAATTTATTCTACTTGACATGGTTGAGGCATTGTTTATAGACTTAGTTTTTCTTTAGAGTTTAAAAATTAAATCATAAAAAATCTGATAAGTGATATTTGTTTACTTCATTTACGATGGGACATTTCTGTGAAGTTGGCAGTAATCATTCTTGTCCCTACAACAGTTAAATCACATCAATTGTCCTTACAACAGTTAAATCACATCAATTGTCCTTGCAACAGTTAAATCACATCAATTGTCCTTGCAACAGTTAAATCACATCAATTGTCCTTGCAACAGTTAAATCACATCAATTGTCCTTACAACAGTTAAATCACATCAATTGTCCCTACAACAGTTAAATCACATCAATTGTCCTTACAACAGTTAAATCACATCAATTGTCCTTTTAACAGTTAAATCACATCAATTGTCCTTACAACAGTTAAATCACATCAATTGTCCTTGCAACAGTTAAATCACATCAATTGTGCTTGCAACAGTTAAATCACATCAATTGTCCCTACAACAGTTAAATCACATCAATTGTCCTTGCAACAGTTAAATCACATCAATTGTCCCTACAACAGTTAAATCACATCAATTGTCCTTGCAACAGTTAAATCACATCAATTGTCCTTGCAACAGTTAAATTACATCAATTGTCCTTACAACAGTTAAATCACATCAATTGTCCTTACAACAGTTAAATCACATCAATTGTCCCTACAACAGTTAAATCACATCAATTGTCCCTACAACAGTTAAATCACATCAATTGTCCTTGCAACAGTTAAATCACATCATTTGTCCCTACAACAGTTAAATCACATCAATTATCCCCACAACAGTTAAATCACATCAATTGTCCTTACAACAGTTAAATCACATCAATTATCCCTACAACAGTTAAATCACATGAATTATCCCTACAACAGTTAAATCACATCAATTGTCCTTACAACAGTTAAATCACATCAATTATCCCTACAACAGTTAAATCACATCAATTGCCCCTACAACAGTTAATTCGCATCAATTATCCCTACAACAGTTAAATCACATCAATTGTCCTTACAACAGTTAAATCACATCAATTATCCCTACAACAGTTAAATCACATCAATTATCCCTACAACAGTTAAATCACATCAATTATCCCTACAACAGTTAAATCACATCAATTATCCCTACAACAGTTAAATCACATCAATTGTCCTTACAACAGTTAAATCACATCAATTGTCCTTGCAACAGTTAAATCACATCAATTGTCCCTACAACAGTTAAATCACATCAATTATCCCCACAACAGTTAAATCACATCAATTGTCCTTACAACAGTTAAATCACATCAATTATCCCTACAACAGTTAAATCACATCAATTATCCCCACAACAGTTAAATCACATCAATTGTCCTTACAACAGTTAAATCACATCAATTATCCCTACAACAGTTAAATCACATCAATTGCCCCTACAACAGTTAATTCGCATCAATTATCCCTACAACAGTTAAATCACATCAATTGTCCTTACAACAGTTAAATCACATCAATTATCCCTACAACAGTTAAATCACATCAATTATCCCTACAACAGTTAAATCACATCAATTATCCCTACAACAGTTAAATCACATCAATTATCCCTACAACAGTTAAATCACATCAATTGTCCTTACAACAGTTAAATCACATCAATTGTCCTTACAACAGTTAAATCACATCAATTATCCCTACAACAGTTAAATCACATCAATTATCCCTACAACAGTTAAATCACATCAATTATCCCTACAACAGTTAAATCACATCAATTATCCCTACAACAGTTAAATCACATCAATTATCCTTACAACAGTTAAATCACATCAATTATCCCTACAACAGTTAAATCACATCAATTGTCCTTTTAACAGTTAAATCACATCAATTGTCCTTACAACATTAGACTCATTAGTAGTGAAAGCTGAAGGGAACTGTGCATGCAAAGAACCCTATACAGCTTGTAGTTGTTAGTTGTGTGTGGGCAGTATCACTTGTATAGTTTTCACACTGGTTGACTGGTTAGGTAAACATCAGATTAAGTGTAATCCAAAGCATGTTAATGCATAATTTTTCAAAGTGAGATACAGAAAAAACTTGAATTAAGTCAATGTCATGCCATTGCATAACCTCATGCTTCCAAGCTATGCCACTTGGGGCATGGTCTGACAAAGGGGCCAATGTTGCAACACTGTAATTGTGTATTTTGATGTTAACTGCTTAAAGAAACTGTATGAGGACATACTAATCAAGAAAATCTTAGACTTTTTAAGGGAATACGGTTTATACAACAAATTTTAATCATGTTTTAAGGATTTTACATGTGTTGCCTTTATCTGTTATTTTATATATATTGTCCAGAATTGTAACTTCTTTATGTTTTATCTTGTACTGAATTTTACATTTTTTGGAAGGGTTTAACTTTCTAAATATTTGTGCAGTTCATTTTTATATTTTTCAAGCTTAACCTTTTGTTGGCACTACATAGCCACTTTTGTGCTGAAATGCTGTAAAACACTACTACATACATACATACATACATACATACATACATACATACATACATACATACATACATACATACATACATGCATACATACATACATACATACATACAGTGTATATATGATTATAAGGTGGGATTCTTGATAGTTTTGAAATTATGAGCCATCAAACTAATATACGGCTAGAGGATGGGGAGCTCAACTGTTTGTAAGTTATGACCCAGGGGCAAGTCCTCTACCCAAAAGGCATGACCAGTGGTCTGTATTGGTTATACAGCATTTACATGGTTATAGGGAGGGGATCTCCACAGTTTACAAGTTATAACCCAGGGGCAGCAACACCACAGGACCCACCCTCTTGTCAAGACTTAAGGCTGTAATACAAACATCCGTTACATATGTTACTGCATTGGCCTTGACGATGACACAAGCAATCTTTCAAATCTCCACCTACAATACTTAAAATACTGAAATTTTAGAAAACAATTCCCACTCCCTGGTCCCATGCCAAGTGTCATTAAAATTTTAAAACCATTGTTCACACCTGCAGACCAATCCCAACCATATTCCAGAGTTTCCTGTCTGTATTTTCAATGTTGTAGGAGATCCACTACATTACTACTGGATGAATTAGTGGATGGACAGACAGATAAATGTGCAGGAAGGACATAATCCTTACCTTTTTTTCAAAATATGCAGAAAAAAAAGTTCTTGTTAAGTCTTTTTGGACCTATTTAAACATTATGATGGTCTATGATAATTATGAAAAGACTTCAAATACTATCGATATTGAGAGAAAGGCCTTGATTGGTTGATAAAGTACACCTTTCATGAAACAACTTACAACTACACACATTAACTATACTGTCAAGATTTTTATTTGAATTTTCAATACTAATTATACTTCTATCACAAATATAAATTACAGAAACTTGAAACATTATATTCCATATACCCTATTAATATAATATGCCAGTTGTCTTCAAATTTTTCATAACATATAAATTGCTATTTTCCATTAAATTGTGGAAGGAATGGTTGTGAGGTAAATACACTAGTGGTTGGGAAAAATGAAAATAGCAAATAACAACCAGTGCCAGTGATTATTACTTTTATTATTATTATTATTATTATTATTATTATTATCTCAAGTTCTATAATTAAAAAAATAAAGCTTTTAAATTTGTGTGTGTGTGTGTGTGTGTGTATAAAGCTATGAGTCTGAGATTCTGTGGTATTTTTCATAGTTGAGTTCCTCAGAGTATTAGGTATTCAAAGTCTATCATAGTTGGGAAGAAGAAAATTTGATTTCCTTCCATCAGATGATAATTTTAACACATATTGTAATTGTCATCTATATTAAGATACTGCACAGCAACACTGCTTTACATGAGAACATTCATACCAAGCATAATTGTAGGAAGTGTACAGATCAAATTGAGGTAAAAATAAATACATAGAATCCTTCACACTTCTATCAATGTTAAGCTAAGTGCACAGTGAGTCTAAACAGGCAAAAGGGTTTTGGATCCTAAATGTTTATGTAGGTACATGTAACATCCAGTAATGCACACAATTAAAGGTCATACTAGTGAAAATTAATGAAAAGATATTCTAGGACTTTCCCTACACTCTCCACATTCATTTCCAGTAATGATAACTTTATCTATCATAATGAATGCATATCCATTCCTCCATCACTCTTGCTTGTGAAAATGTCATTTTGTTTTAAAGTTGCTGCAAACAGTGATAAGAAATCATGTTAGGAAAGCACTGGATAGATTATTCATAATCCAGCACTCATAGTTCACCATTTTAAACTGCCCTCCCCCACCCCCTGGTCTCTTATGTCAACTTACTTTTAGCCAGTTTACATAGGTTCAAAGTGCCAGGCATGTATCTGTTCTTCTGTCTGCTATTTCTTTCTCTGTCTTCATGATTGATCTAATTCCATCTGTACAGCCAGTTTTTTCACATGACACATCACTCATGTTTATATGGGGTCACCATCTTCTATGGTAACAGCCATAGTTTGAGTATATACACAGATTCCCTGTGAGCTATTTATAGAACTCAATAGTGCCATCGTCACTTTGCCAAATCTGAAAGTTTTACTCCGATTATCTATGTAAGCCCAAATGAGTGCAGGGTCCAAGTTGTTTTCTAAAAATCATGCCACACAAAAATAAACAAAATGCACGAAATTGAAATTTCTACTCCAATTATCTATGTATGCCCAAAAGTTTTACATATACTTTATGGGTAAGAAGGTTGTGTTTTTATGAGGACAACACTTTTCTAGAGATTAAATTTTTTTTCATAATTTAGAGCAGTGCTCCATTAAGCAAGATAGAGTTTTCAAATATATTGTAGTTAGATATATTCAGCAATCATAATTGCTTTGGCTTATTTGGGGAAAAGGAAGAAAAAAAACATTATATAAATTTTTCTTGTTAACCATATTTTAAGTTGAACCTGGAAGGTTGACACAAATTTATTAAATTTGTCTACATTTCTGTACCAAGGGAGATGGATCTGTGACAGGGTCTATTCTAGAACTGATAATTGAAATGGAAGGGGGGTCGGATTCCTCCTCTGTTTGAAAAAAGAGTGAATTTTCTAAATATAGGGGGGATTTCAAGAAGTATCCAAAGGTATGGCATGCAAATATGATGTCCAGTTTCATGCATTTTGTTTACTTTTTGTGGGGCACAAATTTTCAGAAAATAACTGACAATGGATTCCATACTCATGCATCCTAGAATATACCTGCTCTCATTATGAAAAAAGTCATAATCATTCTTTCTCACAGTTATAGCAAATTGGTGTCATACAGATTAGTTTTAAAGAGAAAATGTTTTCCTTTTTCAGGTTTATGTATCATGGGGTTGGGTACTGGGTGCCATGGTACACTGTATTCCTAGGCTGTATTTGTGCAATATTCGCATACTTCACTATTTTAATGGTAAGTAAAAAAAAAGTGCAACCTCATGTAACCAAACTCCCAGAAAGACACAAAACACTTTTCAATATTATATAAAACTTCTGTCAAGAAACTTTTCATGCTCCAAATTGTATGATATTAAGTAAAGTTCATGTATGAGAATTTATGTCACATTAACAGGAACTTTTGCCCCACCTTATGTTGTTTTCTTCCTCCCAAATGATTCGGCATTACATTTGGGTCCTGTTCAATTTCATCCCCCTAAGCAAATATTCTGGTTACTCAACTGAAGCAACCCATCTACCATCTTTAACGATCATTATGGGTATCTGCCAGCCTCAATCAACTGATTTTGATGGATTATAACAAGAATTTGTCAACTTCAAGATCTGTCAAATTTAGAAGATTGACTTTCATAAAATATCTACTGGTCATAGACCAGGAGAACTTATGGGATGGTCTGTTGTCCATTGTCCATCCGTCCATTAGCACAAGTTTGTTATTGCTACTTCTTCTAAACTACTTGGAGAATTGGATTGAAACTTTACACACACATTCATTCCATGGTCTAGTTGGTCTTAGCTGAAAATGGTGCTGCTCAGATATCCAATATAGTGTCCATCTTGATCTTGTTATCGCTACTCCTCATGAATGGATGGTCATATCAATATGGAGTTTTCACTGAAAGACTTCTTATGATGCCTAGTTGATCCTAAGTGAAAATGGTGCCGAGCTGATGTAGAATATTGCTTCCACAGCAACAATCTTGAAAATCTTGTTATCACTACTCCTCCTGAATGGATGGTCATATCAACATGGGGTTTTCACTAAAAGACCTCTTATGATGTCTACTTGGTCCTAAATGAAAATGGTGCACATCTGACATCCAATCTGGCCACCATGGCAGCCATATTGAAAATCTTGTTATTGCTATTTCTCCTGAATGGATGGTCATATCAACATGGGGTTCTCTCCAAAAGACTTCCTATTATGTCTAGTTGGTCCTAAATGAAAACAGTGCTAATCTGACATCCAATTATTATTATTATTTTGAATTTTAAAAAACTACATGTACAGCAGAATTGTTTTTTTTTTAGCTCTACAGGACATAGACCAGAAGAACTTATGGGATGGTCTGTTGTCTGTCCATCCAGTAGTACAAGTTTGTTATCACTACTCCTCCTAAAGTACTTGGATGATTGCCATGAAACATTACACATACATTTATCCCATGGTCTCGTTGGTCCTAAATGAAAAGGGTGCACTCAGACATCCAATATGGCCACCACAGCAGCTATCTTGAAAATCTTGTTATTGCTACTTCTTCTGAATGGAGAGTCATATTGACATGGGGTTTTTGCTAAAAGACTTCTTATGATATCTGTTTTATCCTAAATAAAAATTGTGCCGATCTGATATCTAATATGACCACCTCAATGGACATCATGAAAATCTTACATTTGCTAGTTCACCTAGATTGCTGGTCATATCAACATTATGCTTTCACCAAAAGACTTCTTATGATGTCTAGTTGGTCATAAATGGAAATGGTGCAAATGTGATATCCAGTATGGCCACCATGGTATCCATCTTGAATTTTTTTTTATTGTTACTCCTCCAAAATGAAATGGAAAGTTATATCAATATGGGCTTTCACCAGAAGACTTCTCATAGTGTCTTGTTGGTCCTAAATTAAAGTGGTACTGATCTGATGTCCAGTATGGCCACCATGGTGGCCATCATGAAAATCTTGTTATCGCTACTCCTTTTAAATGGAAAGTCATTTTGACATGAGGTTTTCATCAGAAGAGTTCTTGTGGTGTCTAGTTGGTCCTAAATAAAAATGATGCAAACTGACTCTGATTATAGCAACCATGGTCACCATCTTGAAAATATTGTTATCTCTACTCCTCCCAAATGGATGGCTATATCAGCATGGGGTTTCACTAATAGACTTCTTATGATACTAGTTGGTCCTAAATTAAAATAGTGCCAATCATACATCCAATATGGCTGCCATAATGGCTGTCTTGAAAATCTTGCTGTCACTACTCCACCAGTATGGATGGTCATTTTGACATAGGGTTTCACCAAAAGACTTCTAATGATGTCTACTTGGTCCTAAATGAAAATGGTGCTAATCTGACATCCAGTATGTCCACCACAGCAGCTAATTTGACAATCTTGTTATCGCTAAAAAGCAGACCTAAATCATAATGAAATTCATCATGTTTACATAACTTTACTGTGGAAGTGGGGGGATTTTACACAAGTGCCTAATATATGACCAGGGGAAGTAATAAATGACACCATTTACTGGACTGCATGTGCATATCATGGACAGCTAAATAAATTTATGCATTTCATGATAGTAATAAATTATGTGTAGCAAATGCATTTATTCCACGGATAATGTCTAATTAACAGTATTTTGAGATTCACAAATTTATACATATTTGGACAGCCACTGATACAAGTTATCACTTCAAGTCTAGAACAACGGTGCATCTTGACAAAATATCACTAAGTAATTATAAAAACATGAAAGTAAATGCACTCACAGAAATGAAACAAATCATTGAAATTAATATTTTAAAGTGCTTTCAAAGTGAATGATGAGAACTGTTTGCATAGGTGACAATTGGCCTAAATGGCAAGATATTTGTGGTAGACCAGTTTATGCGGAAATTTGTTTTGAATAAAGAGGTAAACTAATTTTTATCTTTATATGATGAAATTTGATTTTGAAAAGTGAAATAATGTTTGTATTCTTGATGAGAACTGGTAGATGTCAGTAATATTAGCAGTTGCTGTAATAATAGTTGTACAATTACAGCAGAACCTGTCTTGAAAGACCACCCCTTCTACCAGATATGCATGGTCTCTCAAGACAGAGTTCTCTTATGACAGGTAATAGCACTGTGTAATTAATAAATATGTGCATTGTGAATCTGGTCTCTCAAGATAGGTGGTCTTTTATAGCAGAGGTCTTGGTTTTACTGTATAAATGAATAGTTTTGTATGAACCCACTATCTCTACCCCTCTCTTCTTGCAGGAAAGTGAGCCTAAGATTTGAGAATCAAATTAACATATGTTTGAAACCAAATATATGTCAATTTGATGAAAAGACCATTTTCATGTATTATTGCATATTTTGATGACAATGTCTGTGAATGATTGTGTATGAAATTCAAAATTTTTTATTTGGTATTTTTTTTTTTTTTTCAGTTGTTAAGCTTGTGTCATGTTGTACAAGGTCACCAGCTGTATATTCATCTGTGTCATATTGTGTTCATTCTGTTATTCCTTGCTGCCTGTATTGCCTTAACTGTCACATTCACAGAAGTATGGTTGTCCGAATGGGCCGTAATTTTCCTCTCTTTACGGGTATGTTTATCAGAATGATAGATTCTTGAATTTGTATTACATATTATTTGACGGTTTTCTACATGTATATGGTGCTCATTGAACATTCACAATTCACATTTTTACCGATTCAGAAAAATATACTCTAGTTTGCAAGACAATATAGTTACTGGATGTCACTAAGTTCACTTATCTAAAAGTCATTAATGGACATCGTTTGAAAATACTATAATTTTAAGACTAAATAGCTTGAATTAAATTACGTATGAAATAGTACTTAGGCATTTCAAATCATTGATATGTATACTTTTATACTTTTGAGAAAAGTTTTTCAAAAAAATATGCACTAGTTTGAATACTTATCATAAATAAATGGTAAATATGTGATAGAGAGTAGTAGTAAATGAAGTTTTCCTTACCATATTCTCAGTTTGGAGAATTTGTATCCCTGAATCCTCTCCTTGTCTGACAATTTGTACCTGGTTATTTCAGGTAACTGGTCCATTTATTCAAATTGGAGTGGTTGTTGCTATTACGATCCTAACTTGGATTATCGCTCAGCAGTGGTTTACCATATCTCATTGTGGTGAGTACAACATTGAAACTTTTATTGAAAAAGCACAAAAAAAGTGATCACTTTGTTTGGGGTTGGGGGTGGAGGGAATGACAGTGGGGACAGCAGCTTCCTTAACAGTAATTTTTTTAAAGACTTTGATTAATTTTTTCATTTGTTTATATTTCCGAAAACCATTAATCGATTCTGTTCAAACTTGGGATATTTTATTTTTTAGAAATGAGAGTTAATTTCTGTGACACAATTACACACCTGTGTAACCCTGTGTTCAAGATCACTTTTACTGCAATGATTTAAGTGTGGCAATGACACGTAAGTCATGACCGTTTTGTTTTGTAAGAAGTCTTGTATATCGTTATGTCTGCAGGTAAAGAAACTTAGAACAGGCCTCGTAGTTACAAAACTGTTTAGACACAAAATTTAAACTTGAATTAAAGATAAAAAAATTTGAATCCATACTTAGAGCCCTTTGATGTACCATAATTTTCATGTAATAAGTTCATGCATAGCACAAGTTAAGTGGACTTATTTTTTATTTCTCCACTCCTTAGTTGAAATGGGGTATAAGACGGATGTCCAGCTATTTTTAATAAATGCCTGTATGAGACCATTCATCATTCCATGTTCAAGCCCGATACAGTCAAGAATACCTTATTTTTTATCATATAATTCAATTTGGAGTATAAGTCAAGGGTAAATTTTAAAGTCAAAAAGTACTGACTTGTAAAATTAAAAATATAGTAATTTAATTTATTCATACAATGTGTTCCATTACCTGGCTACTTCACCAATTTGTGCTGCCTACTTCTTATACACCGGCCATAAGGTGCAATGTATTATATTATGATGTTTTCTGTCCATCTATCTATCTGTGTGTTCCCTATCTAGTTTCCTCACAATAACTCAAGTTTTCCACCATGTACATTACCAAACTTTGTGGATGGCTTGCACTTGGGGTAAGGAAGAAGCCTATCGATTTGGGGATCAAAAGGTCAAATGTCAGGGTCAGTGTGAAAGAACAAAAAATGCTTTCTGCATAATAACATTAGTTCTACATTACAGACAGGGACCAAACTTTGTGCATGATTTGCATTTGACATAAGGAAGAAGTCTGTCAGTTTTGGTGGTCAAAAGGTCAAAACCCAAAGTCACTTTGACAGAAAGGAGAAAATTATTTCTGCACAATAACTTTGGTTCTTCAACACTGATCTGGATTAACCTTTATGGATGGCTTGCACTTGGACAAAGGTAGAAGATTATTGATTTGGGGGTCAAAAGGTCAAATGTCAAGGTTACTGACTGAAAAATGGTTTCTGCATAATAACTTTAGTTCTAGACCATCTACCTTCACCAGAGTTTGTGGAGGGCTTGCATTTGAGATATGGAAGAGACTTATTGATTTGCAGATCAAAATGTCGAAGGTCAGGATCAATGTGACACAGCGAAAAATGGGTTTTGCAGAATAACTTTTGTTCAAGAGTAAGGTCCATGAACAATGACTTACGCTTGGGTAATAAAGAAACCTATAGATTTTGGTTTCTTAATGTTAATGGTCATGGTCATGGTTAGCCTAATAAGAAAATAAGTGTTTCTACACATTAGGTTTAGTTCAAGACTGCATATCTGGACCAAAGGTCCAGGTCATTGAGTCCTGTTGGTCAATAATCTCCTGAGTCAACCATGCCATACTAATGCCTACACACACAGGACTATTAAACATGGGGCAGACGTATAATGTGTCATTCATGGTTCTCTTGTTTAATTTTATGTTGACTTCTTTCTTTAATGAAATCGTAACATGGATATTTGTAGGAGCTATCCAGTTATGAAAATACTATGAATCCCCCTGTTTTGCCAACTTCACTACATTTTCACCAACTTTGCTCTTTTCTGGCTGGAGAGAAGTCATTTCACCCAAATAGTAGAGTCCAGTATGGACCTTGATATGAAGAGGTAAAAGTATAAATCTAGTCCTGAAATTTTGATTATTCTAGTAAACTTCTTTTAAATCCAAATTTTTTAGCACCTAAGCGATTTTATTTAAACACTTCGCATGATATGTAGTTTGCCCTAAATGAAAATGGTACCAATCTGTGACTCTAATATGACCACTGTGGTGACCATCTTGAAAATATATTTTATATCTACTCCTCCTGAATCGATAGTTGTATTGACATGGGGTTTTCACTCAAGCACATCTTACAGTATTTGTTGGTCTTTAATGAAAATGCTGCCAATCTGACCTCCAACATAGCTGCAATGGTGGCCAGCATGAAAATATGCATTGCCATCAATACATCTTCAGTACAAATGGTCATATTGACATGGGGTTTTCAATAAAACATTTCCTATGATATGTAGTTGGTTCTGAATGTAAATGGTGCTAATCTGATCTCCATTGTGGCTGCCACAGTGGCTATCTTGAATATCTTGCTTTCATTGCTCCTTCAGAATGGATGGTTGTATTCACATCATCATGGGTTGTTACTAAAACACTTCTTATGATTGTTAGTTGTTCCTAAATGAAAATGATGAAGATGTGACCTCCAACACATATAATAATGGATTTTGACTAGTCGTTATATTTTGTTGCTTTTTAAAAAAACATTTAATAGTCAGCAATACGACACTGATTTCAAAGTCAAAAGTCATGGCTCAGGGTTTTGATCTGTAATGGGTTGTGCATATGATAAACAAGTATGAATGAATTTTTGTTATCATACCTAGATAGTGGATTCATCTCAAGATTACCTTGAATGAGTGCCAGCTCCATGGTTCTAACTTGGGCTATTGAACTATAATGGCTTGTGAATACAGCAGTTCAAACAAATAGTACTTATGGATTTTAACAAAACTTAGCATGTGGTGATAATCGTGGCATTATCTTAAATGAGTTCAGTGATATTATATTCATGACATCAGGTTCAATGTCAAAGGTCATGACAGAGCTTTGTAAAGCACTTATTTTGTGAACATAGTAACTCAAGCATTTAAGAATATATTTTTTTAACCAATTTGGCATATTGGAGTGTTTCAAGAATATCTCAAAGACATATTGTTCCAATACTCAGCAGTTTAAAATAATAGAAGGAGGAAAAAATTTATTTGTGAATTTCCAATAATTCTTTTTTGGCCAGTCGATCATTAGGCCCTTCAAGGGACTCTTGCTGTAGCTCTGAATTAATTTTTCATCTGCAAGTCCTTAATACTGTAAGTCACTTTATATTTCATTATGACATATTTTTGCAAATATACATATCTCGACTTTCTGTGTTGACAATAAATTATTTTTGTAGTTTGTATGGATTTATGTTGTGTGACATATTTAGTGGATAGAAAAATGTACAAACAGTATAGTATTTACAAATAGATAAAATTACAATTGACAGATATTGTAGTACAACATGTGCTTCAACAAAATCTCTTTGCATAAATAATTATTATTAGAGATTTTAATTTACATATGAGGCTTCTCATCAAGTTACATGCATACAAAGAAAAATTACTATAAAAAATCAAAATTACTATAGGTTCAATATTAAAGACAAAAAATATTAGGTTAAGACAGTAATGTACATGTACTAGATTTTTGTTATTGCATTGATTTCTTCACAAGTAAATATTGAGTTATGTTTGTAAGAGAATGAGAAGAATGCCTTTTTTTTAAATTTATTTACATTGCTACATACACTTGTGACTCCTTATTTGGCAGTTCTCTGAAAACATGGTATCCATTATATTGCTATACATGTATGATTCCCAATTTTTCTTAAACAATTTCAAAGAGAAATGTTTACAGAAGGATTCATTACTTAAGTAAATGGTATGTTTCTTCTGTTTCCTGTTTGACAAACAGACATGCCTTTTCCAATTAACCTTGGATCATTTGCATGTACACGACCTGTATACTTTATATGAACAGCTGGAGATGCGGTGGCTTAGTGGTTAGCTTGCTGGACTCGTGACTGAATGGGTGCGGGTTCCAATTCTATGATTGGTTAAGCCGGGGTCTGCTATCATGGTGTGTCCTTGGGCAATGCACTTTACTCCAATAGCCTTGGCACTTAATAAGCTACTTGTTGTTGTGAATTAAAACACCAAACCAAACCAAACTAAATTACATGAACAGCTATTCAAACCTTCACATGCTTAATCCATCAATGTCCATGAAAGTGGTAAAACACAGTATGCTTGAGTATGTCTTTGACACCATTTGTATGTTTGGTGATAATGCTGTCATTGGATTTTATGCAAGTAAACTGAATTGAATTGAGCTGAATTAATGATGACTCCCTATATGATCATTGTATTGACATAGATAGGGTCATGTGACACTAGTTGTGCTGAAGTATTGATGCACCTTTAATTCACTATACTGCTTTTTTCAGTGTTTAATTACCCTGCCCATCTAAACACAGTTACAGCTATTTGAATTACATGCTGTTTAACTACTCTGCCCATCAAAACACAGTTACTGCTATGTGAATTCCATGCTGTTTAATTACTTTTCCCATCAAAACATAGTTACGGCTGTGTGAATTCCATGCTGTTTAGTTACCCTGCCCATCAGAACACAGTTACGACTATGTGAATTCAGTGCTGTTTAATTACCCTGCCCATTAAAACACATCAGAGGATGAAGGAGAATGAATTTTAGTAGAAAGTAAATGGAATCAGGACCTTTTACATTGAGATACTTTTGCCACTACATGGCTTCCAAAACAACATAGTAGAATGTATAATTTGTTTTATGCAAGATTTTAAAAGTGTTATGCATTTCCATCAGTATGGATTTAACTTATTTATTTTATGTTTAAAGCAATACCATGTTGTAATCAACCTGTATGGCATGTGTATGGGTCACTTACAACCATATCTGGGGTATGAAGGAGGGAGGGAGAAACACATCACAAGTCAGCAGTAGGGAATTATCAGCATATTTGTTGAACAGTGATAGTTTCAAGGTCTCTGATAATGCACAGATTTGCTTTTTGGCTCATGACTGAATTTTTTAAATTTACAACAGAATCAATTCAGTTCAGATAGTTATAATGGATAGAGATTTTAATATTTTTATTGAGCAATTTCTCACTGTGAATTTTTCCCATTTCAGGATGGAAACTGTTCTGGCTTTTTGTATATATTAGTTTGATGTGTGGGCTGTATATATCACCATTATTTATTGAGTCTCCATGTGTAGTCTTAGTGAAGAATCTCCCTCCTAAACCAAAAATATTTGCACATCGTGGAGCATCTGGGGTAAGTAATTGAGATTGTAATTTTTATTTCTTTACCTTCATTCTTTAAAACATAAATGTTTGAGAACAGAGGAAATGCAGTGGAACTCCTTTTTATTCAACTTTAATTTTAGAGAAAATTGGATTTTATTTATAAGAAATGTTCTGTGTTGCCTCAGAGTTTGTTTTAAGTAGTTTCATTGTGCTTTTCTTGTTATTGTAAAGATGGAAATGAAAAAATTGCCAAGCTGCACTTATTTTTCACCAACTTGCGTGTATTTTAGTAGCTAAGGAGAGTCTACCAGTAATGTTGATGCTAACCTTTGACCTTTTACACTGAGCATAGGTCAAGATATCAAAGGTCAATTTAAGCCTATAATGCCCACAGCTATCATTTTAGAAATGCAAATCAACTATAATCCTGCCTATTATTGATACATATCTTGGTAATTTTATCTTGGCTAGATAGTTGTCAACAGTCTGATAAGATACATTTTTGTTGAAGTAAAATCTTGATAACTTAAAAGTCTGTCACATAAAAACCTGGTCAGTCATGGTATAACAAATTTAAAGTGTGTGACCTTGGAAAACTTGAAACTACAGAAAACTGAAACCCAACATTCTGGCCTGCAGCACTTCAATTTTTTGAAGTTCTATTGTACTTGGATGCTGTAAAAAATGTTATAATGCTGTCAAGTTAGCAGAACACTCACATAAGCTCAGTGAAATCTTGTTTATCTATAACCCATTATCCAACTATTGCCTTGATTCAGTTCCATGAATAGGTGTTATTTATTAACAGTCAAACAAAAACACACACAAAAATGCCATTTTCATCACTTTTTTAATTCTTGAAATGGGAAAGGGGTGCTGTTGTTTCTACAGAAGGATTATTGTTTGTTGGGTCAGTAAATCTGGTTTGTAGCTACCATGAAAGCCATGAAAATTGGTGCCTTGCAAATACCATATATACTTGCTTTTAAGTTGGTCCACCTGCAAACAACATACACCTAGATCTGCCATCGCATAATGTGCCAACAGATCAGGGTCTGTGTTGTTCTATTGATTAGTCCTAACAAGCTGCTTAAATGCGTGTATAAGGTTATAGTGAATTCACAGTGTCTGAAAATCTGGCTTGTTCTACATTAATGTTCAAGATTAAGAAAAGACCCAACTTTATCACATGACCATTGTGTTATTTAGATTCATATGCCTGTAATGTATTTTGTTATCTTGCACATGTAAATTACACCTTGTGACAGCAGAAATTATATCATGACATCATACAAGGCACAGGCTAATATCAGAGGCACCCAGTTGTACCAAAAGTTATTTTGCAACACTACCTTTATTGTTTTTAATATAGTGTTACCCATATCTGTCAGTCTCTTCATGTCACATCAGTTCCGAATTTCATTTTCACTTAATAACTTTCAAAGGACTTAATGGATTAAAAACATATTTTCACTTAATAACTTTCAAAGGACTTAATGGATTAAAAACATATTTTTTATGAGGCTTTACATGAAGAAGGCCTTGGTCAGGTTTGATTTTCACCATTTTCCAACCAAATTTTGTGGAGACACAGAATTTTTTCCTTTCAATTGCATTATATTTACCCTTCAGTTGCATCATATTGGTGGGGGCATATGTGTTTTATAGACATATTTCTAGTTCCATAATGAAATCAGTCTTTTTTTTTCATGTGAAAAATAGAATCCTATAATTATGAGTATTTCAAATGAAATTTTTTAAAGTCTAGCAATAATTGGAATACTTTGCTCTTCAGTGGTCGCAAAAAAACAGAAATGTTTCAAATGGCTGCATTTATTTGAAATAGGCTCAATGTAAATGCTGAAGTCTGTTACATTGCAGTTTGTCAGTGACTCCAAGAAGGAAAGAAGGATCATGGAGATTCATGGCAAAAATTTATTGGACTTCTTAGCACTACATCTTTACATTAAATTTGGAAAAGAAATGGACTTGTTTTAGCAAGATGTTGCATGGATAAATCATTGGAAGTTGTGTTAAAAATGACAAATATATAAATCTCCTGCAACATAATTTCAATTTCTTTCATAGATTCATTTGTCCATTCATTCATTCATACATTTGTTCATTCATTTATATATTCATTCCAGGTTGCTCCTGAGAACACTGTGATAGCATTCTCCACTGCCGCTGATAAAGGGGCATTTGGTATAGAATCTGATGTACATATAAGGTCAGTACTATCACCACCACTTGTACTCAGGGCTCAAATATCACTTTTTTTATCCTATTTCTGCTGGCCACATTTTTTTTAACAGTTTTATTAATCTATACTGTAAACTAGGGGTTTTGGAGTAAGAAGGCACTGCAGTACATTTCTGTCAGTTTCATTTGTAATTTTTATTACCATTTTAAAAATGAGTAAAATCGAATTTTTTCTGAAACATGTTCTTTTTATGCTGCGTGGTGCATTAATGTCATTATGGTGTAGCGCCAAACTATTAAAATCAAGATCACACATGTCCAAGTTTGTATTTTTGGACCATGAGAGAGCTTCATAAACAATCAGCTTCACCAAATTGCACAAGAACATATTACATATTAGGGAAAACCATGTTTTGTTTACAGAATAATCAGGATAATATGTGACAGAATTGCAGTGTGGCATCTAGGCTGTGCAATCGCAGGATTCTCCTTCCCCCCCCCCCCCACAACTCACATGCACACCCCACCCCAATTCTGTGAGCAGCTCCTAAAAGAATACAAGTTTAAAGGATGAGAAGTCCCTCAATAGAAATAAAATTCCCGGATATTTTATATAATGATACATGATGATTGTAGTAAAAATGTAGTGAATTCAAACAGTTTTATCTTTTGAATTAAAACATACCACAGTCTCCTTTCCATGAGCCAATACCATTCTGCATGGTTTATATTCAGAACTGGGATTCCCCAGAAATTAGCCAATGCACTTGCATATATAATTGTGCCTAGAAGGGTATTAAAATTGATACCATGTAGCTGGCAGTTACCATACTTGGTACTTATCAAGTGTTACATCTCGTTAAATGAAGCAGGTAAACTGATTTTTATTAGCAGTAATACAATTTCTGCTACTATTGCATTTTTTCTCTTTCTGGGATGCCAAGTCCCCTGTCTAAGCTAATGCCCAGAATTGAAAAGAACATGATCCCAGTCTGATTCCTTAGACATAGCCATCATGCAGAATACCTTGATCTTTTTGCCTTGGACTTTATGCAAGTAACATGTGTGCCAAGATCGCTTATTGAAATTAGCCTTCATTATCGTTTTTAAATGTCTTTTTGGCCAGTCTTATACTTTTTTGTGTTGATTGACTGCTTTATTTGAGTGCTGTGTTCCTTTTGCTAATTTTTAAGGGTTTTTCCGCCTTGCACAGCAAGCAGTGCTTCTGTTCGTTGTTAACCCTTCTTAGTAACCAGTGTTAGGGTCAGTATTACCTATCCTTCTTTGGGTCCCAGTTATCTTCTTTTTTTTGGTAATTTTTTCTCATTCAGAGATTAATATGTCACCGGGTGTGGGTAATTGCAGACACAAGAAGGCCCCATGGGATAAACATACTATTTGCCTATCATGCACTGTTTGTGCATGTACATATGGATCCCCTATATGTTGACTATGGACAGATCAAGTGTTGGACTTTGTGGAAAGTTGCAGCACCTATAGAGGTAGGAGAAAATGACCCACTTTCTCTTCATCATTACAAGATGTCCACCTCCATTCCCACGAGGGGTCTGAATCCCTTCCCAGTTTAGGGAAGTCAGCTCCCCCTGTATGGCAGAAACAAGAGCGATCTCCATGGTTCAGAGATTGTCAAAAGGCTTAGGATCCTTAACGCTCAGTCCAGTGTCATCAGTGCCCAGTGAAGGATAGATTCTTGGCTCCTCTCAATGGAGGAAAAGTGCCTGAGAGTGAATTGCACCTTATTGGCAGGGATGAGCATCACTGTCTCAAGATATACATAGTGCCAGTAACCCATATAAGCAAGTCATGCCTTCCTGATGACAGGGAAGAGCATCAGTCTGGCTCTGATAGATCCGAAGAATGCTCATCAGATCTTTATCACCAGACTGATTTTTGACTGGCCACCGATCACTGGTCACTGGGTGCTGGTCATTTGTAACCAGACACGGGTCAACTAATGGTCACCAGGCTCCAAGCACCAGTGAATGACCACTGGTCACCTGACCATGCCCTTTGAGCAATCAGACACAAGGCTTTGATCATTGGTCTGGGGACAGGGATCAGGTCAATACCCCCCTGTCTCTGTGTTACCATCCAATCACAGTGCGGATAGGAGTCAGGTTTTGCTTACCTGTCTGCTGAAGGGGATTGGATAGGCATCTCCCCCCTCCGCCATCTTCCCATTTAATCCCTTCAGGATTCATCGCCCCCTCCCCCCACATGCACACACATATCTGGCAGTTCGTCTTTCCCCTCCCCGTATGACATCATGCATATCCCTGCCTTGGTTACAAGGTTTGATGGATGTGACAGGCTGGGGACCTGCTCTGTCACCTCTGGTCTCTCATCCAGCTGAAAGAAGGCAGGCCGCCACCCTCCTCCAAGATTCTTGAGAAGGGATCAGCAATCCCATTTACCTATATATACAGTTAGTAGGGTTAGTCCTATTATCTCCCATGAACAGTTGACACAAACACTAATTCGACATGTCCCTCCCTGGAGTGGGATAGTAGGGAAGAGAGTTGTGTCTTGTCTCCGAAGCAGGTTCAGGATGACAATGCCTTTTCAATTATGGTGGACTGAAATGAGTTCCCTGAAGAACTAATTATGGCAGGTCCTTCCCTTCCATTCAAGTTCCTGCTCCTTTCCACATGTCAGGTGGTGGAGGAGGAAGAGAAAGTCTGGACATTTGATAAGGCAGTAAACAAAGTTTACCATCTCCTTCCCTCCAGACTTGTGAGCAAAGCTTTTTGGGGCTGAGGAAGCTAAGATTTTCTACAGTCTTGAGGGGCTTTCTGGGTCCTACACTCATTCAGATTTTCTGCAGCTCCCACACTCTGCTATGGTTTGGGAGCTTGCACAGAAATTTTTTTTCCCTCGGCTAGGCATCCACCAGGCAGCAGAAGGGGTGGTCTGTTCCCCCTTTTATGCTCTGGCTGCTGGTCTCTGCCTCCAGCTAGTGGGTTCATTCCCCTTCTTGACCCCTTAAACCTTCCCCCTTAGACTCTGGTGCATCCCAGATGGAAATATTGTCTGGGACCTGGGCTTGTCTCTCAGTAAGGGCCTTGGAAGCCTTGGAGCTTAAGGCTCGAACCCTAGTTATGAATGCCTCCCAAGCCAACCTCTTTTCTGCTGCCTCCTTCAGTCTTGTGAAGGAGGAATCATTGTATCCATCAGCGCTTCAGTGCTTGCTGGAGACTGTGGCATGAATGTTAAAGCATGCACTCTCCATGTCAATAGTGCTCTATGCAGAGCTTCTCCATCTCTGTAGGGATATTGCCTTGAAGATATCTAATGCCTTGCTGGAGGACTACACTACTGCTTGAGGTGGAGATGCTCTTTGGAGGTTTCATCCCCTCCATAGTGTCACAGGATGACTCTACTATAACTCAACTGCACCCTTTTTAGGGCTGCAAAAAGCAAATTTCTCTTTGACCCTCGTAAAAGTCAGGGTGTTTTTGCAAGTCCGATCTGTTTGCAAGGGGTGACTTGTCGTCAGTGAGTAAGAGTTGCACTTTGGAAAAATAAACAAACCAAACTGGATGGATAAACAGATAGATAGAAAAATAAAGACAAAACCAGTGTAAAATAAATACAATTATATTATTGAGTGGAATATGTCAAAAATAAATTGACAACTTACAGTTTGTCCATCTTTGTGTAATATAAGTCATAGAAATCCATAATACTTGACATTTTAAGTCCATCTATATGATAAATCCATGAATTCTGTTACAGGTCATATACCAGTATAAAAATAGTAGCCCAGAATGATTTGATTCACCATATTACATAATATGTTAATTCCATGCATCTTACAAATAAACAATGAAAGTAAAGTCCACACTTTTGTGATTCACAATATACCATAAATGTAACTGTCAAATGTCATCTGGTTCAAAGCCGAAGAATTCATTCTTATCGTCTGAGTCACGAGATAAAGTTCTGAAATCCTCCATTGTCATCTGGCCATCGTAAACATCGTCTGACCCTGATTCCACATCTTTACTGCCATCCATGGGTGCTTATGTGGAGGCTTAGCTTAGGCTCTGTAAGTTACATTTTGATCATGCATTCTGTAAAATCTATAAAAAGATATCCCACAACTGAACATGTGTCAATTGTATGGCATGATCACAGGGAGTTCAAGTAAGCACCATCTGTTAACTAAATATAGGACTCTTCTTGGCACTAAACAAGTATCAAACATTTGCAGCTCAATCTAAGGGTTGTCAACTGAGAAAACAAAGGGGGTACTGCCTTTACAAGCTAAGGGATTAAGGTCAGATGTGCACAAGGAGTTGTAGGACTCTACTTGGCACAGAACTTGTATAAAATTTGCTGCTTAATCAAAGGATTGTCATCTGACAAAACAAAGTGGGTGCTGCCTTTACAAGCTAAGGGCTTATTAGCCCAAATGCACTGGCAGATACGTGAGGAAATATCACTTGGGAATTAGATCTGGCTTATGAAAAAGGCAAATATAAATCAAATCAAAACTTTATTGCATCAAAAGCAAACAGAGCTTATACAGAAAAACGCAAAATATAATACAGATGCGGGTTATTCGGACTTGCACAAAAAATGAAGCAGTATACTTACTAGTAAGCACCAATGCTAAACAGTCATAGACACTTAACTTTGTAGTGAGTAATATTAATTTAATATTTTCAAATTATTAAAATCCAAAATAAATGTAGATACAAGTATTTTGTAATGAATACCATAATGAAACAGATAAACATAGTGCATACCATATATGCATTTCTGTATGAGAATAGTGGCATGAAAACCTAAAAATATTTGAATTTACAGTATTTCATACATACTGCAAACATCTAGAGTTTCCAATATTACACCTAGATTTATCAAATTTTTTTTTTATGTTGTGCTTATAAGACGACCCCTACTCTGCATAAATCAAATTTTTAGTAAAAAATGTTGACTTATAAGCAAGTATATATGGTATATCAAATTTTGGGCTCTTCTGTTCAGCCTCACCTTCACCACCAGAGCCGTTACCAGGATGATGGGGGTAATGGCAACTCACTTGAGGTCTTTAGGGGTCCACATCCTCCAGTATTTCAGCGACTGGTTGATGCATAGTGTCCTCAAAGATACTCTCCTGAAGGACCTATCCATCTGTTGGTCGACGGTTACTCATCTGGGTCTACTCCCAAACCTGGAGAAGTTGGATCTGATCTCTTTTCAGGACTTCATGTACATGGGGATGAATTTCCACACTATTCAAGGGAACGTTCACATTCCACCAGACAGCACTGTTCAGATTCTGACCCTCATAGTGGGTCTTGTTGCCAAGATTTCATTGTCAGCTTGCCTTTACCTCTCTTCTAGGAACTCTGAGCATGCTTGCAGATCTAGTACCCCTAGGGAGACTTCAGTTGTGTCCTAGGGAGACTTCACTTGTGTCCTCTGCAGTTCCTGCTTTTAGCAAACTGGAAACCGCACAAGGACCAGCTATCAGCTTGGATTCCTCTGGGACCTGATTTTCATCACCACCTGAGTTGGTGGCTAGATCAGGATTGGTTCCTGACTGGAGTCCTGATTCACAGCTCTGAACCCTACTCCTTTCGGTACACAGATGCATCAGATTTGGGATGGAGCCATGGGTAGTTTTTCAGGGATTTTGGTCTTGGGAAGAATAAACAACCTAGAAATGCGGGCAGTGTTCCTAGCCCTATCGGGGGGGGGTGGGGGGTGTCAGCCTCATAAGGTATCATTGTGTTGACATCACATCAGTAGTAGAGTACCTCAGGCATCAGAGAGTTACACATATTCTTTCTCTTTGTGTAGAAGTCTGGAACCTCCTCTGATGAGCAGTCTTGGAGGAGATCACTCTCTGAGTCTGCCATATTCCAGGTAAAAAGAATATCCAGCCTGTCTATACTGGGCCATGTGGTCCTCGCAGAATGGTCTCTGCTCCAATGAGTAGCAGAGATGCTTTTTAATCTGTGGGGTAGACCATTAGTGCACTTGTTTCCTATGAGACTGAACAACAAGCTACCTTTTTGTCTCTCCAGTGCCAGATCAGAGGGCCTGGGCAGTGTCCATTTTCAGTCTCAAGTTGCATCATCTGTATGTTTACACTTTCCCACCTTTCAAAGTAATTCTGTAGGTTCTACACCAAGTCCGGATCTCCCTGTCTTTGCTCAAGCTGATAGCCCCCCCCCCCCCCAAGCCCCACCGGTTGTTGTTCATTGACCTATTCAACCAGTTGGTAGACAAGCCCAGAAGATTACCACAGAAAAGGAACTTGTTGCAGTACAGGGGGTCACTCCTACACAACAATCAGCAGGTTCTCCACCTTCAAGCTTGGCTCATTTTAAATGATCGATCTGCCAAGACCAGTTTTGGAGCAAGGTTGCCAACTGCATTGCTGAGATGAGGAGCCAATCCAGGTCCAATTACGGGTTGAAGCAGAGATTATTTAGCTTGGACTGGGGACTCGGTTTCCCAGAAAAGGTAAGCAGTGCAATAGTAGCAGGTAGGTATTACATAATTAAAATTAGTTCCCCCCCCCCCAAAAAAAAACTTCATTGTTATGGCAGAGTACAGGCAGCACAGAGGATATCAGTGTCCTCCTGATAATATTGGTGCCTGGTACAAATGTACCGGCTGGAAATGCACCAGTTGACTTCAGCAACTGAGGGGGCTACTGCCAAAGCAGACAAACGTGGCAGATGATGCCGAGATGAAGTTCATGTTATGAGGAAACTGAGGATGATTGCCCAATGCAAAAAGATACTTAGAAGGGGGTTCATCAACATCTTTTGATTATGGGGAAACTTTGATATGCTATAGAGGGAGAAAAGAGAGGAGACTATTGACCCATAACCCCCAGTAAATGGCAATTTAGAAAAATAGGAGCACTCCCCTGCTTTGGGGTGGAGGTAGGGTGGGGGGCTGAGGAGAGTTTTCCCATTCTTATAAATTCCTGGATGGAGCACTGTAGATATCTGCAATTGGCTATCCTACAATAAATACTAGCAGAACAAGTCATCAGAGGAGACATAGTAACAGATTTTATCTAAATGAAGATAATATCATAATATCAGAGAAATATTTATGTATTGCTGAATAAACTGGTTAGACACAAAAGAGATATCATACTTCCCCTTGAAAATATAATGGTTGTGCCCTAGTCCACTGTTTATTATCAGTAGGTGCATGTATGGCGACAGTATTAAATGTATGGCCTTAGTATTAGGCTTCATACTAAACAGATTATCTTGTGGTAAAAGATTCAATGCCAAAGCAAGCTTCGTTTTACTTTTTGTAATTGTGCATGTGTATTTTGCTGAGTTTATGTACTTGAAGGAGTTTTACTAATGATTTGCTGTGTATCACTGGAAAATTTAGCACTTGCAGAAAAGATGCAAGTGCTTGAAATCTGAACTTGTATTTTCCACAATTAATGCATGTTTTACGAGTATGTGAGTGTTAAATTCAAGCCCTGGTACTTCAGGTACTTCAAGTTCGGCTACTTCTATTACCACTACCACTACTACTGCTACTACTTCATTCCTGTCATTCAGTCAATATAAGATTATTATCTAATCACTTGAGGTCTAAAAAAACTGACAGTGACATATGTTGGTACGGTTATTTTTGAAATTAATTGTTAGATACTGATGACTAAAATATGCATACAAGATCTTATTAGGGCCCGGCTCGATGAAGTTGGAGGAGCCCTATAGCAATCATGTCCGTCCATCCATCCATCCATCAGCAATTCATTTTCCACAAGAAGATAACCTTAATAGGAATTTTTGCATTTTAATCAAATCTGATGCAGCTTTTTATTGATGAGTACTCGAAACAGCTCAGTTTCCATCCTTCTGTGTCATCAATAACATGGGTTGTGGCCCCTAATTGCCTATCCCCCTTGCTTCATTTCAACAGCTTAACATTCTCAAGGATTGCTGACATCACTTATGTTTGGTATGCAGCTCTGTATTGATGAGACTTTAAATGAGTTCAATTTCCAGCATTCCACAGCATCATTCTTGGAGTTATTTCACCTGATTACCTTTCTTCCTGACTTTGGTGCCTGCTGCATAATTTTACCACAGTTTTTTTTATTTCAACCAAATTTGGTATTGGGCTATTTATGTTGATGAGATCTTGAAAACGTTTAATTTCAAGCATTCCATGACATTATTTGGAGGAGTTATTCCCCTGATTGCCCATCCACAGCATGATTATACCAACCTTTCCCCTGATTGCCCATCCACAGCATGATTTTACCAATCTACAGGAGTTATTCCCCTGATTGCCCATCCACAGCATGATTTTACCAACCTACAGGAGTTATTCCCCTGATTGCCCATCCACATCATGATTTTACCAACCTATGTTGGATTTCAATCAAATATGGTATGCAGAGCTATATTCATGAGACCTTGAATTAGCTCAATATTCAGGGTTCCATGACATCATTTACAGGAGTTGTGCCCCCAATTGCCTGTTCTCCTGACTTTGATTTCTGCAGCATAACTCTACCAAGGTTTGTTGGATTTCAAATTTTATATGCATCTTTCACTGGATGAGACCTTGAATGTGTTTGATTTCCAGCATTCCACAACATCATTTAAATGAGTTATGGCTCCTAATTGCTCATCCTCCTGACTTTGGTTTCCACAACCAACTCACTCATGGTTTTTGCTTTTCAGCAAGATTTGATATGCAACTTTATATTGATGTTAAATGGGTTAAATTGCCATGATTCCATGGTAGTATTTACAGGAGTTATGCTCCCTGATTGCCGTACTCCCCCAGCCTCCTGATTTTGGCTTCTGCAGCATAACTTCACCTTTGTTGGTTTCCAACCAAACATGGCATGGGCCTTATATTTATGAGAACTGGAAAGAGATTGGTTCACAGCATTCCATGACAACATTTACAGGAATTATTCCCCCTTAATCCCTTGCCACCTGACATTGGTTTCTGCAGTATAGCTTTACAATGGTTTGTTGGTTTTCAGCCAAATTTGGTATTGTGCTTTATGTTGATGACACCTTTAATGGGTTTGATTTTCTGTGTTCCACAGCATCATTTACAGGAGTTTTTCCTGTGTTATACAGCATCATTTTCAATGAGTTGTGGCCACCCCCACCCACCCCTGGATTGCCCATCCACCTGACTTTGGTTTCTGCAGCATTTTATTTCAACAAGGATTGTTGAATTGCAACCAAATTTGGCATACAGCTTTATACTGATGAGACCTTGAATGAATTTTATTTTCAACATTTCACATTATTATTTAGAAGAGTTATGGCCCCTGATTACCTATATCTCCTTTCGGTTTCTTGGAGTGTAACTTTACTAAGGAATGTTGAACTTTAACCAAATTTATCATGAACCATAAAATATTGATGAGACTTTGATTTCTAGCATGGCATGTCATCATTTAGAGGAGTTAAGTCCCTTCATTTACCGTAAACTAACTTTGGTTTCCCAACACAAGTTCCTCAGTTGAAGGCCTTACTGAGAAAATTGTAGTCAGCAGGACACTTTGCAATATACCCATCACTAATAGCAATAGAATCACATGTAATCAAAGCATTTTGTGTAGAATTGAAGGAAAAAAAAAATTAAAGTCCATTGCAAAACGAAGAATGGTAACAAATCATGCAACAAAATGCAGTAAACAACCAAAAATGAAATCAAAACTTTGATACAAGTTATCCATATAAGATTTAGAAATTTTTTATATTTTAATTATTGATGTGATCACACCACAAGATCAAATATGGAAGATCAATCTATAAATATACATATTCATTTGAAATATACATATTCGTTTGATGCGGCAATACTTGTATTGTGATGTATTTTACTGTCGATAAGCGCGTACAAAAAATAACATACAGTGCTCCCTCATTATAATGTACTTCTGAATATAAAGTAAAATTAAACCATTGTATTTGAATTGTTTTATCAGATTTACGACAGTATGATTTGAAACAAACACAGCAACATGAACCCTAGTAATATGCAGTTCAGTTTATAATGCTGTTCTCACATTATATCATGATTCATTACATAATGCTGTTCTCACATTATATCATGATTCATTACATAATGCTGTTCTTATTATATCATGATGCATTACATAATGCTGTTCTCATTATATCAGGATTCCTTACATAATGCTGTTCTCATTATATCATGATTCATTACATAATGCTCTTCTCATTATATCATGATTCATTACATAATGCTGTTCTCATTATATCATGATGCATTACATAATGCGGTTCTCATTATATCATGATTCATTACATAATGTGGTTGGCAGTTTTAGATCCCAACTGCTGCATTATAATGAGAGAGATCTGTACAGCATTCAGTGATTTTAAAAATAAGTGTAAATACTTTTTGTTCAAATTTTACAGTATATATACGTAATGAAAATTGCTATTTATCTGGCATGTATCGATATTTTATAATACCAATCAATTGCAGTTTTTGGATAAAGACTGCTAGCACATTTTATAAACTCCTTTGATAGAAAATAATAAGATGTACTTTTCTGTTTCAGTTATGATGGCATTCCATTCTTAATGCATGATCGAACATTGAAAAGGACAACAAACATTGCCAGTGTCTTTCCCAACTTGCAGAAAGAAGATCCTTCCAGTCTCAACATGTCACAGCTCAGACACCTGAATGCTGGATCATGGTTTTTAGAGGTAAGACATACCTACAAATCATTTAGTCACAATAAAGCTGAGTTTTTCAGCTCCCATTCTGAAATTCAGATTTTGAAATGTAATATTTGTTTTTGTGTATTTTGAATTTAGCTATAAAGAATATGAATAAAAAACTATGGCAGTCCAGTTTACTCATCCTTGATATTGATCATTTTTTTTAAATAAACAAGAAGCTGTGATACTTTTAAATATGTTTTTGAAAGTTTTCTAGGGCATGACTATAGTAATGACTTCATTTATATAGGAGAAATCTGATACTTAGGATAGTTTTTAATTGTTGCATTGATACAAGTGCCAAAATTTCCAAATTACGATTTGTCTTCATTACATGTTTGCAGATAGGGTAAGGTCTACATGTCGTATCCTCATGTTTTTGTTTTTTGAACACTCAGTACACTTTATTTGTTCAGTATTAGTGCACATTAATTAGAGATATTTTATGTGATCAATATGTTTCATATGGAAGTTCCGAGGATTCACAAGTTTCAAGTCTTTTGTCATTTATTCTTCTACTTTAAATTGTTTCTTATCATCATTAGGCCTGAAAGCTTTTCAAATTAAACCATGCTTTAGGTTGGAGCAAGAACTTTTTAAGTAGTTGCCATGATTGACATGTTCAATTATTTGTTCTACATGAAAAGGACTGCACTGTGACATTTTCCATTTCTGTTCTTGTTCTCATGTAGCTATAGTTTTCACCCATTATGCACTGGTGTTTTCCATCATAAGTCCTGTCTTTGTTAAAAATGTTTTTCTTTTGAAATTAATATTTGATTTGATGCTAAAATATGCATTTATGCAAGTTCTTTTCTTAATATTTAGACATGACAAGCTGATTTGGCAGTCTTATATAAAGGAATCACATGTTGTATATTTTAAACTGATTTAATTTTAGAAAAGTAGTTGTTAAATTTGCCAAACAAACTACATAAAACTCAAACAAAATTTTGAACAAGTAATTAGATTTATAATTAAAAAAGAATGGTGGGAAGGTACTGTGCTCTAGATCAGTGATGTGAGAATACTGCATTTTCACCAAAAATCACAATTGCAGTTTTCACTTTCTGCATCTCAGTTTATTTTTCCACATTCCAACTTTTCATTGATACTTCTGTTCATTCCAGTCACAAATCCGATGCACTAGCACACTGTTTTGTTGAATGCACTTTAGTCTGTGCCAGCCAAAAAAACTGTATACCAGTCTGAACGTGTAGTTCTGCTGGAGTAATCTGCTGTCTGATTGATCAGTTTGTCACCAAAGATTCACTATTGTTGGTTTTCATTGGAAGACATTCAGCTTGCAGTACGCAAATGTTCTGTTCATTTTTAGAAATGGTAATAGTCACAGGGGCCTGTAACATACATCACACAAAACCACAGTATAATGTTTGTTTTTATACATACACTGTTCTGTGATTGGGAAGTATATTACAAGCCCTTGTGGTGAAGATGAGAAAGGATGTAGTCGATAAGGATTTTTTTTTAAATGTAGTGCAGGTAGATACAAAAATAAGGAATCCTTTTTAATAGAAATGGTTATATACTAGTAAAAACAGGTTGATGGTGTGAAATTAGAGACTGTGTTCAACAAACTGATAACACAGATCTGGCAAAGCCTACTGTAAAATATGATATAGAATAGAATTGACATTTGTTGTTATTACAATAGTGAGTACATGTATAAGATTGTAGTGAGAAAAGAAAACATTGTTGATATTTTTATTTACCTGCACTCCCTTAATTCAGTAAATAACATACTTTTTTCTACTTAAGAAAAAAAAAGTTAGCAATAAATATTCATTAATGTCTTAAGATTTTTATCTCCATTTGTAGTTTTTTGTGGGGGAAAATTATTGTATCAAAAATTATCAGGAAAAGGCATTTAAAAAAAAAAAATTCAATTTCAAACAGAGCACATTGCCCTTGGACCCCCTACTGTGGTGTTGCCTCTGGATCCCATTGAAGGCTCAGTCAATGCCTACACACACCATAAGCCCACTTTCAGCACTTTTGCAATTTTTAGCTCACCTAACTGTAAATCCAAGTAAGCTTATATTATTGCTTTTCATCCATCATGCAGCATCCAGCATCTGGCTGCCATCAACAATTGCTACTTTCAGCTTTATCTCAAAAACTGCCAGACCAATTTCAACCAAACTTGGCACATAGCATCCTGGCATAAAAATTAAATTTTATACAAATGATACTGATCCACCATCAAATATGACCACCATTACTTACAATAGAAAAACCTTTATAGAACTTGTTTTCCAAAACCACTGAACAGATTTTGATCAGATTTAACAGAAAGCATCCTGGCATGAAGACCTTTAAAGTTTGTTCAAATGATGCCAATTTGCCATCAGATATGGCCACCATTACCAAAAATAGAAAAACCTGTATGTCATCTGTCAACATATATTCAACTTCTTCTCAAAAACCTCCTGATCGATTTCAACCAAATTTGGCACAGAGCATCCTTGCATAAATTCCTTTCAAGTTAGTACAAATGAAGCCAATCCACCATCAAATGTGGTCACTGTTACTAAAAATAGAAAAACTTTTAAACAACTTCTCCAAAACCACTGATTATAATTTGACCAAACTTGACAGAAAGTATCCTGGCATGAAGTCCTTCCAGTTTGTACAAATGATGCTGATCCACTATTAATTATGGCTACAGTTACTAAGACTATAAAACCTTTCAATAACTTCTCCAAAATCACTAAATAGAATCTGACCAAACTTAACAGAAAGCATCCTGGCATGAAACCCTTTCAAAGTTTTACAACAACAACCAATATATCCGCTGTTATTAAAAATAGACAAACCTTTAAATGGCTTCTCCAAAACTACTGAATTGATTTTGACCAACCTTGACAGAAAGTATCTTGGCATGAAGGTTTTTCACATCTATAGAAATGATGCCAAGCTGCCATCAGATATGACTGCTGTTACTAAAAATTGAAAAACTTCAATAACTTCTTATAAATAAATGCATAACAGAAACAAAAATTTGACAGAAAGTGTCATAGCTAGAATGCCTTTCAAATATGCCTGCTATTACCAAAAGTCAAAAAAGATTTACACAGCTTTATATAAAATAACAATGCTGAACATAATTTTACCAACTTTGACACAAAGCTTCCTGGCATAGGGACCTTTCAGAATTGGACAAATGATCCTGATGTGCCATCAGATATGGATGAAGCTACAAAAAAAAAAGAAACATTAAAACATTTGTTGTCATAACATATGAAATCAACAGCACTGGAGAGATTTTAACAGAAAACATCCTAATGACCCAGATTTCTTTGTCAACTTCTTTTACTTGTCAGTCAGGTGAGCAATCTCGGTCCCACTTGGGCCTCTTGTTACACATTCACTTCACTTGAGATAAGAATTAGGTATTTTACTCCCTGTTTTGGAGCTAATTGTGGTTTTCAGCTCTATTGGTCATAGACCAGAAGAACTTGTGGAATGGCCTGTTGTCTATTGTCCATCTGTCCATTAGCAAACATTTGTTTTTGCTACTCCTCCTAAACTGCTTAAAGGATTGTTACGAAACTTCACACAAACACACACTCATCCCATGATCTGGCTGGTCCTAAATGAAGATGATGATGCTTGGATGTCCAATATGACCACTAGAGTGACCATCTTGAAAATCTTGTTATTGCTACTCTCCTGAATGGAAAATGATGTTGACATAGGGTTTTCACTGCAAGAATCCTTGTTATGTCTAGTTGATCCTAAATGAAAATGGTGCTTCTTAGACATCCAATATGGCCATCAGGGTAGCCATCTTGAAAATCTTGTTATTGCAATGCCTCCAGAACTGGAAGTCATGTTGACATGGAATTTGGTCTTCTTATGGTGTCTAGTTGGTCCTTAATGAAAATGGTACTGCTCGGACATCCAATATGGTCAGCATGGCAGTCATCTTGAAAATCTTGTTATCACTACTCCTGAACAGAAATTCATATTGATGTGGAGTTTTCATTGCAAGACTTCTTATGATGTCTAATTGGCCTAATTGAAAGTGGCACCATTCAGATATTTTGACAGTCTTTTTTGTTATCACTACTCCTCCCGAAAAAAAGATCATATCAGCATGGGGTTTTCACTAAAGAATACCTCCAGAATGGTGAACCTTGACCAGAGTGCATACGATTTCAGTGTCCACTGACAGTGGAACATATTCTTGTTGAGTGTGTCGACTTCCACATTGTGGGACAGAAGCATTTTGATGTCAGCTGCATGAAGAAACTGTATAATGATGTACCTCCTGAGAAAATTTTGGATCTTTTGAGGGAATGTGGTTATATAATAAATTTATCTTTTAAATATTTTGCATGTGTTACCTTTAACTTTTATTTTATATACATTTTACAGAATGTTAACATTTTTACCTTTTATATTTTATCTTCTTGTACTTCATGTTTACATTTATGATCTTATGAAAACTTTGATGGAATTCATTTTGACATTTTTTGAACATTTACCTTAAGTTAGCACCATATAGCCAATATTGTGCTGAGGTGCCATAAAACTCTACTACATACATACATACTGAAAGACTTTTTGTGATAGTTGGTTCTAAATGAAATTGGTACCGATCCAACATCCAATATGGTGGCCATCTTGAAAATCTTATTATTGCCACTCCTTCTGGATGGATGGTCATTCTGACATGGGATTTCACAAAAGACTTCTTATGATATCCAGTTGGTCCTAATGAAAATGGTGATGATCTAAATGGTACAGCTCCGACATCCAGTATTACCACCATGGCAGCCATCTTTGAAATCTTGTTATTACTACCCTTTCTAAACAGAAAAGTCATGTTGACATGGGGTTTTCACCAGAAGACTTCTTATGATAGCTAGTTGAACTTGAATGAAAATGGTGCCAACATTACCTCCAATATGATCACCATGGCAGCCATCTTGAATATCTTGTCATCACTGCTTCTCCTAAACAGAAGTCATATCAAAATTGGGTTTTCACCAGAAGACTTATTATATGGTCTAGTTAGTCTTAAATGAAAATGATGCCAATCGAACATCCAATATAGCCACCACGGCAATCATCTCAAAAATCTTTTTATCACAATTCCTCCTGAATAGATGGCCATATTAACATGGGGTTTTCACCAAAAGACTTCTTATGATATCTAGTTGGTCCTAAATGAAAATGGTGCCAATCTTACAGCCAATATTGCTGCCATGACTGCTATCTTGAAAATCTTGTCTTTGCTACTCCTCCTGAATCGAAGGTCATATTGACATGAGGTTTTCACCAAAATACCTGTAATCATCTCTAGTTCTTCCTAAATGAAAATGGTGCCAATTATGTCCAATATGGTCACCACATTGGGCAATTTGAAAATCTTGTAATTGCTCAAGAATATCATTATATGGTTTCAACACTCAACAGTTACAATGAAGAAACGGTTTAATCTTTGATTCCTGGAAATTCTTTTACACCAGTAGAACATCAGTCCCTTTCAGGGACTCTTGTTTAAATTTGGTGTGGTATTTTGTGAACGCCACAAAACACAAACTTATGATTCCAGACCGCATCTTAAATCATGGAGACATTAATCATGCCTTTTAGAATGAATCAGGATGGCTTAGTGATCAAAACTAATTCAGGATGGCTTTGTGACCAAGACTAATTCAGGATGGCTTAGTGACCAAGACTAGTTCAGGGTGGCTTAGTGATCAGGACTAATTCAGGGTGCATTCATTGATATGGTTCTGTCTGAGTGTTCTCACATTCATGAAGTACTATCATTTCAAATCTGCATGAAATATCTGGATTTTGTCTCGATAGAATAGTTTATATTGATCAAGTGAACTGTACTTCCAGCAGGAGCAATACACTAACAGCCTTGGACTAAATGCTTAAAGTTAAATTGTTTTGCATAATTTGAGTACAGTTTCAAATTTCTTCATGTGTTTTTAGTCAATTTCTTATCTAGAGCTTCGATAAGAATAGCAAAAAATGATACGAAGTGTACTTTATCTTGAGAAGAAAATATTAGAGATGAATTCCACTTTTTATTTCAATGTTACTTTTTTATACTGAATGAAAATCTCATCCGAAAAAATACTTCTATATTAGAGCTAATACTTTAAAATTTGCATATCTCATGAATTTCAAGAATGTTATACAGTTGAAACAATTATGTAGGTTGTTTAATATTATGCTAAACACCTTCTTGTCCCAAAGCTATAAATTTCATTACAGTTATTATATTTTATTATGTTAGTGTATAACCATTTTAACGTACTTTGTAGTTTGTACGGTATGTATATTGTTTTTCCTTGTATATCATCATAAGAGGACTTTAGCATAAATAAACTCTTAAGAAATGAAGTCCCACAAATCATTAATACAGCTTCAAAAATATGTTATTTTTGAGGTCTGTAGTGTCACCTACTTAGGAGAAATTTGGTGGAGAGCAGAAGTAACCTTGAAATCTTCAGCAGCCAAATTTGTTGTTTTATTTTATTTAAATCAACATTTGAAAATTGTTGATGCTTTTGGTGATGTTGGCAATGACAATCACCAACATAGCATGATACAATCTACATCATAGGATACAATATTTATTTTCTTGTACACTCGGAGTAAGCTTTAGTTGGTCAGACTGTGTAAATGAATTGCATAATTTCTACTTTAGTGCTGTACAAGACAAGAAAAGTACCTTGTATGACATTAGAAAAGACCATATCAAAAGTGTGCAGAAGCATTCTTTACTGAGTTTATGAATGTCATACCTGATACGACGATTTAGCATTTATTTTCACATTTTTCAGCTCTTAACATTTTCCAGTTTGAAGTAAGCTCAACTTAATATTCTTGTGGGGATTTTTTGGTGTTTTTGCAGACAAATCCACATGACAATATTGGAAGTCTTTCAGAAGAACAGAAATCTCAGTACGCCAATCAGACAGTGGCATTATTTAGTGAGCTTCTCCAGATAGTGAGGGAGAAGAGACTGAACTTATTATTTGATGTTATGCTGCCACCCAAGGATCATCCCTTCTATAATATTACTTACCAAATGATAGTAGAGGAGATCTTGAATTCATCCATTCCACAAGAACAGGTAGGAAATACTGGTAAACATGTATTTCTGAGATATCCTTTCAAAAGACCACACAATGCCAACATGAGCCATTGAGGCTGCTAAACATAAGTTGTGAGAACTTGCTGTACAATTGACATAAAATTAAATTTAAAACAAACATAAATATAATGCCCTAACATCTACCGTTTCGGGCTGCTATGACCATACTTTAAAAGAAATAAACCTGTATTGGGCAGAGGCCTGTCCAATTCTACGTCCCAGGGGTGGCTGCTTAACACAGATTTGCCTGAAGTACTTCATGATTTCTTTAGGAATAAAATCAGGATGAAATATGTTTGTTTTGAAATTAACTAATTTTATCTTAAAGATCTAGAGATTCAGTATTGTATATTATGGCTGTATTGGAATGTATGTATCAAACAGACATTGCCATTTCATGTTGCACAACAAGTGTACTGAAGCAATATAAGAAAAGTTATTATTCTTTAAAACTTCTAATAGAACTTTATCAGCATTTGAATCATCTGACATGAAAATTTTCAAAAACTGTAGTTCAAGTGACTATTTTTAACTTTGAACATCTGCTTCTCCCTGTGTTTGCCAGCTTTGCTCTATTCTGGCTAGAGAGACGTAATTTTGCCCAAATATTAGAATCCAGCCTGGACCCTGACTTGTTGTGTTTAAATGCACTTAATAGCAGTGCAAAGCTTTCGCAAGATTAATATGACTTCTGGTTAGGCAAAAGGTAAAATTATGGTTCCAAGCTAGTAACACATGTTAATGATATGAATGGAATGAGGGAAAGTTCTGGCAAGCAAGATTTACTAACATTCGATTGGAATATTTCAAAATAAAAATTCTGGGGCAGACCCATATAATATGACAGGATCATTCCAGTAAATCTAACAACTACTAAGGCAATTTTCAATGCGGAATTCCATGCTCTGGGTGTCCTTGACAATGACTGCAACAAATATACAATCCATCATCAGATTGTAATGAAAGTAGATGTTAGGGCACCAACTAGACATAAGTGGATTTCAGACTAAAAAAACTCAGTCCTTCCTTTTGTACGAAGGTATATAATTTTAAGGGCTTTTTGTCCAAATTTAAAGCAACCCTTGCCTAAAAGACTTTCTTCATACCAACATATGCAGATAAGCAGAGTAATGGTAACATTTTTATTCTGTAAATTAAAATGAATTGCATGCAAATTTATATGAATTTCAATAGTTATACTTGTTTCTAGTGATACATTCTGTGTTTTGGTACATAATCATATATCTAATTAAGTATCAAAATAGAGAAAAAGCTTTTGATTTTAAAAATGTATGTTTTCTGAACCAAAATATTTTTTATTCTGTTCATTAAGGGTCATAAGTGATCCTTGAAAAATTCAATTTCATCCATAAAAAAGCCTGTAAAAGACCTGGAAATTTTTGTTTTAAAAAGTGTGAACCCTGAATAATGTTTCAAATGTTAATACAAGTGCTTTAGTGATATATAAAGAAACATGTAGAGTAATATTATAAAGATTATTTACAGCAGAATGTTTATGGTTGTATAATGAACGATGAATAACACCATCTCTTTGAAGTATCGTATATACTCGCATATAATCCGATACCAAGTGCAAACTGCATAGACCCAGATCTACCATCGCATAATGTGCCAGCAGATCTGGGTCTATGCAATTTGTAAGGACTAATCAGTAGAACAAACAACATAGACCCTGATCTGCCAGCGCATTATGCGACGGCCAATCAGGGTCTATGTTGTTTGCATTTGGACCCGTAATATATATGAGTATATATGGCATGTTCTTTCATCTGATCTTATGTAAATTAGTATCACTTCAACCCACCAGGTCATCAGTGTTTTAAATACATTGATTATAATCATATGAGCAAGAAGACAATTTAATAATGATTTTGTCTTAAGTGACTTTAGCGATTGTAAGTGCCAATAGAGCATAGTAGTATGCCTGTCTTTGAAATTCACTACAATGATCAGCTTCACAAGTCAATACGCAAGTGCATAACTTTCTTTCCCTGTCCTTAGATAGTTTAATTTTATGTTAAGTTTTCATAACATGGATTACAAACCCACATAACACCTTCCTTTACAGCTGATTTTCACATGTAGATGTTTATGCTATGATATTGTTTGGAAATGGAAGCAGTGGGTTTTTGTGGGCAGAACCAAACACTTTTGAATTTTCTTCTAATTCAGTCCCCAAAAAAAGGGTTTTTCAAACCATGTTGGAAGACAACATGTGTATTTAATCTGCACACATTCTACCCAAGAACTGAATATCTGTTAATTAGTCTTAATTAGGATATCATCTTTTGACGGCTGTGGCACCTAGGGAAAGATGAGCTTCAGCCAACCTCTGATGATAAAACAATATAAATTTTAGTATAGGGTCAGAATAATATAGCTTTGTGTCAGATTGACATGGTGATTTATTTTAGAGGGTCAGTATGCCTGAAAAGGGCCATGTACAATGTAAACAATGTACAAACAGAAACCCTGCCTGTTAGACCAACAAGCTTTGCAAATGATTATAACACCCATGCATGAATTTACCATATGTACTTGCGTATAATCTGATACCAACTGCAAACTGCATAGACCCAGATCTGCTGTCACACAATGCGCCAGCAGATCTGGGTCTATGCAGTTTGTAAGGACTAATCAGTAGAACAAACATCATAGACCCTGATCTGCCGGCGCATTATGTGACGGCCGATCAGGGACTATGTTGTTTGCATTTGGACCCGGCTTTTACACGAATATATATGGTAATGCAGTGGGACCTAGAGGGGAAATTGTTCAGTGTTTGGATGCTGTAGATTTTTTGAGGTTCCACATCAGTTACACTGTTAGCATATTTTTGAGACAACAAAAATGGTTTGAAATTAAGAGGCTCATGGCATTCAGAGAGTCCAGTGTTGTATTTTATGAATAGCATGTTTTAGAAATGTCAGTCATTGTGGTATCCATGCAGTGTTTCAGCCAGAAATTTCGTACAGAGGGGGCTGGGGGGAGGTAAAGGCACTTCTTACCATAAGAGCACATTTTTGCCAGAAAGGGCCATGGTCAAGACCGGTGCTGTTATAATGATATTTATAATATCACGATGAAAATTTACATTTTTGTTTTTTTCTTCTCAGATTGTAATAAAACAAGTTGAATTTATAAGTTAAATAAAGCAAACCAAAGCTAACATTGTGGACAGATGTGTATTTTTTTTGTAAAGAATCAAGATTTAAAAAATGGCAGGTTTGCAAATTACACTATGTACAGTGATTACTTTGTATGCATAATCATTAAATGATAACATGCCAGGATAATCAGGTAGGTATTTAAACTGGGTCATCAATACAATAATCATTAAATGATAACATGCCAGGATAATCAGGTAGGTATTTAAACCGGGTCAGCAATACAATAATCATTAAATGATAACATGCCAGGATAATCAGGTAGGTATTTAAACCGGGTCAGCAATACAATAATCATTAAATGATAACATGCCAGGATAATCAGGTAGGTATTTAAACCGGGTCAGCAATACAACAGTGCTGAGTCTGAGGACTAGACTGAGTCTGTGTCATATAGTCTGTCATAACTGAAATCAATACAAAAATAAAGAATAACATTTTAAAAATTAAGGCTAGTAATGGCTTGATCAACAATAACAATAACTATAAAGTAATTAATAAGATTTATTAGGGAACAGAGAAAATATTCAAGTTCTAATTAAATTTCTACTACCACCAATTTACATGTTTACTTATATACATGGTGATTTATTTAGCAATTCTTTCGATAATGGATTTAAAATCCTACATAAAGGATTTTTTTACTGTTACAAATTTCTTGTGAAATAATTTGTTCTAAACCAGCCTGCTTGCCATAATGCCTTTGATCTTATAGTTATGCTCTGGCTAACATATACCTGCTTGCCATAATGCCTTTGATCTTATAGTTATGCTCTGGCTAACATATACCTGCTTGCCATAATGCCTTTGATCTTATAGTTATGCTCTGGCTAACATATACCTGCAACTTGGTGTGTAATCTGAGTATAATGTAATCAGCAATCAATTAAACAAATTATTCAATTTTGAAAAACAATTAAAATGACCAGTTTAACTAATGAGGCATGTGTAAAATGACAGTGTTTATAAAGATGCCAATTCTGCAGTTCAAGAAGGCAGAGGGGCACTTTGAAGGGGGCAAAGGGGTGCACAGTAGGGGCAGGCCTTTTGAGAGATAGGTCAGGGCATCCCTCTATTTCTTCTAGCTGGAACACTGTCAATGTATTGATGCTTTGATATATTTTGGAGGTATTGATACATTGATGTTTTTGAGGTATTGATACAAGGATGTTTCTGAGGTATTGATACAATGATTGTTTCTCAGGTATTGATACAATGATGTTTCTGAAGTATTGATACAATGATTGTTTCTGAGGTATTGATACAATGATTGTTTCTGAGGTATTAATACAAGAATGTTTCTGAGGTATTGATGCAATGATTGTTTCTGAGGTATTGATACAAGGATGTTTCAGAGGTATTAATACATTGATGTTTTTGAGGTATTGACACAAGGATGTTTCTGAGGTATTGATACAATGATTGTTTCTCAGGTATTGATACAATGATGATTCTGAGGTATTGATACAATGATTGTTTCTGAGGTATTGATACAATGATTGCTTCTGATGTATTGATACAATGATTGTTTCTGAGGTATTGACACAATGATTCTGAGATATTGATACAAGGATGTTTCTGAGGTATTGATACAAGGATGCTTCTGAAATATTGATACAAGGATGTTTCTGAGGTATTGATACAATGATTCTGAGATATTGATACATTGATGTTTCTGAGATATTGATACAAGGATGTTTCTGAGATATTGATACAATGATTGTTTCTGAGGTATTGATACAAGGATGTTTCAGAGATATTGATACAAGGATGTTTCTGAGATATTGATACAAGGATGTTTCTGAGGTATTGATACAATGATTGTTTCTGAGGTATTGATACAAGGATGTTTCTGAGATATTGATACAAGGATGTTTCTGAGGTATTGATACAATGATTCTGAGATATTGATACATTGATGTTTCTGAGATATTGATACAAGGATGCTTCTGAGATATTGATACATGGATGTTTCTGAGGTATTGATACAATGATTCTGATCTATTGATACAATGATTGTTTCTGAGGTATTGATACAAGGATGATTCTGATCTATTGATACAATGATTGTTTCTGAGGTATTGATACAAGGATGTTTCAGAGATATTGATACAAGGATGTTTCTGAGGTATTGATACAAGGATGTTTCAGAGATATTGATACAAGGATGTTTCCGAGGTATTGATACAATGATTCTGATCTATTGATACAATGATTGTTTCTGAGGTATTGATACAAGGATGATTCTGAGATATTGATACAAGGATGTTTCTGAGGTATTGATACAAGGATGTTTCAGAGATATTGATACAAAGATGTTTCTGAGGTATTGATACAATGATTCTGATCTATTGATACAATGATTGTTTCTGAGGTATTGATACAAGGATGATTCTGAGATATTGATACAAGGATGTTTCTGAGGTATTGATACAAGGATGTTTCTGAGATATTGATACAAAGATGTTTCTGAGGTATTGATACAGTGAAGTTTCTGTGTTATTGATACAATGATATTGATGTGTTATTGTTACAATGATATTTATTTGGTATGTTGATACAATGATGTTTTTATTTGGTATTGATAAGTGAAGCAGTACCCATATTTCAAATACTAGTTTATTTAACCCACCCCCACCCAACACCCAAAAAAGGCCAAACATATGAAATTATATTATAACAGAAATATTGTGAATACACTGCTTTTGTAAGGTACCAGTTTTTTGGAAGCTACAAATCATGAATATAAAGACCCAATGAATGATGATGCTTCTTTAGAAGCAATAGGACCCCTTCCCTAATCTAAGAATTTAAATATCTACAAAAATGTCATTTTTAGCAAAACAATCAAAATAAATACCCTCAAGAAAAATGTATTCACAATAATTAATGACGACCATATTTTCTTTTATAAAAGGGTGTGATGCTGCAGCATCGTGAAATGCAGATCAGTGAAAGATCTAGCATACACTGCTACAACCAACCAATTAGCAAACTCATTGTAAAACAGAGTTTTGAAATCATCTGATGAAAAATTTATATTTTCCAAATAATAAACTGTAAAAACAGGTAAGTGGGGTTTTAAATTTTTTTTATTATAGCTCCAGTATGTAATATGGCAGGGTTATATAGCTATTACTATATAGATCTTTCTGTGTGTGTTCAACATTTTTTTGTGGAGCATAACACTTGAACCATACAGGGTATATCTACCAAACTTGGTACACATGTCAAGCATTGTGTAGATATGCCTTGTAGAGTGCTGAACCATAGGGTACTAGTACAAGAGCCAGCTAGAGATGATATCTCACCCCTGGTTTCTCGCTTATCCTATGGTTCAAAAATCTCATTGTATAAACTACTATAATGCTACACTTTGTTTCCATGATAACATATAGGAGGGTTCCACAGAATATGGTGTCTTACCTTTTTTAGGAGTTATTTTCAGAGTTATTTTCTTGCAAAAACTTTAACTTTTTGTTGACACTGATAACGCTGCTGGACAACATCATGCTCACTGTCTTTGGCATTTTTCACTGAAAAATGCATGACAATAATATTGACTCTGGAAACTTCTTAGTTTGAAAAAGGCACATCTCTGCAACTTGATTGACGTGTATACCAAGTTTGTTTTAAATACCTTGAATGGTTTTAAGAGTTATGCTGGGAAAATAAACTTTGTTACAGACAGACAGATTGACATAGGAGTCGTTATATCCCCTGTATTACATGTGGGAGGTGGGGGGGGGGGGGGGGGAAACTGAGAGTTCTGGACCATAGGGTTCTTTCCATAGGAGTCTTTAAATTACATTAGTGGTGGACTGTAGGGGATTTGTCATCTTTAGAAATTAATAGAATTCATTTGCACTTATTTTTTATATGCAGTTATTATTTGTGAAATTTATCATGATACAGTTATTTGCAAGGTGCTGATCATTACTCTTATCAAATGGATTATACTGTCTATGACATAAAGCTTAACAAGCAAAAAGATCGAAAGTTGGTTAAAAGAAGAATAAGAAAATAAACTGTAAATAGGGATATAATCATGCCAGTCAACAGAATAATAAGGAAAACAGGATGGTCAAAAGAGAAAAATGTTATGTCTTATACTTTGATTTTCTTCTTCAGATACATTAGCCTGTAATAATATGTTAGGAGAACATCCACTATCTCATAAATCTAGCACCACCACCCACCCACCCTCGAAGCTAAATAAAGATGTTAAGCATGTCTTTTGGCTTCTTTTAGCAATAAAGTTTTAGCTAAAGTGTTGGTTGCATGCAGAGATTGAAGTCCAATTAGAGTGGTCTCCCCTTGGATCAAGGGATTGGCACCAAAAACTATCAGTTGTCTGTTACTTCTTACATTCATGCCTGGTCAGCATGCTTTCACAAGTGGCCTGACAAATAACTTCAGTTTTGTGCCTTTTCACCAGTTTGAGTACTCCTTTGGAGTTTTCTCATCGCAGGGATGTGTACTCTGTTTATATTTTTACTGGATTTTTTCTCAATCATCATCAGAGATGAATTGTTTGCACTTCAGTTGATGACTGGTGTTATGTTAATTGCCCATAGTAATGGTCAATAATATTCACAATTCATTTCAGTACTTTACCATTGTATAAGTTATATGTAGTACCATTGTGTAAGTTATATGTAGTAAATGATCATTTATTTTCTTGTAGAAGTAAGATAATATTTCTGTAATTCTCTATCATTTTTTTATCCTAATTTATGGTGTTCACTTAATTTTAAGCTTAGCAAGGGGTTTGACTGATTTCACTCTCTAAATACAGGTAACAATGAGCAGGAGTAAGTGGGGGATTTTTAAAAAATTCAAGCTGACTGAAAATAATTGCCTGACCTGTATTAGCTCTATGGGGTGTCATTAGACCATACTTGTGATATTTGTTCAGACTGGTCTGAAGAAAAATGGGTGACAGTTATGGCCAAACGGTTGACTTGTGAGAAAGCCAACAAATGTTTCTATTAGGGTGTGGACACCATTAATGTTGCCACTGATGCTGCCTGAGTTGCCAAGTTTCTCATGTCTCAATCACTAGAGGTAGAAAAATTGCCAATTCCTAACAGGTTCCAGCAAGCTTTGCCATCTAGGACCTCACACATAGCCTTAGATCTGCTGTCACCCACAGTGCCACAGCGAGATCCTATATGCACTGAACAAACTACTGGACTAATACCAACATGTTATGGCAGCATACATGGACCAGTCCTGGACATCAAATCACTGCATATAGACCCCAGTACTGGCTATGGTGATCAGTTCCTTGATAGCGAGTACCCTACCTTGGCACAAGACGTCAGCTGACCCCAGATCTCATCCACTGCAGCTCCAGTACAGTCTGATCCTACATCCTCTACCACCAAGACTGGATAAGGTGATTTGTTTTCCCATCATACCTAGTCCTGGACTCAAAATGCAAGCCTTCCATTCCTGGTTCTGTCATGGATACCCAGCACAACAAATCTCCCACCATATCTAGTACCAGACATATGAAGGCATTGCAGACCAGTTCTGAACAGGTCCATCACTGGTCCTGGCTACATCACAGCCCAGTACCATGGCAATTTCCCATTCCCCGACATCTGGTTCCCACCTCAGACTTTGGACAACTGTCAAAGTTAACACCTAGAGATCACCATGTCCCAACATTGTTGCTATTGGCTCCATGCTTTGCCTGGTATTGATGGCTATATTTTAGCAAGCTGAGCATAGCCTAGACATGTCTGTTGAGATCCTCACCTACAGTCATGCCTGGAGTTGGTCATGCATCTAGCTCATGTACTCAACAGGGCAGCTGAAAACTTTACTCTCCAATTCCATAGGCTACTTCCATTAACCTAGCTATAGGAGAGAGGACCATTTCTATCCACTTCTACACTGCTATTCCTTAGATCTCAACCTTAGTTGTCCAACCTTTATTCCATAGTCACACAAAGGAGGTCAGCAGACAGGCCAACAAAGAGACAAACCTTGCATAGGCCCAGTGACCCAGATCCCCAAAGCTCAGCCTTAATTTTCCAGTAGAGACCAGAGAAGTTGGAATGACCCATCTGAGGCATTCCAGACAGGGAGGCCCTTATCCAGACCTTACTCCTCAGCAGGGGCACAATTTCCCACAGAAAGTGATAAGACATGGGCAGACTGGCCAGTTTCTGCCCCGAATTTCTCCTTAGCAGCCTTCACACAGAAAATGATGCCATGCTTATGCTGCACTTTTCTGACATTCCAATTGGGGGAAATTTTAAACACTTTACCACTGAATGGGAGAGACTTGATCCTGATGACCATGGCACTTGCAAACCATATTCAAGGGTCTCCAGGTCACATTATTGACCCTCCCCCGTTGTAAAGGGTTCTCTTTGCTGCAGATATCCTTAGAAACCTTTTAAAAATGGGCAGTAGAGATTGTTCAAAATACACAAACTCACTGTGATTTTACTCCAGACTTTCATAGTTCTCAAGGCCAATTGGCAAGCTCTGACTGGTCATAGCTCTGAGCTCTCTCAACCAACACATTTGGGTACCCAGGTTCAGAATGGGGTTGATCTCTTGTGGACCTCTTTGTGATGAGTTGGAACATTAAGCTCCCAACCTTCGTCTTGCTAGATCCACAAGCCTGGGTCAGCCACCCTGGTGTGTCATTGGGCAAGGCACTTTGCTCAAATTGCCATTGTGGTGGAGCCACGATAATTTAGTTGGTAGAGCGTTGGACTTGTAATCCTAGTATCATGGGTTAGATACCTGCCCAGGTCAGCTCAGGTCATTTGATTGGTGTGTCCTTTGTGAAAGGCACTTAGCTCCCATTTCTCTGCATGATATAACCAATAATGTGTTAAAAGTGCCATTAAAACCAACAAAAATAAATCTAATTGCCTTGTCACTAAATAGCCTACTTGTGTTGCTGTGCTGTAAAACAGCAAACACCATTTATTGGTCTGTGTTGAGTGGTTTTTGTGCAGTATTGCTAACAAGCTTTTTGGAACATACAAATGTACAGATGGACACACATTATCAAATCAAGATACCCCCACTGCAAAGACTCTCGATAAACAATTTTGTGAATCCAGTGGTGGAAATTCCCATGAAAATTCTACCGTCTTGTCTGTTGAATTAACAGCATATGGAGGTTTTCCATCCAAACCAAAAAATGTGGAACCTGCACTCCTGGTTTACATCACAAAGAAGCCCTTTGAAAGAAACATTTCTGTGAACAATTTGTGGACATAATTGCTTGAGCAAGAAGGCTCACTATATTGAAAGCCTATGAGGGGAAATAGAAGTTGTCTGCAAAGTGGAGTGAGCAGAGAACATGTCTTCATTAAAAGCCTCAGAACCACAAATGAGCAACTTCTTTATATGGAAGTTTAATGCTTGAGAGCTAAGTTGGACCTGGTGGGACCTATATCAGCATTGCAACAGGCTACCATCCCATGTCACTCAGAAGCTTTGTAACAATGTGGGTTCCTCTGTTTCTGCTGGATGTGTGGAAGTAAACATTATTTCTCAACACCATATCCATTCATTGATCTATGCTAACCCTAACCCACTGCAGAAACTCTTGGATAAAACAACCTCATGAATTTAGTGATGAAATTCCCATGAAAATTCTACGTTCTCCTTGTCTGTTGAAACAACAGCACATGGAGGTTTTCCATCCAAACCCAAAAATGCTGAATCTGCACACCTGGCTTACACTCAACAGACACTCAGAAAGAAACATTTCTGTGAACAATTGCTTGGGTAAGAAGGCCCACTACTTTGAAAACCTGTAATGGGAAATAGAGATTTGCCTGCAAGTGGAGTGAGCAGAGAACGTGTCTTCCTTAAAAGTCTAAGTACCACAAATTAATAACTTCCTCCTATGTAAGTTTCATCCTAAAGAGCTAAATTGACCTGATGGGACTTAAATCAGCAGTGCCACATGCTACCTTTCCAGATCACTCAGCAGCTTTGTAACAATATGAGTTACTTGACTTCTGCTGGATTTTTGGGACCAAAAGGTTTTTCTCAAGACCATGTCCATTAACTGACATGTCCTAACTCAATCCCATATCTCACATGAGACTTGAAGCTGCTTTGAGTAACATCTATTTAAGCTTGAGAGGTCTGGATTTGTGAGGTCATGGATGTTCACCTAATGTATTATGATCAGGTAAATATTATCAAAGAAACATAATTTATTCCAAAACTTTCTTTTTTACATATCTATGCATATAATTTTTCTACATAAATAATAGAAGCCATCATGTGGGTGCTTATTATCCAGATTTGAGAGTACATGTATATATATGTTTAATTATACTCATACATGTATATATATGTTTAATTATACTCATACATGTATATATATGTTTAATTGTACTCATACATGTATATCTCATCAATGACAACTCATAACTTTTATATGTCTTCAATATCCTGATTTGACAGTACATGTGTTTATACTCATATTTTTAATCAATGACAACTCTTAATATTTATCTGTCATCAGTATCCAGATTTGACAGTATGTGTGTTTGTACTTATATTTTTTATCAATGACAACTCTAACATTTATCTGTCATCAATATCCAGATTTGACAGTATGTGTGTTTATACTCTTATATCTCATCAATGACAATTCTAACACTTATCTGTCTTCAATATCCAGATTTGACAGTATGTGTGTTTATACTCTTATTTGTCATATGTGACCTGATGACAACTCTAAAATGTATGTCTTCAATATCCAGATTTGACAGTTTGTGTGTTTATACTCTTATTTCTCATCAGTGACAATTCTAACATTTATCTGTCTTCAATATCCAGATTTACTGGCTGAACAGCTCACCACCATGCTTCATACGGCCCAACTTTACTGTAGTGTCTGATGTCCTTCTGCCATTTGAAATCTTGAAGGAGAAGGGGATACAACACATGAACCTGCAGCCAAAGGACATTAGTCTTAAGCAGATTGGGTGAGGATTAATAGAATCTATTATATGTATTAGCATGGAATAGGGAAATCCCACTTGAGGAGTGTTCATTTGTGGCTGATTATTTTTCTCATATTCAAAAAATGTCGGTTTTAAGCAAAAGGGAGTCCAGTTACACTTAAAACATTGAAAAACAAAGTATCGATCTAAAAAAAATTGATCTTTCGAATGAGCATACAAGATCTGATTTACATATAATTGTAAACATGGAAATGTGGTTAAAATACAGATGGATAGCTTAAAATTCTGAATTTAAAATGATAGAAAAATATAAAATGATGTGATATCATAATAAAACCAGTAGAAAAATATCAAAGTACAGAATGTCATGTATAGAATGACATCTTTAAAACAAATCAGAATAGTGATGTGCCAATCAAAACAATATTGCCATAGTTATGTTAAGTAGGATAATAGTCATGTATAAGATAGGATAAGGATTTCCAAATGGGCATTCTACCTGGAAAATCTATATCCATATTGATTGGGAATGTGAGGAAAATGGGCATTCTACCTGCAAAATCTGTATCCATATTGATTGGGAATGTGAGGAAAATGGGCATTCTACCTGCAAAATCTATATCCATATTGTTTGGGAATGTGAGGAAAATGGGCATTCTACCTGCAAAATCTATATCCATATTGATTGGGAATGTGAGGAAAATGGGCATTCTACCTGCAAAATCTATATCCATATTGATTGGGAATGTGAGGAAAATGGGCATTCTACCTGCAAAATCTATATCCATATTGACTGGGAATGTGAGGAAAATGGGCATTCTACCTGCAAAATCTATATCCATATTGACTGGGAATGTGAGGAAAATGGGCATTCTACCTGCAAAATCTATATCCATATTGATTGGGAATGTGAGTAAAATGGGCATTCTACCTGCAAAATCTATATCCATATTGATTGGGAATGTGAGTAAAATGGGCATTGTACCTGCAAAATCTATATCCATATTGACTGGGAATGTGAGGAAAATGGGCATTCTGCCTGGAAAATCTATATCCATATTGACTGGGAATGTGAGGAAATCTGGGTAGTAAAGGGAGGTAATATAATGGGTAAGGAGTACTTCAAAAATGGGTGATTACAGAAAGGAAGGAGGGTGGGTGTGCCTAATAATGTTTGGTGCAATCACAGAGAGAAAATTCTTGCTTACACATAGGTAAGATATACATAGCTCTTTTCCAGGGGTAATATCATGGCATCATCATCATCAAAGTTAAGTTTTTGTTACAGTGTTTGAAAATCAGATACATCATATTATGGCTCATACCTATGACTGTTCTGTGGCATCATTGTACAGTGTGTGTGATGGTGGTGGGGGAGAGAGGGGGAGGGGAGTAGACATTGATCATGAAGGGCAACATGTCCTAGTGATTAGATTGAGGGATACATAACATAGGCTTCACTGCAACATTGGTTCATTTTGCTGGAGGACAACATCATGATGGGTAGAACCTTGCCAGCTTGAAATGAAACCTGTGTGTTCATCCACAGGAAATCTTGAACTTGCAGGTTCCTGGTGTATGTCTTTCTCAGTTTTGTACAAATGATGCCAAACTACTATCAGATATGGCTGCCATGACTAAAATAAAAAAAAACATTAAGCAACTTCTCAAAAACTGGGAAACAGAATTTGACCTAATTGTACAAAAAAACATCCTAGTTACAAGACCTTTCAAATTTATATTAATGATGCCAATCCATTGCTAAATATGACTGCTGTTACTTAAAATAGAAATGCCTTTAAACTACTTCTCAATAATCTGCTGAACAGAATTCACTAAATTTGACATCCTTCCTGGCATGAAAGCATTTCATTATTGTATAAATGATGCTGAGCTGCCATAAAATATGGCATTGTTAATTAAAATAGAATAAATCTTTCAACAACTTGTAAAAAACCACTCAACCAAATTTGAAAAAAATTTGACAGAAAGTATTTTGGATTGAAGGACATTCATATTTGCACAAAAATGATGTCCATCTGCCATCAAATATGGCCACATTTACTAAAAATAGCAAAACTCGTAAAGGACTTTACAGAACACTGGACAGAATGTGCCCAAATGTGACAGAGAGCTGTATAGCATGAAGAGTTTTAAAATATATACAAATGACGCCAATCTGCCATCAAATATGGCCACAGTTACTAAAAATAAAAAAAACATTTAAACAACTTTATCTCAGAAAACTGCTGAACATAATTTGACCACAACTTTGACAGAAAATATCCTGGCATAAAGGCCTTTCAATATTGGACAAATGATGTTGATATGCAATCAGATATGGATTAAGATACACAAAAATTGAGGAACCTTGAAACAATTGTTTTCCTAACATGTTGATAATAGATTGATCATGCAGAAAGGTGTTTTTCCATGTAGCTGGTAACATTTCTATTGTCAGTCTTAAAAGCATCATTAAACCTGAGTAACTTGGGGTATTTATTTTTTCAGTGAATACAAGGAACAGAACATCAGCACTATTATCTACATTGTGGACACTCAATTAATTTACTCCCTGTACTGGTGTGCTGGAGTGGATATGGTGACAAGTAACATGGTGCATGAACTCAGTCAGTTGTCTGCTCCTGTTTGGCATCTGGTAGGTATATGTTGTCACAGTATCCAGACCTGTATCAGTCAGTTGCCAGCTCCTGTTTGACATTTGGTAGGTATATGTTGTTACACTATCCAGACTTGTATCAGTCAATTGTCTGCTCCTGTTTTGGCATCTGGCAGATATATGTTGTCACAGTATCCAGACCTGTATCAGTCATTTGTCTGTTCCTGTTTGACATCTGGTAGGTATGTGTTGTCACAGAATCCAAGCCTGTATTGATCAAGATTACTAGGTCTACAGGTCTTTTCAAGCCCCCACTGATCAGAATTTGGTCAGATATGGTATGTAAGCTTATATCATCATGATCTCATATGAATTCATTTATGAGTGACATCCTTGCATGTTATTAAGGTGATCTTGCACCTGGTTGGCTGAGCATGTGAACACTCAAGAGTCCATATTTCTGATCAGAATTTGATCAGACCTGGTATGTTAGCTTTGTATCATCAAGATTTCAGATGAGTTCGGTTATGAGTGACATCCACTGGTCTTGCATCTGATTGACTGAACTTGTAAACATTTGCAGAGACCATATTCTGAACAGATTTTGATCTGACTTCCATGTAAGCTTGGTATCATGAAGATCTCATTTTAGTATGATTATGAGCGAGATCCATGCATATTAATGAGGATCCAGGCTGATCAGATGGTGGGAATTAAACCTTCAACTTTTTGGTCATGAATCCAACACTTCAGCCACTGAGTCACCACAGGTATTATATTTAATATTATAACTGTACCAACTGCCATTTTAGTTCAACTGGTGATAGACCACAAGAGCTTATGGGATGGCCTTTTGTCCATTGTTTGTCATTCATCCATCCATTGTCCATCTGTCTGTTAACACAAGTTTGTTATCGCAACTCTTAAACTATTTGAAGGATTGCCATGAAACTTTACACACACATTCATCTCAAGGTCTGGTTGGTCCTAGTTGATAATGGTGCTGCTTGGACATCAAGTAATGCTGCCACAGTGGTCATCTTGAAAATCTTATTGCTACTCCTCCTTAATGGATGGTCATATCATCTTGGGGTTTTCACTAAAAGACTTCTTATAATGTATGGTGGATCTAAAAAATGAAAATGGTGCCAATATGACATCCAATATGTCTGCCACAGCCGTGGAAAGTCATGTTGACATGGGATTTGATGTCTAGTTTGTCATAAATGAAATTTGTGCTGATCTGACCTCCAGTATGGCCACCATGGCAGCCACCTTTAAAATCCTGTTATCACTATTCCTCCAGTATGGATACATGGGGTTTTCACCAAAAAAACTCTTATGATGTCTAGCTGATTCTAACTGAAAATGGTGCCAATTTGACATCTAATACGGCCACAGCAGCCATCTTTAAAATTAGTTCATCACTACTCCTCCCAAACAGAAAGTATATTGACAGGGTTTTCACCAGAAGACTTCTTATGAGTTGATTCTAAATGAAAATGGTGCTGCTCTGACATACAGCATGGTCACCATGGTTACCTTCTTGAAAATCTTGTTATCACTTCTCCTGAATGAATAGCAGCATTGACATGAGGTTTTCACTAACCGACTTATGAGATCTAGTTGGTTCTAATTGAAAATGATGTCAGTCTTACAACCAGTATGGCTGTCATGATGGCAATCTTGAAAATCTTGTTATCACTGCTCCTCCTGAATGGAAGGCCATGTTGGTATGAGGCTTTCACCAAAAGACTTCTAATGATATATTGTTGATCCTAAATGAAAATGTTGCCAATCTTGCATCCAATATGGATATAATCTTTTTGAAAATCTTATCATTCAAGAATATCAGAGATGGTTTAAACACTCAGCAGTTAAAAAGAAGAAACATAAAAGAATTAAAAGGAGAAACAGTTTTATCTTGGATTCCAGGAAATTCTTTTCATCCAGCAGAGCATCAGTCCGTTTTTCAACACTTACCATTTCAGTACATATGTATGTATGTATGTATGTATGTATGTATGTATGTATGTATGTATGTATGTATGTATGTATGTATGTACGTATGTATGTATGTATGTATGTATAAGGTTTAATGGAACATCAGCACAATGCTGGCAATATGGTGCCAATTACAAGGTATTCTCTTCAAATGTAAAGATAATAAATCACAAAAAAACTTTAGGAGGCTGTTTATGACCTTATTTAAAGTTTAAATTACAAATCCTATAATGATGGCAGAAAAGTAGGCTTCTTAGTACACAGAGTTTTTATTAGTCACCATTATTCATTTGCATTGAACAATATCATTTTTGTAGTTTGTTTCAAAATGTTTAAATTTGTCATCTTTGTATTCATCTATCTTTTCAGCCTCCACAGAGTTATCTGATTCTTTGGGTAACAATTAATGGATTATCAGCTGTGATAGTTATCACCATCTTCATTGTGCAGAGGTAGGGTTCCCTTTATACTATTTTATGCTTTGTTTCACAGACTTACAAAGACAAGCCATTAAGCAAAGCAGCTTTGCCTAAAAAGAATTGCATTATTAATAATAATTCTGGATTTTGTCTCCTGAATAAGTATGGTGAGATATAGTAGCCACTTTTCCACCAATTACATCAGCTGTGATTGTGTTAACAATGTTAAAGTTATGCATTCAAGGTTTTGAAAGTCACATATCTTATACATCAGTTGCTGCATTCAAAACTCATTGATTACATTACTATAGGTCTCATGCTGTGATATGCTAGGATTTTCTGTCTTGACTGTCTCGCCTACTTAAAAATCATGGCCCTTAATGTTAAAGGTTTGTATACAAGTTTATAAAAGTCAGATAGAGGGTTTTATCATGACAAGCATATGGATGCAAGTAATACACTGGATAGAGTGTTTTATCATGACAAGCATATGGATGCAGGTAATACACTGGATAGAGGGTTTTATCATGACAAGCATATGGATGCAGGTAATACACTGGATAGAGGGTTTTATCATGACAAGCATATGGATGCAGGTAATACACTGGATAGAGGGTTTTATCATGACAAGCATATGGATGCAAGTAATACACTGGATAGAGGGTTTTATCATGACAAGTATATGGATGCAGGTAATACACTGGATAGAGGGTTTTATCATGACAAGCATATGGATGCAGGTAATACACTGGATAGAGGGTTTTATCATGACAAGCATATGGATGCAGGTAATACACTGGATAGAGGGTTTTATCATGACAAGCATATGGATGCAGGTAATACACTGGATAGAGGGTTTTATCATGACAAGTATATGGATGCAAGTAATACACTGGATAGAGGGTTTTATCATGACAAGCATATGGATGCAGGTAATACACTGGATAGAGGGTTTTATCATGACAAGCATATGGATGCAAGTAATACACTGGATAGAGGGTTTTATCATGACAAGCATATGGATGCAGGTAATACACTGGATAGAGGGTTTTATCATGACAAGCATATGGATGCAGGTAATACACTGGATAGAGGGTTTTATCATGACAAGCATATGGATGCAGGTAATACACTGGATAGAGGGTTTTATCATGACAAGCATATGGATGCAAGTAATACACTGGATAGAGGGTTTTATCATGACAAGCATATGGATGCAGGTAATACACTGGATAGAGGGTTTTATCATGACAAGTATATGGATGCAAGTAATACACTGGATAGAGGGTTTTATCATGACAAGCATATGGATGCAGGTAATACACTGGATAGAGGGTTTTATCATGACAAGTATATGGATGCAAGTAATACACTGGATAGAGGGTTTTATCATGACAAGCATATGGATGCAGGTAATACACTGGATAGAGGGTTTTATCATGACAAGTATATGGATGCAAGTAATACACTGGATAGAGGGTTTTATCATGACAAGCATATGGATGCAGGTAATACTATGGGCCCTTCAGAACACTTTTCTCTCTTTATATCTTGTTAAAAAATAATAATAATGAAAAGGACAGAAAACAGATTTTATATTGTAACATGATATTTCATTATGTTTAAACATTCAGCAGTTATCTTTTTATTTTCTCTAAGAATATAACCTAACAGCTAGTGCATTTTCCTTGTAGAATTCTCCTCCACAAGACAAAATACACAATTGGCAATTAAAGGTTGGTAGAGTGGATGTATTCTCTTATGAATACATTTTACATTCTTCCATATGTCCTATAATCTTTTGCTAAATGTTTATCTGCAGCAAAAAACTTCCATTTTTTCTTACATACCATATATACTCAGTTGTAAGTTGAGTCTAGCTGCAAACAATGTAGGTCCTTATCTGTTGTCACATATTGCACCAGCAGATCATGGTCTATGTTGTTTGTTCTACTGATTACTCCTAACAAACTCCACAGATTGAGATCTGCCAGTGCATCAGGCAATGGCAGATCAGGGTCTGTGAAGTTTGCAGTTGAAGTCGACTTATGATGAGTTTATACAGTCAGTGTGAACACAAATAGCCAGAAATTATTCAAAATGGTACATTCTTTTCAGATGTATTATTTGCATTTGCTTATATTCCCCATGCTGTTTGGTGCACATATTTTGCAAGTTTAGATACATAACGAGAAACAATTGCTTAAATATTCCTTACAAGCAGCTGCACATCATGGTCAGGCAAATAATCCGACTGTCAGAACAGAGATAACCATGCCTACTCTTTAGCATGGCATATCATATAAAATCAGAGTATTTTATTTTGACAATTACTGTTATGTAAATTAATTTTTAATGTATATTCAAAAGTTCATGAAATATATTTTGAAGTTATAACCATTTTAATTTATATATGATACAGTCTGTTAGTGCTGGAGTGGCTGATTAAGTATATAGTTCAACTAGGTCATGGACTTAAGACTTGAATGTTTGACAGTCTGTTAGTATACGTGTAATTATATAATGTCTCAACTCTTTTCTAGCTAAATTATTTGCTGGCATTGCACATTTATGGGCATTTGCTAGAATGGAGGTGGGTTAATTCCTTCTTTTTATATCATTAAGATTTTCATTGCTTGTATGCTACTAACTTCAGGTTCTTGCTACATAAGTAGGTCAGTATTTCAATCTGCTGTAATTTACGCATGTAGATCTGGCAAAAGAAAAACCTGCATGCATATAATAATAATAATAATATTAATAATAATAATAATAATTACTATATTTATATGATGATGATCCCATGCTTGATGGTAAGCCCACTGACAATTTGAAATAAAAAAATTGGCAAATATTTACTAAGGATATCTACCCCTTGTTGACAAATTTATTAGGCTGGCTCCATGGTCTTATTATAGGAGAAATACAGTAATAATAATAATAATAATAATAATAATAATGCAGTAATTCCTTGAAAGATGATAAGGTTTATGTGATATTTGAGATGCATGAGCAATCAAGGTGAGTGATATCAGGCCTAATTGAGCCAATACTGTAAAACATTGTTGTAAAAACTTGGTAAGGCAAGTTTTTGTAATCAATCTTTCATTTTTGACTCACCTGTATAAGCATGGTTAGACATAGAGATCACTTTTCCATTGGACTGGCAAATCTGCACCAAATTGGTATCAATTATTGATCTCATTATATTGATAAATAATCACATTTTATTCCTTTTTGGTGAGTACAGGTAATGGACTCCAAGGGGTGTAAAAGTAATTGCATTGGTGGGCCTGCATCATGCCATCCTGCATTGTGCCATGCAGTTCTTTTACATGACACCACAGGAACTTGGTTTCAGAAAATCCTAATATTTTTCTATAAAAGTACTTATAATGACTTTTTTCATTCCCATTCTGTATTCTTAAATGGTAAGAAAGACAAGGACAGGCAGTTGCCATCTTTGTTCATAGAATCAAATAAACAGTTCTCAACCATATGAAAGCTTCACTCATATTTCTCTGAAATGGACCCAACTTATGCATAGTGCACTTCATTTGAAAAATGTATTGTGTACATTAGACAGTTTCTAAAATTGTACTGCATCCACCATGACACATCATCTGTGAAAGAGACTGTTGAACGGAAGTTTAGCACCAGGTATGAACTGAATGGAATCCAAAATCCCCTGCTGTTTTTAGTTGAGAGCATACACAATTATTGGTTACTGCTGTCATGTCATGATTCTGAGGTTTTGATTAAGCACTCTGTTGTTCTGAGATCAACATAAAAGAGTACTTTCCCTGGTGGTATAATGTCTTCCTAAAACATAGATTGCCTATGGAAATTTTTGTATTGAGAATCAATTTTAACACTGTATTGATTGATTAATAAATTACCATATATGCTTGCTTATAAGTTGGGCCCAATTGCAAAATGCATAGACCCAAATCTGCTATCGCATATTGTACCAGCAGATGTGTCTGTGCAGTTTGCTAGTGGTAATCAGTAGAACAAAGAACATAGACCCAGATCTGCTGGTACATTATGCAATGGTAGATCAGAGTCTATGTTGTTTGCAGTTGGACCCTACTTATAGGCAAGTGTATACAGTCATCACACCAGCCCTATTTTTCTGGTGGTGACAGCATTGTCACTGTTAAGGTTAAACTACTGTGTTATAAATGTGCATTAAAGTTTTGTCAAGTCAGATAAAGGGGGGGAGGGTGTACTGGTGAGACATATACCAGGTTCCATAGAACAATTTTGAAAAGAAAAGATTCTTCATCTATTTCAGGATACACCTATATGGCACACGATTCAGTCCAGAGACATTATCATTGAATTCCCATACCAATGGCAATGCTTTCTCTACCTCTCACCGATCTCGCAGATCCATGAAAGAGAAACTTCTCATGAAAGACGTAACTTCAGAGAGTTTTGATTCAGAGCCTGATCAAGAAAATTACATTGGAATCGAAAGTAATTACACTGTCCAGTCAGCAGATGGGCAAATTATGGCACAGAATTATCGGAATGGGAGTCAGCTTTATCAAGCAGAAGTGGAATTAGCTTAGTACAGAAAATAAGCGTGCTGAAAAGTCAGAACTTCCAAGCAATGTCAGCTTACCAAACCTATGTTAAATTAGCTTAATGCTGGCATTAAGCTTTGGGAAAGTTCAAGTATTTTGTTGAAAACAGCTTTAGTCTACTTGACTGATTGGTTGTTAATTCGGGATGTTATTGTAATAATTATTTAATCATTCACATTCCATGTCAGCAGTCCATGTTACAAGATTCTCTGCACTAGAATGGAATATATGTGTGTGTGTGTGTGTGTGTGCTTTGTCCTGTTTCAAGTAGATAAAAACATTGTGTTTAGTTTTTGTCTTATAATTTATCTTGATTTAAAATTCTCATGTGTTAATATTTTAGAATTTGAAAGAAGAAAAAAAACTTGGATATTTTTGAGAATTAATATTGAATTGCTGTTTATGAAATATTTTACACTAATTCAAACTTAGGAATGTTAATAGGATTGAAATTTTAATTCAAGAATCTAAAAGAATGCACACTATGTAAATCGCCATATCATGTGAACTAACAACTTCTGTTTGTATAAATGCTATTGATGATGTAATATGGTAATATCCTTGATAGAAGGTCATTTACAGTAGCTTGGATTACAAGTTTATTTACAGTAGACTGGATTACAAGGTCATTTACAGTAGACTGGATTACAAGGTCATTTACAGTAGTCTGGATTACAAGTTTATTTACAGTAGACTGGATTACAAAGTCATTTACAGTGGTCTGGATTACAATTTTATTTACAGTAGACTGGGTTATAACTTTTTGTTCAGTAGTATATTATTTCTTTTTTTTCCAAAGATTGTAATAGATGTTTCATATGCAACATATATTTATTAGCCATAATCCTCGGTGGGTTACCTCCCCTTACATGTCAGATAAAGCCACTGGAACCACAATTTAAAATCTGCAGGAAATTTGCTGAAAAGCTTTTTTGCACTTTAACCTTGTTTTAAAAAAAATTTGCCAGAAGTAATAGATAATATGAGATATTTAATGTTTAAGTTTGCAAATATATTGCTGTGATAGTAAAAGTTCTGATCTCTTCATAAAAAAATTGTCAACTAAAATAACAAACTGACATTTCAAAATTAGGCTGACCCAGGGTCAAAAAGTATGTGCAGACAGTGGCATTGTTTATGATATCATCCAGGAAGTTGTTTGATTCATGTGCAGGAGTTACCTCCTATTAAAATATAGTTGATCAGTTGTCAGGTGTTGCAAAGATTCTGTAACAGATTGAATGAGAATTACCATTGGTCTTTCACAATGTTGACAAATAATAATAATGAAGTAGTCTTGAATATCAGCATTTTCATTCATTGGAACCAATGCCACTTACCCTAAACATTGCTAATATAGTACAGTACATACTGGAGTATCAAAACTTCTGTCTGAGTAATTTTTCGTTTCCCACAACAAAATATAATAATCAAAGGTTTGACTAGAATAAGAAAAGAAAAAAACAAAAGAAAAAAAGAACAATAATTGAGGTCCACTATACTGAATATATGAAAAAGACAGCCATAATTAAATACTGGAACTATTTATTTCCTTAAAGTTTCATATTTACTTCTGTATTATATACACCAAACTCTGAAAAGCAAATACCTAGATCTGTCATTGCAATATGCCATGTAGATGCAGATCTGTCAGTGCAATATGTGACAACGGATTTGGTTTTTTGCAGTTTGCATGAAGTCATCAGGCAAACACACAGTGTAGATGCAGATTTGTTAGTGCAATATGCCATGACAGATCTGATTCTTTGCTGTTTGCATGAAGTTGTTAGATAAATGCACAGCAGAGACCCAGATCTGTCAGTACAGTATGTCAAAACCAATCTGATTCTTTTGCTGTTTGCATGAAGTCATCAGGTGAACACATAGCATAGACCCAGATCTGTCTGTGCAGTATGTAATGATGAATTTGGTTCTGTAGTGTTAGCATGAAGTAATCAGGTAAACACAGCATAGAGCCAGATTTGTCAGTGCAGTATGCCACAACAGACCTGGTAGTTTGCATGATGTCATCAGGTGAACACCGAGCCAGATTTGAAAGTGCAATACACCTTCTAGACCCAGATATGTCATTGTAATATGCCATGTAGACCCAGATATGTCATTGCAGTATGCCACAACCAATCTGGTTCTTTGCTGTTTGTATGAAATTTTCTGATGAATACACAGCATAGACCCAGATCTGTCAGTGCAGTATGCAACAACAGATTTTGTTTTGTGCTGTTTGCATGAAGTCATAAGGCAAATACAAAGTATAAGTGCAGATCTACTGACACATTATGAGATGACAGAGTTGGGTTTTCACCATTTGCAGCTGTACATGCATTATACACGAGTCAATATGGTAATACACAAAACTCCATTTATAACAAAATCAGCTGTACATGAATTATACAGGAGTCAAGATGGTAATACACAAAACTCCATTTATAACAAAATCAGCTGTACATGAATTATACAGGAGTCAATATGGTAATACACAAAACTCCATTTATAACAAAATCAGTTGTACATGAATTATACACGAGTCATTATGATAATACACTAAACTCCATTTATAACAAAATCAGTTGTACATGAATTATACACGAGTCATTATGATAATACACTAAACTCCATTTATAACAAAATCAGTTGTACATGAATTATACACGAGTCATTATGATAATACACTAAACTCCATTTATAACAAAATCAGTTGTACATGAATTATACACGAGTCATTATGATAATACACTAAACTCCATTTATAACAAAATCAGCTGTACATGAATTATACAGGAGTCAAGATGATAATACACTAAACTCCATTTATAACAAAATCAGTTGTACATGAATTATACAGGAGTCAAGATGGTAATACACTAAACTCCATTTATAACAAAATCAGTTGTACATGAATTATACAGGAGTCAATATGGTAATACACTAAACTCCATTTATAACAAAATCAGTTGTACATGCTTTATACAGGAGTCAATATGGTAATACACTAAACTCCATTTATAACAAAATCAGCTGTACATGAATTATACAGGAGTCAATATGGTAATACACTAAACTCCATTTATAACAAAATCAGTTGTACATGCTTTATACAGGAGTCAATATGGTAATACACTAAACTCCATTTATAACAAAATCAGTTGTACATGAATTATACAGGAGTCAAGATGGTAATACACTAAACTCCATTTATAACAAAATCAGCTGTACATGCATTATACACAAGTCAAGATGGTAATACACTAAACTCCATTTATAACAAAATCAGCTGTACATGCATTATACACAAGTCAATATGGTAATACACTAAACTCCATTTATAACAAAATCAGCTGTACATGCATTATACACGAGTCATTATGATAATACACAAAACTCCATTTATAACGAAATCAGTTGTACATGCATTATACAGGAGTCAATATGGTAATACACTAAACTCCATTTATAACAAAATCAGCTGTACATGCATTATACACGAGTCATTATGATAATACACTAAACTCCATTTATAACGAAATCAATTGTAACAAAATATCAAATATTATGAAGTACATTAGTGTTTTACATAATATTTTTGTTTTGGTTATAACAAAATTCAGATATAATGTTACATAATTTTGGGGGTTCTTTGGGCTTCGTTATGTCCAGTGCTTATGGCATTTCCATGTCCAATCTTTTGGTCACATGCAAATTCTGCATACAGTGCTTTGCTTTGTTTTGTTTTGGAATTCTTATAACTCTGTGTGTGCAAGTTTAATTCATGTATAAAAAGTAAGATCTGTGTAACTATAATTTTTCCAATTTTGTTTTTCATTTGTGAAAATGTTAGACTAAATGTATATTAACACATGTGCTTGCAGGAATTCATAAAGAAGCATAAAAAAAAGATACAATTATTGTTACATGTCAGTGCCAATGCAGTCAGTAGATTTTTATGCTTATGGTATCAACAGTGATATAAATATTTCTCTGTTTTGTATGTATTGATATATACCTTATTTTGTTCCAGATCTTATTGTTTGGTCTTTTCACTATGTCATGCATATGCATAAAATAAATGCACATAACAAAGGCTACTCATCATGTATTATCATTTCAAATGGTAGGTGTAAAATCTCATACAAAAGTCAGTCCATTAACAGACAGCTGCAAAGATTCTATTAAAGTTTTGACTTTAATTGTTTTAATGTTTTGAAAAAATTTGTCTTAAATTTGTGTTTTAGTATCTGCATTGTGTTTGCCTGTCCTCAGTATTACACTTAGAGCAGACTAAAATTCTTGTTCCAGTAACCTACAGTATATAAACAGAATAGTAATGTCATTAAAATGTATGAATGATATACTGAAAGTGACATCATTAAAATGTATGAATGATATACTGAAAGTGATATCATTAAAATGTATGAATAATTTACTGAAAGTGATGTCATTAAAATGTATGAATGATTTACTGAAAGTGATGTCATTAAAATGTATGAATGATTTACTGAAAGTGATGTCATTGAAATGTAAGAATGATTTACTGAAAGTAGAGTCATTAAAATATATGAATGACATACTGAAAGTGACATCATTAAAATGTATGAATGATATACTGAAAGTGACATCATTAAAATGTATGAATCATATACCGAAAGTGACATCATTAAAATGTATGAATGATTTACTGAAAGTAATGTCATTAAAATGTATGAATGATTTACTGAAAGTGATATCATTAAAATGTATGAATGATTTACTGAAAATGATGTTATAGTTTATAAAGTTACCCAATTAATCAAAAGGCAACAAGTGAAAAAAATATTGCAGCTTCTAAAACCATTAGGAATGTCTTTCAGTGTGATAGTAAAATATTTACTAATGCAAAATTACATTAAGTACAGAATAGACTTTCCTTTGTTTCACTAGTGGATTACCCCTTTAAAAGCCTTCTTCCATACATAGCTACATTTGTTTCAATCCATCATTGTTTTGTTATAAGAGGTTGCATTTATTTTTAGTTTTTAGGTCATGAACCAGGAGAGCTTATAGAATGGTTTGTTATCCATCGTCTGTCTGTCCATCCATCCATTTGTTAGCACAAGTTTATTATTGCTGCTCCTCCTAAACTACTTGGAGCATTGCAATGAAACTTCACACACACTATCATCTCATGGTCTAGTTGGTCCTAAATAAAAATAGTGACACTCAGATATCCAATATGGCCATTACAGCGGTCATCTTGACAATCTTGTTATCAATTCTCCTCCTGAATGGATGGTCATATCAGCATGGGTATTTCACCAAAAGTCTTCTTATGATATCTAGTAGCTCCTAAATGAAAGTGGTGCTGATCTGATGTCCAATATGGCAGCGATCTTGAAAATCTTGCTATCGCTACTCCTCCTGAATGGAAATTGTATTGACATGGGGTTTTCACCAGAAGACTTCTTATGTATCTAGTTGATCCTAAATGAAAATGGTGCTGCTCAGATATCAAATATGGCCACTACAGTGGCTATATCGAAAATTAAGATTTCTTATGATGTTAAGTTGGTCCTAAATGAAAATGGTGCTGATCTGATGTCCAATATGGTTGCCATAACAGCCAGCTTGAAAATCTTATCGCTACTCCTCCTGAACAGAAAGTCATATCGACATGGAGTTTTCACCAGAAGACTTCTTATAATATCTAGTTGGTCTTAAATGAAAATAGTGCCACTTGGACATCAAGTATGACTGCCACAGTGGCTATCTTGAAAATCTTGTTATCGCTACTCCTCTTGAACAGAAAGTCTTCTTGACATGGGGTTTTCATTTGAAGACTTCTTTATGCTGTCTAGTTGGGTTAAATGAAAATGGCAACTATTTTACATCCAATATGACCCCCACAGCTTCTAATTGGAAAATCTTTTTATTGCTCAAAAACATTAGAGAAGGTTTCAACACTCAACAGTTAAAATGAAGAAAATTGTCTTATGAATTCTTTTTGGTCAGTAGAGCATCAGTCCCTTCAAAGGACTCTTGTTTGTACTTATTTTAATTTATTTCAAGATGAATAATAATTCAGTACAACCAAAGAAGAGATATAGATGTATCAAAGAGCATAACTCTTGATCCAATGGCCTTGACCCCATGGCCCCTCACATGATGCATGATTCAGGGCAGCATAACTCTTGACCCAATGGCCCCTCACATGGGGCATGAGCCAGGGCAGCATAACTCTTGACCCCATGGCCTTGACCTAATGGCCCCTTACATGGGGCATGATCCAGGGCAGCATAACTCTTAACCCCATGGCCCCTCACATGGGATATGATCCAGGGCAGCATAACTCTTGACCCCATGGCCCCTCACATTGGATATGTTCCAGGGCAGCATAACTCTTGACCCAATGGCCTCTCACATGAGGAATGATCCAGGGCAGATGTGTTACAGGGAGAAAGGGAAGTATTTAATGATGTTATATTCCAAATATGAATTAGATTGAGGAAGTTTTTGAAGTAACAAGTGATGATAAACCTTGGACCAAAAAGTTCCCTACTTCTAAGTTCCTTTTTCCCACCAAAAGACACAACCTAGGAGAAAGACTGGTAAGGAGTTACTAAATTACAAGTGCTAAAATAATGAGAACCAATGTTGTTATGAACACACACACACTAAATACCTCCCATCTCATGGCACAAAAATGAGAATGTCATTATCTAGTATCTTCCCTTGGGTTACCATTCTCACATTTCAAATGCAAGTAAGATTTTAAGTATTAGCTAAAGGGTTACCAAAAGAAATATATAATGAAACCATCTTTACTGTGATAACTTATCACATCAACGGGATATCAGATGCAAAGGATCTTTTTTAGATACCAGTCATAGGTCTTTCACAAATGCAGTTAAATTGCTAATAATCTTGTGAAAGTATTACATGTGTGTAGTACTCCATAATCCTGTCATAAAATTGTCCTTGTGCACAGATATGTGTGGAATTCACAAACTTCACACTGTATAGACACAAAACACATTATGAAAATGAACTCAGACTCAAAACTCTTGAAAATAAAAGATTTTACGTAGAGTCTGTTGATGTCATTGAAATTTACCATGTATGTATGCAAACCTCACAACATGCAATGTTACAGAAAATCAAAAATTTTTAAATTTGACCTTGAGTTCATTTTTTTGTGCTTAGTTTTTTTACTACAGGGACAGATTTAAATTTCTTGCTCACAATTGTATTATTATTATTATTATTTTGCTGAAAGAAACTCGTTCACACTTTATTGACTTTAGGACTTGTATTTCTCCGTATGAAATGCTATACTTGATCTGACTGGTCCACATCTTTTTTGTACAGCCTCACTTTCTCATTTTTAAATTGCAAAAAAAATTGTATTGATTAATACGACAATACTAAAGTATGCCATTATATTTTTGACCCTATATCAAGATATTTACTAAGGAAACATTCAGGTAGACCTTATACCAAGATATTCAGATGATATATTTCATTAGCTAATTAGAGATTGTGTAGATTGGCATTATTCTATTTCTTTTGAAGCAAGCATATATTATTACCGTATCAGCATCTCACATAGCTCAGATTAGCATATTATATAACAGAAGGGATATCTATATACAGTATTGATCAATCAATCTACATGTATCTATCTTTCTTTAATCTTGTTTTTTTATTGTTTTTGTTTGTTTTTTATTTTTAAAATGGCAGAGAATATGTTAATAAGAAGTGACTGATATCACTGCAAGAAACATTGTGGAGTGTATGCACTTTTACACAGATGATGTTTTGTTAGTATATAAATATTATCCATACAAATTTATAACAAAAGGGAAACTTAAATCTCTGATGTCCATGAAATATCATATTCATATGTATGAAAATGCATTTTTTTACACATTAAGATTGTTACTAGTATTTCTATAAAGTATCCATCAACTTTTAAGGTAATGTAAACAAAAGCCCAAAAATTTGATATGGACTCCAGTCGATTGATATTTGACCTAGATGGTTGAGAGTCTGGACTCCCAGATATGGGGTCTGGACTCTCCAATATGGGGTTATATTTTTCTTCCCTAAGTGACAGAAATGTAAAAATACAGAGATTATGACATAAACTGTAAAAATAATTGGAACATGCTCAGTATTTTACATCTTCAAAAACTAAACAAAGAACTAGGATGGATTGTGGAAGTCATGATTGTAAAGGCATGTTTATTGTATGTAAAATGCTATGTAACATGAGACATAATCATCACAGGTACTCATAAATAAATGGAGCTGAGTTAGTTGGATCTTCTACAAATGAAAGATTCTTTAATGTATCTAATCCAAAAGTCTTAGAGAACAACAAATGTTGCTCCCTCATATATGAATCATTTCGCAAAGTCATTGTATTGTTTTTTACAAACAGTACTAATCCATATGGCATACAATTGACAAATTACAAGAGTCAAGATAGATGTGCCTACTGTTTATCATACAGTTTTCTATGGAAAAAAGTTTCTCATTCGAAAATATTACCAGTTTATAAGTGAGAACTTTGCAGTTGACAATGATAATTTCCAAAAATTACATGAGAAATGATGACCCTATGACAAATTTAATATGTATATTTTATATAGTTAAAACTGCTTAGGTGTAAGATCATCAATGAACCATGTTGGTTCAGACAAACCTAGCACTCCAGGTGTAATTGCATAATGATTCACACATAGCCAGGTTTAAGATTGGTAAGAAATCCTATTCAATTTTGAATAAACAAGGACAGGCTGAAGCTGACAGTAGATGATGATAGATAGGTGGAGCTTGTCAATAAGTTTTCAAGAAGTATCATGTTGTTGTGGGATATTTGTGATAATTTTCAATATAAAAGCCCAAATGTGTTCAGATTGGTTGCCAATAATCAAAAATGTGTTCTGATTGGTTGCCAATAGTCAGAAATGTGTTCTGATTGGTTGCCAATAGTCAGAAATGTGTTCTGACTGGTTGCCAATAGCCAGGATTGAGCTTTAGCATGAAGGAGTAAAGTTAATGTCATTTAAGGTTAGGATAGATTTATTTCATGGGTCATATTGTATCCACATCAAATACTGTAACAACCATTACTGATTACCCAATTCAGAAACAAATGATATTTTAATCATATGGGTGAAACTTCAAAGGAATATTAGAAACAAGAACAAGCTTAATTTTGGTATGTTTTTTACATCCCAGTATCTCTGTTGTTGATGGCATCTCTCCACAATATTATCAGCATGATCCCTATCTTACACAGAAAACTAGGTCACAGTGATGTGTCTAACATTTGGTGCAAGCACTTCAGTATTATGTATGCAAGTATTATTGAGTTTAACACATCTTTCAACATGTATTTTGTAGTCTTATTGAGATAGTATATCAGAGTGAAAGTATGTTTTTAAAAAGTCATACCCTTGAATTGTGAATTTCTAGTTACTCGGGAAGTACCTGAAATCTGATGCACAAAAAGATATTGTTTGTTTGTAGATTAGACAGTAAGGTATGATTTTAATAAGGTTTGAACATCATTGTTATGCATGTATATTAATTTGAACATCATTGTTATGCATGTATGTTAATTTGAACATCATTGTTATGCATGTAAATTAATTCAAAATTCCTTATCAGACATCTTGATATAAAGGACACTATTTATTTGTCCCATCGTTTATATTTATAATCATATTAACATGTCTTTAAGGGGCACCTTTCCATAAGGAACACCTGTCTATAAAGAACATGTCTCCATTAAGGGCACATTTCTATAAAGAACACATTTGTAAATGGCACCTGTCCATACAAAACACATCTTTAAAGGGCACTGGTCCATACAAAACTCCATCTATAAGGGTATCTTTCCATAAAGAACAGGTCATGTGTATAAAAGACACCTATCCATAAAGTACACATCTTTTTTTGTGTTCCCTTGAGTGTGGTTTGCAGAAAGGTTTCATACTACATATAACATGAATCCAGCTGCAAAGAGCATAGACACTAGTTGAGGTTACCTTAGTGCTGTATGCCCCTAGTTATATTGATGGTGGGGACATAATAGCTAAGGTCAAATGCACAGACATTTTCAGCAGAGTTGCCAAATTCTGGTGATCTGGTACGTGTGGCCAGTTCACTGGTATCTGTCACTTGTGGCCACATCACTGGTATCCAGCACTTGTGACCAGATCACTGGTATCTGTCACTTGTGGCCAAATCACTGGTATCCAGCACTTGTGGACAGATCACTTGTATCTGTCACTTGTGGACAGATAAGTGGTATCCAGCACTTGTGGCCACATCACTGGTATCTGTCACTTGTGGCCACATCACTAGTAACTGGCAAAAAAGGTATAAAAGTAATACTTAGTCTACTACCACTTTTCTACATTGGGGAGTGATTTTAGGTGCAACAGAGCCAGAAACATACTATTTTGAGTATTTTTTTTCTTCTGATTACCATTGACTTCCAACCTGATCACAGTGTAACTAGGGATTTGTAGAGCTAAGAAAACCTCAGCTACATCGATGCAGATCTGATATCACATAACACCATGGCAGATAAGGGTCTATGAAGCAAGTGAAGAACATAGATCCTGATTTGATGGCACATTATGCAGATCAGCAGATCTGGGTCTATGCTGTTCTCAGTTGGGTACATGTTATACATGAAGGAGTAGGGTAAGCAGGCAGTATAAGGGTATGGTTACATTGTTCTTTATATTGTTTTGGACTTTGACTAGGGAAAATAGGTCACAGTGACTTGCCATTATGGGCGATATTCAGTTGGTGACGTACTCTTTAACACAACTTTGACTTTGAAGCAACTTTTGTAGAGCTCACCATGGTGGAAGCTTGACATAGTGATTAGTTTGGCATCCATGTGCATGTCCATACATCACTGTCCATACACATTCTAGATTAACCTTTATGTTAAGTTTGAATTTACCTCACTGTTGAAGCTATTTAATTAGCTAAAAGGTGGACTCACCAAAAGGGGGTCACTTGTTTTTTAGTATAGTTTTAGCTAGGTTTACCACTGAAGCTAAATTACACTGTGAATTCTGTTATTTTTGTGTGCATCAGTTTTCATGTTTTTGGAGAAATTTTTTGTTATTAATACTTGGATTTGTAGATATATCTCTGATTGGTGAGGGAGGGGGTCCTAATAGGTGAGGGGGTTCTCTTGTCTTTACACTTGATTAATTTTTCATTTGGTCTTAAAATTGTTCTTTTTACCAACCCATAAATTCAAGAAAATTCATGCATAAAAATAAATGAATTCACAGCATTAATGATGAGTATAATTTTCAAGATATTAAATATAGTTTAATAAAGCTTTAACTTTATAAATTAAGGAATACACAAAAAGTTCCTGAAAATGTCCATCCATTTTCTTTTTTTTTCCTTTCTTTCTTTTTTTTCCCCTTTTGAAATATTATATTTCGATACAAATAAATAAATTTAGGGAATGTCCTAAGTTTACTTTTAATTCCTTTGTAAATTATATTGACATGTATAATACAATGTAAAGTGCTGTGTTTAGTGTTATTTGCTTGTGTATAAAATATACGCAACTGGAAATATGACAGACCCAGCTCACTTGTCACATAATGTACCAGCAGATCAAGGTGTACACTTATTCTAGTCAAGCTGTAGTGGCTCAGTGGTTAAGACATTGGACTTGTGACCAGAAGGGTATGGGCTGAATTCCCATAATTGTCCAGGATCAGCTACCATGGTGTATCCTTGGGCAAGGCACTTAACTTGCCTCAGCACAATATAGCCTTCAAAGTTTTGATGTGTCACAAATGGCAAACAAAAATCTATACCACACCAATTGTAAGATTTCAATCAACCCATGCAGACTTTTTTATCTTCCAGTACAATATGTGATGATAGATCTGGGTTCATTCTATTTGCTGTTGAGTGCAGGTTTTAAGCAAGTAAACATGTTCATTTTTTCTTTGTATACAAAGTTTTCTTTCAAGTTAAATCATGTGCTTCTAATGACACATACAGCCAGTGCTTGCATGATGTTCATGCATATTGTTTGTCAAGTAAGGTGAAACCAAAAGGCATATTTTTGTGAATATTTATCAGTTGGATTTGTTATAGCATTTTAATGCATACTTGTATATTATCAATTTATCCATTCAAATGCATAACATTATTTTCTAACAGTTTTCACTTGCTTAGGAATGGAAAATGCACAGGAGTGGTTTGACAAATATAACATTGTTGTATTTTGTTTTAAACTATTACCATATATACTCGCGTATAAGCCGAATAATTTAGGAAAAAATAAAGACCTGGAAGAAGGGAGGTCAGCTTATGTGGGATTAGGTCTATTATAGCAGTACTAACACCATATAAGTAACCAGGTACCCTCAATACATGAGGACCTGAAGGCTCATGTTAGAGGGGTATATATATATATATAGTTGTCTCGTACTTTTGGGTCGGCTTATGCATGGGTCATGCACTTTTTAATGGTTTTACCTATTCAGTTTGGGGGGTCGGCTTATAAGGGAACGGGCATATACGCGAAAATATACAGTAACTGCAGTACCATAATGATTCTCTGCTACAAGTAGCATCCATACATTAATGCCAAACAGCCAGCAATAAATCCTTGATACGTTGGTGATGTCACTGACAGGAAGTCTGCATTTCATAAGTCCTTGTATTGCATATGCATGGAACTTTGAAGTGCTATAGACTTTCTCACAAAGGTCATTTTGGCAGGAGTTGTTTCCCCTGTCCATGTCAGAGGGCCAATATTTGTTTTCTTTTTCAACAGAATTTTATTACAGTTACATATTAAATATCTTCTCAGTGGAAATACATCATAATGTCAAGTAAATATGCCATGGATCTTCAGGTCCGATTGCTTAAATTAAGAATCAATAATTAAATTGGTATTTGTCTACTGCCATTAAGGCAAGGGGGACACAAACACAGTCAATATGTCTGTCCCTGCACAAGCAGGTGAACACTAGCATCCACATTTTATAAGTTTAATTCAACCAGATTTGTGATGAAGCTTCATCTCGTATTAGCAAGAATTCAATTGATATCGGGTCCAAGAAACATTCTTCTCGATATTTTGGGGCCCCAGGTAGCCGAGAGGTCTGAATTACTTGCCTTTACAGATCACTAACATCTCACCTCTGTCCACATGGGTTCAAGTTTTGGCTCGACCAATGTGGGTATGTGAGAAAGCTTGCCAATTAAGACTTGAAAACACAACCCCAGATTGTGTCCAGAATTCCAACTAATAGGTCCTGCCACCCCTGGATATAATAGTTAGCTAATTGGATTAAAGAGTTATTTGTTTGCAGGTATTTTATTATATATACAGATCTCAAATGTGCATTGCTTGATGCAGTTGATATGCAAAGCACTATTTGTTTTTTTATGAATATTTACTAAGCAGAAATGTGTATAAAATATAATATGTGTATTTTTTTGGCAATAAATGTTTTGGCAAGAAGCATGTGTATTTATCATTTTTAGCTCTGCTGGTCATTGACTAAAGAGCTTATGGGATGGTCTGTTGTCCATGACCCTTCTCTCATCCATCATCCATCCATCTGTTAGCACACGTTTGTTATCGTTACTCCTCCTAAACTACTTGGAGGATTGCCATGCAACTTTACACACACATTCATCCCATGGTATAGTTTGTCCTTGATGAAAATGTTGTTGCTCACACAACCAATATGGCTACCACAGTAACCATCTTGAAAATCTTGTTATTGCTACACCTCCTGTTTGGATGGTCATATCAACATTGGGTTTTCACTGAAAGACTTCTTATATTTCTACTTGGTCCGAAATGAAAATGGTGTTGATCTGATGTCCAATCTGGCCCCTATGGCAGTCATCTTGAAAATCTTGTTATTGCTGCTACTCCTGAATGGATGGTCATACCAAAATAGGAGTTTTTTCAATAATGGCTTCTTATGATGTCTCGGTCCTAAATGAAAATGGTGCCGATCTGATGTCCAATATGGCCACCAAGGCAGACACTTGGAAAATCTCATCGCCACTCCTTAATGGATGGTCATGTCAACATGGAGTTTTCACTACAAGATTTCTTATGATATCTAGTTGGTCCTCAATGGAAATTGAGCTGATCTGGGGTCCTATATGGCCACCACGGCAGCTATCTTGAAAATCTTGTTATTGCTACTCCTCCTACATGGATGGTCATATCAACATGGGGTTTTCACTAGAAGACTTCTTATGATGTCTAGTTGATCCTAAATAAAAATGGTGCCAATATGAAGTCCAATATGACCGCCATGGCAGCCATCTTGAAAATTTTATTGCAACTCCTCCCGAAAAGAAATTTTTATTGACGTGGGTTTTCACCAAAAGACTTATGATGTCCAGTTGGTCTTAAATGAACATGGTGCCGATCTGACATCCAATATGGCTGCCACACAGTGGCCATCTTGAAAATCTTTTTATTGCTACTCCTCTACTCACTAAAATACTTTTGATGTCTACTTGATCCTAAATTAAAATGGTGCTGACCTGACATGCAATATGGCCACCACAGCAGCCATCTAGAAAATCTTTTTATCACTACTCCTCCTGAACATGAAGTTATACTGACATGGGGTTTGCACCAAAAGAATTTTTATGATGTCTACTTGGTCCTATATTAAAATGGCGCTGATCTGGGGTCTAATATGGCTGCCACAGTGGCCAGCTTAAAAATCTTATCACTACTTCTCAGGGCATATCATCATGGTGTTTTCACTAAAATATTTCATATAATATTTTGTTGATCGTAAATTAAAATAGTGCTGATCAGACGTCTAATATAGTTGCCCATCTTGAAAATCTTGTTTTAGCTATTCATCTTAAAGGGAAAGTCATTTTGATGTGGGGTTTTCATCACATGAGTTGATATGGTGTCTACTTGGTCCTCAATGAAAATGACCTACCCTCAATATGGCCATAGTGGCTATCTTGAAAATATTGTTATCTCTACTCCTAAATGGGCCGTTGGTTCTTCCCAGTGTTTTCTCTAGTTCTTCCTCCACCAAATATACTGGCCGCCATGTATAGCCTATCATGTGCTGAAAAATGGCATTAAACCCATAACAATTAACTAACTCCTAATTGGATGGCTATATCAACATGGGGTTTTACCAATAGGCTTCTTATGATATCTGGTGGGTCCTAAATGAAAATGGTGTCAGTCGTACATCCAATATGGCTGCAATGATGACCGTCGTGAAACTCTTGTAACTACTCCCCGAATGGATGATCATTATGACATGGGGTTTTGACCAAAAGACTTCTAATGATGACTACTTTGTCCTCAATGAAAATGGTGCCAATCTGACATTCAATATGTCACCACGGAAGCTAATTTGAAAATCTTTTATCACTGAAGAATATCAGAGATGGTTTCAACACTCAGTAGTTAAAAGAAAGAAAATGGTCTTATCTTGATTTCCTGGAAATTCTTTTCGCCCAGTAGAGCCTCAATCCCATCAAGGGACTCTTTTTGCATTATTCTTTTGAAACTTCTTCATGGGCGCAAGGGAGTTTTTATGCACAAATTTTATACCGTATCAACCTGCCTAATATAAAAATTTATAAAAAAATAAAATACACCAGTAGGGTCAAAAAAGGTCCATATTTTTGGATAACTATAATAAAACAAAACATAAGAATATCGTTCACTTGACCTGACAATTCAATGGAAGCTCATAGCAAACTAAGTTTATGCATCCCAGCCCCAAATTCATATATGCATTTTTCTAGTTACCAAATTTTGTGAATGGCTTGCACTAGTTACCAAATTTTGTGAATGGCTTGCACTAGGGGTAAGGAAGAACTCTATTGATTTTGGGGTTAAAAAAACCTCCAAGGTCAAGGTCACTGACTGAAAGAAAAAAAATATGGTTTCTACACAATAAGCCAAGTTCTCCACTATCTACAGTTACCAAACTTTGTGCATGGCTTGCACTTGGGCAAGGAAGAATCCTATCGATTTCAGGGTTGAAAAGGTCAAGGTCACTGTGACTAAAAGAAAAAAAATGGATTCTCTACAATAGCTAGAGTTCTCCATCATCCATGGTTACCAAACTTTGTGGATTACTTGCACTTTGGGTAAGAACCCTATTGATTCTGGGGTCAAAATGTCAAAGGTCATGGCCACTGAAAGAATAACAAGAGTCCCAGGACTCCCTTGAAGGGGCTGCCACTCTACTGTTCGAAAAGAATATCTGGGAATTCAAGATGACCATTTCTTCTTTTTAACTGCTTAGCATTGAAACTATCTCATATTCTTGAGTGGCAAGATTTTCAAATTAGCCACTGTGGAAATCATATTGTATGGCCATGGTGGTCGTACTGGATGTCTGATCATCACCATTTTCATTTAGTATCAACTATGACATCATAAAAATTCTGGTGAAAACCCAATGTTGATATAACTTTCCATCTAGCAGTAGCAATAAGAATTTCAAGATATCAGATCAGCACAGTTTTTATTTAGGACACAATAGACACCATAAGAAGTCTGATGGTTAAAATCCCATGCTGATCCAACTTTCCATTCAAGAGGAGTAGCAATAATAAGATTTTCTAGATGGCTGCTGTGGTGGCCATATTGGATATCAGATCAGCACCATTTTCATTTGGGACCAACTAGACCTCATAAGATGTCTTTCAGTGAAAACCCCATGTTAATATGAACATTTATTCAAGATTAAAAGATGACTGCTGTGGTTGACATATTGGATGTCCAGGCAGCAGCATTTTCGTTTGGGCCCAACTAGAGATCATAAGAAGTCTTCTGGTGAAAACCCCATGCCAATATGACTTTCCTTTTAGGAAGAGTAGAGATAGCAAGATTTTCAAGATGGCTGCCATAGTGGCCATATTGGATGTCTGATTGTCTCCATTTTCATTTAGGACAAAGAACACATCATAAAAGGTCCTGTACTGCAAACCCCATGCTGATATGACCATCCATTAGGAGGAGCAACAATAACAAGATTTTCAAGATGGCTACTGTGGCATCCATATTGGATGTCAAAGTGGAACCATTTCTCTTTAGGACCAACTAATCATAAAAAGGTTTCTGGTGAAAATCCCATGCTGATATGTCTTTTCATTCTGGAGTATCAATAACAAGATTTTCAAGATGACTGCTGTGGTGGCCATGTTGGAGGTCAGATTGGCACCATTTTCATTTGGGACCAACTAGATATCATAAGAAGTCTTTTAGTAAAGTAGTTACCCTATATTTTAAAGATTTTATATATTTTTTTCTTTATCTCTCATTTTATATACCTTTTCGGTTTTAACATCATTACCTTTTATCTTGCTGTACAGGATGTTTGCATTTATTTGGTTTATCTTCCTACAGTTTTCTTTGTTGCAATTCTTTATCCAATTTTTAGAACTTACCTTTTAGTCTTCATCAGATAGTCTGTACTGTGCTGACATGTCATTAAACCTTATACATACACATTTCACTCAGTAGTTAAAACTTACGAAAAACTGTATGTAAGATAGTAAAGTTACAACAATTTGAATTTGTACATGTTCTACAGCGTTGAACCATATGTGAACCAATGGTACTTAGTGAAAAGCTTTTCTTCATTCCATGTACAGCTCTCCCTCATTATAATGAGGTAGTTGGGGTCCAAAACCGCTGACCACATTATGTACCAAACCATGATATATTGAAAACGGCATTATATACCGAACCACGGTATAGCAGGAATTATCAAAAGTTTGCTAAAAAATAGCATTTTGAACAGGAAAAAAAAAGATATTACACTAAGCTTCATGTTGTTTCCTTTCAACCATAGTTATACACTGCAATGATTTGGTCCATAATGGAACCACATTATATCGAGAATCCCTTTATAATGAAGCGCATTAACCCACCTGGAGACTGGTCAGGGGTGACAATGGATTAATAATAGATGGAGCTTGGGAATTCTTTTCTAGTACAAGCAGTCCGACTGAAAACCAATCCCGTTATCCAAATGGTTACATAAACAATTTATATTCCTATCAACAGATCTTTGGGCACACAGTTAAAGAAAAGTTTTCATATACATTCAACCTAATTAGTTAAAATTCTGAATGAAATGCCTGGAGGGTAAAAAAAATGCACACAACAGAAGTATCTCAAATGTCCTCAGATGTAATGCAAAATGTACAGCTGTTCAATATTGCTTTTGATTAGGAGTTCATACAATACATGTAGCTTGCCAATTATTTCAGTAATGATATCATCTACCATCCAAATGTTGCAAATCACAGCAGTGGATGACAGAGTGGCTATTGCCACAGGGCATGGATTACATTCTTTGCACAATGTTGAGTATTACATAAATACTGTATATACTTGCGTATCAGCCAATACCAACTGCAAATTGCATAGACCCAGATCTGCTATCACATAATGTGGTGGCAGATCTGGGTCTATGCAGTTTGTAAGAACTAATCAGTAGAACAAACATTGACCCTGATCTGCCAGCACATTATGTGATGGCACATCAGGGTCTATGTTGTTTGCATTTGGACTTGCTTATATGCGAGTACATATGGTACTTCTTCCCAGACCCAAGTAAAGTTTGAATAATAAATTATGAAAGTCAGGAAAATGCGGATGAGTTTAAGATATTTCATCAACAAAACATGTTGATTTTGAATATGAAAATTAATTAAAAGAAACAATTATACAACTTTTCAATTTTTAATTTATTCTTTAAAATGGTAAACTGTACAAAAATGTTATGTACATATATACATCAGTTCAAACATGCAGATAAAAAATGTAACAGTATTTACATCTTAAATAAACATTTAACTGTAACAAAATTTACAGTGGGTTAAAATTTAACAATTTGATTTGATAAAAATGTCTTGATCTCATCAAGTTTGGGCTGTATTAAGGATTAATAATGATTATGAATATCATGATTAACAAATACACA